>OX411550.1:24402268-25129768 GCA_948146395.1 Fragum whitleyi | reverse complement strand
TCATGTTAAAAGGTCAAGGTCATCTGTCAAGGTCAACATTTTAAAAAGAATGCTGTTAGGGGGGCATTTGTGTTTCACAAACCTATCTTGTTTTAAACTTTTTCAATACTGTTGATTATCTTTTACATGGCATCATTGAAGCATAATTAGACTGTATATCAGAAATTGTGACAATTAATCAATTTGGAGTGATGTATGAAAAGCACTGGATGTCCTGTAATGGTTTTAGAATTAAGAATTTTAGGATTTTGTTGGTTTGAATGCTGCGAGAATTCAGACTGGTTTGTAAGGGCTTCTGATCAGCAGTTGTATACTTGCTGATCTTATTGTCTCTTAATTTCTTAGCCTGTTGGCCAGATAAAGCCAGGCAATTTCTGGCATTTTGACTTTGCTTTGCTCCACAATTCGGACAAAGATTTTTTCGAACCAAGTAAAATCTTTGCCTGAATTGCCTGTGTTTCCAAGGTGGATGTACATTGGTGGATGGTCATTAGATTGGCCAATTGGTGTTATGAAAGGTTCAGATGGTGTAATTTTATTTCAGGAAACAACAGTATTAGTGGAATTACAAGGGATAATCAAACCAGACTTTTTGAAAAATGTGGAAAAGGCTAGAGTGTTGGTAAGGAAAATTAAAACCCATTTGATTACTCCTTCATATATGATTGAATTTCAAAATTAATATGGTACAATTATTCTCCATCATGAGTAGATATTGCCTTTCAAAAGAGATTTAAGAAAGCTCTAAAGGTCAAAGTCACAGCTGGAGGTCAAATGTAAAATGTTTAAAAGGCCAAGTTCACTATCAAAAAAAATGGTAGCGCGTCGGACTGTCAATCCAGAAGTTCCGGGTTCGATCCTCGATGGTGGCACTCATTCTTTCCCACTATTTGTCTCTCACCAATGGGTTGATAATCGTAGACCTATGTGAGATAGCAGCTGGAGGCTAGGAAAGAATGTGATGGTTGTACTGGTGAGAGAAATATCAGGAAACCATTGTTAGGTGCACAAGCCGCCGCGAAATAACTGAATAAATGTTGTAAGCGGCGTAAAACTCCATTCAATCAATAACTATCAAAACTGTAATCTATTCAATATAAGGGTATAACACTAAATGCATTTTTGTTTGAATTTGGTCACTCTTTGACTTGACTTTTCCTCTTATCGAGCTCTTAACACCTCAGCATTGTCAATTTGTCACTCATAGACTGTGATCTAGTTCGTCAAGCCTGCTTGCAGTTGGAAAGATACATAATAGTATGACAATTCTGTAATGGTGCATTTATAAGTGCTTTCATCCTGGTTTGTCAGGACTGTAACTTATAGAGGATATTGAATGAGTGGTCATTGAATACCAAATTTATTAAACGAGTCATCTATAAACAGATAAAAACGAGGCTATGCCGAGTTTTTATCTGTTTAAGATGATGAGTTTTATTAAATCGGTATTTATTAGCACAAAGTTGATATTCTATGTATAATTTGACCCAAATTTTAGCAAAAAAATCATCAAAATTCTTGAAATTCAACATTTCAATTTTCCGCAAAACTTATAACATTTAAAAATGATGTCATAATATTTATATTATGACGTCCTTTTCGCTTTTACAAAATATCGTTGCTATTTTCTCTGAGCTCATTTGCATAGTTATTCCACTAGTGTAATAACACTCGTGTAATATCAAAAATATTCAATGGGGTTATTTCACTCCCGCGACGTAGGACATTATTATAAATACGTTTATTGGTGGATTTCAAATAACTTTGTATTGGCAAAAGTATTTTCAAATTTGAGTAGCTTTTCCATTCGAAGAAATTCTATTTGGATATCTCCAAGCAGTCAAATGACAACACTAATTGAGCATGGGATGGCCCAACTCGAAACAGATGTAACTGCCTATAAATATATAAGCAGGATCAACTGTTTTGTGCCAAATCATCAATTTATTGACAGTGACAATCTGTTAGTCCTAGTATATGCCATTTGGTTTCAAATCCCAATTGATAATCAGTTTTAAGGAATGGTAAAATCAGCTGATCAATGATTATATATAATCATTTATTTAGAAATTTATAAACCGCTTCCAGAACTTCCCATTCCAAGAATTTAGTATGAAAGCTTAGATGAAACTCACTGCTTAATGACCACTTCTTCAGAATTGCCTATCGACTAAGGAATTGACACTAACTCCTGAGATTAAGGAGTCAATTGGACTCCTAACACATGATATCATGTTATAAGCAATTTCTTCTTTTCCACAATGCTCTTCCAAAGAACGTTTTCTTCAACAACTTTTGTAGTTAAAAGATCTACAATTTTGGCAAGTGTTAGAAAGGACACTGCTTTGTGCATTTAATTTTCAAAAATATTCTCGTATAACCCTTGAAGTCCATCAGACTCCTTATTTGCAAACTGGAAGAAGTCCCAACTAGTAAACAAGGAGTCTTGGACCCATGGACTCCACTTTGTGACAAACCCTGGCTAAGGCCAATTTAAAGAATTATATATTATGGCTTTCATTTATATTTAGGGAACTAATGGTCAATGTTTAGTTGATTTACAAATTATCGTAATGGAAGTCAAAACCAGCTGATAATTATTAATGATTATATAATTAATGTATCAGCCAATCACTAGTAAATTGTTACAATCAGGCTTTTTATTGTGACATCAACAAAGTAGGGTCCTTTCTAAAGTATTGGGAGTCCATTCTTTAAATGTAGGCCATCCTTATATTCAAATTCTATCATGATTAGACTACACAAGATGTTGGATAGATATGCTCCTTTTGAGATCAACTTCAGAAAAAATTGAAGACTGCTTGAAACAGCCTTCAATTCTTTTGTTGAGTTGATCCCAAGAGGGTCCTAGGGACTCACAGTATGGAGCTTTGAGAGTCCTTGCTACATATTTAAGAGTCTCAGATGCGCAAAACCTGCACATCTTTAAAACCCTGCATGATGTTTCAGGGTATAGACACAGATACGCCATACCTCCAGCTAGACAACAACACATTTAAAGGAAACTATCAAGACTGTATTGGAACTTGTTTACTTTTTAAGGACAAAACAGATTACAGTGCTGGTGAGTAACCTAGATTTATAGAATGTTGCATTTAGCAATGACATAACAACCAAACCTTTATGCATGATATGTACTGCTAATACTTGATAGAAATGCGTGATATGATGTGGAATTCAGTCACATTGAGGCAAATATGGGGTGTGAAATTGCCATGCCGGACTTGGCTATTATGGGCTTTTGTACTGACGGAAAAGTAAATTTTTCTAGTTCACTAATAACAGAAAAAACTTTGAATGGTACTAATTAGATCTAAGTGATGAATTGCCCAAATGTCCATATCAAAGGGTGAAAAAGATTGTTTTTAATGAAGAAAATGATGGGTTCCAGAATTTCTGTTCCCAAATGGCAGCACTCGTCCTTTCTGACAGTCTGTCTCCAACCAATGGGTCGATAATCATAGACCTATATTGGATAGCAGCTTGAGGCTAGGAAAGGATGTAATGGTAGTACTGGTGTGAGAAATATCAGAAATCCATTGTTAGGCATTCCAATGAATGAGATGTGACTGAAAGATTTATAATTGCACTGTTAAACCCCTATTCAAACAAACAAATTGTTGGGGGACAAATGGTTGAGAAAATATTTGCAGATCAAACCTTTCAACTATAGTAGATAATAATTGTATAAAGTTACACCAGTATTGTACAGCAAAACTGAAAAAGGAGTTCGTGACACTACTTGGTTGTAAAATTTATTGTATATATGTATAAAGAGAAAGTTTTTTCTAAGTTCAAGGGGAGATAATTCTTGAACCAGGTCAAGTTGAGACTTCAAAAATACATCTTGCAAATTTCAAAATGAGTGAAATTGAACCAAAACTGAAGGAGGAGTTTGTATGGGTTCTTTAAATGCAAATAGGAACGAGTCCAGGTCCCCATTTGCAGAAAATGTGTAGAATGTACTGTTACAGAGGAAAGATCTACATCATTTCATTTGATATGTAATTTGTTTGACAACTGAAAATGCTTTAAAATATTTCAATATCAGGGATCTGACCAGTCAGTGGGGCCAAATGGCCCATCGGGTTAGTAATTTCAGAAATTGTGGGGCCTTACCAATGTTCACAATAAACAAAACGTTAGCCAGCCAGCATTGTGTCATCATTTAAAGATTACATAATTTAATTACATTTTGACTGGGGTTATAATTTGGTCGAGCTGCCAATGGGCCATGGTTTGACAGGTGACACAATTATGTTCACTTTATATATTTCTCTTTGTTATCTTACCAGTTGCATTAATCAAATCACTGGATAATGAAAAATCCGGGTGTCTTTATTTTTTGATTGGCCGAAATATTTAATTCGAGGCATTAGACCAATTGCCTAGTGAACTTTTTACCGAGACGGATTTCTTGAGATTCTGCGACATTCCAGGGTAATAAAGCCTTACCAGATCTTTGATGATTTGATCCGGGTTCAGGAAAAATCAACTTCATCATAAACTGTCTCTGTTTTGGTCAAACTCCATGTGAAAAAGACAAAATTAGGCCTATGACACCTTTTAGTTTAATCAGAATAATGTAAACACTGAATGGTCCCCGACTCCAATAAGGAGGTGTTGATTTAAGAGCATGGCCCCGGGTACCATATTGATTTTTATTTTGGAGTAGGCTAAGAGAATGTTCCAGAAGTCGTCTTTCTGCCGACGCTGAGTGTGAAAAATTCAGTGCCACGTTTGGGCCATCTGTTTGATTTTTTCTGCGCTGTCTGCATTTTTTTTGCGGCATTTGCACAATGGCGCGGCCTGGGAAGAACTCTGCAATATACACAAGGAAAATACATTTTAAAAGCAGTTTATTTGCTGAAAATCATAGCTCTTTGTATTAACATAAATATTTCTATAGGAGTACCTTTTAATGATTTGAACAAAGATTTATGAGGGGAACATGGCATTTTGGAGGGAAATACTCCCAGAGTGGAAGGGGCCGAGTTATTATTAAAAAAAGGAGAAGAACCCTTGGTTTGCGACACAAAATTGGAAATAAAATTAGTTGTATAGGTGTATGAGGTGTTAATATTTTTTAGGTTCAAAAGGGGAAAATTCTTGAACCAGGGTTTTCCTCTTGTTCAAGAAGTATCGCTCCTTAAACACATCTACTTCTGTTCTTTTGCTTTAGATGGACTGGAGGATGGCAAAGACCTTCAGCCTGAACTAGAATATTATGGTAAAACCTGTAAAAAACTTTGTATGCATCGAGTATTCATTAAAGGATCTGACTCAGGTATGTTGACTTACTTATCCTTTTAATAATTTCATGCACAGCCCTTGGATTTTTTGTCCCTGTGATTTATAGCTTAAGAAAATATTTTGGAAAAAGAAGAAATTGCTTATAAAAAGCAATTTCTTCTTTGTCCACAATATTTTGTACTTATTGTCTTCCTGAATTGCACCAGCTTTTCTGTTTGCAGTTGTCAGAAAACTCTTTCAATTAAGGTCAATTTCCTTAGCCCTACTATTAGTAGAAAAGGTGGGGTTATTCCAGTTATCTGGAGCCACCGTCATAACGCAGTTGGTAGCACGTCAGACTGTCAAATTAGAGGTCCTGGGTTCGATTCCCCAACGGCGGCATTCATTCTTTCCGGCTATTTGGCTCTCACCAATGGGTTCATAATCATAGACTTATGTGAGACAGTAGCTGTAGGCTAGGAAAGGATGTGATGGTTGTACTGGTGAGAGAAATACCAGGAACCCATTGTTAGGTGCTCTAGCCGCCGCGATATAACTGAAAAATTGTTGAAAGTGGCATTAAACTCCAATAAATCAATCCAGTCATCTGGATTTTCGCATTGTTGTTGGTGTCAGAGTAATGCTTTGGTAAAGTTTTTACGTGCAACTGTATCAAATCTCTTTCTAATAAATTGCAATTAAACTTTGCACATGCTTCTGTGGCTTAATATTGGTCTCTAGACAAAGATTAACTCTGATATTGAATAAAATGAATTTTTAACCCTTTTTATACCCCCACCTAAGAAGAAGAGGAGGGTATATTGGTTTCACGATGTCAGTCTGTCCATCTGTCTGTTTATCCGTAAACCTTATGTTTCAAGACACTAACTTAAGAAACCAAGCAACAAAGAAACATTATACAAATGCTGCCTATGACCCAAGAAAGTGCCCTATTTTTTCGTTCACATAGATCAAAGGTCAAGGTCACAGTCAGCCTTTGTTCAATTTTCGTTTCTGGACTCAAACTGGAGAACCAAGCACACTCATGACAATTGCTTATGACCCAAGGAAGTACCCTATTAGTTTTGGGTAATATAGGTCAAAGGTCAAGGTCACAGTCAATTTTTAGCTACCACCATAGTGCAGTTGGTTAGGCATAAGACTTCCAATCTTGAAGTCGTGGGTTCGATCCCCGGTGGAGGCAAATATCCTTTCCGATGGTTGTCTCTCACCAATGGGTAGATAATCGTAAACCTATGTGAGATAGCAGTCAGAGGCTAGGAAAGGGTAGTACAGGTGAAAGAAGTACCAGGAATCCATTATTAGGTGCTCCGACCGCAGCGATATAACTGCGAAATTGTTGAAAGCGGCGTAAAACCCATTCAAACAAACTGTCAATTTTTAGCTCCACTGGCCAAAGACCAGCGAGCTATTGTCATGGCGGAGTGTCTGTCGTGCGTCTGTGCGTGTGTGCATCTGTGCGTTTTTCTTTAAACATCTCCTTCCAAACCAATGGGCAGATTTTAACGAAACTTGGTCGAAATGATCCTTGGGTGGCCCTTCTCTTTAAATTGTTCAAAGAATTTTGATTGGCCCCTAAATATGGGCGTGGCAGGGCGGGGCTTATTTTGAGGCCAAAATCTATGACTGATAATCTCGTCCAGAACCACTCAGCCAATTTCAATGAAACTTTACCAGAATGTTTCTTGGTTGACTATTTACTTAAATTGTTCAAGAAATTTTGATTGGTCCATAAATATGTGCATGGTAGGCGGGGCCTATTTTGAGCCTGAAATCTTTGAACAACATCTCCTTCTGAACCTTACGTTTTAATAAGATGGGTAAAGGGTTGCAGGTTCATTGTGATTGAGAATCTGGTGCAATATGGACCAGAACCAGTTAATCATTATTAAATAGGTCTTAAGAGATTTCGGAGTGTTAATGTATTCATTTAAAGTAAGCTTTATTAAATGAAAGTCTAAAGATTTTAAAGTCAGTGGAGCGATACAGGCCCTCTTGGGCCTCTTGTAGTTAAACTTTTTTTTAGATCTTTTAGTTTCCAGACTCTAACTAAAGAACCAAGTGATCTAGAACAATGAACTTAATACAAATGCTACCTATGACCTGATGAAGTGACCTTTGGTTTTGGGGTCACAAGTTAAAGGTCAAGATCACAGTTAATCTTTCTTCAATTTTGTATCCAGACTCTTACTCAAGAAACCAAGTGACCTAAAATCATGAAATTTTATTCTAATGCTACTTATGACCTGAGAAAGTGCCCTATAGTTTTTGTACCCCCCACCTACAAAGTAGAGGGGGGTATATTGGTTGCACCAAGTCTGTCTGTCCATGATATATATTCAGGGCTTTTTTTTTTTGTTCTTTAGCAGGGGCCTATAAAAGGCTACTTCCCAATTCAAAAAAGGCTCCTTTTTTCCCACTTGCAGCAGAAAAATTTCCTAAAATTACAGTTTATTTTAGCATTGTTGGGATTTATTTTCTTCAAAATTTGTTTTACTGTTAATTTCATCACTGATAAGACTCTTGAATATAGTCTTTTATCATTAAATTTTGAAATAATGCATGAATCTCACTTTTAGTACTTTCTTTTATTATACGCCCGTCTAAGACAGGACGTATTATGGGATCACCCATGGCGTCCGGCGTCTGGTTGTCCGGGCGTCCGGGTGTCCGTGCGTCCGGCGGCGTCCACTTCTTTGTCCGGAGCATAACTCTGTCACTTGAAGTCCGATTGACTTCAAACTTGGCAATTATATTCTTCTCATCATTGCGGAGGTGCAGTGCACAAGAACCATAACTCTACCTGGCCTATATTTTGAGTTATTGCCCTTTGTTGTTTTTCAGACTTGAATCTTGTCCGGAGTATATCTCTTAAAGTATTATAGCTAGGATCATGAAACTTCATGGGTGTATAGACCTCACCAAGGGGGAGTGCAGTGCACAAGAACCATAACTCTACCTGGCCTATTTTTTGAGTTATTCCCCTTTGTTGTTTTTCATACTAGAATCTTGTCCGGAGTATATCTCTAAAAGTATAATAGCTAGGATAATGAAACTTCATGGGTGTATAGATCTCACCAAGGGGGAGTGCAGTGCACAAGAACCATAACTCTACCTGGCCTATTTTTTGAGTTATTGCCCTTTGTTGTTTTTCATACTAGAATATTGTCCTGAGTTTATCTCTAAAAGTATAATAGCTAGGATCATGAAACTTCATGGGTGTATAGATCTTACCAAGGGGGAGTGCAGTGCGCAAGAACCATAACTCTACCTGGCCTATTTTTTGAGTTATTGCCCTTTGTTGTTTTTCAGAATTGAATCTTGTCCGGAGTATATCTGTAAAAGTATAATAGCTAGGATCATGAAACTTCATGGGTGTATAGATCTCACCCAGGGGGAGTGCAGTGCACAAGAACCACAACTCTACCTGGCCTATTTTTGAGTTATTGCCCTTTGTTTTTTTTAAGACTTGAATCTTGTCCGAAGTATATCTCTTAAAGTTTAATAGTTAGGATCACAAAACTTCATGGATGTATAGATCTCACCAAGCGGAGGTGCAGTGCACAAGAACCATAACTCTACCTGGCCTATTTTTTGAGTTATTGCCCTTTGTTGTTTTTCAGACTTGAATCTTGTCCGGAGTATATCTCTAAAAGTATAAAAGCTATGATCATGAAATTGCATGAATGTATAAATCTAACCAAGGGGCAGTGCAGTGTACAATAACCATAATTCTACCTAGCCTATTTTTTTAGTTATTGCCCTTTGTTGTTTCTCAGACTTGAATCTTGTCCGGAGTATATCTGTAAAAGTATAATAGATAGGATCATGAAACTTCATGGGTGTATAGATGTCATCAAGGGGGAGTGCAGTGCACAAGAACCATAACTCTACCTGGCCTATTTTTTGAGTTATTGCCCTTTGTTGTTTTTCATACTAGAATCTTGTCCGGAGTATATCTGTAAAAGTATAATAGCTAGGATAATGAAACTACATGGGTGCAAAAAATATTCATTCAAAATAACCTCAGTTCTATTCAAACCCCCAGTTAATACTAAGCAGTGTGACGGGCGTATCTTGTGACAATTTGGCACCTTGTTGAAATTATGTTTCCCAATTCTTTTGAATAGTGCACTAAAATTTCCAAAAATGAACAGGCTAAGGCCTCCTCCCAATTTCTAGAAAAAAAGCCCTGATATTTTATGATATCACATGGATATTTTTGAAAGTGACTTAATGCTGTTAATTTTAGAAACTTGCACTTTTGTTAGAAACATCAACGGAAAACAATGCAAATAGAGGTAATAGGTTAAATATAATACATTCTTAGTGTAGTAAAAAAATATCTAACTGGGTTGTGGGAATCAATATTGTTCAGCAGTATGTATTATATATATCCGACTTGTATAACCACTATGTACCTTTGAGGATCAACTTCAGAAAAGAATTGTGGACTGTTTAAAACAGACTTCAATTTTCTGAATTCAATTTCCAGAGGGTCCTACAGACTTGCACCACATAGTTTTGAGAGTCCTGGCTACTTATCTATGTGACGCAGAGTCGCAACACCTGTGCCCCTTAAAACATGTTGGCTTTTGGGGGGGGGTGTAAACCCCCTTTACAAAAATTCTGGATCCATTTTTATACGCTGCCGGAGGCGGATGTAAATTGGCGTCATTTTCCCCGTCTGTCCATCCGTCCATCTGTCCGTCCGTCCGTCCACTTTTCTTGTCAATGCAACTCCTCCTAAGTTTCAGGCTGGATCTTCTTGAAACTTGTTATCACCTCAATTGGTAGATGTGCATGAAGGAAGGATTTTATGGTTCATTGATTTTTGCCTGAGTTATGCCCTTTAAAAACTTAGTCTCTGCGGCTTATTGCCTCAGTTATGCCTCCTTTAAATTTAGTCTCTGGGGCTTATTGAAATTGCAGCCTTGTGAATGCAACTCTTCCTAAGTTTCTGGCTGGATATAAATGAAACTTGGTGGATGTTATAACCGAATTGGTAGATGAGCATTAAGTGAGGATTTTATGTTTCATTAATGTTACCCTAAATTATGCCCCCTTCAAACTTAGTATCTGGGGCTTATTGAAATTGCAGCCTTTTGGATGCAACTCCTCCTTACTTTTTGTCTTTATTTAAATGAAACTTGGTCAATGTCATCACCATTATTTGTTGATGTACATAGATCAAGGATTTTATGGCTCATTCATTTCCCTGAAATATGCCCCCTTAAAACTTAGTGTCTGGGGCTTATTGAAATTGCAGCCTTGTGAAGGCAACTCCTCCTAACTTTTTGTCTTGATTTAAATGAAACTTGGTCATTTTGAATTTGGTTCTGTCAAAATAAGTAGTGTCTACAATTATTTTCGTGAAACAGCAGCAAAGTGGCGGCGTATTTTGTGACTATGGCACTCTTGTTGTAATTAGTGGATAAAATAAATTTATGGACAGTAAAAAATCAAGTTCTCAAGTACCTTAATACAACTAGATCTAAGGTTCCCATGTACTTAAGGTAGTAGACCCATAATAGTTTTGCAACTTTTCAGTAGAAATGAACTTAACCAGTGTTAACCGAGGTTTCATTAGGAAACCTCGGTCAACATTGTGAAAGAACATATGGTCCAAAATGTTGCGGAACTATAACAGTTCCACTACCTTAATTTCTACTAGTCCCAGCTCTATTCTTGTAATGGCTAACATATTGATAAAACCATATAATTTTTTTACAGAGAAGACTTCTAGCCAAGGGACATCACTGGAGGAACCAGGAAATCAAAGTACAACTGGAACTTTATCAAATGATAACATGACAGAGGATGTAATACAGACCCCAGCAAGTGAAAACCAAGGGAACAAGGAATTGGGTAATAATGATGAAAGAATAACCATGTCTCCATCAAATGAAAGTCACGGTTCTGCAATGAATGATACTTGAAAGTTTTCTTTTGAAAGCTTAGGTGCTACATAGTTGGAAAGTATTTATGACCAATCATGGGAAAAGCAACCATCCAAGAACTCCATAGAATTAATATTTGAAAAGGAGATTGGTTCCAGTAAAGGTCAACTGGATGTCACATCTCAAAAATACTTAGACAGAAAGGTAGATTGATCAATCTAGATTCCGAAAATCAGCTAAGTGCTTGAAATATCAATTCTAGTCAGGCTGTGCAATATGAAGAAATTGATTAAACAAGCAATGATAACTTAATCCAGATGTTCCAAGGAAGATAAAGGTTTTGGGAAGTCATCATCTTTGAAAAGACTGATACATTTAACTACAATATTGTATGGTGTTAAGTTTTGACATAATACCCCTTTCCTATGTAGTAGAGGGGGTGTTTTGGTTTCACCATGTCTATCTGTCTGACCCTCCATCTGGCTGTCTGAAGACCTTTTTTATGCTCCTGCATCAAAAGATCTGGGACATATTGTTTTACCATTGTCTGTCAGAAAAATAAACTTTGTAGGAAAAAACAAGTAAAAAACTTAACAATGCCAATTACTTCAAGTTTATTCAAGATACAATGATTATTGGTGTTATGAAAGATTTAGATAATGTGCATCTCCAGATACCAAAGTCAAGGTCATGTGACTAGGTCAGGGTCATCTGTCAAGGTAAAAACTTAAAAAAAAAAAAAATACAGTTTTAGGGGGCATTCATGTTTGTTGCTGGACTCTTACTCAAACATAAGTGACCTAGAATCATGAAACTTTATAAAATTGTCGCCCATGACCCAAGAATGTGCCTTATTATTTTTGGGGGACACAGTGGTCAATTTTACTTCTGAACTTGGCCTGAAAATTGTTACCTGAACTGGGACAAAGACCTCATGGAAGGTTTTTAGTCCACAGGTCAAGTTTAGGTGAAATTACTGTACATCCCATGTAACAGAAATGCTTCTGGTAATTGGCAGTGACAGACACTATCAACAGTCCTCAGTCCAAAGACCTGTGGATTTTATGGAGGACTTGTAGATGTAACAATGCTGCAGGTCCTGTAGTTAATGAAAGTACTAAGTATTTCAAATCTGTCATGTTTTGAAAGATAATTGGCTTCCTAATACTAAAATTAGCATTTCCAAATGGAAAACATGGTAGAAAAAGAAGAAATTGCTTGTCATACGCAATTTCTTCTTTACCAACAATCTTTTCCAAGCACTTTTTCCCCTAAATCGTTAAAAATTAAACATGGTTCGGGGAGTACCTGTATTACTTTTGGCTAACAGGTCCCTCAGGCTGGTAGCAAAGAATTGTTTGTGTCAAACCCTGATTTGGTTTCATACTGTTTACAAACCATAGAAAAAAAAACAACACTTACTGTTTTAGCTCACCTGAGCCCAAAGGGCTTTATGTGAGCTTGTGAGCCCTTTTTAAATGCTCCTCAACTGTTTGTATGTTTAAAATTAAGCTTTATTAGTGGCAATAAAAAAATATTTATAATTTCATAAATGAATTTATGGAAGGAAGTGAGATTTTAAATTTAAAACTTTTCCAAGTTAGTGAAATAATCAATTTTTAGAATGTCATTTCAGTATAAGACTAACTTTACGGCTGACTCTCTTTGATGTAGTTATCCCCCGCTGTTTTCGACGAAGGGATATAGTTATAGTCTCTGTCCGTCATTCTGTCATTCCTTCATTCCCAGGTTCCGTCACTAAACCTGTCCGGAGCATATTCCATAAAGTATAATAGATATCAACTTGAAACTTTATGGGTGGATAGATCTTATGGAGGAGAAGTGCAGTGCACAAAAACCACAACTCTTGCTTGCATAATTTTGGAGTTATTGCCCTTTGTTATTTTCAATACTTAGATATTGTCTGGAGCTTATCTCCATAATTATAATAGCTATAAACTTGAAACTTTTAGGGTGGATAGATCTCATGGAGGAGAAGTGCAATGCACAAGAACCACAACTCTTGCTTGCATAATTTTGGAGTTATTGCCCTTTGTTATTTTCAATACTTAGATATTGTCTGGAGCTTATCTCCATAATTATAACAGCGTTTTTTCTCCTAGCTTTGGGAAAGGGTCCGAGACCGGACCAATTGGGAAAAATGCGTTGTTTTCTCAAAAATTGGGAATTTTCATTGTGACACTTGTTTTAAAAAACATTACTTTTATATATATCATTAGTATTCATAACAATATGTATAATAGAAGTTCCTATGCCTCTATAGTCATATCTAAACTGAAAAGCAAACCATAGTCCTTAAACAAGGAATCTGAACAAAAACAATGACAAAGAATTAGTCTGATTGCTCTGGAATAATTGTTTTATATCAAATCTAGGATGTCACTGAGTATTTTGTTAAAAAAATATCATGATTAAACCTAAAATATAGATAAATCAAGTTCTATAATAAATTTGTGGGTTGAACATTCTTGGGTATGAATCAACAGTAAACAAATACATATTCAATCCCATTCTTCTCAAAACAGCTATAAATGAATATTTCTACTAAAATCATAGAAACTTTTTAAACATATTTTCAAAATAGATCATACACTCAGATATTCTACCTGCTGTAGAATGTTTCAAAGACAATTAAGGTTGGTTCTGAGAGGTGACGAGATCGTGAATAACAGTCAACTTTGTTTACGAAAATTAAACAAAGATAAGCAATTATATTTAGGGTTATATAACAGGAAAATAATTTGCATCAACCATGACCAAAAGTCCTTCATTCTAGTAAAGTTTTTTCCTTTGTAATTCATCTTACATCAATTGATAAATAAATGCAAAGGGATCGTCTACTGCAAATCATGCCAAAAATCGCAATATCTTGGCTTCACAAAAATATGCAGTATTGTAATGCGATAACTTCCAAGTTATCCAAAATACACGTGGTTTCCTGTTTCGTAATTGTTTATGCCTATGAAATCGAGAACCATGTGATTGAAATAAACTGATCTTCGGAAATTCCCCTCTTGTTGACAAATTACAACACAGATATTTATTGCTAAAAGTACTTCCAGGTTTTCCAATAGGAAATAATCAAAGTTTATGTTTACTTCAAGAATTAGCTTTGAATTGGGAATTTCATTCTCTCATTTTGGGAAAAAGTAGTAGTTTTTGTCATTGGGAACGGGTCCGTTTACCGGACCCGTTCAAAGAAGGAAAAAAAACGCTGTATAATAGCTATAAACTTGAAACTTTTATGGTGGTTAGATCTCAAGGAGGAGAAGTGCAATGCACAAGAACCACAACTCTTGCTTGCATAATTTTGGAGTTATTGCTCTTTGTTATTTTCAATACTTAGATTTTGTCAAGAGCATATCTCCTAAAGTATAATGGCTATCAACTTTAAACTTTATGGGTGGATAGATCTCAAGGAGGAGAAGTGAAGTGCACAAGAGCTACAACTCTTGCCTGCATAATTTTAGAGTTATTGCCCTTTGTTATTTTCAATACTTAGATTATGTAGGGGGTCAATCTCTTAAAGTACAAAAGAATCCTTAATCTATAAAGCTTCAGTTTACTTTCAAGCTTTCACGTCGGGGGATGGCCATGTTAGACATGGATCTTGTGGCCTTTATCATTTATCTATTTTGGTGTTCACACATCACACAGTCAAATACTGTTCCCAAACACTGCTAAAAGAAAAAAAAGGTATTTGCAACAGCACTAATGGTCTTCCATGTAGGTATGAATATCTGGGTAGATGGCTTTGATTCTTTCTTTTCTTTTTTGCAATAGAACTAGCTCCAGGTTTGTGTTGACAAAGAAAGAAAGGGTGGACAATCTTATAGCAAATAAATTGGCCCAGTATCTTCTCTGGTGTAAGTGCCTGTCTCTGTTCCTTTCCTTCAGTCAAGCTACCAATATAAGGTAGCACTGCAGACAGCTACTGGGGCTTTTATCATGGCGTTGTGTCTGTCGTGCATCAGTCTGTTCTTCCATGTGTCTGTGCGTCCTGCCATAAACATTTTCTTTAAAAATTTTCTCCTCAGAAAGTACTGAATGAATTTCAACCAAACTTCACAGAAATGATTCTTGGGTGACTCTCTTTCAAAGTTGTTTAAGAAATTTTGAGCCTTCATAGGGCAGTTGAGAGTGTGTGGAACTGTCAATTTAAAGGTCCTGGGTTTGATCCCATACGGTGGCACTCATTCTTTCCAATTATTTGTTTCTCACCAATGGGTTGATAATTGTAGACCAATGTGAAATAGCAGCTGGATGCTAGGAAAGGATGTGGTGGTTGTACTTGTGAGAGAAATACCAGAAAACGATTGTTAGGTGCTCCAGTCCCCGCAATATAAAAATGTTGTAAGCGCCATAAAACTCCATTTAATCAATCAATTAATAAAGAAATGTTGATCCAATGAAAAAAATGGATTTAATGGGTGGCTAATTTCCATATATAGTAAAAAGTGAGTTTTCTGAGATGCTAATTGATGGACACCAATTAAATTTTACATGAATGATCCTTGGGTGACCCTTGATCAGTCTACCAACAATTATTGTGATCGTATGAAAAATATGTATTTATGGGCATAGGTCATTTTTTTCTACATGTTATATAGTGGAAACTATGATAATCATTTTCTCAAAATGTAACTGATGGTTATCAACCAAATTTCACTGCAATGATCCTTAGATGACCCTTAATCAGTGTACTAAAAATTATTGTGATCGGATGAAAAAAAATGTATTTATTGGGCAGATGTCATTTCTCTATATGCTATTTAGTGAAAACTTTGAAAAACATTTCTTAGAATGTAATTGATGGACAGCGCTCTAGATAAGCTCCGTTTTTCCGTAATTTACGGATGTAAAATTACTGGTTACGGATTATTTTTAGCAAAACTCCGTAAAAGATACGGAATGTTTTTGGCGTGTACGGATATTTTTGGGTACGAACGCGTAAATCAAAGGGAAGACACTTTGTAGAATTTAAGATCATCATTTTGGCTATTCCCGAAATTGACGAGCATCTACGTTACCCGCTCGGACTTTTTTTGTAAACTGGAAAATAGCATCGCCGAAGTTTCCCGATTGTTAGTAACGCTGTAAATACGCACTCGGAAGTTACCGATCGTTTTCGACTATTCCCGTGACAATGGAATGTGGACCGTGGGAAAATAATTTGTAAACATTGCCCTACCCAGCATCGAGGCGCTTTCGAGACCAGCTGATCTGCTGACCGCAAAAGTTACAGCAAAATTACGCTAATTGGCAGATAAACATAAAACGTCATGGAAATCTTTTTTTGAATGGACTACTAAAAAAATCTCACTAAATCCCAGATCAGTTATCAAATCGTTCATGGACGAAATAACATACTCCATCACTGAAAAAAGTTCAGACGGTAAGACGAAGGTTCGCGGCAAGCAGATTCGTTCTCGACGGTTTGAATGTCTGCTTTGACAAGAGAAAACAAGAGTCTAGGTAAAAATGACTATTGATCTGGAATCTGCTGTTCAAAATTAATTATTCGTCCTAATTCATCAGTTCTAGTGCTATGTTATAATCGTTGTTCCGACCGTGAGAAGGTAAAGTGAAAGTAGACTTTGCTTTCTGATGATTACGCTGGTTCAAGTAGATACGCATTTTTTATGAAATATTAAGATGATAATTTTGCTGAAAAAAAAAAAATAGAAAAAATGGAAGATATTTAAAACAATTTAAGAAAATTCAATACATTTAATAAAATATCATACATTTAACTGATCCAAGGGGGGGGGGGGGAGGATATTTTTTCTGGTTTTAACTGTCTCAATTATTGAATTTAAAACAAAAAAAGTATTTTTTGAAGAATATTCAATGATTAAAAGAAAAGAAAACTACATTTAATGAAAGGGTCTCTGTATTGTTGGTAAAGCGGTTCAGGTACAAAAACTTGTTTTTTAGGTTATAATTAAGAAAGAAATAAAAATTCACTTTTCTTCCATTTGCTCTTTACTGAAAGTTGTACTGATCCCCCATATCAGGTACTGATTGAAAATTATCTCAATCAGTACTGTACTGATGGCCTTTGAAATTATCTGGAGCACTGATGGATATCAACCAAATTTCACTTGATTTATCCTTGAGTGACCCTTTATCACTTTACCAATAATTATTGTGATTGGATGAAAAATATGTCTATTATGGGTGGAGGTCATTTCTCTTTATGCTACATAGTGGAAACTTTGAAAATCTTTTTCTCAGAATGTAACCGACGGATATCAAACAAACTTCATTTGTATGATCCTTCTGGTGACCCGTTATCTTGCAGCCAAAAATAATTGTGATTTGATGAAAAAATGTCTTTTATTGACGGAGGTCATTTCTTCATATGTTCTATAGGGGAAACTTTGAAAATCATTTTCAACATCAGAAGAACCCAAAATATATAAAAATCAAGTCAAAACTTTGATTTGCAATTACAAGAATTTCAAGCATGTGGAGTGACTCGAGCCATTCATGGCTTTCTAGTTTGTTTAACCACCAAAAAGCATTAAAGAAAATGTTTTAATTTGCCTAAGCATGAGTTACAGTTGTATCAATTTAAGAGTGACAGACACTGGTTGGAAATATACATGTATGTCCAATAAACATGTCTTTTAAAAGATGTGATATCTTTACATTTCTCCCAGTGATTAGTCCTAAACTTTTTCTCCACAACCCTGAGAACCCTTCAGCATATGCTATTATAACCTACACACAAAGGATTTCATAGTAAACTGTTTTAAGGAAATTTTGACTATTGATTTAAAGCATACTTAATTATCAAGCACTTATTTGAGAGCATTACCTGTCACTGACGTTATTGCCCTTTGTTAATTGACAAAGAATATGCCAATGACCTTGTCATAAACTGCTCTCTCAGGCCCAATTGATCAAACCTTATAGAGAGGGGTTTCTTGGCCCTTCAATGCTGGAATAGGCAGGGTTTGCTTTAAACAAGATAAACTTTGCACTCTGAATCTGTTTATAAACGTCAGGATGACACCACTGGCTTTGAAAGACTCAAGTTTAATTTAAGGGCTTTGTGTGACTCTGAGTGTCAGAACTGGTTTATATATATTGGCTCTAAATTATTAAGTCCGTAAGACTTTAATTTAAGAATTGGTTAACCAACTCCATATTGCAAAATAAAATGACAGTCGTTACCTCTATGTTTATCAAGTAAAACTTCAATGATCCAATCTTAGTAGCTGCCAATGGCTCTGCAGGTCTTACTAAAACACTGATCATTGTAATAATAGAAATAGACATATAGGAAAACTATGATAATGTTTGTGCAAAACAGGGCAAAAATTACTTTGAAGTTAATTATCCAAGCTATGATAATTAAAGTCAACATAATATTCTTCATAAGTCAAAGACAGCCAAATAAATTTCCTGATAAATACATTTAACACATATAAGCATAATCAAGTATCTTAGCAACATAATTGCAGAACATTTCATTTGAATTATATACATTATATGCATATTGATCTAGCCATTAATTACAAGTATAGACCCTGAGCAATGTTGCCCATCATACCACTAATTCTTCCTGACAACCAGTTACAATTATATTCTCAATTCTACTAATATATTGTATATCTGATCAGTCTGCTCAAAATCACAAGATCATGAGCAGCATAACCAGTTAAGCTTGCCATATAAAAACTTCTCAGCAATAGGAGAAATGACAGGCCAACAATAATCTTAAATTTAAGAATTAAATATAGACAAATGCAAACTTAACCATATAAAAGTAATGAGTTTTCAACTAAGAAATGGACATATAAGAAAAAGGGTCAAATTCCTTTAATCTATACATTTGCAGGTGTCACCTGCAAGGGCATAGTTCTGGTACTATTATGTAATACCACTTTGCTTTCCTAACAGATATTACATCATCTCTTTTTTAGCTCACCTGAGCACAACTTCCTCAAGGGGGGTTTTTAGGGTCATCGTGAGTCTGTTGTGCTTTATCCATCATCTGTCCTCTGTCATCAACCTTAAAAAAATCTTCTTTTGATCAACTGGGCCAATTTCAATGAAACTTTGCAAAAATGCTCCTTTGGTGACCTTCTTTAAAAAGTGTTCGTAAAATTCTGATTGGCATTTAAATTTGGGGGTTTCAGGGTGGGGCATTTTTTCACATTGAAATCTTTGAATGACATCTCTGAACCATCGGGCTGATTCCAATGAAAGTTTACCAGAATGTGCCTTTGATGACCCTCTTCAAAACTTGTTTACCAAATTTTGATTGGTCCATAAATATCCATGTTGCAGGGCAGGGCTTTTGAGTCTCCTTAGTAATGAATGGGTTCACAGGGTCTATTATCACTTTTAACTCTTTGAATAATTTCTCTTCAACAATAAGGCAAGTGTTAATAAAACTTTGCCAGAAAGTTACTTTGATATCCATAGGGCAAATGAAATTCAGGTGAGCTATTTAGGGCCATTTTGGCCCTCTTGTTGTGTCTAGGATTGATGACATCCCCACTGGGGGTATCACATCATAGAACCTTTGAGGCTTTAAACAACCCTTCTGGAATGCATAATTATAGCTTTTCCATAATTGCTACACAGCATATATATAACTTCTTCAATACGCCATGAACATGACTATACATTATCAATGCAGTGCAGAGATACTAGGCCTCTGTTAAAACAATTCAAAATAAATCTATCAGATACAGTTAAGTGTTCAGTCTCTATATAAAATTGGCAGTGTTAGATATTGAGGAATGATAATCTAGAAAATAGCATCAGACCTATCATTCAAATATCAACTAATACAATTACCCAGAAAAATATCAGGCTTATCAAATGAATGAATTGCTCAGTATGGTGAAATTTTTTAGATAAGTCTTGAAAATCCAATGATGAAAGAGTATGACGTAAAATTACAGGAGGAGTTCTAAAGGTTCTACATGAGGCTGAGGAAGTCTGGGCAAATGGCATTGATTCTCTCTATCTGCTAAAGGGCAAACTCAAAGTAGGCCATGACGAAAAATGAAAGGGTTGGCTGTTTCCTCATGATTCCATGAACAATGGCCCGGTGTCCTCTTCGTTTGGCCAGTGCTTTTCTCCTTTCCTGTCCCCTGAGACTGGAGAGTAGTACAGAGTGGCACTTGAGACACTTTTGTGCCTCCTCACATAACTTCTTGGTTTCTTTAAAGTTGTCATACCTTTTAATGTTGTAACCATTGTTGTAAGGGCTGCCATTACATAAGACTAAACAAAATGTTAGTTGCCTTAAAAATACTTCTATAACTTATTTTTACAATAAAGATTTAATGTTTTTAACCCCATTAGGAACATCTTTTATCTGTCACGGGCTCAGTATGTTATGGTGGGTTTACAGATGATTTTTTGTTCCCTTGAATAAGATAGAATGATGGAGACAACATCTTAAGAATGATAAAGGGTCCATCCTAAAATCCGGCCGTGGCACTTATCCTTTCTGACATTTGTCTTCCACCAATGGGTAGATAATCGTAAACCTATGTGGAATAGCAACTGGAGGCTAGGAAAGGGATGTTGTGGTAGTACTGGTGTGAGAAATACCAGGGATCCATCGTTAGGTGGCACCTATGACTGAGAGATTGTTGAAAGCGACGTAAAACCCCAATTCAAATCAAATCAAACCATCCCAAAATTTTGTCAAATTTCCTAAGGGCAACTTTTCTGTTTATACCAGGTTCCCAGGCTTGTTTTCAACAGTTCTGTCTTAGTCACTTTTTAGCTCACCTGAGTATGAAGTGCTCTAGGCGAGCTGTTATGTTTGTCCAATGTCTGTCAGACTCTTTTTAACCCCCGCCCAAAATATTTTCAGGGGGGATATAGTTTTTGCCATGTCCGTCCGTCCGTCTGACATTCATTTCCGCGCTATTTCTTGAAAACTATAGACGGGATTTCAATGAAACTTGGCACACAGCTTCACTACAATGAGGACATGCGCATATAGTCAGGGTTACCCGGTTCCACCTTCAATTTATAGTTACTGCCCCTGACTGTTTAAGCCATATACATACATAATGATATTCGTTTCCGCGCTATTTCTTGAAAACTATAGACCGAATTTCAATGAAACTTAGCACACAGCTTCACTTCAATGAGGACATGCGCATATCTTCGGGGTTACCCAGTTCCACCTTCGAATTTAGAGTAACTGCCCCTGACTGTTTAAGCCATATACATACATGGTGATATTTGTTTCCGCGCTATTTCTTGAAAACTATAGACCGGATTTCAATGTAGCTTGGCACACAGCTTCACTACAATGAGGACATGCGCATATAGTCGGGGTTACCTGGTTTGACCGTCGAATTTAGAGTTACTGCCCCTGACTGTTTAAGCCATATACATACATAGTGATATTCGTTTCCGTGCTATTTCTTGAAAACTATAGACCGTATTTCAATGAAACTTGGCACATAGCTTCACTACAAAAAGGACATGTGCATATAGTCGGGGCTACCCGATTTGACCGTCGAATTTAGAGTTACTGCCCCTGACTGTTTAAGCCATATACATACAGAGTGATATTGGTTTCCGCGCTATATCTTTAAAACTATAGGTTGATGTAGATAAAAGATAACCTGTACCTAAGTTTGATATTAACTCCATTGACAATGAAAATATGTTCGGCGGGGGATATCAATTCAACAAATTTGCTTGTTCCCTTCTGGAATGCCCATAGCTTTTTCATCATAACTACATGAAAAGTAAAATTTACCACTCTCCCCCCCACCCCTCCCCTGAACAGACTCATTTACACTTCTGGAATTCTTGTAGCTTTCCCATCATTAGCACATGAAAAGTAATCTTTACAACACTGCCCCCTTCCCCTGAACTGACTTTAGGGAATGCATATAGCTTTTCCCTTTTACAAGACTGCTTCGGGAATAAAACATTATTATAGGAATGTTTGGATATAATATTTTGCGTTGTGAAGACAACTAAAGAGACTTCTGTAATAATAATATTTATACGAATGAGTCGCATAGTTAAATGCTATATCACTGATAGGATAATGCATTGCTACACAGCATAAAACTTCTTCAATATGCCATGAACAGAACTATGCATTATCAATGCAGTGCAGAGATACTAGGCCTCCATTAAAACAATTCAAAATAATAATATCAGATACAGAGTTCAGTCTATATATAAAATTGGCATTGTTGAATATTGTGGAATGATGATCTTGAAAATAGCATCAGACCTATCATTCCAATATTAACTAAAACTATTATCCAGAAAAGATATCAGACTTATCAAATGAATGGATTGCTCAGTATGGTGCAATTTTTCAGATAAATCTTGATAATCCAAAGTGAAAGAGTAAGACTTAAAATTAAACAGAATAATCGAAGGTGTTATACATCAGAAATGTAGTTGTTGTCATTGTCTCCAAATGCGGCTTTCATCTTCTTCATGACATCACAGGAATGAAATGTCTTTAATTTTCTTAATATCACATAGAGGAACTAATTAAGATCAGGATTTAGAACTCTAAAGGCATGAGGCTGAGGAAGTGCTGGCAAATGGCATTGATTCTCTCTATCAGCTATAGGGCAAACTCAAAGTAGGCCGTGATGAAAAATGAAAGTGTTGACCATTTCCTCACTATTGCATGAACAATGTCCCTGTGTCCTCTTTGTTTGGCCAGTGCCTGTCTCCTTTCCTGTCCTCTGACACTGTAGAGTAGTACAGAGTGGCATTTTAGACACTTTTGTGCCTCCTCAAATAACTTCTTGGTTTCTTTAAAGTTGTCCATTCCTTTTAATGTTGTAACCATTGTTAGATGGGCTGCCATTACATAAGACTAAACAAAATTTTAATTGCCTTAATCCGCAAAAGGGCAAACTCGAAGTAGGCCTTGACAAAAAATGAAAGGGTTTACTGTTTCCTCATGATCGCATGAACAATGGCCCTGTGTCCTCTTTGTTTGGCCAGCTCCTGTCTCCTTTCCTGTCCCTTGAGACTGTAGAGTAGTACAAGAGTGGCACTTGAGACACCGTTGTGCCTCCTCAAATAACTTCTTGGCTTCTTTGAAGTTGTCCATCCCTTGTAACCATTGTTGTATGGGCTGCCATTACATAAGACTATACATCTTTCTAATAGTCTAAAAGGTCATCTGTGTAGTCCATTTCTTATTGGGATTTGAAGAAGTCCAAGGGATTGAACATTTATGTAATTTTTTGATTAGTATCTTACCTACAAAATGTCTAGCATTTATTGCAACAATTAAATTGCTACATGAAGTCTGTTGAATGTGCCTCCCCACATCTCTCTGGCTAAAGAACATGTGATGGCAGTCTTTGCAGGAAAAGGGTACCCATCATTTGTTAACATGGTGTTTGGCAATATGCCTCCAAGTGGCCCAGTACCCATTTTGATGTTCACACATCACACTTGAACTGAGTTGTAACCATAGCACCACTGATAAAAAAAGGGAGATTGATTTAGAACTCTCAAGGTCCTACATGAGGCTGAGGAAGTCCAGGCAAATGGCATAGATTCTCTCTATGCACAAAAGGGCAATCTCGAAGTAGGCCGTGACAAAAAAAGGAAGGGTTGACCATTTCCTCACTATTGCATAAACAATGGCCCTGTGTCCTCTTTGTTTGGCCAGCGCATGTTTCTTCCTGTCCTCTGACACTGTAGAGTAGTACAGAGTGGCACTTGAGACACTTTTGTGCCTCCTCAAATAACTTCTTGGTTTCTTTAAAGTTGTCCATTCCTTTTAATGTTGTAACCATTGTTAGATGGGCTGCCATTACATAAGACTAAACAAAATTTTAATTGCCTTAATCCGCAAAAGGGCAAACTCGAAGTAGGCCTTGACAAAAAATGAAAGGGTTTACTGTTTCCTCACTATTGCATGAACAATGGCCCTGTGTCCTCTTTGTTCTGCCAGTGCCTGTCTCCTTTCCTGTCCCCTGAGACTGGAGAGTAGTACAGAGTGGCACTTGAGACACTTTTGTGCCTCCTCAAATAACTTCTTGGCTTCTTTAAAGTTGTCTATTTCTTTAAATGTTGTAACCATTGTTGTATGGGCTGCCGTTACATTAGACTAAACAAAATGTTATTTGCCTTAATCCGCAAAAGGGCAAACTCAAAGTAGGCCTTAACAAAAAATGAAAGGGTTTACTGTTTCCTCACTATTGCATGAACAATGGCCCTGTGTCCTCTTTGATTGGCCAGCACCTGTCTCCTTTTCTGTCCCCCGAGACTGTAGAGTAGTACAAAAGGGCACTTGAGACACTGTTGTGCCTCCGTATATAACTTCTTGGCTTCTTTGAAGTTGTCCAACCTTTTAATGTTGAAACCATTGTTGTATGGGCTGCCATTACATAAGACTATACATCTTTCTCATAGCCATAAAAGTCGTCTTGGTAGTCCATTTCTTTGTTAGGATTTGTAGAAGTCTATTGGATTGAACATTTATGTAACCTTTTGAATAGTATCTTACCTACAAAATGTCCAGCATTTATGGCAACAATTAAACTGCTACATGAAATCTGTTGAATGTGCCTCTCTGCATCTCCCTGGCTAAGAATATGTGATGGCAGTTCTTGCAGGAAAAGGGTTCCCATCATTTGTAAACGTGTTGTTTGGCAACTTGCCTTCAAGTGGCCCAATGCCCATTTTGATGTCTACACATCACACTTGGAATCGAGTTTCTACCTAGCACCACTGCTAACGAAAATAAAAAGGGAAGTTAGATTAGAGCTCTTAAGGCCCTGGCATTGATCCTCTCCTTTTGCCATAGTGCCAGCTCAAGTAATGCATTTACAAATTATGAAATGGTTGACTGTCTTCTCACAATTGCATCAATAATGGCCCCCTCTTTGTTGGCCAGTGCCTGTCTTCTTTTCTGTCCTCTGAGTCTGTCAAGTAGAACAAAGTGGCACTGGAGACATCATTGTGCCTTCTCACATAACTTCTTGGCTTCTTAAAAGTTGTCCATCCCTAAAAGTTGTAACCATTATTCTATGATTTGCCATTACATAAGAATATACTTAATATTAGTTGTCTTGAAAAAACTTCTGTAACTTAATTAACAACAAAGATTTAATGTTTTTTTAGCCAAATTAGGAATATCTTGTAGCTGGTACAAGCTCAGTCTGTCATGGTGGGTTACAGATGTTTTATTATTCCCTAGAATAAGAACTGATAGAGACAAGACCTTTAGAATAACAAATGACTCATCCCAAAATTTGTCAAATTTCCTAAGGGCAACTTCGAGGAAAACCCGAGGTATTATGATCACCTTGGTGTCGTTCCCGTTGGTGTTGGCTTTGGCGTTGTCGTTAGTGTGACAAACTTTAACCTTGGTCATTACTTTTGAATGGTAAGTCATAGAGCCTTCATATTTCTCATGATCATTGCTTGGGACAAGACCTTTCTGTAGGTACCAGATTCCAGGTCATCAGTCAAGGTCAAGGACATTTTTCAAGGTCAAATTTCTTTGAAAAATTTAATCTTGGGCATAACTTTTGAATGGTAAGTCATTAAGCCTTCATACTTCACTTGATCATTGCTTGGTACAAGACCTTTTTATAAGTAACAAGTTCAAGGTTATCAGTCAAGGTCAATGCTATTTTTCAAATTCAAATTTGTTTGAAAAAAAATAATCTAAGTAAAAACTTTTGAATGGTAATCATAGATTATTGCTTGGGACAAGACCTTTCTGTAGGTACCAAGTTCAAGGTCATCAGACAAAGTCATTTTTTAAGGTCAAATTTCTTTGAAATATTTCACCTTGGTCATAACTTTTGAATTGTAAGTCATAGAGCTTTCATATTTCACATGGTCATTGCTTGGTACAATACCTTTCTGTAGGTTTTGAGTTTAAGGTCATCAGTCAAGGTCAAGGACCTTTTTAAAGGTCAAATTTATTTGCAAAAATTTAACCTTGGTCATGACTTTTGAATGGTAAGTCAAAGAGCCTTCATATTTCACATAATCATTGCTTGGGACAAGACCTTTCTGTAGGTACCAAGTTCAAGGTCTTAGTCAATGTCATTCTCAAGGTCAAATTTCTTTAAAATATTTATCCTTGGTCTTAACTTTTGAATGGTTAGTCATAGAGCCTTCGTATTTCACATGATCATTGCTTGGGACAAGACCTTTCTGTAGGTACCAAGGTCAAGGTCATCAGTCCTGGTCAAGGTCATTTTTCAAGGTCAAATTTGCTTGAAAAAAAAATCTTGGTCATTACTTTGGAATGATAAGACATAGAGCCTTCATATTTCACATGATCATTGCTCTCTAGGTACAATGTTCATATGTTTGTATTTGCCTAAGAGATAATGAACCAGCGTTTTTTCTCCTAGCTTTGGGAAAGGGTCCGAGACCGGACCAATTGGGAAAAATGCGTTGTTTTCTCAAAAATTGGGAATTTTCATTGTGACACTTGTTTTAAAAAACATTACTTTTATATATATCATTAGTATTCATAACAATATGTATAATAGAAGTTCCTATGCCTCTATAGTCATATCTAAACTGAAAAGCAAACCATAGTCCTTAAACAAGGAATCTGAACAAAAACAATGACAAAGAATTAGTCTGATTGCTCTGGAATAATTGTTTTATATCAAATCTAGGATGTCACTGAGTATTTTGTTAAAAAAATATCATGATTAAACCTAAAATATAGATAAATCAAGTTCTATAATAAATTTGTGGGTTGAACATTCTTGGGTATGAATCAACAGTAAACAAATACATATTCAATCCCATTCTTCTCAAAACAGCTATAAATGAATATTTCTACTAAAATCATAGAAACTTTTTAAACATATTTTCAAAATAGATCATACACTCAGATATTCTACCTGCTGTAGAATGTTTCAAAGACAATTAAGGTTGGTTCTGAGAGGTGACGAGATCGTGAATAACAGTCAACTTTGTTTACGAAAATTAAACAAAGATAAGCAATTATATTTAGGGTTATATAACAGGAAAATAATTTGCATCAACCATGACCAAAAGTCCTTCATTCTAGTAAAGTTTTTTCCTTTGTAATTCATCTTACATCAATTGATAAATAAATGCAAAGGGATCGTCTACTGCAAATCATGCCAAAAATCGCAATATCTTGGCTTCACAAAAATATGCAGTATTGTAATGCGATAACTTCCAAGTTATCCAAAATACACGTGGTTTCCTGTTTCGTAATTGTTTATGCCTATGAAATCGAGAACCATGTGATTGAAATAAACTGATCTTCGGAAATTCCCCTCTTGTTGACAAATTACAACACAGATATTTATTGCTAAAAGTACTTCCAGGTTTTCCAATAGGAAATAATCAAAGTTTATGTTTACTTCAAGAATTAGCTTTGAATTGGGAATTTCATTCTCTCATTTTGGGAAAAAGTAGTAGTTTTTGTCATTGGGAACGGGTCCGTTTACCGGACCCGTTCAAAGAAGGAAAAAAAACGCTGTGAACAGTCGAGCGTTGGCACCCGCTTGCAGTGCTCTTATTTTATCAAAAATTCTTTTTTCCATGGAAGATTGCTGAAAATCATTGAAAAAAATCTTCTTTTTCTTAACTCCTGGGCCAATCTAGATGAAACTTGGGAGGGATGTTCCTTGGGAAAAGCACTACTACATTTGATTCAATCAAAAACTCAGGTTTCCATGGTAATGAAAAGGCCAGAAATTGCTGAAAATCTTATAATAAATCTGTCTTCTTCTAAACCATTGGTTCAATCAGTTCGATCCCTGACGGCGGCACTCATTCTTTCCGACTATTTGTCTCTCACCAATGGGTTGATAATCGTAGACCTATGTGAGATAGTAGCTGGAGGCTAGGAAAGAATGTGGTGGTTGTACTGGTCATAGAAATACCAGGAATCCATTGTTAGGTGCTCCAGCCGCCGCGATATAACTGAAATAATGTTGAAAGCGGCGTTAAACCCCATTCAATCAATCAATCAATTGGTTCAATCAATTTTAAACTTGGCAGGGATATTCTTCAGGTGTAGGTCTGCTAAAGGTGTTAAAAGAATTTAATTCCATCAATAACTTTGGTTGCCATGGTAGGAGAAACGTTGACTGTTTACAAAAAAATTAAAAAGAAAATCAAAATTGAGAAGGACAAAATTAAAGTCCACTTCTTTCAAAACTACCCTAAATGTACATCAAACAATCTCTAGTATTTATAACATGGCTGACAATTAATGAGTTGACTTAATCTGGTTAGCAATATAGGACCATTATGGTCCTCTTGTTTATAAGACCCTTGGATTTATCACAGCATTTTCTCTTCAAACTGGATCAGTATGTATTATGGCTTGAAGGTTTCAGGTTTTTGTCTGGAGTCAAAGGTAGGGATGAATCCTTTAGCAAACCCAGCAGCAGAAATGACTAATCCATTAGATACATAAAAATTTTTTGTCAACACAACTCATGCAACTTGAGAGTTTCAGTTCACATGGGAGCCAACATACTTTCTTTGAAGGTGTTGTTTCTTGGCCAACTTTTTGGGTTTGCTCATCCTTAATTGTATTTTTAGTCTTGAACATGAATATTGGACCTTTAGTTATTTAAGTTCCACTGTACGAAGTCCAGTGCGCTATTGTCATGGCTTGATCATCTTCTATGAAACTACCAGTCAGAATTTAACCAAATTTCACAGTAATGATCTTTAGGACATGCTCTTTCAAATTCTTTCTTTTAATTCAGAACAGGCTGATCACTTGGGCGCGACAGGCTCAAGAGTCATTGAATTTTTTTTGTGGAACTACCGGTAAGAATTCAACAAAATTTCACAGGAATTATGCTTAGAACATGCACTTTCTGATTCTTTCTTTTAATCCTGATCAGGCTATGGGCTGTCATGTCATCCAAAAATGCATCCAATTTGAATGATGCTTGGGACATGCTCTTTCAGATTCCTTCCAGGAGCTGATAACTGAAGTGTCACAGGCCTCTGTGTCATCCCCCCTCCCCTTAAAATGGCCCTTTTTGGTAAAATCTGAAGAAAAAAAAACAAAAAAAACAAAAAAATACTTCGTCTCTGAAACTACTGGTTAGAATTCAATGATTGTTCTTTTGATAGATCTTTATCACATGATGTGACACTATATTGTCTTTAAGCACAAGAGTTCTTTGAAGGGCTTTGAGTGTTATTCTTTACCCTTTTTTCACAGAGAAACTCTAACTCTTGAGATTTTCTTTACTCTTCTTTGAAGAGCGATCTCCATTCTTCAAGTTATATAACTCTTATTTCTACAGTTATACATGAATCATTTGTTTCTACCAGTCCTCATATGCTTTCAACCATTTGGAATAACTTTATTGAATAGCAATTCCATCTTTATTTGCAGAAATCAATTAGTTCAGTTCGTCTGATAATACTTCTAGTTTACTGAGGATCCAACCCTTATATTTCTGTTTTGAATCTAGATGATATGCTCGGCCCTTATCTTTGAGGTTTCTGGACCTGGCCCCCTATTTCACGACTATCATCAGACTCTGTCATGTGTTCTTGTGATTTAAGTTCCATAATAAACATGTACGGCAAAAGCTGAATGAGGCATGCAGCTAATAATATTCCTATTATTCCCCACATTCTCATTGTGACAATTATCTACAAATAAAAGATACAATAAAATCTCTAATGAACTTCTCAATAAACTACTCGTTCAATCATTACGACTTTTGATAGCAGAAATGATGATCATGGTGTCAAACTCCAAGTACAATAGCTAGTAACGTCACGAGTCAGACTGTATAAATGTGCAGCCCGACTCGAGTCTTCACTAACTACAAGTCGTATCAACTTCACAATGCGACACCAACAATTCTGGGAAGAACGTATTAAAATGGTTATAAAACAAACTCTGCTTGTGAATATATTTGTTTAACCTATCCAATATCAAAGCTCACCAAGCACAGTGATTGCCAAGATCAGGCGGCACGTAATGTGCAAACTGACCCAGAGAAGCACTGAGCATTCATTACAATGACGTTTAATATTTGGAACATTAAGACAAATCAACGGTATTCTTCTTACTGATTGAAAAACATTTTGTTTCAATCCTAGCATACAAAACACACAATGAATGAGTCCTCGACTGCAATGCAGAAACCTAAACAAATAATTTGCAACTTTCTTGCACAAAATCTAGATAACATTGCTGACAATTTAATTTGCACTTGTTTCCTAAATTGACCAAAATGTGGCAATGATTCTAGCCAAAGATTATCATATGTTGCTCAATGCAAACATCCTTTGAAAATATCAACCCTTAAAGGTTTAATGCAAATTTGCAGACCAAACAGTATAGACCCAGAACAGGCTGCTTAACAAGCAAGCTGATCCTGTCAATGCTGTCTTATTACACAATTCTAATGGAAAATAAAAGCATACAAATGCTAGTATGCAAACGGAAGACTTTCTTTGTATCTCAATATGCAAAAACACCTTATTGGCTAGGTAAAGTGCATTATAATATGAGAAAATGTGCTGACGCCATTTATTGGTGCAACCCTTGCATCAGTCTACCGTGTAAATTTCAGAAACAATACATGCAACGTAGAAATTGTGTATGCGTTAAGACTAATCATATGTGCACCATATGCTTGGGTACGTACGGAACTTGAAATAGAATTGCTCCAAACCAAAAATCTTTTTCAGTACATGTGACAGTTTGTTGTTTTCAAGTGTTTTGTCTTATAAGAACCCAAAATATCGATAAATCTAGTCAACACTTTGATTTGCTATTACAAGAAATTTAAGCCTATGGAGCTACTCAAGCCATTCATGGCTTTCTAGTTTGGCGACATGCCTTGAGGTTACCAAGTGCCCACTTTGATGTCCGCTCATCACACATTCAAACTTATTTCCCACCATTGCATCAGTGCTAAAAAATGAAAAGGGAGTCTAATTTAGTTAGTTAGTTTTTTAAAATTTAAAAAAAAGGGAGGTTGGATTGAACTCTAAATGTCCTCTATGAGGCTGAGGAAGTTTGGGCAAATGGCATTGATCCTCTCTATTTGCCATAGGGCTGACTCTAGGTATGCGTTAACAAATTAAATGGTTGACTGTCTTCTCACAATCACATAAACGAGGACACTTGTGTCTTCTTTGTTGGGCCAGCGCCTGTCTCCTTTCCTGTCCTTGAGTCTGTCGAGTAGAACAAAGTGGCACTGGAGACACCGCTGTGCCTCATCACATGACTTCTTTGCTTCTTCGCAGCTGTCCATCCCTTTATGTTGGAACCATTTTTGTATAATTTGCCATTACATGAAACCATACAAAATGTTGGTTGCTTAAAATAACTTATATAACTTATTTAATAACAAAGGTTTATGGTTTTCTTAGCCCAATTAGAAATATCTTGTATCTGGCACAAGCTCAGTCTGTCATGGAGGGTTACAGATGTTTTATTCTTCCCTTGAACAAGACTGATAGAGACAACACCTTTAGAATAACAAAGGGTCAATCCTAATATTTGTCAAGTTTTCTAAGAGAAACTTTTCTTCTATATACTAGGTCCCCAGGTTTAAATTTGTTTTCAACAATTCTTCTGTCATAGTTCCTTTTTTTTTTTGCTCGTAGGAGAAATCCTTAAAATGCTCTCGTGAGTGATGCAAACAGTTTTACATGTGTTTTTGCAGGTCATTGACATTTTGGGGGCATATTTGCTGGTGCTTGGAAAATTCAGGTCGACCGGTAAGGATTGCTTTTCTCGCAGTCATAATCATGTTTGGGCTGTATCCTGCTGTTTGAGGGATGTACTTATTGGCTGCAAGTTTGAGTCTAAGATAGTCACAAAATTGTCAGAATTCGTATTGACAAATTTCCTCAACATTTTCCTCAGTGCACCATTGAAGCGTTTAATCAAGCCATATGAGGGTTTGCATGGGGTGTCCTAGTTTCTTCATATTTAATTAGTGACAAATTTCTTGAAATTTCTCAATTTGAAAAATTGCGCCTAGGGGACCCATGATGTTTATTTCAATTTGGTCAAGGGGACTCCTACAGGGTATGTTGGAGAGGGGCCCGCGGAGTCTTAGCTGGCTTACAGGTCACCCACATGCTGATGTAAAGCTTAACCTCTTCTTTGCTATAGATCTTTTCTGCAGTTTTGTTCACACCTTAATGCCCAGCATAAATGTTGTCATGACAATGTTTAAGAAGTTCATTTTATGGACAGCAGGAACCAAGAACTGAAGTTTTTCTCCATCTCCCAAAGCATTTTTTTGAAAAACCATTTGGTCAACCTTAGTAAAGTTTTCCCAGTTTAACCAATATTTTCTGACCGTGGGACTGGGTTTTTAGTCTTTCTGTTTTGAATACAACCTTGCTCAAGCCTGTTGTGTAAGATTTCTAGATCTGGATCTTGTTGTTGTAGAAGGCAGATATCCCTAGGGGAATAATTTGACAGGTATTGTGCAAGGTTCTTATTGAACAATGGGGACTTGTAACCAGTTTCCTTCTGGAACTTCTGCCTAGTGGGAGTGCGGTATTGTCCAATATTCGGGTCTTTTGCTAAGCCAACCACATTGTCTATTTCCTCACTGAAGTCCTTTCATTGCTTGCATTGCCCTGTGCAGTCTGATATATGGTATCACAATTGCAATCAAGGTTGCATGCGGTTGTGGTACCTTGGCAACTAAGACTATCGCGATTCTGGTTGAGCTTATCTGGACGATGCTGGATCTTGAATTTATATTGAGCTAAAGTCTCTAACCAGTGTGCAACTTGACCGGTTGGGTTCTGAAAGTTAAAGGTCCACTGAAACAAGCCATGATCTGTCCAGGAATTTCTCCCCAAGGAGGTAGTGGCGGAATTGTTTTTTAAATGTAATTACAGCAAAAATCTTGCAGATGCAAAGCAGTCTGAACACATGCTAATTTTTGGCACAGGATAGGCGTCTTTGATGATAACATTGGTTAGTTTCCAATAATCAATGCACCAGTGTACGGATGAAAATAGAAGGCATTTCATAATCTATGAATAACTTTCTCTCCTTTTACTTCTCCTTCCAGAAATTATAGACAATAGTTTAAAATTTAAAACAGAATATACATATTCGAAAAACATATGCAAATATTTGTGGGAAAAACAAATAACCTTAGTTTTACAACACACTTCAATATAACAGCCTTTTCTTTGTCCAAATTTACACTCTCTGCCTTTGTGTACGTGTTTCTTTTGCCTACCATGCCACTGAGCATGTACTGGAAGTGATCTAGTATGTTTTCTGGTAGATAATCTTCTTTGATTCGGGCATTTGTTGAACCCTTGACTGCATGTTAAACACCAATTTTCAATTACAAGACTTTTCCCTTGATTCAGGAATATATAATTAGATGCATGTCTGTATCCCTATTGTCCAAACAAGATAATTTTTATTAAAATAAATGATTTGTTTATACTGCCATTACACCGGAAATTATGTTGGAGGTCAAATTAGATACCTTACAGATTACTTGGAGAACCGCACTGATGACAGGTGCCTGTCAAGATAAAAAAAAATTAAAATGGACCTTAATTAAAAAAGAGGTTACTACACATTCAGATCCACAAGTAAAGTCTTGGCTACTATTCACAAGGCTTGGGCTCACATGAAACTTTGACACATACTCCATGAATACTTCCTTTACATAAGTTTCACTAGAACTGCCTAAGTATTGAGATTAATGCTTGGGTAGCACATTCGCTTTTCTAAACTTCGAGTTTGCTTTGAAAATAATGTACTCACCGCAATTGCGTTTGTAGCTGTGATCCTCCCCTATCTGGATTTATGCCAAAGTGTTGACTTGGACTGTATTCCAGTCTCAGACTCATCATTGGCAGATTGCAAAAACTAAAATTGCATGCTTTCTTTTGGCAGATAGGATCTTCTTACTTTTGTTTGTTGAATTACTACAATCGAATTGTTCCTTGTTTTTATAATGCAATTGAGCAATATCACTTGTGTTCCAATTTTCAACGTATCAAATACTATTGAATCGTATATTACTGCCTTTACAGCCCGTGTATGATCCGCCAGTGCGATAGTGAGAGACGTTTTTTGTTGCCCTTGGGCATTTCTGTATGAAGTGACTTCCCCTCTTCCACAAACTTCAGCATAAACTGCACCAGAGTAGGGGCTATTTTTCCGTGTACAGGTTTCAAAAATTTGATTTAAAGATGGCATTCTGGAAAGACATAAGAAAAACATGAATTATCTAGAAATGATTGTCTGCTTTTTTGTACCCGATTGGCTGAAAATTTTCTTTTAATCATCTATGATGACAATTCTGAGCACACACATAGATGCAAAAAAGTTAACCCCCCCCCCCAACAATCTGGTCCAGGATTTGACTATATATCTTCTCATAAAAGAAGTAATGAAAGACATACCGATATTCTTATACTTTTACAAGTCAAAGTCAATACCAAGAAGAAGTAATTTCTGGTACTATAGCTATAGCTTTTGTTTTTAGCTCCACTGGCGGATGGCCAGCGAGCTATTGTCATGGCGTAGTGTCTACCGTGCATCCCTGCGTGCGTAAACTTTTCTTTAGACATCTTCTCCTAAACCAATAGGTGGATTTTGACAAAACTTGCCAAGAATCCTCCTTGGATGACCCTCTTCTAAAGTTGTTCAAGAAATTTTGATTGACTCCCAAATATGGGTGTGGCAGGGTGGGGCTTATTTTGAGCCTGAATTCTTTGAACGACATCAGATTCTCCTGAACCATTGGGCCAATTTCAATGAAACTTTACCAGAATGCTTCTTGGGTGAACCTCTTCTAATGTTGTTCAAGAAATTTGGATTGACCCCCAAATATGGGCGTGGCAGGGTGGGACTTATTTTGAGCCTGAATTCTTTGAAAGACATCTCCTCCTGAACTACTGGACCGATTTAAATGAAATTTTACCAGAATGTTCCTTTGGTGACCCTCTTTTAAATTTGTACAAGAAATTTGGATTGACCCTCAAATATGGGCGTGGCAGGGCGGAGCTTATTTTTAGCCCGAAATCTTTGAACGACATCTGCTCCTGAACCACTTGACCAATGTCAATGAAATTTTACTAGAATTTTCCTTTGGTGACCGTCTTCTAAAGCTTTTAAGAAATTTGGATTGACCCATAAATATGAGTGGCAGGGTAGGGCATTTTTCGAGCCGGAAAATTGTGAACATCATCTTCTCCTGAATTCCTGAGCAGATTCCAATGAAATTTTCGTTTTAAAGGTTCTTTACAACGCTTTTTCGCTCACCTGAGCACAAAGTGCTCAAGGTGAGCTATTGTGATCATAAAATGTCCGTCGTCAGTCATCCGTCGTCCACAATTTCTTTCATCATCTTCTCCTCCTAAACCGCAGCCGCCATTATAGCGCAGTTGGTTAGGCATGAGACTTCGAATCTGGAAGTCGTGGGTTCGATCCCCGGTGGCGGCAAATATCCTTTCCGACGTTTGTCTCTCGCCAATGGGTATATAATCGTAAACCTATGTGAGATAGCAGTCGGAGGCTAGGAAAGGGTGTAATGGTAGTACAGGTGAAAGAAATACCAGGAATCCATTGTTAGGTGCTCCGGCCGCCCCGATATAACTGCGAAATTGTTGAAAGCGGCGTAAAACCCATTCAAACAAACAAAATCCTCCTAAACCAGTGGGCCAATCTTGATGATACTTGGCAGGGATGTTCCTTGGGTCAAGCTCTACCAAAGTTGTTCAAATAAATGAAATCCACCCTTAATTTTCCCTTTACCCTTTGGCCTTAACAAAAAGGGTGAAAATAGGAAAATCTTTAAAAATGTTCTTCTCTGAAACCAGAAGGCAGACAGCTTTCATATTTGGTATGTAGCATCATCTAGTGGACCTTTACCGAGTTTGTTCATATCAAGACCCTGGGGTCATATTTGGGCTTTGCCCGGGCCAAACCCTTTTTACATAGAATCAAAGAGAGAAAATCTTTAAAAATCTTCTTCTCTGAAACCAGATGGCAGACAACTTTCATATTTGGTATGTAGCATCACCTAGTGGGCTATGAAACCAGAAGGCAAACAGGTTTCATATTTGGTATGTAGCATCATCTTGTGGACCTCTACCAAGTTTGTTCATATCAAGACCCTAGCAGAGCCGCAGTCATAGCGCAGTTGGTAGCGCGTCGGGCTGTCAATCTAGAGTTCGCGGGTTCGATCCCCGACGGCGGCACTCATTCTTTCTGCTATTTGTCTCTCACCAATGGGTTGATAATCGTAGACCTATGTGAGATAGCGGCTGGAGGCTAGGAAAGAATGTGGTGGTTGTACTTGTGATAGAAATACCAGGAAACCATTGTAAGGTGCTCCAGCCGCCGCAATATAGCTGAAATAATGTTGAAAGCGGCGTTAAACTCCATTCAATCAATCAATCAATCAATACCCTAGGTTCATATTTGGGCTCCAACCGGGCGCAACCCTTTTTGCATAGAATTAAAGAGCGAAAATCTTTAAAAACCTTCTTTAATCGAAACCAGAGAGCACACTGCTTTCATTTTTGGTATGTAGCATTATCTAGTGGCCCCTACCAAGTTTGTTCATAGCAAGACCTTTGGGTCATATTTGGTCTCCACCCGGGCGCATCCCTTATAGCTCGTCTGAGCACAAAGGGTGAAAATAGGAAAACCTTCAAAAATCTTCTCTGAAACCAGTAGGCAGACAGCTTTCATAGTTAGTATGTAGCATCATCTTATGGACCTCTTCCAAGTTTGTTCATATCAAGACCCTGGGGTTTTGTTTGGTGTCCACCTGGGTGCATCCCTTTTTAGCTCACCTGAGCACGAAGTGCTCAAGGTGAGCTATTGGGATCGTTGAATGTCCGTCGTCAGTCGTGCGTCGTCCGTTGTCCGTCGTGCGTCATGCGTCGTCCGTCGTCCACAATTTCTTTAAACATCTTCTCCTCCTAAACCAGTGGGCCAATCTTGATGAAACTTGGCAGGGATGTTCCTTGGGTCAAGCTCTACCAAAGTTGTTCAAATAAATGAAATCCACCCTTAACTTTCCCTTTACCCTTAACAAAAAGGGTGAAAATATGAAAGTTTTTGAAAATCTTCTTCTCTGAAACCAGAAGGCAGACAGCTTTCATATTTGGTATGTAGCATCATCTAGTGGACGTCTACCAAGTTTGTTCTTATCAAGACCCTGGGGTCATATTTGGGCTTTACCCGGGCCCAACCCTTTTTACATAGAATCAAAGAGCGAAAATCTTTAAAAATCTTCTTCTCTGAAACCAGATGGCAGACAGCTTTCATATTTGGTATGTAGCATCACCTAGTGGGCCTCTACCAAGTTTGTTCATATCAAGACCCTTGGGTCATATTTGAGCTTTGCACGGGTGCATCCCTTTATCTCCTATGAGCACACAGGGTAAAAAAATGAAAATCTTCAAAAATCTTCTTCTCTGAAACCAGAAGGCAGACAGCTTTCATATTTGGTATGTAGCATCATCTAGTGGACCTCTACCAAGTTTGTTCTTATCAAGACCCTGGGGTCTCGTTTGGGCTTTGCCCGGGCTCAACCGTTTTTACATAGAATCAAAGAGCAAAAATCTTTAAAAATCTTCTTCTCTGTAACCAGATGGCATACAGCTTTCATTTTTGGTGTGTAGCATCACCTAGTGGGCCTCTACCAAGTTTGTTCATATCAAGACCCTTGGGTCATATTTGGGCTTTGCACAGGTGCATCCCTTTATCTCTTATGAGCACGAAGGGTAAAAAAATAAAAATCTTCAAAAATCTTCTTCTCTGAAACCAGAAGGCAGACAGCTTTCATATTTGGTATGTAGCATCATCTAGTGGACCTCTATCATTTTTGTTCATATCAAGACCCTAGGATCATATTTGGGCTCCATCCGGGCGCAACCCTTTTTACATAGAATCAAAGAGCGAAAATCTTTTAAATTAAATCTTCTTAATTGAAACCAGAGGGCACACTGCTTTCATTTTTGGTATGTAGCATCATCTTACGGGCCCCTACCAAGTTTGTTCATATCAAGACCCTTGGGTCATATTTGGGCTCCACCTGGGGGCATCCCTTTCAGCTCATCTTAGCACGATGGGTGAAAATGGGAAAACCTTCAAAAATCTTCTTCTCTGAAACCAGAAGGCAGACAGCTTTCATATTTTGAATGTAGCATCATGTTATCGACCTCTTCCAAGTTTGTTCATATCAAGACCCTGGGGTCACTTTTGGGGTTCACCCGGGTGCATCCCTTTTTACATAGAATCAAGGAGCAAAAAGGCATATCTGTCTTGCTCTTCGCTGAGAACGTTCCATGGTATTTGATCTTAGGCAATTATCTTCTTTTTGACATCTGCCTATCTATTTAATGTGATGTCCCAGGGGTCATAGAGACTCAGGTGAGCGATCTAGGACCATCATGGTCCTCTTGTTACATAGAATCAAAGAGCGAAAATCTTTAAAAATCTTCTTCTCTGAAACCAGATGGCAGACAGCTTTCATATTTGGTATGTAGCATCACCTAGTGGGCCTCTACCAAGTTTGTTCATATCAAGACCCTTGGGTCATATTTGAGCTTTGCACGGGTGCATCCCTTTATCTCCTATGAGCACGCAGGGTAAAAAAATGAAAATCTTCAAAAATATTCTTCTATGAAACCAGAAGGCAAACAGATTTCATATTTGGTATGTAGCATCATCTAGTGGACCTCTACCAAGTTTGTTCATATCAAGACCGTAGGTTCATATTTGGGCTCCACCCGGGCGCAACCCTTTTTGCATAGAATTAAAGAGCAAAAATCTTTTAAAATTTTCTTTAATCAAAACCAGAGGGCACACTGCTTTCATTTTTGGTATGTAGCATCATCTAATGGGCCCCTACCAAGTTTGTTCATAGTAAGACCTTTGGGTCATATTTGGGCTCCACCTGGGCAAATCCCTTTCGGCTCGTCTGAGCACAAGGGGGTGAAAATAGGAAAACCTTCAAAAATCTTCTTCTCTGAAACCAGTTGGCAGACAGCTTTCATAGTTAGTATGTAGCATCATCTTATGGACCTCTTCCAAGTTTGTTCATATCAAGACCCTGGGGTTTTATTTGGGGTCCACCCGGGTGCATCTCTTTTTACATAGAATCAAAGAGGCATATCTGTCTTGCTCCTGGCTGAAAATGTTCCATGGTATTGATCTTAGGCAATTATCTTCTTTTTGACATCTACCTATCTAATTAATGTGATGTCCCAGGGGTCAAAGAGACTCAGGTGAGCGATCTAGGACCATCTTGGTCCTCTTGCTTAAAAATTGTTTGCAAAATTTTGATTGTCCCATAAATATGGGACTGGGGCTTTTTTTGAGTCTTCCTCAGTTATGAAGGGGGGGGGGGGGGGAGGGGCAGGGTCTTTAATCAATTTAAATTCTTTGAATAACATCTCCTTTTCAACAATTAGGCAAATGTGAATGAAACTTTGCCAGAAAGTTACTTGGATGAGATCCACTGGATCAATTTAATTCGGGTGAATTCTGGTCCTCTTGTTTTAAAGTGATATCTAAATAGGTTTCTTCAATGAAATTTTTCTTTTACATATTAGTTCTATGAGTTCCCTTCTGATAGCTCGGTTTCAATTTGGAAAAAGTCAGAATATCTTCTGAATCCTGGTGACTTTCATTACCTTCTATTTTTAATATCTCTCTTTCAAATCTTGGGATATTTAAGCCAGTGGAGCGATATAGGCCCTCTTGGCCTATGAATGCCCTTTAAGTTTCTTCCAGGAGTGAAAACCCTATTCTATTTCTACATTGAGAGTTCGATCCCCATTTCTGATTATTCTTGTTGCGTATGGTTTAACTTAGTAGAAAATTATTTCAACTACAAATAATAAGACAAGCAACATTTCAGGCCTTTTCCACGATCAAGATTCGGATTGAACTATCCGGTGAATTATCAATTTCGACAAAAAATGACAGATTGTTAAATGAACTCCCGATCTACACTATTAATCACCTCCAGTAGAATTCTTTCAAAGTCCACTCCAGAATGTTACAAATAAATCCGTTCCAGTTTCCAAAACAGTTTTTGTTATTGTCAGGTTCTACCGCATTCCCACCCGGGAGCCAAAAATCTAGGACAGCCATGCGTTGATGTTGTTTACATCAATACTGTGTCTTTTGGCAGGTTTTTGTGTCCCACAATTGTTATGCGTCCAAAACAATTTATTTACAAAAAAAAAAATGTACAAAAATGATAAAACCTTATATAAACCCAAAAGTTAGCACTTACTTTAATCTTTACGTAGCAGTAATAAGTTCGTGTCACATGTAAACCTTCTGTCCCTTCTGCACGCGAACAGAATATTCCCGCCAAAAGATCACGCGGAGCTTTATTCCGATAATCACTTACCGTAAAAGCTCTTACACAGCCCCGGAATTTATAGGGATAGTCGCAACTCAGAGTGAACTTTGCAAAATCATTTATCTGGTAAAATTCCCCTATTTTCTAACTCGTGGTAAAGTGTAGACCAAAAAGCTGCTCCAGTACCTTCATCCAAGCGAATGTTTGTTATATACAATCTCTCTGGCTGCATGTCATCATCAATTATCTGGCAGTTGATCACTAGTCTGTGTGTGTAAGAGTTCTGTCGGTGGGCTCGTCACATACGACAGTAACAAATGGAGAACTCTGATGTTTCTTGGTAGATGAGGATTCAACAGTTGTAGACAGGGCATGTAGGAATTCATGCACGGCATACTCTGACTAATAGTGAATTACCTCAGACATTGCCAAGGGGTTGAAACCAGAATTTCCAATACTCTTTTGGAAGTTAATAAATGGTTTAGATTTTGACGGGGGAATATTTTCTTCAACTAAAATATGGGTAGTTTTCAACGCTAGGATAACAGCCTCCTCCTTCTCTGAGTGGTGTTTGATCAAAGCTTTGTAGTTTCCTTTGCAGGTGTTTGCCAGAAGTGCCCTCTGGTGGTCTTTAGATCTTATATGGTCAGAGCAAGAACTAGACCTAAAATTATTACAGCCAGATGTAAATATGTTTTCCTGACCATCACCGATGCACAAGTTACAAAACATTAATTGTTTGCTCGAATGATGTGGACCTTTTAATAGAACTGGGCGTTTCAGATTGAGTATCAGTAACTGTATCCCCTCCAGAAGTCGACGTTTCTTGTGAAAAAGCGGCTTTTAGGTTGGGCAAACCCCACATTGAACAATGAACGCTGCTTGTCGTCTGGCAACCGCTCTTGACTTGCCATTTATAGCTCGGCTGTTTTCGCAGAAAACTCGAGGTATTATAATTACCTCGGCGTCGTTCACGTTGTTGTTGGCATTGGGTGACAACCTTAACCTTGGTCATAACTTTTGAATGGTAAGTCATAGAGCCTTCGTATTTCACATGATTATTGCATGGGACAAGATCTTTCTGTAGGTACCAAGTTCAAGGTCATCAGTCAAGGTCAAGGTAATTTTTCAAGGTCAAATTTCTTTAAGAAATAAACCTTGGTCATAAGTTTTGAATGATAAGTCATAGAGCCTTCATATTTCACATAATCATTGCTTGGGACAAGACCTTTCTGAAGATACCAAGTTCAAGGTCATCAGTCAAGGTCAAAGTCATTTTTATAGGTCAAATTTGTTTGAAAAATTTAACCTTGGTCATAATTTTTAAATGGTAAGTCATAGAGCCTTCATATTTCACATGATCATTGCTAAGGACAAGGTCATTCTGTATGTACCAAGTGCAAGGTCATCAGTCAAGGTCAATGTCATTTTTCAAGGTCAAATTTGTTTAAAAATTTTACCTTGGTCTTAATTTTTGAATGGAAAGTCATAGAGCCTTCATATTTCACATGATCATTGCTTGAGACAAGGCCTTTATGTATGTACCAAGTGCAAGGTCATCAGTCAAGATCGAGGTCTTTTTCATGGTCAAATTTCTTTGAAAAATCTAACCTTGGTAATAACTTTTGAATGGTAAGATATAGAGCCTTCATATTTTACATGATCATTGCTTTAGACAAGACCTTTCTGTAGGTACTATGTTCAAGGTTACCAGTCAAGGTCATTTTTCAAGGTCAAATTTGTTTGAAAAAATTTAACCTTGGTCATAATTCTTGAATGCTAAGTCAAAGAGCCTTCATATTTCAAATGATCATTGCTTGGTACAAGACCTTTCTGTAGGTACCATGTTCATATATTTGCATTTGCCTAAGAAATGATAAACAGCTGAGCGTTGGCACCTGCTTGCGGTGTGCTTGTTTTTTAGGAGGATAAAGACCGAATGTTCCGAATAGATTAGACGCGTTCAATTTTAAAAGTTAACAACAAAACATCGGAACGTACTATTCTAACTTATCTACAAATCAATCTCGGGTAAAAGAACGTTGTGATGTATTAAATTTAGATCATTAGGGTGATGGCAAAGAAAATAGATCTAGAATCAAAGAATTGTCACCGAATGAAATGGAAATAGGATATATATCTGGAATTCCAAACACATATTCCTATATTATTTAATATTCAAACCAAGTACTCCATGCTGGTTTTTCATGTTTTCACGCATAGAATACAAAGCGATTACACAGCAGCAAACTAGTTATTTTTTTATTAATCGGGATACTCTGAGACAAAATAAAGTGAGTAATTGAAGTAGATTTAGCAGGAAAATGACTTTTACCCTGACTGAGCAGGTCATATAACCATTGCACAAATTGTCTGACGGTCATAATTTGTATCGGCCCAATCATCGGACAGAAACTTTGGACTGATGGTCCAACCCAATCTGAATCCCTGAACTCTCAAAGACATGGGTTTTATAAGAAGCTACAGTTATCAGGACATCAGAAAATGGCAAAACAACGAATGTCCGAGATTTGTCGTGATGAATACCAGTGATGAATACCAGTGATGTATGAAACAGGAGCGATTTACAGGTCTTTTGAATAATCCAGGATACAGTACAAAAATAAAGATAAAATAATAAATAATTAAAAAACATCAAGTTAATAGTTTTAATGCATTGAAATAACATCCTTAGCTTCATGCGTGTTATTAGAATGGGTCCATCTAAAAATCGGAGGGATCCATGCCATACAACAGGATAAGGGGCCTTAATGATGATATTCTTGTCAACACTCTAGAGGCCACATATATGGCCCAATTTTCATGAAACTTGGTGAGAATGTTGACAAGGGCACAAAAGGTAAACCTTTTGAAAGTAGGAAGGTTCCATGCCATATCATGGGAAAAGGGGCCTTTCTAAAAATACTTTGTTTACACTCTAGAGACTACAAATTTGGTGCACTCTTCTTGAAACTTGGTCAGAATGGGGTCAAAGAGACTCAGGTGAATAATCTTGGCCCATCATGGTCCTCTTGTTATTTATTTCTTCTTATACTACAATTTTATTTACATACAATGAATATTTTTACAACAAACAATTTCATACAACATGTTACAATAATATGGTATAATAAGGTCTGAAATAGAATAAATAGACATCTCTAAGCAATATCAAATGTTCTATTTCAATTGCAATCTCTCTTTTAAATCGTCTATAATACAGCCAATCGTGTAAAAACAAAACGGGTACATGAAGAGACCAAACATTGTTACAAGTTCCTACATTCGTTTGGGTTGCACTCAGAACATTTTTAAAAATCCCAATTGTCCAGAATGGTCTGTCTGAAGAAAACACAGGACAATACAGTCCAATTCCGGCAAGGCTTTGCCTATATCACACACTTCTTTTGGCCGGGAATATTCTGATGGTCTCAAACAAAGTCTCTTTCTTGTAGGTACAATTTCTTCTTCTGGTTTCCAGTATTGTCTTAAATCAATACAAACGCTGTTAATATTCTGATGGTCTCAAACAAAGTCCCTTTCTTGTAGGTACAATTTCTTCTTCTGGTTTCCAGTATTGTCTTAAATCAATACAAACGCTTTTAATATTCTGATGGTCTCAAACAAAGTCTCTTTCTTGTAGGTACAATTTCTTCTTCTGGTTTCCAGTATTGTCTTAAATCAATACAAACGCTGTTAATATTCTGATGGTCTCTAACAAAGTCCCTTTCTTGTAGGTACAATTTCTTCTTCTGGTTTCCAGTATTGTCTTACATCAATACAAACGCTGTTTTCGCCTTTACTGCAAACAACATTTCCGCCTTAATGGGAACTGCTTTTTCCTGTCTGCAAGACCTTAATATAACTGGTTAACAAAGTTCTTCCAATGCATCAAAGTCAAACGCGTGGCTTTTTAGCTCACCTAAGCACGAAGTGCTCAAGGGAGCTTTTGTGATCTATCTATGTCTGGCGACCATCTGTCCGTCATGGCGTTAACAAATTCTTTAAATGACATACTTCTCCTAAACTTCTGGGTCAAAATCAACCAAACAATCAATCAAAAGAAATATTCTTTAGGTGGTGCCTTGTAAAAATTGCTATAATGGAAAGAATCCATGCCATATCACGGGAAAAGGGGCCTTAATGACAAACTTCTTGTTTACACTCTAGAAGCCACAAATATTGTCAAATCTTCATGAAACTTTGTCAGAATATTTGTTAGGTCATGAGGATGAACTCTATTGAAAATAGGAAGGATCTGTGCCATATCACAGGAAAAGGGGCCTTAATGACGATTTTGTCAACAATTTCTTTAAACTACATCTCCTCCTAAATTTTTGAGTCAAATCAACCAAACTTTGCAGAAATATTCCTTGGGTGGTCCCTTGTGAAAATTGCTAAAATGGAAAGGATCCCTGCCATATAACGGGAAAAGGGGCCTTAATGATAAATTTCTTGTTTACACTCTAGAACCCAAAAGTATGGTCATATCTTCATGAAACTTTGTCAGAATGTTTGTTAGGTCATGAGGATGAACTCTATCGAAAATGGGTGTGATCTTTGCCATATCATGGGAAAAGGGGCCTTAATGACAATTTTCTTGTTTACACTTTAGTGGCCACAAATATGGTCCAATCTTCATGAAATGTGGTCAAAATGTTTGCCAGGTCTCAAGGATGAGCCCTATGGAAAATGGAAAGGATTTGTACCAAATCACAGGAAAAGGGGCCTTAATGACATTTTTTGTTATACGCCGCCGGAGGCGGACGTATATTGGCGTCATCTTCTCCGTCTGTCTGTCCATCCGTCCATCCGTCCGTCTGTACGTCCGTACGTCCGTCCACTTTTCTTGTCAACGCAACTCCTTCTAAACTACTAGCTGGATCTTCTTGAAACTTGGTCAATGTTATCACCTCAATTGGTAGATGTGCATGAAGGAAGGATTTTACGGTTCGTTGATTTTTGCCTGAGTTATGCCCCTTGATAACTTAGTTTTTGGGTCCACTTTTCTTGTCAACGCAACTCCTCCTAAGTTTCTGGCTGGATCTTCTTGAAACTTGGTCAATGTTATCACCTCAATTGGTAGATGTGCATGAAGGAAGGATTTTACGGTTCGTTGATTTTTGCCTGAGTTATGCCCCTTGATAACTTAGTCACTGGGTCCACTTTTCTTGTCAACGCAACTCCTCCTAAGTTTCTGGCTGGATCTTCTTTAAACTTGGTCAATGTTATCACCTCAATTGGTAGATGCGCATGAAGGAATGATTTCATGGTTCGTTGATTTTTGCCTGAGTTATGCCCCTTAAAAACTTAGTCTCTGGTTTCACTTTTCTTGTCAACGCAACTCCTCCTAAGTTTCTGGCTGGATCTTCTTGAAACTTGGTCAATGTTATCACCTCAATTGGTAGATGTGCATGAAGGAAGGATTTTATGATTTGTTGATTTTTGCCTGAGTTTTGGCCCTTAAAAACTTAGTCTCTGGGGCTTATTGCCTCAGTTATGCCCCCTAAAAATTTAGTCTCTGTGGCTTATTGAAATTGCAGCCTTGTAAATGCAACTCTTCCTAAGTTTCTGGCTGGATCTAAATGAAACTTGGTGGATGTTATAACCGAAATTGGTAGATGAGCATGAAGTAAGGATTTTATGGTTCATTAATTTTACCCTAAATTATTCCCCCTTAAAACTTAGTATCTAGGGCTTATCGAAATTGCAGCCTTTTGAACATAACTCCTCCTAACTTTTTGTCTTTATTTAAATGAAACTTGGTCAATGTCATCACCATAATTTGTAGATGTACATGGATCAAGGATTTTATGGCTCATTTATTTCCCTGAATTATGCCCCCTTAAAACTTAGTGCCTGGGGCCTATTGAAATTGCAGCCTTGTGAAGGCAACTCCTCCTAACTTTTTGTCTTGATTTAAATGAAACTTGGTCATTTTCAATTTGGTTCTGTCAAAATAAGTAGTGTCTACAATTATTTTCGTGAAACAGCAGCAAAGTGCGGGCGTGTTTTGTGACGATGGCACTCTTGTTTACACTCTAGAAGCCACAAATATGGTCCGATAATCATGAAACTTGGTCAGAATGTTTGTTAGGTCGTGAGGATGAACCTTTTTGCAAATGGGAAGGATTAGTGCCATATCACGGGAAAAGGGCCTTAATGACAATTTTCTTGTAAGAGCTCCAGACGCCACAAATATGGTCCAATCTTCATGAAACTTGGTCAAAATGTTTGCCAGGTCACAAGAATGAACTCTGTTGAAAATGGGAAGGATTCATGCCATATCATATGAAAAGGAGTCTTAATGATAATTTACTTGAAATATCAGATGAGCGATTTAGGGCCCTCAGGGTCCCCTTGTCTTATTGGATAACCGTCGGCATATTGTCTTGTGTCAATCCTTAGTACACCTTTCCACTCATTTATTTGTATGAAAACTCAAATCGTACTCTATACGTGTTCATTGTTATCTTGATAAATTGATTATGACTCGCAGTAAATTTGCACACTAATGAACGATTGCGCATACTTATTGCACAATTGATTTATCTTCTGATGCTCCATTGGTCGATATTTTAGTAGCTGAGGTCACACCAGTATATTCACCCTGAACATACTTTTTGTTTAAGGTTCCACTATCTTCTTTATTTGTAAATATTGGAAAAAATAGGATTCGCACCTATTTGCACACTATGCCATTTGGTAAGCCGTCACCACAAAAAAATTGTATTTAGTCTTCGCATAGATCACCATTATGGTATCACTCGGTTCTTTAGTATATCTAACTTTTCCGATGTAATAAGAAAATGATTCAAAGCGTTTTCCAATCTGTGTACAATGATCTTGCTCTCGCAAACATCTCGCGTTTGAATCACGCATCGTTTGCATATTATAAAATATGGAGTTATTTTTAGCTCACCTGAGCACAAAGTGCTCAAGGTGAGCTATTGTGATCGTGAAATGTGCGTTGTGCGTCGTGTGTCGTCCACAATTTCTTAAAGCATCTTCTCCCCCTAAACCGGTAGGTAAATCTTGATGAAACTTGGCAGGGATGTTCCTTGGGTCAATCTCAACCAAAGTCGTACAAATAAATGAAATCCATCCTTAACGTTTCCTTTACCCTATACAAAAAGGGTGAAAATTGGAAAATCTTCAAAAATCTTCTTCTCTGAAACCAGAAGGCAGGCAGCTTTCATATTTCGTATGTAGCATCATCTAGTGGACCTTTACCAAGTTTGTTCATATCAAGACCCTTGGGTTATATTTGGGCTCCAAACGGATCCAACCCTTTTTACATAGAATCAAAGAGCGAGAATCTGTAAAAATCTTCTTTTCTGAAACCAGAGGGCACAAAGCTTTCATATTTGGTATGTAGCATCATCTAGTGGACCCCTGCCAAGTTCAAGACTCTGGGGTCATATTTGGGCACCAGTCGGCCGCATAAAGGAAAATATTCAAAAATCTTCTTCTCTGAAACCAGAAGGCAAACAGCTGTCACATTTAGTGCATAGCATCATCTAGTTGACCTCTACCAAGTTTGTTCTTATCAAGACCCTGGGATCACATTTGGGGTCCACCCAGGTGAATCCCTTTTTACATAGAATCAAAGAGCGAAAAGGCATATCTGTCTTGCTCTTGGCTGCAAACATTCCATGGTATTGATCTCATGTAGAAATTATCTCCTTTTTGACATCTGCCTGTTTAATTAGTGTGATGTCCCAGGGGTCAAAGAGACTCAGGTGAGCGATCTAGGACCACCATGGTCCTCTTGTTATCTAAATGCTTTTCAAGCAAGTGAGTGGAAAGATTTAACTTTGCACCCATCTCTAAACATGGAATCTAGTGCTTCTGCATCCATCGAGACTTAACCCTTTCCTGTTTTACAAAATATTGGACCTGTCCAAATTCAAAGGTTTTGCAGACGAAAATTTAAAGTGGATTTAATTTGAAAAATAACCATTCATTAAGGTAGAAAATAGTGTTGAAAAAGAAGAAATTGCTTGTTAGGAGCAATTTCTTCTTTTTTCACAATGTTTTCTCAATCATAAAATCACAGGCACGTAAAAAGCAGGGATTTAACAGCAAAGGGTTAATTCATACATTGCATAAAGGTTAACATGCCTAAACTCGAATTCAGAATAAGACAACATGACGCCATCGTCAAGCCATAATGAATTTTTTTACGTTGTCCAGTTTAAAATTGCATTGAACATAAAAATAGTTAACATGACGTTGGTAGTAAAATAAGTATTGACAACAATGAAAAATGGGAAATCATTAGACATTGTTTGCGACATTGTGCGAAAAGCAGAAACACTTTTATCATAACTGTTTTTTTTCAGAATAAGAATATGTGAACCTTGTTACGAAAAATGTTATTACCTTTCACATTTTTGTAAAATTCATTCTTTCATTTCATAAATCTTTTGGAAAAATGTTTTACGCAAACACAAAAATGGCTTTCCTTTTCGAAAAATGTATAACGAAAACATAAAAAAGTATGTCAGTTTGTGAAAAATGTACATCGTTGAAGGAAAAGGAGAAAAACGGGAAACATTGATGGTATCTAAGAAAAAACGCTTCTTCTAATACCTCCGTTGTTTTAACCCTTTGCTGTTTAATCCCTGCTTTTTACGTGCCTGTGATTTTATGATTGAGAAAACAAGCAATTTCTTCTTTTTCCACACTATTTTCTACCCTACTGTACGGTTATTCTTCAAACTGAATCCACTCTAAATTTTCGTCTGAAAAACCTTTGAATTTGGACTGGTCCAACATTTTGTAAAACAGGAAAGGGTTAACGAGTAACAATATTAAGGGGAAAGGAGAACACACTATCTTAATCAAAACGTTAGACTTTTGCATCAACGATCTTGCACAGCATGTCGAAACATGTTCAATTCTCCTCGAAAACTTTGATCCCAAAACTCTCCGAAAATCTTTGATCCCAACTGATTACGTTAACTGTCCATTAATTCGTTAGTTATTAACTAATAAATATAAACAATCCATTAACACTAATTAATTCAAATTAAATCTTAATTGGATTCTAAGCACGTTTTATCTCCCAATTTCTCGTGAAACATGAATAAGATGAAAAAAGATGAAAAACGAAAAAGAAAACTCCACAATAAATATACATTTTGTCTACATAAGTTCACATCTTAAATTCATTATTAAAATTGTAACTATAAATTTACATTTTGTCTACATATATTCATATCTTAAATTCATTATTAAAATTATAACTATAGATTTACATTTTGTCTACATATATTCATATCTTAAATTCATTATTAACATAACAACTAATATTATCATTATAATGATTATTGTTCAATGGTCACTGTTCATAACCTTGTTAAAGATCTTATCATCATAAATTGCAAACATTACGTGGATTAAAGAGTAATGTTGGTAGTTTTGGATTCGCAAAAAATGATAGTAACATTAAAACTTTCGGAAAAAGGATAATCTAATCTGTTTTATTGCCGGATAAACAAAGTAATGTGGTAAATAGATAAGTGAAATAATAAAATAAGAAAACTAATGGATAAACACTTTTTTATACTAAGATCTTTTTCAGATCAAAAAAATGATTTACAGAACTGAATAAATCATCGGAGGAACTTATTTATTACGGAGAAAAGTAAGAAAAAAATAGTATAAGTAACTAAAATCTTCCTAGACACGAGTTCTAGGATCATCAAAAGTAAATGAATTTATTATTACGGAAACAAAATTTCATTCGCTTAATGAAATACAGTTATTTCAAGTCGGTATGTCAAAGTATTGCGTTAAATTAGTGACGGGAAAAAAATTTCATCGTAACTAAGGTAAGAACATTCCATCGTAACCATGGTAACAGTAGAACAGTACATTTTGCCATGATATCCTAAAATAAGTTGAATGGTAAATACTAGACTAGTATGTGTCTACTCTATATAGAAGGGTGGGTGGGGTTAGGGTTATGTTAGCTGGACTACAGTGACAAAGTTTTGTAGAGATGAACCCCAGAAATGGCCGACAAACAATTTATCGTCCGTAAAACAAATACTGTATGGACTCTCTATATATTCTGTATCCAGAATTAATGGTTCATATCCACGTAAGTCTGGTGATAGTCCATACAGTATGTTGTTGTACCCGTCACATGTATACACATTGTTATTGTGGTCCACACAGATCCCGAACAGCCCCGACCCTTTTCCCATATCGAGTTTAGTAATAGTTTTCCCGTCCTCCACATTTATACAAAATACTTTGTTAGATTTTACAGTCATATAGATTCTGTCATTGCAAACAGCGAGGTCCCAAGGCGAGAAGTCTAACTGTATTACTTTAGGCGGGTTTCCCTCAGCAGACAAAATGTCGACAGAATAACGTCCAGACTCGCCACCTTCACTACAGAGGGTAAAAATCTTGTCTTCACTAAAATCTATATTAAAACAGTATTTCTCCATTCGGATTGATTAAGTTTTTATTGCCGGAGTTTTATTCACATCTAAAAACCAGATTTGTTTTATATCAGGAAAAGTTAAGGCTAACAAACATTGTTTACCCTGCTCATCTCGGGCTGCCCCAGAAATACCAGATTTACTGCCGGACGCTGAGTTCGGAACAGTAGATTTCTGTTTTATTTCTGTAACATCAAAAGGTATTGATCCAAACCGGACGTATCTCAGTAACATGTTGGTCGCAGAACTAAATATTTTTATACAAAAATTACTCTAATCCAAAACTACCAACCTTTTATCCTGTAATCCACAAAATCCAGTTATATCACAGTCCTTCTTATTTATATCCAATCCATGTTTCACGTTTATAGTCCGTTTGACTTCTATATGGACCAACCTTTTCGTCAATTACATAAAATTGCGTTTGAATAAAAGATTTGTATGTAGTAAAATCTTAATTTCAGCTTAATACCATTCCAAAAAATATTTTTTGAAAATAAAATGATTTCAAAATAATGATTTTGTCTATCGAGTTAATGTTAATATTTTCGCATTATCCGTTCTTAAACACGAGGGGTGATGGAGGCTGTTCAATAGTAAGAAAATGTCAACAAATATAGTAAAAACACGTGGTTTTATTCTAAACTTTTGACAGATGAAATGTCCATTATTCCTTATTTGGACATGCTAATTAGCATATCGACGGTCATGTCATCTTAAAACTTAAATAGCACGTGATTTTTACCGTTAGTACTCGCCTTTTCGTCAAGTTTTCCTCGTGAAATTCCCAACTACTTCGTTTGATAATGCTTTTTGATTGGTCTTAACATGTAAATATAGGGTTCATCTCAGAATGAATAGAATCAATAATCAATTATCTTGTCAAACAGTTTCTGAAGAAAGAGAGAGTATACACAGATTTGATATCCAACGGTAGCAAAAGTCTTAGACAAACTTAATTACATTGAAAAACTCGATTTTATAGTAATACAATTCACTTAAAATCTTACTCTTTTGACTCGGCCCCTATGCAAATCAGTACTATTTTTGGTTATACAATTCGCTGTTCCGTTTAATACAGTAACAAGTAGGTATGAAATGCTGAAAGTTAACATGTAGACGGACGGACAAAATCATTATTTTACATTCAAAAATTCTGAAAAACAAAATTCGTCATGGTATTAGCTTGAAAAAATGATATGACAAGAAAAATATGCGTTTCATTAATCAATTTCTGAGATTTTCAGCGAAATGTTGGTCCATATAGAAGTCAAACGGACTATACCCTTGCATACATTTTCACATCTTCTTTATCAAAGCTCGATTCTCTCATTCTCTCACTCCTCATTCTTCCCACCAATAAAAGCCCCATTCTCCTTCTCTCACTCTCCTCACTTTCCACTCTCATAAATTCACAAATATATAAATTACAAATACAACACAAAAATAACGCAATCTTTCTTCCTACACTCAACGCACACTCCTTTCTAAAATCACACACTGCTTGTCTCACACCTAATTGCTGTTTCCTTGTCTTATCCATATCTCCGTCCAAATCCATCTCGTCTGGCGCAAGCCTGATATTACTTTCTTCCACACTTTACGATCCGCTACTTTCTTCACTGCTGCCCGACTGTCTGATTTCTTCATTACTCGACTCGTCCGATATGTTTTCTGCAATATTGAATTCTCCCATCTTGTCTGAAAACAGAACGATTGATTGATTGAATTGGGTTTTACGCCGCTTTGAACATTTTTTTAAGTTTTATCGCGACGGACGAAAAATTAAAGCGTAAGTTTAAATAAAGAAATACCCAGTGTTTTCTAGTGTTGGGCAATCGATTTCAAATCACGATCGTTAATCGATTGTTGGAAGTGTAATTCAACTAATGATCGATTGTACTATCTTTTACTTAGAAATAAATACAGCACTTCCAGTATCATCCTTAATAAACAGAAAGTAAAAGATTAGTTAAAGTCAAGACCGAAAGACCCTTTCTACAGATTTCGCTACCAACTTCAAGGCTCAGGACGGAACGGTTGTAACTGCCTATAAACATATAGGCAGTTACAACTGTTTCTCGCTGAACCATCAAACTGATGTTGGTTTCGAAAACAATATATATAGGCTTCAATTTATGTGTAAGGAACTGATTAATTGATTATGACATTTTTGAGTCGATTATCACAATTGAAGCCAAAACCAACTGATTACCGATTATAAGCGACGAATCTGCCCATCGCTAGACTGTTTTCATCAATCGTTAGATTCCGCCTCGCAATTTCTCTTAAGAGTCGTCTTTAGAAGACGATTCCAATGAGATTAAGCATAACATAATCCATATTTCATAATTTAGTTACTAATCTAGAAGTAATTTTGATTTTTTGACTAATGAAAAAAAAAGTTATATGTTAAGTAAAACGGGTCCCAGGACACACTTTCCTATCCTCCAGCTGTTATTCCTCACAGGTCTACGATTCTAAACCTATTGGTGGTAGACATGTAGTCGGAAAGAATGAGTGCCGCCCACGGGAATCAAACCCAGTACCTCTAGATTGACAGTCCGACGCCAATTAATTTGACGCGGGCTCTGAAAACAGAACGAACATTTAACCCAATGTTTCTACTATAAAATATCGGTGGTATTCCAAAACATCCTAACTTCAGCTATACAAACATGTACTTATGATGTTATAATAGTACATTAAACTATTTTCAATATTTCACAACCTATAGTATACTTATGATGCATGTTGGAATCAACGTTTTTCCACTACTAGAAATAACCAAAATCGACCCTCTTGCCAATTACCTTAATTAATTTTAATTAGCTTAATTAACCATTTAATTTGGATCACAGAAAAACCACTACTACTTCTGTCTATTCAATTAATGTGATGTCCCAGGGGTCAAAGAGACTGATGTGAGCGATTTAGGACCATCATGGTCCTCTTGTTTTGGAGCGTTATGACACATGTATGAGTATGTTAGCAATATGCGATGGCGACGATCCCAATATTGAAAGACAGGCAAGCCCGTCTTCAATAACGACGGCGGCACTCATTCTTTCCGACCATTTGTCTCTCACCAATGGGTTGATAATCGTAAAATGTAAGATAGTAGCTGGACGCTAGGAAAGGATGTGGTGGTTGCACTGGTGAGAGAAATACCATGAAACCATTGTAAGGTACTCCAGCCGCTGCGATATGACTGAACAAATGTTGAAAGCGGCTTAAATTCCAATCAATCAACCAACCTTCTTCAATAATAAAAGAAACAAAAAAAAAAACTATACTTTTTTTCTTCAGAAAAAGCTCGCAAATTGCCAGCATGTGTTAAATTTCTGCACACTTTTTTACCAACTTCGGCTTCAAAACAATCAATATATAATAGACTGGATATTCTGCAAAAACTTCCTACATGAGCAGCTTATATGCCCCATTTGTATGAATTCGATCTGTTTCGGCTAACACCAAGCCTCATCAGTGGTGTTGCTTTACACCAGACGGAGATTGTCAATAGCTCTCATCATGTGCGTCTCTTCTCGTCATCTATGTCTATTATCACTTAGATGAATAGTTCTAATTCGTGTTGCTTTGTTTTTCCTTTCAAAGTAATAAAACGCCCCTCCAAAAGTATGTTTGTTAAACACCCCTTAACTATGTTTTGGGGTATATAGGAGTCAGCCTGTCGTTCGGTCGGTCCGTCAGCCTGTAGCATTTTCTTGTTTGCTCATTTTCTTAGCAATTCATGTGCGGATTTCATTTAAACTTTACAAATGCGATCAGTATCATATGTGCCAGGGAAATTTTGGCTTCAATCCATTGCCTTTTGACAGAGTTATGGCTCTTTGATGGAAATGGGCTTTTCATTTTTACAAGCACTTTTAGGGATGTCCGCTTTGCGACAGTCACGTTTAAGAAAGAACTTTAAATGACTTATTACTAAAATGGTTTTATACCTTTAGCTTTGTAGATATTTGTGTGTTAAAACACATGTTTATTTCATGTTGTACTCTAAACATGTTCATGTAATATAGTTTAATTGAGCGGTCAAAGAACCATATATTTTTCTAATAACTGGCAAGATGATTTGTGTACTTTGAAGATTGATTGTATATTATTGTAGATTATAACTAGTCCTGTCAAGAGGACGTCAGTATTAGCTCACCTGAGCTCAACATACTTTAGGAGTGCTTTAAGAGTCACCATTTGAGTGTTGTCTGTCGTCAACAATCTTAAAACTTCTCCAGAACTATTAATTTTAAATTTTATTATTATCATTAAATTCTGATTATTTTTTGTCCGAATATTCCTCGTGTGACCTCTTCAAAATTTGTTTGTAAAATTCTTATGAACCCTCATATATGTGTGGCAGGATGGGGCTTTTATGTAATAGTTATGTTCATTTCTGACAATTTACGCCATATAACCTAAGAGGAGCGCAGCCGCCGTCATAGCGCAGTTGGTGGCGCGTCGGACTGTCATTCTAGAGGTCCCGGGTTCTATCCCCGACGGCGACACTCAATCTTTCCGACTATTTGTCTCTCTCCAATGGGTTGATAATCGTAGACTTATGTGAGATAGCAGCTGGAGGCTAGGAAAGGATGTGGTGGTTGTACTGGTGAGAGAAATACCAGGAAACCATTGATAGGTGCTCCAGCCGCCGAGATATAACTGAAATAATGTTGAAAGCGAAGCAAAACTCCATTCAAAGGAGCGAAAGGTTATACGTGTAAATTGTCAGAATATCGTCAGTGTTCTGCTAAAATCTCGTAACTCCAGCTTGTATAAAGCTGTAGTTACGAGTTTTTAGCAGAAAAACGGCGATATGAACTTTAATTGTTTTGCCGCTCGACTTAATTTTTCAACCAAGAAATCTATCTGCAGTGAGTTGTGCGTCAATCAATGATGACAGTCAATTTAGTTGCGTCATACATTCGTCAATCAAATCGCCGTAAACAAAAAGGGGAGGATCGAATTTAAATCATTACCGAGCTTTCATTTATATTGTGTCATTTGGCTTGACGTTTTTAATGGATGAATTACCCTATAGTTGCGTTTTTCGATTAATACCTCATGGTCGCAGCTATATTATGCCCCAGTATCGAAAGATCGGGGGCATATTGTTTTACCGTTGTCCGTCTGTCCTTTTGTCTGTCCGTCCGTCCGTCCGTCCGTCTGTCTGTTGTCTGTCTGCAAAAGTTAACCAAAAAACTTAACATTGCCAATATCTTCAAGCTTATATCTTGAATAGGCTTGAAGATATTGGCAATGTTAAGTTTTTTGCTTAACTTTTTGAGTTATTTGACCTTGACAGATGACCTTGACCTTGTCACATGACCTTGACTTTGGTACCAGCAGATGCGGATCATTGAGATCTATCATCATGCCAAATATGAGCCTTGTATCTTGAATAGGCTTGAAGATATTGGCAATGTTAAGTTTTTAGCTCACCTGAGCACAACGTGCTCAAGTGAGCTATTGTGATCACCTTTTGTCCGGCGTCGTCCGTCGTGCGTCGTCCGTCGTCCGTCAACAATTTCTTTAAACGACATTTCCTCCTAAACTACTAGGCCAATTTTAACCAACTTGGCAGAAATGTTCCTTAGGTGATCCCCTTTAAGAATTGCTAAAAGAATTGAAATCGGTGAAAAACTCTGGTTGCTATGGCAACCAAAGTTAAAAATTTAAGAAAATCTTTAAAATTCTTCTTCTTCTGAACCAGCAGCCCTACAGCCTTGAAATTTGGTATGGATGATCAGCTCATAGACCTTAATAAAAATAGCTAAAATCATATCTGTTGGGCCACCAGGTGCGGAGCATCAGGGGGGAGGGGTAGTACTTTGGGTAAATTTTGTAATCTTTAACCTTCTTCTTCTTCTGATCATGAAGGCCTACAGCCTTAAAATTTTGCATGTATCATCACCTCATAGACCTTAATGAAAATAGCTAAAATCATATCTGTAGGGCCACCAGGTGCGGAGCACCAGGGGGGAGGGGGTAGTACTATGATGAAAATTTTGTAATCTTTAACCTTTTTCTTCTTCTAAACCAGGAGACCTACAGATTTGAATATTGGCATGGATGATCAGCATATGGACCTTTATAAAAATGCCTAAAATCATGACTGTAGATTCACCAGGTGCGTAGCACCAGGGGGGAGAGGATAGTTCTTTTGTGAAAATTTTGTAATCTTTAACCTTCTTCTTCTGATGAACCACAAGCCCTACAGACTTGAATATTGGCATGGAGGATCAGCTCATAGACCTTAATATAAATAGCTAAAATCATGACTGTAAAGCCACCAGGTGCCGAGCACCAGGGGGGAGGGGGGAGTACTTTTGTGAAAATTTTGTAACTTTAATCTTCATCTTCTAATGAACCAGGAGCCCTACAGACTTCAATATTGGCATGGATGATAAGCATATGGATCTAAAATAAAATAGCTAAAATCATGAATGTAGGGCCACCAGGTGCGGAGCATTAGGGGGCAGGGGGTAGTACTTTGGATCAAAGTATGTTGCATGAACATACCTAGGTAATGAAGCTTTTTTCTCAGGTGAGCGACCCAGGGCCAACGGCCCTCTTGTCGTATTTTTGCCATCTGCCTATCTAATTAATGTGTTGTCCAAGGGGTCAAAGAGACTCAGGTGAGCGATCTAGGACCATCTTGGTCCTCTTGTTTGGTTAACTTTTGCAGACAGACAGACGGACGGACAGACAGAAGGACAGACGGACAACGGTAAAACAATATGCCCCCGATCTTTCGATACTGGGGCATAAAAATAAACAAGAACCATTTAAAGGTACTGTTTCAATGTGGTACCAAAACTTGCCCCGAGCAAGGGGCTGCTAGCTCTAGCTTTCATTTCTGTCATTTTTAATTGCCCAATGATCTGCTTGTTGCAAGCATTTATTGGAAATGAATATCTCGCGAGACATAACTCGTGTATTTTCTAACAAATAAAACCCTTAGAGATCATTTGGCTGAAAAATTAGGGCGATCAGTAATGACCCTGAAAATATTTAAAAATCTTTTCCTCAGTAAACAATGGTCGAATTTCAACCTAACTCAGCAGAATGTTCCTTAGCTGACCTTTTTCAAAACCGTTCTTGAAATTTCTATAGACCTCTAAATAATGATGTGACAGGGCGTTTTTTACCCTGACATTTTTGAACCCCCTTCTGAGTAACCAATTTTCAGATTCGAACAAATCTTCGTTGAAATGTTCCTTTGGTGACCCTTTTTAAAAAGTTTTGTCAATTTTTGTGCGGAACCCAAATATGGACATGACAGCGGGGGGCTAATTTTGACCCTTCATTTTTTTTATTGCAAGTTTCTTGTGATTCATCTTACAAAATTAAGGTGAGAGATTAAGGGCCGATGTGGCCCTCTTGTATAGAGATAATAGTTTTGGTGGTCTCGGATGATAAAATTTAACTATAACTTAATAAATTAGTAATTAGCTGTTTACTGATGTTGAATTTCAATGTTTTGATAAAAAAAGTTTTGATATTGTTTGTAATTAGCTGTGAAATTGTTATAAAATGAATTAAATACTCGTATGTTATAAACTGAATTTTGTTTTTTTTCTATCAAAGAAACATTATAGATCATTTCCCCCAAAACAGCATGCCCTGCGTTAAGTATGACAACACGGTGCAAATCGTTCCCATATTATACCCCGCTTTGCACTTTCATTTGCATTCAAGGCAAGGTATTATTTGAAAACACATTTCGTTTTGTTATCCTGAAAGCAGGGTTTGACTGGCTGTTTTTAGCTCCACTGGCTGAAAGCCACTGGGGCTATTGTCATGGCGTTGTGTCCGTCGTGCGTCCGTCCGTCCGTCCGTCCGGTCGTAAACTTTTCTTTAAAAATCTTCTCCTCAGAAACTACAGGATGAATTTCAACCAAACTTCACAGGAATAATCCTTGGGTGACCCTATTTCAAAGTTGTTCAAGAAATTTTGATCCAATGAAAAACATGGATTTAATGGGCGTGGCCAATTTCCAAATATGGTAAAAAGTGTGTTTTCTCAGATTCTTGTCAATGGATACAAATTAGATTTTACATGAATGAACCTTGGGTGACCCTTTACCAGTCTACAAAAAATCATTGTGATCGGATGGAAAATATGCATTTTATGGGCGGAGGTCAATTCTCTATATGTTATATAGAGGGAACTTTGAAAATCATTTTCTCAGAATGTAACTGGAATGATCCTTGAGTGACCCTTTATCAATGTAAAAAATAATTGTGATCTGATGAAAAATATGAATTTTATGGGCAGAGGTCATTTCTCTATATGTAATATAGAGGAAAATTTGAAAATCATTTTCTCAGAATGTAACTGATGGTTATCAACCAAATTTCACTGGAATTATCCTTGAGTGACCCTTTATCAGTGTACCAAAAATTATTTTGATTGGATGAAAAATATGTATTTTATGGGCGGAGGTCATTTCTCAATATGTTAAAATGTGGAAACTATGGATATCAATCAAACATTTTTGCTATGATCTTTGGGTGACCCATTATCATGCAGCCAAAAATTATTTTGATTTGATCAAAAATATGTCTTTTAAGAGCGGAGGTCATTTCTCTATTTGTTATATAGTTGAAACTTTGAAAATCATTTTCAACATCAGTAGAACCCCAAATATCTAAAAATCTAGTCAAAACATTTATTTGCTTTTACAAGAATTTCAAGCCTGAGGAGCGACTCAAGCCATTCATTGCTTTCTAGTTTAGCTTTACTGACCGAAGGACAGAAGAGCTATTGCGATTCTGATTTTCCCATTCGGCGTCCATCCGTCAGTTAACTTTTGCTTGTAAACGCTCTAGAGCTCACACTTTTATAAGATTTTCTTCAAACTTGGTCAGAATTATTATACCATCAGAAGGATCGTTCCTTTCAAAAATGGGTCAGATCCGTCAAGCGTTATAGGAATAGGAGCAAAATTGAAATTTAATTAGAAAATCCTCGTAAACGGTTTTTTATCAAAATTGTTCTTTCTCAAGGATGGTTCCTTATTCACACTGTAGTCATAAAGTTCAAGCTGTCTAATTTACACTGTACGAAAAGTATTTCAAACAAAATGGCCGATGATGAAGTTCAACAATCACCTCATATTAAATTTATAAATTATTCCATGGTCATATCTCTGTTGTTATCAAAGATATCTTCATGAAACTGGGTATGTGTGGTCACCATCACAAGAGCTTCCAAGGGGGATTACCCTTGAAGCATTTTCGTAAGAGGTATGTCCCTCTTTCGACTTAGATTTTTAGCTCACCTGAACACAAAGTGCTCAAGGTGAGCTATTGTGATCACTCACAGTCCGTCCGTCTGTCTGTCCGTCCGTCCGTCAACAATTTCTTTAGACATCTTGGCAGGGATGTTCCTTGGATGAAGCTCTTCAAAAGTTGTAAAAAGAAGTTAATTCTAGAAATAACTCTGGTTGCCATGGTAACAGAAAGGCTGAAAATCGCGAAAATCTTAGAAAAAAATCTTCTCTGCCTAAACCACTGGGCCAATCAAGCTGAAACTTGGCAAAGTTGTTCTTTGGGTGAAGTTCTTCAAAAGTTGTTAAAATAATTTCATTTCATCAAAAACTCTGGTTTCCATGGTAATGGAAAGGTTGAAAAATGGCCAAAAATTGCTGAAAATCTTAAAAAAAATTCTCTTTCTAAACCGCTTGGCTATATAAGCTAAAACTTGGCAGATATGTTCCTTGGGTGAAGCTCTCTAAAGGTTGTTAAAAGAATTCAATCATCAAAAATTATGTTTTCCATGGAAACGGAAAGGTTGAAAAATGGGCGAAAATCTTACAAAAAATGCTTCTCCTTAACCACGAGGCCAATCAAGCTGAAACTTGGCAGGGATGTCCCTTGGTTGAAGTTCTTCAATAGTTGTTGAAAGAATTTAATTTCGTCAAAAACTCTGGATAACATGGTAACAGACAGGCTGAAAAATGGCCGAAAATTGCTGAAAATCTTGGAAAAGGTTATTCTCTACCTAAACCGCTTGGCTATATAAGCTGAAACTTGGTAGAGGTGTTCTTTGGAATTGGAAATGTCAAAATATTGCCAAAAATCTCAGAGAAGGGTTATCTTCGCCTTAACTTTTTGGCATATCTTAAACTTGGCAGGGATATTCTTAAGGTTTAGGTCTACTAAACTTGTTAAAAGAATTCAATTCCATCAATAACTTAGTTTGCAATTTAAAAGAAAATCAAATTGCAGTAGGAGGAAATTAAAGTGTTTCTTTTAAATCCACCCTAAATGTACATCAGACAAGCTCTGGTATTTATAACATGGCTGACAAGTTATGAGTTGACTTACTCAGGTGAGCGATATAGGACCATCATGGTCCTCTTGTTTAGCTTCACTAGCCGAAAGCAACTTGGGGTATTGTCATGGTGCTGTGTCCGTCGTGCTTCCATCCGTCCGTGCGTAATTTTCTTTCTTTAAATATTTTTGATTATCCAGCCAAGCATTGAACCGGTAGGCTATGCTCTGCTGTATTCCGAGAAAACCCGAGGTATAATAATCACCTTGGCGTATTTTTTGCTCACCTGAGTTCGAAGGGCTCAAGGTGAGCTATTGTGATCGTAGAATGTCCGTCGTCAGTCGTGCGTCGTCCACAATTTCTTTAAACATCTTCTCCTCCTATACCAGTGGGCCAATCTTGATGAAACTTGACAGGAATGTTCCTAGGGTCAAGCTTTACCGAAGTTGTTCAAATAAATGAAATTCACCCTTAACTTTCCCTTTACCCTTAACAAAAAGGGTGAAAATATAAAGCTTCTTCTCTGAAACCAGAAGGCAGACCGTTTGTTCATGTCAAGACCCTGGGGTCATATTTGAGCTTTGCCCGGGCCCAACCCTTTTTACATAGAATCAAAGAGCGAAAATCTTTAAAAATCTTCTTCTCTGAAACCAGAAGGCAGACAGGTTTCATATTTGGCATGTAGCATCATCTAGTGGACCTCTACCAAGTTTGTCCATATCAAGACCCTTGGGTCATATTTGGGCTTTGCCGGGGCACATCCCTTTTACCTCTTCTGAGCACAAAGGTTCAAAAAGGAAAATCATAAAAAATCTTCTTTTCTGAAACCAGAAGGCAGACAGCTTTCATATTTGGTATGTAGCATTATCTTGTGGGCCTCTACCAAGTTTTTTTTTCATATCAAGACCATAGGATCATATGTGGGCTCCACCCAGGCCCTACCGTTTTTATATAGAATCAAAGTGCGAGATTCGGTAAAAATCTTCTTTTCTGAAACTAGAGGGCACAAAGCTTTCAAACTTAGTATGTAACATCACCTTGTGGGCCTCTACCAAGTTTGTTCATATCAAGACCCTTGGGTCATATTTGGGCTTTGCACGGGTGCATCCCTTTATCTCTTATGAGCACGAAGGGTAAAAAATGAAAATCTTCAAAAATCTTCTTCTATGACACCAGAAGGCAGACAGCTTTCATATTTGGTATGTAGCATCATCTAGTGGACCTCTACCAAGTTTGTTCATATCAAGACCATTGGATTATATTTGGGCTCCACCCGGGCGCAACCCTTTTTATATAGAATCAAAGAGCGAGATTCAGTAAAAAACTTCTTTTCTGAAACTAGAGGGCACAAAGCTTTCATTTTTGGTATGTAGCATCATCTAGTGGGCCTCTACCAAGTTTGTTCATATCAAGACCCTTTGGGTCATATTTGGGCTTTGCACGGGTGCATCCCTTTTACCTCTTATGAGCACAAAGGGTAAAAAAGGAAGATCATAAAAAATCTGCTTCTATGAAACCAGAAGGCAGACAGCTTTCATATTTGGTATGTAGCATTATCTTGTGGGCCTCTACCAAGTTTTTTTTTTCATATCAAGACCATTGGATCATATGTGGGCTCCACCCAGGCCCAACCGTTTTTATATAGAATCAAAGTGCGAGATTCAGTAAAAATCTTCTTTTCTGAAACTAGAGGGCACAAAGCTTTCAAACTTAGTATGTAACATCACCTTGTGGGCCTCTACCAAGTTTGTTCATATCAAGACCCTTGGGTCATATTTTGGCTTTGCACGGGTGCATCCCTTTATCTCTTATGAGCACGAAGGGTAAAAAAATGAAAATCTTCAAAAATCTGCTTCTATGAAACCAGAAGGCAGACAGCTTTCATATTTGGTATGTAGCATCATCTAGAGGACCTCTACCAAGTTCGTTCATATCAGGACCATTGGATCATATTTGGGCTCCACCCGGGCGCAACCCTTTTTATATAAAATCAAAGAGCGAGATTCAGTAAAAAACTTCTTTTCTGAAACTAGAGGGCACAAAGCTTTCATATTTGGTATGTAGCATCATCTAGTGGGCCTCTACCAAGTTTGTTCATATCAAGACCCTTGGGTCATATTTGGGCTTTGCACGGGTGCATCCCTTTATCTCTTATGAGCACGAAGGGTAAAAAATGAAAATCTTTAAAAATCTTCTTCTATGAAACCAGAAGGCAGACAGCTTTCATATTTGGTATGAAGCATCATCTAGTAGACCTCTACCAAGTTTGTTCATATCAAGACCATTGGATCATATGTGGGCTCCACCCGGGCGCAACCCTTTTTACAAAGAATCAAAGAGCGAAAATCTTTAAAAATCTTCTTCTATGAAACCACATGGCAGACAGCTTTCATATTTGGTTTGTAGTATCATCTAGTGGGCCCCTACCAAGTTTGTTCATATCAAGACCCTTGGGTCATATTTGGGCTCCACCCAAGCGCATCCCTTTCAGCTCATCTGAGCACGAAGGGTGAAAATAGGAAAACCTTCAAAAATCTTCTTTTTTGAAACCAGTAGGCAGACAGCTTTCTTATTTGGTATGTAGCATTATCTTATGGACCTCTTCCAAGTTTGTTCATATCAAGACCCTTTGGATCACATTTTGGGTCCACCTGGGTGCATCCCTTTTAACATAGAATCAAAGAGCAAAAAGGCACATCTGTCTTGCTCTTCGCTGGAAACGTTCCATGGTATTGGTCTTGGGGCAAATATCTTCTTTTTGACATCTGCCTATCTAATTAATGTAATGTCCCAGGGGTCAAAGGGACTCAGGTGAGCGATCTAGGACCATCTTTGTCCTCTTGTTAAATATTACGGGAAGACATTGGAAACTTCGATGAAGTCAGTTAAAATGGCGTTAGCCCTCGAAACTATGAGCGAAAACATTCGACCTCGCCAACGCGATTCGTTTAAGTCATATCTTAAGATTCTTAAATAATGTCTGAAAAATCTGAATTTTTGAGGATGATTCGTCATTCTCAAAAGTTAAGATTTTTCAGCCGTTATTTACTGGTTGTTTCCGCGCTAGTTTTTCTTACTCTGTTTCCGCCTAACAAAATGCATTTTGTTACATACCCATCTGCCTTATATACATCCGAGGTCTGTTGCAGTTTACGGAAATGGCCGAGTGATTTTCCGAATGCTTGGAGTCGTCCGTATTGACATCGTTGTTAAGGCAGGTGTTGGCTTAGGCGTAACAGACTTAAAACTTGGCCAAATCTCAAGATGTAATTCAAACTTGACATGTGTGTTGACCATCATAAAGAGTTTTCCGTACTTTCAAGCGTTAACTCTGAAAGCATTTTTAAGAGCTTTGTCCCCTTTTCAGCTTTTATTCTTGGCTTCACAGGCCGAAGACCGGTTGATTATTGTCTTGGCGTTTTGTTCTTCGGGCGTGCTTGTGTCCGTGTGTTACCTTTACTTAAGTTTAATGATGAAACTTGGTAGAAATGTTCCTTGGGTGATCCGCTCCTAAAGTTGTTAAAAAAAATCGGATTGCCCCACAATATAGGCGTTGCTTTGCGAGGCTTATTAGCTCACCTAAGCACATAGTGTTCAAGACGAGCTATTGCGATCACTCACCGTCCGTCTGTCTGTCCATACGTCCGTCATCGATTTCTAAAAACATTGTAACAAACCGAAAAAGGATCCTCAACTCTAAATGGGTAGAATCTGTCTATTAGACTATAATAATTAGCCATTTAACTTAGGGCGGGTCTCTCTCATTTGCATATCCAATGCAACTTACCTCCCTTTAAACCGTTACAACATCTTCCTCTAAACCACTGGGCCAACCAAGCTGAATTTTGCCAGGGATGTTCCTTGGGGGAAACTATATAATAATAATTTATATATATAAAAAAAACTATGGTTCTTCTCCGCCTAAGCCACAAGGCCAACGAAGCTGGATCTTGGTTGTAATGTTCCTTTGGCGAAGCTCTTCAAAAGTTGTTTAATAGATTGAGTTTCATCTAAACCTATGGCTTCCATGGTTACAGAAAGGCTGAAAATGGCCGAAAATCTTAGAAAAAAGTTCAATTTCACCTAAACCCTTAAGGCAAAGCAAGCTGAAATTTGGCAGAGATGTTCCTTGGGTGATGGTTCTCAAAAAATGTAAAAATAATTAAATTTCATCAAAAACTCTAGTTTCCATGGTAACGGACATTTTGAAAAATAGCCGAATTGCAGAAAATCTTAGTAAAAAATTCTTCTCCTCCTAAACCACTAGGCCAAATCAAGCTGAATCTTTGTAGGGATGTTCCTTATGTAAAGCTCTTTAAAAATTATGATATGAAGAATTTAATTTCATCAAAAACTCTCGTTTCCTTTGTAATGGAAAGGCTGAAAAATGGACGAAAGTTGCCGAAAATCTTAAAAACGTTCAACTTCTTCTAAACCCCTAGGCCATTTAACTGAGACTTGGTAGGGATTTTCTTTGGGTAAATCTCTTCCAAAGTTGTAGAAAGAACTTTATTTAATCAAAAACTCTGATTTCCATGGTAACGGAAATGTTTAATATTTTTAAGAATTCTTAGAAAAGATTGATTTTCTCCTAAACCATTGGGCCAATCAACTTTTAACCTTTGCAGTGAAGTTCAGAATTCAATAAAACTTCACACAAACGAGTCATAGGACATGTTCTCGTAGAAATTTTTACACTTTTGCATACGCTTGTATAAACATAGGGTTGCATATGTAAAATTTATGCACACACCCTTAAACATTTCAGGGGTGTGCATTCAAATGTATATGTGCATGACTTATAGAAATCTTTCGACACATAAAGTGCACCAAAGATATAATCATTATTACAATTTCATAACGACATCTCCTTGAATTATACGATAGGTCATTATCAATCCGTTGATTGATAACTTTTGTGCTCATTTGTGGATTGTATTTTCTTGTATTCATCCGACATAAATAGTTCCTGTACTTCCTCTAAAGACTTTCCTTTGGTTTCTGGCAACATGTACAACACAAAAAGTAGTCCGATAAAGCATACGCAGAAATACAACCAGAATGTACCTGAAATGGGTGAATTACAACATTAAAATACGTTTTAGACACAAACAATTTTAGACACAAACATTTACCAGATTCTGTCGACATTGGGTGCATGTGTAGCTCATCGAAAAGAAAAAGATACAACAAAATTAAAAAAGAAGCCTGACAACGCACACTTCAGTGAGATAATAACGCCGTTTTCTTATCGAGATGACATTTTTGTGGTTAATCATTTTGGTTGTTCCCACTTCGTCCAATCCCATTTGGTCTAAAAGTCAAATTTCCATTTGGTCTTTAACCCATATTTTGATAAATTCCCATTTAGTCTTAAAGACCATTTACTCATTTGTACAAAAGATTATGCCTTATTCAATGTTTATCATATATTTTCTTATAATATCATGAAAAGAAGAGTTTACCTTTATAGTTTAATGCATTGTAAAAAGGTTTTGAATAATGCTTTAAACTTATTCCTGATATATTATCCATGATTAATGCCCTGGCAGGGCGGAGCCTAAGTAACGGGTCGTTGCACTTAAGGTTAAGGGAAATCAGCTTTTATCTAAAATAACCTACTTCTAAAGAGAGTCGACAAAAATAACTCGAGACCTTAAATCGTAGATTGGTAACCAAATCCTCGTAACTTCAGCTTAACCAAACGATGAAATGTGTTCACTCTCTAAAATCACGTGAATCCTTTAGGTTTTAGGCTACAGTTATTTGCACGCGTTTACGATGATTACCGACTAAAATTTGAAAGAACCCAAACTATTGAAAAGTAAACTCGCCAAATTACGTCACGCTTTTGCCCCGCCCTGCCAGTTCATTAATTACGCAGAATAATTATATAAGAACCATAAAATATTTTTTGAACATAACATAAACTTTTAATCCTTAAGAGGAAATTGTTCAAAATTCTAAATTGATTTTTAACTCACCTGAGCACATCGTGCTCAAGGTGAGCTTTTGTGATCATTGAATGTCCGTCGTGTGTCGTCTGTCGTCCGTCGTCCGGCGTCAACAATCTTAGTGTTTACACAAATATGACCCAATCTTCATAAAATTTAGTCAGAATGTTGGCCAGGTCACAAGGATGAACCCTATTGAAATTGGGAAGGTATCATGCCATATCACGGGAAAAGGGCCCTTAAAGACAATTTTCTTGTTTACAGTCTAGAGGCCATACATATGGCCCAATCTTCATGAAACTTATTCAGAATGTTGGACAGGTCACAAGGATGGACCCTATTGAAAATTGGAAGGATCCATGCTATATCACGGGAAAAGGGGCCTTAATGACAGTTTTCTTGTTAACACTCTAGAGGCCACAAATATGGCTCAATCTTCATGAAACTCGATCAGAATGTTGGCCAGGTCACAAGGATGAGCCTATAGAAAATGGGAAAGATCCATACCATGTCAAGGGAAAAGGGGCCTTAATGACAATTTTCTTGATTACGCTCTAGAAGCCTAAAATATAATTCAATTTTCATGAAACATGGTCAGAATAATGGCTAGGTCACAAGTATGAACACTATTTAAAATTGGAAATTTCCATGTCATATCACAGGAAAAGGGGCCTAAATGACAATTTTCTTGTTTACACTCTAGAGGCCACAAATATGGCCCAATCTTTATGAAACTTGGTCAGAATGTTGGCCAGGTCACATGAAACTTGTTTAGAAAAGGCTAGAAATTTATGCAGCGATTATAGAAATAGAGAAATGTCTTTCTTTGAAAAATTTAATGATCATTTAATGATCTTTCAAGCATTTAATTTTGCTAAGGAAGAAGTCAAAAAGACGAAGGTAAGCGACCATCATGGTCCTCTTGTATTTATTAAGTTACCAAAATAAATACTTTGTATGTGTGTGGGGGGAGGGGTTGTATTTAACACCTGTATGACAGTAACATCTCTATGACACTCATAACATGTCAAAAATCGTTTGTAGACAAAATGGGAAATTGAAACAATAAGGTGTCAAAAGGATTTAGACCAAATGGGAATTTTAGAGCTAAACCAATACTTTAATAGTGAAGACGAAATGGGATTAGACGAAGTGGGAATAAACCAATCAATTGCCTTACTGGCGAAAGGACAGCTTATTTCTTTGTGTTATGTCTATCTACGCCAGTCATTGACATCCGTTATTGGCCCTAAAACATTTCATATTTCTAAGAATCTAAAGAATATTTTTTATCATTTATCAAGAAATTTACAGCTGTCTGTCGAACTTTGACGTGAACTTATACACACTTTCGCTTTTTGTTGAGACACAAATGATACTACAATGACTCATATGTGACCCGTCACGTGAAAAAGTACCATCTGGAAACTTCGTAAAATAAACTTTTGAAAAAGAGATTGACTCTAGTACAGGTCAGCCAGAGTTCCTATTTTAAATTTATTTCCCTGGAAGGTAGAATTATTATTCTAGATTCAGAAAATTAGTAAAGTGCGAAAAGTTTCGACCCTTGTCAGTCTGCGCAATCCGCGCAGTCTGACAAGGGTCGATACTTTACGCACTACCAAGATTGTCCCTTTGCGCGTGACTGGTCACATATGTTAGGTGAAAGTTTGACAATTCAGGGGTTGAACTCACTATCCCGGGATTGGCAACCCATCAACTGAGCCTATGGAGCTCCGCGGATCTGGGGCCCGTTTTACTAAATGTCTTACGAAAAAAATAATCGTAAGTCAAAATCACAAATCGTATCTAGTGTTTCTGCTCATTGTTAGACTCTGAATTGCAATATTGCATTGGAATCGTCTTTAAAAGACGATTCCAAAGAGATGATGCATGGTAGAATTCCATATTTAGTCACTTCTGTAGAAGCAACTTTGATTTTTGACTTACGCAAAAAATGATCGTAAGATGTTTAGTAAATTGGGCCCCGGATGAATTGTGGTTGAACTATTCGATGAAATAGAAAAGGGACACATTGGTAGGTGCACCCCTTTCCCCCGATATAACTGTCAATAATGTTGAAAGTTGCGTTAAATCATATACTGACAAACAATTGAGTAAAAAGAACTTTGATATGAAGGCCCCCTTCATGACGCTGCTGAAATTCACTTAACTGCAACAACATGCACAAATTCAGGAAGCAATGAAAATTTCTTCAAAAATAAGTCCATAATCAAAGAAGACCAGGCGTTCACAAGAATTTTTACGTGAAGGCCCCTTACGCGGCTGTAATTCAGCAAACCACGACTATATACGAGCAAGCAAGGTCTGGTGGCTAGGATCAGTTTTTGAAAGTTTCATCCAAATCATTCCATAAATGGAGGGAAGTTGCGTTCTAAAGAATTTTTACAAGTAGGCCCCTTTTTCCATGACACTGCCTAAATTCACTAAACAAACCGTGATAAAATGCGCTAGGTCAGGTGACTAGGAACATTTTGTGAAAATTTCATTGAAATCGGTCCATAAATGAATGAGGATTTGCATTCACAAGATTTTTTAAATGAAGGCCTGTTTTCTACGACGCAGCTAAAATTCATAAAACCATGACTTTAGGCGCTAGGTCAGGTGACTTGGAACATTTTGTGAAAATTTAATCCAAATCGGTGCATAAATGAAGTAGGAGTTGCGTTTACGAGATTTTTTACATGAGGACCCCTTTTTCCATGACTATGCTGAAATTCACAAAAACCGTGACATTATAAACTAGGTCAGGTACACTAGGATCATTTTATGAAGTTCAATCCAAATTGGTCCATAAATGAGGGGGGAGTTGCGTTCACAAGATTTTTAACGTGAAGGCCCGTTTTCAATGACGCGGCTGAAATTCACAAAACGGTGACTTCATGTGCATGGTCAGGTGACCAGGAACATTCTGTGAAAGTTTCATCACAAAAGGTCCATAAATGAGGGAGGAGTTGCGTTCACAAGATTTTTTACCTGAAGGCCCCTTTTTCCATGACGCAGCTGAAATTCACCAAACCGTGACTTCATGCACATGGTCAGGTGACTAGGAAAATTCTGTGAAAGTTTCATCAAAATTGGTTCATAAATGAGGGAGGAGTTGCGTTCACAAGAAAAGTGGACGTACGTACGTACGGACGGACGGACGGACGAAGAAGATGACGCCAATATACGACCGCCTCCGGCGGCGTATTAAAACATTACCATATTTTCCTATACTTTCCAAAAGACTGAGAAATGTCAAGGACACTATCAAGTTGGACACCCAATTAGTAGCTGTAGCCAATGATGTCCCTGTACTCCTAGCCCATGTCGGGTAGATCTCTGAATTAATGGTCCATGGCATCGGTCCCAGTCCTAAAATAAGACATTAGGCACAAAGTTTGACGCCAATGTATATTTGACGCGTATTAATACAATCTCACAATATTCAAAATCTTTCGGCTCAGGTCAAACCGTGTGGACTTTACAAACTGTTATTGACCAATACCTTTCAAAGTTCTGAAAGTAAAAAACCAATTCTAACTTACATCAATTGATTTTTTCAATAGACTCTGAGTAACTGTTTTGGCTTCTTTTCATATTATGCCAGATCGACACGAATTGTTTTTGTTGTTTTTTTAATGGAATTTTACGCCGCTTTCAACAATCTTTCAGTTACACGCGGCGGCACCTAACAATGTATTTCTGGTATTTCTCACACTATAACATCCTTTCCTAGCCTCCAGCTACTATCCCACATAGGTCTACGATAATCGACCCATTGGTTAGAGACAAATAGTTGGAAAGAATGAGTGCCGCCGTCGGGGATAGAACCCGGGTCCTTTAGATTGACAATCAGACGCGCTAGCAACTGCGCTATGACGGCGGCCAGATCAACACGAATGAAATCTTTTCAATGCAAATATCTTCGAAATTTTATTAGACATAAATCTATTTTAAGAATGAGGTCGCGTACCCTTACAATATCCAAATGCTTTAAGTAACATACTTCAATGAAAATATTTCGAATAATATTTGATACAGGAAATTTTAAATAAGACTAACCAGGGGCAAAGCCCATGACAAAAAGGGCTAAACCTAAGATTGCCATCCAGCTGTAATTTGTCGGGCAATAAGAATCCGCCCAATAGTACTTCCGATCACCACGTGGTATTTCCCATGTTGGAGTGACCTCACTGGAATTTACTTCCGGAGGTCGTTGTATGGTAAAAGTAGATCTTAAAGAAAAAATAGTTCGTCTTTAAAATGGCATTTTGAAGTGGAGAATAGTGATCCACGTGCATATTTATGTGATTTTTTGCTAGTTTTGAATCTCTTCTTTAATATAACGCTTTGTTCGATCTTTTTTGTGCACGATTTCCTTTCCGGGAGGACGGATAAGGGACGGGGGGGCGTACCCGAACTAACTGTCCTCTTCATGGGTGGGCAAAAGACGGTGCCTTTACTCTCGCTTGAATAGCCCAAAAGATAACCTGATTTGACCAAGTTTCTTTAGTCTCAAAAGATAGATCTTTGAATGTAGATGAAGCGCTAATGACGTAATATATAAGAGAAGTGTTGTGGAATGCGTTGCAGCACCTGAAATTTGAGCAATTTTATATAGAACAAAGAAGGCCAAAAATCGGGTGGGGTCCGACCTAGATGGTAAAAAGGCCCGATTTTTAAAAAAATAGATTTGACCCCTTCAGGTAGTTTCAAATGATGTCATCTTTTGTCAATAGTACCAAAAAGTGTAAAAAATGAAATTTTGTTGATTTTATCGATTTAAAATCGAATAATTAATATTTTTAAAAAAATTAAGGAAATTCTTGGCAAATATTTCTACTTGCAATTTTTAACTTTAAACAAAGTTAAAATTATCATTAAGTCAGTTTTAGTGCTTTGGGAAGAAAGGATTAGTTTAATTGGTCAAGTGGGTGTAATTAATTGTGTAAACAATGCGATAGAATGGACTAGAAAACCCCTTACCCCATTTAACACCTGCGATTTGGTAATATGAGGCTATCACACATAGGTGATTGAAAAATCGTTTTTTCAATGCAAATTTTTGATTTACTTTACTCAGAGTATTGGAAATAGACCTTTGTTGATAGTAAACAGGAAATATGCCCGTTTCTCCTAATTCAAAATCCCCTTTCCGGCTTGAAATTCAAACCCTTTTTGCCAAATGGGTAAGTTAAATACCGAAAGGATCCTATTTCATTATCACTTTTCTGACGTCCGTCAAATTTCAAGGCAAAAATTCTATGCTAACAAGCTTGAGAAACATTTGCTTTTCAATATTCATGCAATTAAAGGTGAAATTTTAGTAAGAAATTGTGAGAAAACGCTTAACCCTTACCCCGATAACGGATTTTTCATGACTTGGTCGCAGGTGACGGGCCCCCTTTAAAAGCGTTTTTTGAGAATCATTTTTAAGACATTTTCAAACTAGTTTTCTCAATTGAATTAGAATGTTTTAAAACACTTTTTAAAAAAGCAATTGAGAGACAAAAACATTTGAATCAAGTTAATTTGCTAGCGGAGACATATGATATTACTTGTCAAAATGGTCAATTTTCTAAAATTTGTCCCACTTATCGTGTCAAGTTGTTTCTTGTAAATTTATTGATCTTCCGTTTCTGATTCTTAAACAGTAAAGCCGTCATAGCTGAACACCTAAACGTGAATGAAACTCTCGACATAGCTTAAAATGATACAAGAGACCGTATTTCCAACCCTTAACACCCATTTCAGAATGGATATTTATTGAAGTGGGTAACTCCATTCCATGTTGTACAATGCACGATTCTCCTTTCCGTTTCGGTTTCTAATATCCTTTTTTGAGTTGTAATACAACAAATCTGTCATGGAACAGAGCTTTCTAAGTGATCTATGACATAAAACTATATTTTAAGAATTTAAAATGAGCGGGTTCTGTCAGTTTTTCATTAAATTTCACCCCCAGTATGACTATTTTGACATGTTTTGGGGGGTTGGTTTTCGTTTTTCCTACACATTATGTAAGTTAACGATGCACAAACTCTTAAACGATGTTTTAGATCCTGAAAAATTTAGCAGAGATTGTGAAATTTTGAATTTCACCCTTTACCCTTAACGAACCCCTTTTCAATTCTAGGGAACGCTATTATACCATTTGATTCATCGAAATAGCGAATTTTGAGGCAAAAATGCCTTTTTTATTTTCTCTTTCTCCTGCTATTTGATATCTTTTAACAGAAAACACTCTTATTGCTCATATTTTTATGATTTAGTTCTAGTTATTGGCATTAAAACGTGAAAATTGTGGAAATTTACGTCAAAATAACCTTGACCAACAATGATTAACTCCCCTTTTTATTACCTCAAAATAAAGTTATGTTTATCATTTTTTGCTTAATAAGTTGGGACCGTTTAATAGTTCAAAAGTATACTTTCAGCAATCATTTCCAAAGGTCTTTTACCAAGAATTATTTGATTAAGTAACCATGGTACATCACAGAAAACACTACTCCGAATTCTTGCCTTTTTTCGCATAACAGGTCATGTCCTAAAAGCGCCATTTTTCAGTGACAAATGAAAATATTATAACTTTATTGACTTAACTTTGGTCGCAATACCCCCCAGCATTGACCAAAGTGTTTAGAAGTTAGAAGAGTGCAAAATGCTCTTAAATATAGGAGTGACCTCACTGGAATTTACTTCCGGAGGTCGTTGTATGGTAAAAGTAGATCTTAAAGAAAAAATAGTTCGTCTTTAAAATGGCATTTTGAAGTGGAGAATAGTGATCCACGTGCATATTTATGTGATTTTTTGCTAGTTTTGAATCTCTTCTTTAATATAACGCTTTGTTCGATCTTTTTTGTGCACGATTTCCTTTCCGGGAGGACGGATAAGGGACGGGGGGGCGTACCCGAACTAACTGTCCTCTTCATGGGTGGGCAAAAGACGGTGCCTTTACTCTCGCTTGAATAGCCCAAAAGATAACCTGATTTGACCAAGTTTCTTTAGTCTCAAAAGATAGATCTTTGAATGTAGATGAAGCGCTAATGACGTAATATATAAGAGAAGTGTTGTGGAATGCGTTGCAGCACCTGAAATTTGAGCAATTTTATATAGAACAAAGAAGGCCAAAAATCGGGTGGGGTCCGACCTAGATGGTAAAAAGGCCCGATTTTTAAAAAAATAGATTTGACCCCTTCAGGTAGTTTCAAATGATGTCATCTTTTGTCAATAGTACCAAAAAGTGTAAAAAATGAAATTTTGTTGATTTTATCGATTTAAAATCGAATAATTAATATTTTTAAAAAAATTAAGGAAATTCTTGGCAAATATTTCTACTTGCAATTTTTAACTTTAAACAAAGTTAAAATTATCATTAAGTCAGTTTTAGTGCTTTGGGAAGAAAGGATTAGTTTAATTGGTCAAGTGGGTGTAATTAATTGTGTAAACAATGCGATAGAATGGACTAGAAAACCCCTTACCCCATTTAACACCTGCGATTTGGTAATATGAGGCTATCACACATAGGTGATTGAAAAATCGTTTTTTCAATGCAAATTTTTGATTTACTTTACTCAGAGTATTGGAAATAGACCTTTGTTGATAGTAAACAGGAAATATGCCCGTTTCTCCTAATTCAAAATCCCCTTTCCGGCTTGAAATTCAAACCCTTTTTGCCAAATGGGTAAGTTAAATACCGAAAGGATCCTATTTCATTATCACTTTTCTGACGTCCGTCAAATTTCAAGGCAAAAATTCTATGCTAACAAGCTTGAGAAACATTTGCTTTTCAATATTCATGCAATTAAAGGTGAAATTTTAGTAAGAAATTGTGAGAAAACGCTTAACCCTTACCCCGATAACGGATTTTTCATGACTTGGTCGCAGGTGACGGGCCCCCTTTAAAAGCGTTTTTTGAGAATCATTTTTAAGACATTTTCAAACTAGTTTTCTCAATTGAATTAGAATGTTTTAAAACACTTTTTAAAAAAGCAATTGAGAGACAAAAACATTTGAATCAAGTTAATTTGCTAGCGGAGACATATGATATTACTTGTCAAAATGGTCAATTTTCTAAAATTTGTCCCACTTATCGTGTCAAGTTGTTTCTTGTAAATTTATTGATCTTCCGTTTCTGATTCTTAAACAGTAAAGCCGTCATAGCTGAACACCTAAACGTGAATGAAACTCTCGACATAGCTTAAAATGATACAAGAGACCGTATTTCCAACCCTTAACACCCATTTCAGAATGGATATTTATTGAAGTGGGTAACTCCATTCCATGTTGTACAATGCACGATTCTCCTTTCCGTTTCGGTTTCTAATATCCTTTTTTGAGTTGTAATACAACAAATCTGTCATGGAACAGAGCTTTCTAAGTGATCTATGACATAAAACTATATTTTAAGAATTTAAAATGAGCGGGTTCTGTCAGTTTTTCATTAAATTTCACCCCCAGTATGACTATTTTGACATGTTTTGGGGGGTTGGTTTTCGTTTTTCCTACACATTATGTAAGTTAACGATGCACAAACTCTTAAACGATGTTTTAGATCCTGAAAAATTTAGCAGAGATTGTGAAATTTTGAATTTCACCCTTTACCCTTAACGAACCCCTTTTCAATTCTAGGGAACGCTATTATACCATTTGATTCATCGAAATAGCGAATTTTGAGGCAAAAATGCCTTTTTTATTTTCTCTTTCTCCTGCTATTTGATATCTTTTAACAGAAAACACTCTTATTGCTCATATTTTTATGATTTAGTTCTAGTTATTGGCATTAAAACGTGAAAATTGTGGAAATTTACGTCAAAATAACCTTGACCAACAATGATTAACTCCCCTTTTTATTACCTCAAAATAAAGTTATGTTTATCATTTTTTGCTTAATAAGTTGGGACCGTTTAATAGTTCAAAAGTATACTTTCAGCAATCATTTCCAAAGGTCTTTTACCAAGAATTATTTGATTAAGTAACCATGGTACATCACAGAAAACACTACTCCGAATTCTTGCCTTTTTTCGCATAACAGGTCATGTCCTAAAAGCGCCATTTTTCAGTGACAAATGAAAATATTATAACTTTATTGACTTAACTTTGGTCGCAATACCCCCCAGCATTGACCAAAGTGTTTAGAAGTTAGAAGAGTGCAAAATGCTCTTAAATATAGGAGTGACCTCACTGGAATTTACTTCCGGAGGTCGTTGTATGGTAAAAGTAGATCTTAAAGAAAAAATAGTTCGTCTTTAAAATGGCATTTTGAAGTGGAGAATAGTGATCCACGTGCATATTTATGTGATTTTTTGCTAGTTTTGAATCTCTTCTTTAATATAACGCTTTGTTCGATCTTTTTTGTGCACGATTTCCTTTCCGGGAGGACGGATAAGGGACGGGGGGGCGTACCCGAACTAACTGTCCTCTTCATGGGTGGGCAAAAGACGGTGCCTTTACTCTCGCTTGAATAGCCCAAAAGATAACCTGATTTGACCAAGTTTCTTTAGTCTCAAAAGATAGATCTTTGAATGTAGATGAAGCGCTAATGACGTAATATATAAGAGAAGTGTTGTGGAATGCGTTGCAGCACCTGAAATTTGAGCAATTTTATATAGAACAAAGAAGGCCAAAAATCGGGTGGGGTCCGACCTAGATGGTAAAAAGGCCCGATTTTTAAAAAAATAGATTTGACCCCTTCAGGTAGTTTCAAATGATGTCATCTTTTGTCAATAGTACCAAAAAGTGTAAAAAATGAAATTTTGTTGATTTTATCGATTTAAAATCGAATAATTAATATTTTTAAAAAAATTAAGGAAATTCTTGGCAAATATTTCTACTTGCAATTTTTAACTTTAAACAAAGTTAAAATTATCATTAAGTCAGTTTTAGTGCTTTGGGAAGAAAGGATTAGTTTAATTGGTCAAGTGGGTGTAATTAATTGTGTAAACAATGCGATAGAATGGACTAGAAAACCCCTTACCCCATTTAACACCTGCGATTTGGTAATATGAGGCTATCACACATAGGTGATTGAAAAATCGTTTTTTCAATGCAAATTTTTGATTTACTTTACTCAGAGTATTGGAAATAGACCTTTGTTGATAGTAAACAGGAAATATGCCCGTTTCTCCTAATTCAAAATCCCCTTTCCGGCTTGAAATTCAAACCCTTTTTGCCAAATGGGTAAGTTAAATACCGAAAGGATCCTATTTCATTATCACTTTTCTGACGTCCGTCAAATTTCAAGGCAAAAATTCTATGCTAACAAGCTTGAGAAACATTTGCTTTTCAATATTCATGCAATTAAAGGTGAAATTTTAGTAAGAAATTGTGAGAAAACGCTTAACCCTTACCCCGATAACGGATTTTTCATGACTTGGTCGCAGGTGACGGGCCCCCTTTAAAAGCGTTTTTTGAGAATCATTTTTAAGACATTTTCAAACTAGTTTTCTCAATTGAATTAGAATGTTTTAAAACACTTTTTAAAAAAGCAATTGAGAGACAAAAACATTTGAATCAAGTTAATTTGCTAGCGGAGACATATGATATTACTTGTCAAAATGGTCAATTTTCTAAAATTTGTCCCACTTATCGTGTCAAGTTGTTTCTTGTAAATTTATTGATCTTCCGTTTCTGATTCTTAAACAGTAAAGCCGTCATAGCTGAACACCTAAACGTGAATGAAACTCTCGACATAGCTTAAAATGATACAAGAGACCGTATTTCCAACCCTTAACACCCATTTCAGAATGGATATTTATTGAAGTGGGTAACTCCATTCCATGTTGTACAATGCACGATTCTCCTTTCCGTTTCGGTTTCTAATATCCTTTTTTGAGTTGTAATACAACAAATCTGTCATGGAACAGAGCTTTCTAAGTGATCTATGACATAAAACTATATTTTAAGAATTTAAAATGAGCGGGTTCTGTCAGTTTTTCATTAAATTTCACCCCCAGTATGACTATTTTGACATGTTTTGGGGGGTTGGTTTTCGTTTTTCCTACACATTATGTAAGTTAACGATGCACAAACTCTTAAACGATGTTTTAGATCCTGAAAAATTTAGCAGAGATTGTGAAATTTTGAATTTCACCCTTTACCCTTAACGAACCCCTTTTCAATTCTAGGGAACGCTATTATACCATTTGATTCATCGAAATAGCGAATTTTGAGGCAAAAATGCCTTTTTTATTTTCTCTTTCTCCTGCTATTTGATATCTTTTAACAGAAAACACTCTTATTGCTCATATTTTTATGATTTAGTTCTAGTTATTGGCATTAAAACGTGAAAATTGTGGAAATTTACGTCAAAATAACCTTGACCAACAATGATTAACTCCCCTTTTTATTACCTCAAAATAAAGTTATGTTTATCATTTTTTGCTTAATAAGTTGGGACCGTTTAATAGTTCAAAAGTATACTTTCAGCAATCATTTCCAAAGGTCTTTTACCAAGAATTATTTGATTAAGTAACCATGGTACATCACAGAAAACACTACTCCGAATTCTTGCCTTTTTTCGCATAACAGGTCATGTCCTAAAAGCGCCATTTTTCAGTGACAAATGAAAATATTATAACTTTATTGACTTAACTTTGGTCGCAATACCCCCCAGCATTGACCAAAGTGTTTAGAAGTTAGAAGAGTGCAAAATGCTCTTAAATATAGGAGTGACCTCACTGGAATTTACTTCCGGAGGTCGTTGTATGGTAAAAGTAGATCTTAAAGAAAAAATAGTTCGTCTTTAAAATGGCATTTTGAAGTGGAGAATAGTGATCCACGTGCATATTTATGTGATTTTTTGCTAGTTTTGAATCTCTTCTTTAATATAACGCTTTGTTCGATCTTTTTTGTGCACGATTTCCTTTCCGGGAGGACGGATAAGGGACGGGGGGGCGTACCCGAACTAACTGTCCTCTTCATGGGTGGGCAAAAGACGGTGCCTTTACTCTCGCTTGAATAGCCCAAAAGATAACCTGATTTGACCAAGTTTCTTTAGTCTCAAAAGATAGATCTTTGAATGTAGATGAAGCGCTAATGACGTAATATATAAGAGAAGTGTTGTGGAATGCGTTGCAGCACCTGAAATTTGAGCAATTTTATATAGAACAAAGAAGGCCAAAAATCGGGTGGGGTCCGACCTAGATGGTAAAAAGGCCCGATTTTTAAAAAAATAGATTTGACCCCTTCAGGTAGTTTCAAATGATGTCATCTTTTGTCAATAGTACCAAAAAGTGTAAAAAATGAAATTTTGTTGATTTTATCGATTTAAAATCGAATAATTAATATTTTTAAAAAAATTAAGGAAATTCTTGGCAAATATTTCTACTTGCAATTTTTAACTTTAAACAAAGTTAAAATTATCATTAAGTCAGTTTTAGTGCTTTGGGAAGAAAGGATTAGTTTAATTGGTCAAGTGGGTGTAATTAATTGTGTAAACAATGCGATAGAATGGACTAGAAAACCCCTTACCCCATTTAACACCTGCGATTTGGTAATATGAGGCTATCACACATAGGTGATTGAAAAATCGTTTTTTCAATGCAAATTTTTGATTTACTTTACTCAGAGTATTGGAAATAGACCTTTGTTGATAGTAAACAGGAAATATGCCCGTTTCTCCTAATTCAAAATCCCCTTTCCGGCTTGAAATTCAAACCCTTTTTGCCAAATGGGTAAGTTAAATACCGAAAGGATCCTATTTCATTATCACTTTTCTGACGTCCGTCAAATTTCAAGGCAAAAATTCTATGCTAACAAGCTTGAGAAACATTTGCTTTTCAATATTCATGCAATTAAAGGTGAAATTTTAGTAAGAAATTGTGAGAAAACGCTTAACCCTTACCCCGATAACGGATTTTTCATGACTTGGTCGCAGGTGACGGGCCCCCTTTAAAAGCGTTTTTTGAGAATCATTTTTAAGACATTTTCAAACTAGTTTTCTCAATTGAATTAGAATGTTTTAAAACACTTTTTAAAAAAGCAATTGAGAGACAAAAACATTTGAATCAAGTTAATTTGCTAGCGGAGACATATGATATTACTTGTCAAAATGGTCAATTTTCTAAAATTTGTCCCACTTATCGTGTCAAGTTGTTTCTTGTAAATTTATTGATCTTCCGTTTCTGATTCTTAAACAGTAAAGCCGTCATAGCTGAACACCTAAACGTGAATGAAACTCTCGACATAGCTTAAAATGATACAAGAGACCGTATTTCCAACCCTTAACACCCATTTCAGAATGGATATTTATTGAAGTGGGTAACTCCATTCCATGTTGTACAATGCACGATTCTCCTTTCCGTTTCGGTTTCTAATATCCTTTTTTGAGTTGTAATACAACAAATCTGTCATGGAACAGAGCTTTCTAAGTGATCTATGACATAAAACTATATTTTAAGAATTTAAAATGAGCGGGTTCTGTCAGTTTTTCATTAAATTTCACCCCCAGTATGACTATTTTGACATGTTTTGGGGGGTTGGTTTTCGTTTTTCCTACACATTATGTAAGTTAACGATGCACAAACTCTTAAACGATGTTTTAGATCCTGAAAAATTTAGCAGAGATTGTGAAATTTTGAATTTCACCCTTTACCCTTAACGAACCCCTTTTCAATTCTAGGGAACGCTATTATACCATTTGATTCATCGAAATAGCGAATTTTGAGGCAAAAATGCCTTTTTTATTTTCTCTTTCTCCTGCTATTTGATATCTTTTAACAGAAAACACTCTTATTGCTCATATTTTTATGATTTAGTTCTAGTTATTGGCATTAAAACGTGAAAATTGTGGAAATTTACGTCAAAATAACCTTGACCAACAATGATTAACTCCCCTTTTTATTACCTCAAAATAAAGTTATGTTTATCATTTTTTGCTTAATAAGTTGGGACCGTTTAATAGTTCAAAAGTATACTTTCAGCAATCATTTCCAAAGGTCTTTTACCAAGAATTATTTGATTAAGTAACCATGGTACATCACAGAAAACACTACTCCGAATTCTTGCCTTTTTTCGCATAACAGGTCATGTCCTAAAAGCGCCATTTTTCAGTGACAAATGAAAATATTATAACTTTATTGACTTAACTTTGGTCGCAATACCCCCCAGCATTGACCAAAGTGTTTAGAAGTTAGAAGAGTGCAAAATGCTCTTAAATATAGGAGTGACCTCACTGGAATTTACTTCCGGAGGTCGTTGTATGGTAAAAGTAGATCTTAAAGAAAAAATAGTTCGTCTTTAAAATGGCATTTTGAAGTGGAGAATAGTGATCCACGTGCATATTTATGTGATTTTTTGCTAGTTTTGAATCTCTTCTTTAATATAACGCTTTGTTCGATCTTTTTTGTGCACGATTTCCTTTCCGGGAGGACGGATAAGGGACGGGGGGGCGTACCCGAACTAACTGTCCTCTTCATGGGTGGGCAAAAGACGGTGCCTTTACTCTCGCTTGAATAGCCCAAAAGATAACCTGATTTGACCAAGTTTCTTTAGTCTCAAAAGATAGATCTTTGAATGTAGATGAAGCGCTAATGACGTAATATATAAGAGAAGTGTTGTGGAATGCGTTGCAGCACCTGAAATTTGAGCAATTTTATATAGAACAAAGAAGGCCAAAAATCGGGTGGGGTCCGACCTAGATGGTAAAAAGGCCCGATTTTTAAAAAAATAGATTTGACCCCTTCAGGTAGTTTCAAATGATGTCATCTTTTGTCAATAGTACCAAAAAGTGTAAAAAATGAAATTTTGTTGATTTTATCGATTTAAAATCGAATAATTAATATTTTTAAAAAAATTAAGGAAATTCTTGGCAAATATTTCTACTTGCAATTTTTAACTTTAAACAAAGTTAAAATTATCATTAAGTCAGTTTTAGTGCTTTGGGAAGAAAGGATTAGTTTAATTGGTCAAGTGGGTGTAATTAATTGTGTAAACAATGCGATAGAATGGACTAGAAAACCCCTTACCCCATTTAACACCTGCGATTTGGTAATATGAGGCTATCACACATAGGTGATTGAAAAATCGTTTTTTCAATGCAAATTTTTGATTTACTTTACTCAGAGTATTGGAAATAGACCTTTGTTGATAGTAAACAGGAAATATGCCCGTTTCTCCTAATTCAAAATCCCCTTTCCGGCTTGAAATTCAAACCCTTTTTGCCAAATGGGTAAGTTAAATACCGAAAGGATCCTATTTCATTATCACTTTTCTGACGTCCGTCAAATTTCAAGGCAAAAATTCTATGCTAACAAGCTTGAGAAACATTTGCTTTTCAATATTCATGCAATTAAAGGTGAAATTTTAGTAAGAAATTGTGAGAAAACGCTTAACCCTTACCCCGATAACGGATTTTTCATGACTTGGTCGCAGGTGACGGGCCCCCTTTAAAAGCGTTTTTTGAGAATCATTTTTAAGACATTTTCAAACTAGTTTTCTCAATTGAATTAGAATGTTTTAAAACACTTTTTAAAAAAGCAATTGAGAGACAAAAACATTTGAATCAAGTTAATTTGCTAGCGGAGACATATGATATTACTTGTCAAAATGGTCAATTTTCTAAAATTTGTCCCACTTATCGTGTCAAGTTGTTTCTTGTAAATTTATTGATCTTCCGTTTCTGATTCTTAAACAGTAAAGCCGTCATAGCTGAACACCTAAACGTGAATGAAACTCTCGACATAGCTTAAAATGATACAAGAGACCGTATTTCCAACCCTTAACACCCATTTCAGAATGGATATTTATTGAAGTGGGTAACTCCATTCCATGTTGTACAATGCACGATTCTCCTTTCCGTTTCGGTTTCTAATATCCTTTTTTGAGTTGTAATACAACAAATCTGTCATGGAACAGAGCTTTCTAAGTGATCTATGACATAAAACTATATTTTAAGAATTTAAAATGAGCGGGTTCTGTCAGTTTTTCATTAAATTTCACCCCCAGTATGACTATTTTGACATGTTTTGGGGGGTTGGTTTTCGTTTTTCCTACACATTATGTAAGTTAACGATGCACAAACTCTTAAACGATGTTTTAGATCCTGAAAAATTTAGCAGAGATTGTGAAATTTTGAATTTCACCCTTTACCCTTAACGAACCCCTTTTCAATTCTAGGGAACGCTATTATACCATTTGATTCATCGAAATAGCGAATTTTGAGGCAAAAATGCCTTTTTTATTTTCTCTTTCTCCTGCTATTTGATATCTTTTAACAGAAAACACTCTTATTGCTCATATTTTTATGATTTAGTTCTAGTTATTGGCATTAAAACGTGAAAATTGTGGAAATTTACGTCAAAATAACCTTGACCAACAATGATTAACTCCCCTTTTTATTACCTCAAAATAAAGTTATGTTTATCATTTTTTGCTTAATAAGTTGGGACCGTTTAATAGTTCAAAAGTATACTTTCAGCAATCATTTCCAAAGGTCTTTTACCAAGAATTATTTGATTAAGTAACCATGGTACATCACAGAAAACACTACTCCGAATTCTTGCCTTTTTTCGCATAACAGGTCATGTCCTAAAAGCGCCATTTTTCAGTGACAAATGAAAATATTATAACTTTATTGACTTAACTTTGGTCGCAATACCCCCCAGCATTGACCAAAGTGTTTAGAAGTTAGAAGAGTGCAAAATGCTCTTAAATATAGGAGTGACCTCACTGGAATTTACTTCCGGAGGTCGTTGTATGGTAAAAGTAGATCTTAAAGAAAAAATAGTTCGTCTTTAAAATGGCATTTTGAAGTGGAGAATAGTGATCCACGTGCATATTTATGTGATTTTTTGCTAGTTTTGAATCTCTTCTTTAATATAACGCTTTGTTCGATCTTTTTTGTGCACGATTTCCTTTCCGGGAGGACGGATAAGGGACGGGGGGGCGTACCCGAACTAACTGTCCTCTTCATGGGTGGGCAAAAGACGGTGCCTTTACTCTCGCTTGAATAGCCCAAAAGATAACCTGATTTGACCAAGTTTCTTTAGTCTCAAAAGATAGATCTTTGAATGTAGATGAAGCGCTAATGACGTAATATATAAGAGAAGTGTTGTGGAATGCGTTGCAGCACCTGAAATTTGAGCAATTTTATATAGAACAAAGAAGGCCAAAAATCGGGTGGGGTCCGACCTAGATGGTAAAAAGGCCCGATTTTTAAAAAAATAGATTTGACCCCTTCAGGTAGTTTCAAATGATGTCATCTTTTGTCAATAGTACCAAAAAGTGTAAAAAATGAAATTTTGTTGATTTTATCGATTTAAAATCGAATAATTAATATTTTTAAAAAAATTAAGGAAATTCTTGGCAAATATTTCTACTTGCAATTTTTAACTTTAAACAAAGTTAAAATTATCATTAAGTCAGTTTTAGTGCTTTGGGAAGAAAGGATTAGTTTAATTGGTCAAGTGGGTGTAATTAATTGTGTAAACAATGCGATAGAATGGACTAGAAAACCCCTTACCCCATTTAACACCTGCGATTTGGTAATATGAGGCTATCACACATAGGTGATTGAAAAATCGTTTTTTCAATGCAAATTTTTGATTTACTTTACTCAGAGTATTGGAAATAGACCTTTGTTGATAGTAAACAGGAAATATGCCCGTTTCTCCTAATTCAAAATCCCCTTTCCGGCTTGAAATTCAAACCCTTTTTGCCAAATGGGTAAGTTAAATACCGAAAGGATCCTATTTCATTATCACTTTTCTGACGTCCGTCAAATTTCAAGGCAAAAATTCTATGCTAACAAGCTTGAGAAACATTTGCTTTTCAATATTCATGCAATTAAAGGTGAAATTTTAGTAAGAAATTGTGAGAAAACGCTTAACCCTTACCCCGATAACGGATTTTTCATGACTTGGTCGCAGGTGACGGGCCCCCTTTAAAAGCGTTTTTTGAGAATCATTTTTAAGACATTTTCAAACTAGTTTTCTCAATTGAATTAGAATGTTTTAAAACACTTTTTAAAAAAGCAATTGAGAGACAAAAACATTTGAATCAAGTTAATTTGCTAGCGGAGACATATGATATTACTTGTCAAAATGGTCAATTTTCTAAAATTTGTCCCACTTATCGTGTCAAGTTGTTTCTTGTAAATTTATTGATCTTCCGTTTCTGATTCTTAAACAGTAAAGCCGTCATAGCTGAACACCTAAACGTGAATGAAACTCTCGACATAGCTTAAAATGATACAAGAGACCGTATTTCCAACCCTTAACACCCATTTCAGAATGGATATTTATTGAAGTGGGTAACTCCATTCCATGTTGTACAATGCACGATTCTCCTTTCCGTTTCGGTTTCTAATATCCTTTTTTGAGTTGTAATACAACAAATCTGTCATGGAACAGAGCTTTCTAAGTGATCTATGACATAAAACTATATTTTAAGAATTTAAAATGAGCGGGTTCTGTCAGTTTTTCATTAAATTTCACCCCCAGTATGACTATTTTGACATGTTTTGGGGGGTTGGTTTTCGTTTTTCCTACACATTATGTAAGTTAACGATGCACAAACTCTTAAACGATGTTTTAGATCCTGAAAAATTTAGCAGAGATTGTGAAATTTTGAATTTCACCCTTTACCCTTAACGAACCCCTTTTCAATTCTAGGGAACGCTATTATACCATTTGATTCATCGAAATAGCGAATTTTGAGGCAAAAATGCCTTTTTTATTTTCTCTTTCTCCTGCTATTTGATATCTTTTAACAGAAAACACTCTTATTGCTCATATTTTTATGATTTAGTTCTAGTTATTGGCATTAAAACGTGAAAATTGTGGAAATTTACGTCAAAATAACCTTGACCAACAATGATTAACTCCCCTTTTTATTACCTCAAAATAAAGTTATGTTTATCATTTTTTGCTTAATAAGTTGGGACCGTTTAATAGTTCAAAAGTATACTTTCAGCAATCATTTCCAAAGGTCTTTTACCAAGAATTATTTGATTAAGTAACCATGGTACATCACAGAAAACACTACTCCGAATTCTTGCCTTTTTTCGCATAACAGGTCATGTCCTAAAAGCGCCATTTTTCAGTGACAAATGAAAATATTATAACTTTATTGACTTAACTTTGGTCGCAATACCCCCCAGCATTGACCAAAGTGTTTAGAAGTTAGAAGAGTGCAAAATGCTCTTAAATATAGGAGTGACCTCACTGGAATTTACTTCCGGAGGTCGTTGTATGGTAAAAGTAGATCTTAAAGAAAAAATAGTTCGTCTTTAAAATGGCATTTTGAAGTGGAGAATAGTGATCCACGTGCATATTTATGTGATTTTTTGCTAGTTTTGAATCTCTTCTTTAATATAACGCTTTGTTCGATCTTTTTTGTGCACGATTTCCTTTCCGGGAGGACGGATAAGGGACGGGGGGGCGTACCCGAACTAACTGTCCTCTTCATGGGTGGGCAAAAGACGGTGCCTTTACTCTCGCTTGAATAGCCCAAAAGATAACCTGATTTGACCAAGTTTCTTTAGTCTCAAAAGATAGATCTTTGAATGTAGATGAAGCGCTAATGACGTAATATATAAGAGAAGTGTTGTGGAATGCGTTGCAGCACCTGAAATTTGAGCAATTTTATATAGAACAAAGAAGGCCAAAAATCGGGTGGGGTCCGACCTAGATGGTAAAAAGGCCCGATTTTTAAAAAAATAGATTTGACCCCTTCAGGTAGTTTCAAATGATGTCATCTTTTGTCAATAGTACCAAAAAGTGTAAAAAATGAAATTTTGTTGATTTTATCGATTTAAAATCGAATAATTAATATTTTTAAAAAAATTAAGGAAATTCTTGGCAAATATTTCTACTTGCAATTTTTAACTTTAAACAAAGTTAAAATTATCATTAAGTCAGTTTTAGTGCTTTGGGAAGAAAGGATTAGTTTAATTGGTCAAGTGGGTGTAATTAATTGTGTAAACAATGCGATAGAATGGACTAGAAAACCCCTTACCCCATTTAACACCTGCGATTTGGTAATATGAGGCTATCACACATAGGTGATTGAAAAATCGTTTTTTCAATGCAAATTTTTGATTTACTTTACTCAGAGTATTGGAAATAGACCTTTGTTGATAGTAAACAGGAAATATGCCCGTTTCTCCTAATTCAAAATCCCCTTTCCGGCTTGAAATTCAAACCCTTTTTGCCAAATGGGTAAGTTAAATACCGAAAGGATCCTATTTCATTATCACTTTTCTGACGTCCGTCAAATTTCAAGGCAAAAATTCTATGCTAACAAGCTTGAGAAACATTTGCTTTTCAATATTCATGCAATTAAAGGTGAAATTTTAGTAAGAAATTGTGAGAAAACGCTTAACCCTTACCCCGATAACGGATTTTTCATGACTTGGTCGCAGGTGACGGGCCCCCTTTAAAAGCGTTTTTTGAGAATCATTTTTAAGACATTTTCAAACTAGTTTTCTCAATTGAATTAGAATGTTTTAAAACACTTTTTAAAAAAGCAATTGAGAGACAAAAACATTTGAATCAAGTTAATTTGCTAGCGGAGACATATGATATTACTTGTCAAAATGGTCAATTTTCTAAAATTTGTCCCACTTATCGTGTCAAGTTGTTTCTTGTAAATTTATTGATCTTCCGTTTCTGATTCTTAAACAGTAAAGCCGTCATAGCTGAACACCTAAACGTGAATGAAACTCTCGACATAGCTTAAAATGATACAAGAGACCGTATTTCCAACCCTTAACACCCATTTCAGAATGGATATTTATTGAAGTGGGTAACTCCATTCCATGTTGTACAATGCACGATTCTCCTTTCCGTTTCGGTTTCTAATATCCTTTTTTGAGTTGTAATACAACAAATCTGTCATGGAACAGAGCTTTCTAAGTGATCTATGACATAAAACTATATTTTAAGAATTTAAAATGAGCGGGTTCTGTCAGTTTTTCATTAAATTTCACCCCCAGTATGACTATTTTGACATGTTTTGGGGGGTTGGTTTTCGTTTTTCCTACACATTATGTAAGTTAACGATGCACAAACTCTTAAACGATGTTTTAGATCCTGAAAAATTTAGCAGAGATTGTGAAATTTTGAATTTCACCCTTTACCCTTAACGAACCCCTTTTCAATTCTAGGGAACGCTATTATACCATTTGATTCATCGAAATAGCGAATTTTGAGGCAAAAATGCCTTTTTTATTTTCTCTTTCTCCTGCTATTTGATATCTTTTAACAGAAAACACTCTTATTGCTCATATTTTTATGATTTAGTTCTAGTTATTGGCATTAAAACGTGAAAATTGTGGAAATTTACGTCAAAATAACCTTGACCAACAATGATTAACTCCCCTTTTTATTACCTCAAAATAAAGTTATGTTTATCATTTTTTGCTTAATAAGTTGGGACCGTTTAATAGTTCAAAAGTATACTTTCAGCAATCATTTCCAAAGGTCTTTTACCAAGAATTATTTGATTAAGTAACCATGGTACATCACAGAAAACACTACTCCGAATTCTTGCCTTTTTTCGCATAACAGGTCATGTCCTAAAAGCGCCATTTTTCAGTGACAAATGAAAATATTATAACTTTATTGACTTAACTTTGGTCGCAATACCCCCCAGCATTGACCAAAGTGTTTAGAAGTTAGAAGAGTGCAAAATGCTCTTAAATATAGGAGTGACCTCACTGGAATTTACTTCCGGAGGTCGTTGTATGGTAAAAGTAGATCTTAAAGAAAAAATAGTTCGTCTTTAAAATGGCATTTTGAAGTGGAGAATAGTGATCCACGTGCATATTTATGTGATTTTTTGCTAGTTTTGAATCTCTTCTTTAATATAACGCTTTGTTCGATCTTTTTTGTGCACGATTTCCTTTCCGGGAGGACGGATAAGGGACGGGGGGGCGTACCCGAACTAACTGTCCTCTTCATGGGTGGGCAAAAGACGGTGCCTTTACTCTCGCTTGAATAGCCCAAAAGATAACCTGATTTGACCAAGTTTCTTTAGTCTCAAAAGATAGATCTTTGAATGTAGATGAAGCGCTAATGACGTAATATATAAGAGAAGTGTTGTGGAATGCGTTGCAGCACCTGAAATTTGAGCAATTTTATATAGAACAAAGAAGGCCAAAAATCGGGTGGGGTCCGACCTAGATGGTAAAAAGGCCCGATTTTTAAAAAAATAGATTTGACCCCTTCAGGTAGTTTCAAATGATGTCATCTTTTGTCAATAGTACCAAAAAGTGTAAAAAATGAAATTTTGTTGATTTTATCGATTTAAAATCGAATAATTAATATTTTTAAAAAAATTAAGGAAATTCTTGGCAAATATTTCTACTTGCAATTTTTAACTTTAAACAAAGTTAAAATTATCATTAAGTCAGTTTTAGTGCTTTGGGAAGAAAGGATTAGTTTAATTGGTCAAGTGGGTGTAATTAATTGTGTAAACAATGCGATAGAATGGACTAGAAAACCCCTTACCCCATTTAACACCTGCGATTTGGTAATATGAGGCTATCACACATAGGTGATTGAAAAATCGTTTTTTCAATGCAAATTTTTGATTTACTTTACTCAGAGTATTGGAAATAGACCTTTGTTGATAGTAAACAGGAAATATGCCCGTTTCTCCTAATTCAAAATCCCCTTTCCGGCTTGAAATTCAAACCCTTTTTGCCAAATGGGTAAGTTAAATACCGAAAGGATCCTATTTCATTATCACTTTTCTGACGTCCGTCAAATTTCAAGGCAAAAATTCTATGCTAACAAGCTTGAGAAACATTTGCTTTTCAATATTCATGCAATTAAAGGTGAAATTTTAGTAAGAAATTGTGAGAAAACGCTTAACCCTTACCCCGATAACGGATTTTTCATGACTTGGTCGCAGGTGACGGGCCCCCTTTAAAAGCGTTTTTTGAGAATCATTTTTAAGACATTTTCAAACTAGTTTTCTCAATTGAATTAGAATGTTTTAAAACACTTTTTAAAAAAGCAATTGAGAGACAAAAACATTTGAATCAAGTTAATTTGCTAGCGGAGACATATGATATTACTTGTCAAAATGGTCAATTTTCTAAAATTTGTCCCACTTATCGTGTCAAGTTGTTTCTTGTAAATTTATTGATCTTCCGTTTCTGATTCTTAAACAGTAAAGCCGTCATAGCTGAACACCTAAACGTGAATGAAACTCTCGACATAGCTTAAAATGATACAAGAGACCGTATTTCCAACCCTTAACACCCATTTCAGAATGGATATTTATTGAAGTGGGTAACTCCATTCCATGTTGTACAATGCACGATTCTCCTTTCCGTTTCGGTTTCTAATATCCTTTTTTGAGTTGTAATACAACAAATCTGTCATGGAACAGAGCTTTCTAAGTGATCTATGACATAAAACTATATTTTAAGAATTTAAAATGAGCGGGTTCTGTCAGTTTTTCATTAAATTTCACCCCCAGTATGACTATTTTGACATGTTTTGGGGGGTTGGTTTTCGTTTTTCCTACACATTATGTAAGTTAACGATGCACAAACTCTTAAACGATGTTTTAGATCCTGAAAAATTTAGCAGAGATTGTGAAATTTTGAATTTCACCCTTTACCCTTAACGAACCCCTTTTCAATTCTAGGGAACGCTATTATACCATTTGATTCATCGAAATAGCGAATTTTGAGGCAAAAATGCCTTTTTTATTTTCTCTTTCTCCTGCTATTTGATATCTTTTAACAGAAAACACTCTTATTGCTCATATTTTTATGATTTAGTTCTAGTTATTGGCATTAAAACGTGAAAATTGTGGAAATTTACGTCAAAATAACCTTGACCAACAATGATTAACTCCCCTTTTTATTACCTCAAAATAAAGTTATGTTTATCATTTTTTGCTTAATAAGTTGGGACCGTTTAATAGTTCAAAAGTATACTTTCAGCAATCATTTCCAAAGGTCTTTTACCAAGAATTATTTGATTAAGTAACCATGGTACATCACAGAAAACACTACTCCGAATTCTTGCCTTTTTTCGCATAACAGGTCATGTCCTAAAAGCGCCATTTTTCAGTGACAAATGAAAATATTATAACTTTATTGACTTAACTTTGGTCGCAATACCCCCCAGCATTGACCAAAGTGTTTAGAAGTTAGAAGAGTGCAAAATGCTCTTAAATATAGGAGTGACCTCACTGGAATTTACTTCCGGAGGTCGTTGTATGGTAAAAGTAGATCTTAAAGAAAAAATAGTTCGTCTTTAAAATGGCATTTTGAAGTGGAGAATAGTGATCCACGTGCATATTTATGTGATTTTTTGCTAGTTTTGAATCTCTTCTTTAATATAACGCTTTGTTCGATCTTTTTTGTGCACGATTTCCTTTCCGGGAGGACGGATAAGGGACGGGGGGGCGTACCCGAACTAACTGTCCTCTTCATGGGTGGGCAAAAGACGGTGCCTTTACTCTCGCTTGAATAGCCCAAAAGATAACCTGATTTGACCAAGTTTCTTTAGTCTCAAAAGATAGATCTTTGAATGTAGATGAAGCGCTAATGACGTAATATATAAGAGAAGTGTTGTGGAATGCGTTGCAGCACCTGAAATTTGAGCAATTTTATATAGAACAAAGAAGGCCAAAAATCGGGTGGGGTCCGACCTAGATGGTAAAAAGGCCCGATTTTTAAAAAAATAGATTTGACCCCTTCAGGTAGTTTCAAATGATGTCATCTTTTGTCAATAGTACCAAAAAGTGTAAAAAATGAAATTTTGTTGATTTTATCGATTTAAAATCGAATAATTAATATTTTTAAAAAAATTAAGGAAATTCTTGGCAAATATTTCTACTTGCAATTTTTAACTTTAAACAAAGTTAAAATTATCATTAAGTCAGTTTTAGTGCTTTGGGAAGAAAGGATTAGTTTAATTGGTCAAGTGGGTGTAATTAATTGTGTAAACAATGCGATAGAATGGACTAGAAAACCCCTTACCCCATTTAACACCTGCGATTTGGTAATATGAGGCTATCACACATAGGTGATTGAAAAATCGTTTTTTCAATGCAAATTTTTGATTTACTTTACTCAGAGTATTGGAAATAGACCTTTGTTGATAGTAAACAGGAAATATGCCCGTTTCTCCTAATTCAAAATCCCCTTTCCGGCTTGAAATTCAAACCCTTTTTGCCAAATGGGTAAGTTAAATACCGAAAGGATCCTATTTCATTATCACTTTTCTGACGTCCGTCAAATTTCAAGGCAAAAATTCTATGCTAACAAGCTTGAGAAACATTTGCTTTTCAATATTCATGCAATTAAAGGTGAAATTTTAGTAAGAAATTGTGAGAAAACGCTTAACCCTTACCCCGATAACGGATTTTTCATGACTTGGTCGCAGGTGACGGGCCCCCTTTAAAAGCGTTTTTTGAGAATCATTTTTAAGACATTTTCAAACTAGTTTTCTCAATTGAATTAGAATGTTTTAAAACACTTTTTAAAAAAGCAATTGAGAGACAAAAACATTTGAATCAAGTTAATTTGCTAGCGGAGACATATGATATTACTTGTCAAAATGGTCAATTTTCTAAAATTTGTCCCACTTATCGTGTCAAGTTGTTTCTTGTAAATTTATTGATCTTCCGTTTCTGATTCTTAAACAGTAAAGCCGTCATAGCTGAACACCTAAACGTGAATGAAACTCTCGACATAGCTTAAAATGATACAAGAGACCGTATTTCCAACCCTTAACACCCATTTCAGAATGGATATTTATTGAAGTGGGTAACTCCATTCCATGTTGTACAATGCACGATTCTCCTTTCCGTTTCGGTTTCTAATATCCTTTTTTGAGTTGTAATACAACAAATCTGTCATGGAACAGAGCTTTCTAAGTGATCTATGACATAAAACTATATTTTAAGAATTTAAAATGAGCGGGTTCTGTCAGTTTTTCATTAAATTTCACCCCCAGTATGACTATTTTGACATGTTTTGGGGGGTTGGTTTTCGTTTTTCCTACACATTATGTAAGTTAACGATGCACAAACTCTTAAACGATGTTTTAGATCCTGAAAAATTTAGCAGAGATTGTGAAATTTTGAATTTCACCCTTTACCCTTAACGAACCCCTTTTCAATTCTAGGGAACGCTATTATACCATTTGATTCATCGAAATAGCGAATTTTGAGGCAAAAATGCCTTTTTTATTTTCTCTTTCTCCTGCTATTTGATATCTTTTAACAGAAAACACTCTTATTGCTCATATTTTTATGATTTAGTTCTAGTTATTGGCATTAAAACGTGAAAATTGTGGAAATTTACGTCAAAATAACCTTGACCAACAATGATTAACTCCCCTTTTTATTACCTCAAAATAAAGTTATGTTTATCATTTTTTGCTTAATAAGTTGGGACCGTTTAATAGTTCAAAAGTATACTTTCAGCAATCATTTCCAAAGGTCTTTTACCAAGAATTATTTGATTAAGTAACCATGGTACATCACAGAAAACACTACTCCGAATTCTTGCCTTTTTTCGCATAACAGGTCATGTCCTAAAAGCGCCATTTTTCAGTGACAAATGAAAATATTATAACTTTATTGACTTAACTTTGGTCGCAATACCCCCCAGCATTGACCAAAGTGTTTAGAAGTTAGAAGAGTGCAAAATGCTCTTAAATATAGGAGTGACCTCACTGGAATTTACTTCCGGAGGTCGTTGTATGGTAAAAGTAGATCTTAAAGAAAAAATAGTTCGTCTTTAAAATGGCATTTTGAAGTGGAGAATAGTGATCCACGTGCATATTTATGTGATTTTTTGCTAGTTTTGAATCTCTTCTTTAATATAACGCTTTGTTCGATCTTTTTTGTGCACGATTTCCTTTCCGGGAGGACGGATAAGGGACGGGGGGGCGTACCCGAACTAACTGTCCTCTTCATGGGTGGGCAAAAGACGGTGCCTTTACTCTCGCTTGAATAGCCCAAAAGATAACCTGATTTGACCAAGTTTCTTTAGTCTCAAAAGATAGATCTTTGAATGTAGATGAAGCGCTAATGACGTAATATATAAGAGAAGTGTTGTGGAATGCGTTGCAGCACCTGAAATTTGAGCAATTTTATATAGAACAAAGAAGGCCAAAAATCGGGTGGGGTCCGACCTAGATGGTAAAAAGGCCCGATTTTTAAAAAAATAGATTTGACCCCTTCAGGTAGTTTCAAATGATGTCATCTTTTGTCAATAGTACCAAAAAGTGTAAAAAATGAAATTTTGTTGATTTTATCGATTTAAAATCGAATAATTAATATTTTTAAAAAAATTAAGGAAATTCTTGGCAAATATTTCTACTTGCAATTTTTAACTTTAAACAAAGTTAAAATTATCATTAAGTCAGTTTTAGTGCTTTGGGAAGAAAGGATTAGTTTAATTGGTCAAGTGGGTGTAATTAATTGTGTAAACAATGCGATAGAATGGACTAGAAAACCCCTTACCCCATTTAACACCTGCGATTTGGTAATATGAGGCTATCACACATAGGTGATTGAAAAATCGTTTTTTCAATGCAAATTTTTGATTTACTTTACTCAGAGTATTGGAAATAGACCTTTGTTGATAGTAAACAGGAAATATGCCCGTTTCTCCTAATTCAAAATCCCCTTTCCGGCTTGAAATTCAAACCCTTTTTGCCAAATGGGTAAGTTAAATACCGAAAGGATCCTATTTCATTATCACTTTTCTGACGTCCGTCAAATTTCAAGGCAAAAATTCTATGCTAACAAGCTTGAGAAACATTTGCTTTTCAATATTCATGCAATTAAAGGTGAAATTTTAGTAAGAAATTGTGAGAAAACGCTTAACCCTTACCCCGATAACGGATTTTTCATGACTTGGTCGCAGGTGACGGGCCCCCTTTAAAAGCGTTTTTTGAGAATCATTTTTAAGACATTTTCAAACTAGTTTTCTCAATTGAATTAGAATGTTTTAAAACACTTTTTAAAAAAGCAATTGAGAGACAAAAACATTTGAATCAAGTTAATTTGCTAGCGGAGACATATGATATTACTTGTCAAAATGGTCAATTTTCTAAAATTTGTCCCACTTATCGTGTCAAGTTGTTTCTTGTAAATTTATTGATCTTCCGTTTCTGATTCTTAAACAGTAAAGCCGTCATAGCTGAACACCTAAACGTGAATGAAACTCTCGACATAGCTTAAAATGATACAAGAGACCGTATTTCCAACCCTTAACACCCATTTCAGAATGGATATTTATTGAAGTGGGTAACTCCATTCCATGTTGTACAATGCACGATTCTCCTTTCCGTTTCGGTTTCTAATATCCTTTTTTGAGTTGTAATACAACAAATCTGTCATGGAACAGAGCTTTCTAAGTGATCTATGACATAAAACTATATTTTAAGAATTTAAAATGAGCGGGTTCTGTCAGTTTTTCATTAAATTTCACCCCCAGTATGACTATTTTGACATGTTTTGGGGGGTTGGTTTTCGTTTTTCCTACACATTATGTAAGTTAACGATGCACAAACTCTTAAACGATGTTTTAGATCCTGAAAAATTTAGCAGAGATTGTGAAATTTTGAATTTCACCCTTTACCCTTAACGAACCCCTTTTCAATAACGCTATTATACCATTTGATTCATCGAAATAGCGAATTTTGAGGCAAAAATGCCTTTTTTATTTTCTCTTTCTCCTGCTATTTGATATCTTTTAACAGAAAACACTCTTATTGCTCATATTTTTATGATTTAGTTCTAGTTATTGGCATTAAAACGTGAAAATTGTGGAAATTTACGTCAAAATAACCTTGACCAACAATGATTAACTCCCCTTTTTATTACCTCAAAATAAAGTTATGTTTATCATTTTTTGCTTAATAAGTTGGGACCGTTTAATAGTTCAAAAGTATACTTTCAGCAATCATTTCCAAAGGTCTTTTACCAAGAATTATTTGATTAAGTAACCATGGTACATCACAGAAAACACTACTCCGAATTCTTGCCTTTTTTCGCATAACAGGTCATGTCCTAAAAGCGCCATTTTTCAGTGACAAATGAAAATATTATAACTTTATTGACTTAACTTTGGTCGCAATACCCCCCAGCATTGACCAAAGTGTTTAGAAGTTAGAAGAGTGCAAAATGCTCTTAAATATAGGAGTGACCTCACTGGAATTTACTTCCGGAGGTCGTTGTATGGTAAAAGTAGATCTTAAAGAAAAAATAGTTCGTCTTTAAAATGGCATTTTGAAGTGGAGAATAGTGATCCACGTGCATATTTATGTGATTTTTTGCTAGTTTTGAATCTCTTCTTTAATATAACGCTTTGTTCGATCTTTTTTGTGCACGATTTCCTTTCCGGGAGGACGGATAAGGGACGGGGGGGCGTACCCGAACTAACTGTCCTCTTCATGGGTGGGCAAAAGACGGTGCCTTTACTCTCGCTTGAATAGCCCAAAAGATAACCTGATTTGACCAAGTTTCTTTAGTCTCAAAAGATAGATCTTTGAATGTAGATGAAGCGCTAATGACGTAATATATAAGAGAAGTGTTGTGGAATGCGTTGCAGCACCTGAAATTTGAGCAATTTTATATAGAACAAAGAAGGCCAAAAATCGGGTGGGGTCCGACCTAGATGGTAAAAAGGCCCGATTTTTAAAAAAATAGATTTGACCCCTTCAGGTAGTTTCAAATGATGTCATCTTTTGTCAATAGTACCAAAAAGTGTAAAAAATGAAATTTTGTTGATTTTATCGATTTAAAATCGAATAATTAATATTTTTAAAAAAATTAAGGAAATTCTTGGCAAATATTTCTACTTGCAATTTTTAACTTTAAACAAAGTTAAAATTATCATTAAGTCAGTTTTAGTGCTTTGGGAAGAAAGGATTAGTTTAATTGGTCAAGTGGGTGTAATTAATTGTGTAAACAATGCGATAGAATGGACTAGAAAACCCCTTACCCCATTTAACACCTGCGATTCGGTAATATGAGGCTATCACACATAGGTGATTGAAAAATCGTTTTTTCAATGCAAATTTTTGATTTACTTTACTCAGAGTATTGGAAATAGACCTTTGTTGATAGTAAACAGGAAATATGCCCGTTTCTCCTAATTCAAAATCCCCTTTCCGGCTTGAAATTCAAACCCTTTTTGCCAAATGGGTAAGTTAAATACCGAAAGGATCCTATTTCATTATCACTTTTCTGACGTCCGTCAAATTTCAAGGCAAAAATTCTATGCTAACAAGCTTGAGAAACATTTGCTTTTCAATATTCATGCAATTAAAGGTGAAATTTTAGTAAGAAATTGTGAGAAAACGCTTAACCCTTACCCCGATAACGGATTTTTCATGACTTGGTCGCAGGTGACGGGCCCCCTTTAAAAGCGTTTTTTGAGAATCATTTTTAAGACATTTTCAAACTAGTTTTCTCAATTGAATTAGAATGTTTTAAAACACTTTTTAAAAAAGCAATTGAGAGACAAAAACATTTGAATCAAGTTAATTTGCTAGCGGAGACATATGATATTACTTGTCAAAATGGTCAATTTTCTAAAATTTGTCCCACTTATCGTGTCAAGTTGTTTCTTGTAAATTTATTGATCTTCCGTTTCTGATTCTTAAACAGTAAAGCCGTCATAGCTGAACACCTAAACGTGAATGAAACTCTCGACATAGCTTAAAATGATACAAGAGACCGTATTTCCAACCCTTAACACCCATTTCAGAATGGATATTTATTGAAGTGGGTAACTCCATTCCATGTTGTACAATGCACGATTCTCCTTTCCGTTTCGGTTTCTAATATCCTTTTTTGAGTTGTAATACAACAAATCTGTCATGGAACAGAGCTTTCTAAGTGATCTATGACATAAAACTATATTTTAAGAATTTAAAATGAGCGGGTTCTGTCAGTTTTTCATTAAATTTCACCCCCAGTATGACTATTTTGACATGTTTTGGGGGGTTGGTTTTCGTTTTTCCTACACATTATGTAAGTTAACGATGCACAAACTCTTAAACGATGTTTTAGATCCTGAAAAATTTAGCAGAGATTGTGAAATTTTGAATTTCACCCTTTACCCTTAACGAACCCCTTTTCAATTCTAGGGAACGCTATTATACCATTTGATTCATCGAAATAGCGAATTTTGAGGCAAAAATGCCTTTTTTATTTTCTCTTTCTCCTGCTATTTGATATCTTTTAACAGAAAACACTCTTATTGCTCATATTTTTATGATTTAGTTCTAGTTATTGGCATTAAAACGTGAAAATTGTGGAAATTTACGTCAAAATAACCTTGACCAACAATGATTAACTCCCCTTTTTATTACCTCAAAATAAAGTTATGTTTATCATTTTTTGCTTAATAAGTTGGGACCGTTTAATAGTTCAAAAGTATACTTTCAGCAATCATTTCCAAAGGTCTTTTACCAAGAATTATTTGATTAAGTAACCATGGTACATCACAGAAAACACTACTCCGAATTCTTGCCTTTTTTCGCATAACAGGTCATGTCCTAAAAGCGCCATTTTTCAGTGACAAATGAAAATATTATAACTTTATTGACTTAACTTTGGTCGCAATACCCCCCAGCATTGACCAAAGTGTTTAGAAGTTAGAAGAGTGCAAAATGCTCTTAAATATAGGAGTGACCTCACTGGAATTTACTTCCGGAGGTCGTTGTATGGTAAAAGTAGATCTTAAAGAAAAAATAGTTCGTCTTTAAAATGGCATTTTGAAGTGGAGAATAGTGATCCACGTGCATATTTATGTGATTTTTTGCTAGTTTTGAATCTCTTCTTTAATATAACGCTTTGTTCGATCTTTTTTGTGCACGATTTCCTTTCCGGGAGGACGGATAAGGGACGGGGGGGCGTACCCGAACTAACTGTCCTCTTCATGGGTGGGCAAAAGACGGTGCCTTTACTCTCGCTTGAATAGCCCAAAAGATAACCTGATTTGACCAAGTTTCTTTAGTCTCAAAAGATAGATCTTTGAATGTAGATGAAGCGCTAATGACGTAATATATAAGAGAAGTGTTGTGGAATGCGTTGCAGCACCTGAAATTTGAGCAATTTTATATAGAACAAAGAAGGCCAAAAATCGGGTGGGGTCCGACCTAGATGGTAAAAAGGCCCGATTTTTAAAAAAATAGATTTGACCCCTTCAGGTAGTTTCAAATGATGTCATCTTTTGTCAATAGTACCAAAAAGTGTAAAAAATGAAATTTTGTTGATTTTATCGATTTAAAATCGAATAATTAATATTTTTAAAAAAATTAAGGAAATTCTTGGCAAATATTTCTACTTGCAATTTTTAACTTTAAACAAAGTTAAAATTATCATTAAGTCAGTTTTAGTGCTTTGGGAAGAAAGGATTAGTTTAATTGGTCAAGTGGGTGTAATTAATTGTGTAAACAATGCGATAGAATGGACTAGAAAACCCCTTACCCCATTTAACACCTGCGATTTGGTAATATGAGGCTATCACACATAGGTGATTGAAAAATCGTTTTTTCAATGCAAATTTTTGATTTACTTTACTCAGAGTATTGGAAATAGACCTTTGTTGATAGTAAACAGGAAATATGCCCGTTTCTCCTAATTCAAAATCCCCTTTCCGGCTTGAAATTCAAACCCTTTTTGCCAAATGGGTAAGTTAAATACCGAAAGGATCCTATTTCATTATCACTTTTCTGACGTCCGTCAAATTTCAAGGCAAAAATTCTATGCTAACAAGCTTGAGAAACATTTGCTTTTCAATATTCATGCAATTAAAGGTGAAATTTTAGTAAGAAATTGTGAGAAAACGCTTAACCCTTACCCCGATAACGGATTTTTCATGACTTGGTCGCAGGTGACGGGCCCCCTTTAAAAGCGTTTTTTGAGAATCATTTTTAAGACATTTTCAAACTAGTTTTCTCAATTGAATTAGAATGTTTTAAAACACTTTTTAAAAAAGCAATTGAGAGACAAAAACATTTGAATCAAGTTAATTTGCTAGCGGAGACATATGATATTACTTGTCAAAATGGTCAATTTTCTAAAATTTGTCCCACTTATCGTGTCAAGTTGTTTCTTGTAAATTTATTGATCTTCCGTTTCTGATTCTTAAACAGTAAAGCCGTCATAGCTGAACACCTAAACGTGAATGAAACTCTCGACATAGCTTAAAATGATACAAGAGACCGTATTTCCAACCCTTAACACCCATTTCAGAATGGATATTTATTGAAGTGGGTAACTCCATTCCATGTTGTACAATGCACGATTCTCCTTTCCGTTTCGGTTTCTAATATCCTTTTTTGAGTTGTAATACAACAAATCTGTCATGGAACAGAGCTTTCTAAGTGATCTATGACATAAAACTATATTTTAAGAATTTAAAATGAGCGGGTTCTGTCAGTTTTTCATTAAATTTCACCCCCAGTATGACTATTTTGACATGTTTTGGGGGGTTGGTTTTCGTTTTTCCTACACATTATGTAAGTTAACGATGCACAAACTCTTAAACGATGTTTTAGATCCTGAAAAATTTAGCAGAGATTGTGAAATTTTGAATTTCACCCTTTACCCTTAACGAACCCCTTTTCAATTCTAGGGAACGCTATTATACCATTTGATTCATCGAAATAGCGAATTTTGAGGCAAAAATGCCTTTTTTATTTTCTCTTTCTCCTGCTATTTGATATCTTTTAACAGAAAACACTCTTATTGCTCATATTTTTATGATTTAGTTCTAGTTATTGGCATTAAAACGTGAAAATTGTGGAAATTTACGTCAAAATAACCTTGACCAACAATGATTAACTCCCCTTTTTATTACCTCAAAATAAAGTTATGTTTATCATTTTTTGCTTAATAAGTTGGGACCGTTTAATAGTTCAAAAGTATACTTTCAGCAATCATTTCCAAAGGTCTTTTACCAAGAATTATTTGATTAAGTAACCATGGTACATCACAGAAAACACTACTCCGAATTCTTGCCTTTTTTCGCATAACAGGTCATGTCCTAAAAGCGCCATTTTTCAGTGACAAATGAAAATATTATAACTTTATTGACTTAACTTTGGTCGCAATACCCCCCAGCATTGACCAAAGTGTTTAGAAGTTAGAAGAGTGCAAAATGCTCTTAAATATAGGAGTGACCTCACTGGAATTTACTTCCGGAGGTCGTTGTATGGTAAAAGTAGATCTTAAAGAAAAAATAGTTCGTCTTTAAAATGGCATTTTGAAGTGGAGAATAGTGATCCACGTGCATATTTATGTGATTTTTTGCTAGTTTTGAATCTCTTCTTTAATATAACGCTTTGTTCGATCTTTTTTGTGCACGATTTCCTTTCCGGGAGGACGGATAAGGGACGGGGGGGCGTACCCGAACTAACTGTCCTCTTCATGGGTGGGCAAAAGACGGTGCCTTTACTCTCGCTTGAATAGCCCAAAAGATAACCTGATTTGACCAAGTTTCTTTAGTCTCAAAAGATAGATCTTTGAATGTAGATGAAGCGCTAATGACGTAATATATAAGAGAAGTGTTGTGGAATGCGTTGCAGCACCTGAAATTTGAGCAATTTTATATAGAACAAAGAAGGCCAAAAATCGGGTGGGGTCCGACCTAGATGGTAAAAAGGCCCGATTTTTAAAAAAATAGATTTGACCCCTTCAGGTAGTTTCAAATGATGTCATCTTTTGTCAATAGTACCAAAAAGTGTAAAAAATGAAATTTTGTTGATTTTATCGATTTAAAATCGAATAATTAATATTTTTAAAAAAATTAAGGAAATTCTTGGCAAATATTTCTACTTGCAATTTTTAACTTTAAACAAAGTTAAAATTATCATTAAGTCAGTTTTAGTGCTTTGGGAAGAAAGGATTAGTTTAATTGGTCAAGTGGGTGTAATTAATTGTGTAAACAATGCGATAGAATGGACTAGAAAACCCCTTACCCCATTTAACACCTGCGATTTGGTAATATGAGGCTATCACACATAGGTGATTGAAAAATCGTTTTTTCAATGCAAATTTTTGATTTACTTTACTCAGAGTATTGGAAATAGACCTTTGTTGATAGTAAACAGGAAATATGCCCGTTTCTCCTAATTCAAAATCCCCTTTCCGGCTTGAAATTCAAACCCTTTTTGCCAAATGGGTAAGTTAAATACCGAAAGGATCCTATTTCATTATCACTTTTCTGACGTCCGTCAAATTTCAAGGCAAAAATTCTATGCTAACAAGCTTGAGAAACATTTGCTTTTCAATATTCATGCAATTAAAGGTGAAATTTTAGTAAGAAATTGTGAGAAAACGCTTAACCCTTACCCCGATAACGGATTTTTCATGACTTGGTCGCAGGTGACGGGCCCCCTTTAAAAGCGTTTTTTGAGAATCATTTTTAAGACATTTTCAAACTAGTTTTCTCAATTGAATTAGAATGTTTTAAAACACTTTTTAAAAAAGCAATTGAGAGACAAAAACATTTGAATCAAGTTAATTTGCTAGCGGAGACATATGATATTACTTGTCAAAATGGTCAATTTTCTAAAATTTGTCCCACTTATCGTGTCAAGTTGTTTCTTGTAAATTTATTGATCTTCCGTTTCTGATTCTTAAACAGTAAAGCCGTCATAGCTGAACACCTAAACGTGAATGAAACTCTCGACATAGCTTAAAATGATACAAGAGACCGTATTTCCAACCCTTAACACCCATTTCAGAATGGATATTTATTGAAGTGGGTAACTCCATTCCATGTTGTACAATGCACGATTCTCCTTTCCGTTTCGGTTTCTAATATCCTTTTTTGAGTTGTAATACAACAAATCTGTCATGGAACAGAGCTTTCTAAGTGATCTATGACATAAAACTATATTTTAAGAATTTAAAATGAGCGGGTTCTGTCAGTTTTTCATTAAATTTCACCCCCAGTATGACTATTTTGACATGTTTTGGGGGGTTGGTTTTCGTTTTTCCTACACATTATGTAAGTTAACGATGCACAAACTCTTAAACGATGTTTTAGATCCTGAAAAATTTAGCAGAGATTGTGAAATTTTGAATTTCACCCTTTACCCTTAACGAACCCCTTTTCAATTCTAGGGAACGCTATTATACCATTTGATTCATCGAAATAGCGAATTTTGAGGCAAAAATGCCTTTTTTATTTTCTCTTTCTCCTGCTATTTGATATCTTTTAACAGAAAACACTCTTATTGCTCATATTTTTATGATTTAGTTCTAGTTATTGGCATTAAAACGTGAAAATTGTGGAAATTTACGTCAAAATAACCTTGACCAACAATGATTAACTCCCCTTTTTATTACCTCAAAATAAAGTTATGTTTATCATTTTTTGCTTAATAAGTTGGGACCGTTTAATAGTTCAAAAGTATACTTTCAGCAATCATTTCCAAAGGTCTTTTACCAAGAATTATTTGATTAAGTAACCATGGTACATCACAGAAAACACTACTCCGAATTCTTGCCTTTTTTCGCATAACAGGTCATGTCCTAAAAGCGCCATTTTTCAGTGACAAATGAAAATATTATAACTTTATTGACTTAACTTTGGTCGCAATACCCCCCAGCATTGACCAAAGTGTTTAGAAGTTAGAAGAGTGCAAAATGCTCTTAAATATAGGAGTGACCTCACTGGAATTTACTTCCGGAGGTCGTTGTATGGTAAAAGTAGATCTTAAAGAAAAAATAGTTCGTCTTTAAAATGGCATTTTGAAGTGGAGAATAGTGATCCACGTGCATATTTATGTGATTTTTTGCTAGTTTTGAATCTCTTCTTTAATATAACGCTTTGTTCGATCTTTTTTGTGCACGATTTCCTTTCCGGGAGGACGGATAAGGGACGGGGGGGCGTACCCGAACTAACTGTCCTCTTCATGGGTGGGCAAAAGACGGTGCCTTTACTCTCGCTTGAATAGCCCAAAAGATAACCTGATTTGACCAAGTTTCTTTAGTCTCAAAAGATAGATCTTTGAATGTAGATGAAGCGCTAATGACGTAATATATAAGAGAAGTGTTGTGGAATGCGTTGCAGCACCTGAAATTTGAGCAATTTTATATAGAACAAAGAAGGCCAAAAATCGGGTGGGGTCCGACCTAGATGGTAAAAAGGCCCGATTTTTAAAAAAATAGATTTGACCCCTTCAGGTAGTTTCAAATGATGTCATCTTTTGTCAATAGTACCAAAAAGTGTAAAAAATGAAATTTTGTTGATTTTATCGATTTAAAATCGAATAATTAATATTTTTAAAAAAATTAAGGAAATTCTTGGCAAATATTTCTACTTGCAATTTTTAACTTTAAACAAAGTTAAAATTATCATTAAGTCAGTTTTAGTGCTTTGGGAAGAAAGGATTAGTTTAATTGGTCAAGTGGGTGTAATTAATTGTGTAAACAATGCGATAGAATGGACTAGAAAACCCCTTACCCCATTTAACACCTGCGATTCGGTAATATGAGGCTATCACACATAGGTGATTGAAAAATCGTTTTTTCAATGCAAATTTTTGATTTACTTTACTCAGAGTATTGGAAATAGACCTTTGTTGATAGTAAACAGGAAATATGCCCGTTTCTCCTAATTCAAAATCCCCTTTCCGGCTTGAAATTCAAACCCTTTTTGCCAAATGGGTAAGTTAAATACCGAAAGGATCCTATTTCATTATCACTTTTCTGACGTCCGTCAAATTTCAAGGCAAAAATTCTATGCTAACAAGCTTGAGAAACATTTGCTTTTCAATATTCATGCAATTAAAGGTGAAATTTTAGTAAGAAATTGTGAGAAAACGCTTAACCCTTACCCCGATAACGGATTTTTCATGACTTGGTCGCAGGTGACGGGCCCCCTTTAAAAGCGTTTTTTGAGAATCATTTTTAAGACATTTTCAAACTAGTTTTCTCAATTGAATTAGAATGTTTTAAAACACTTTTTAAAAAAGCAATTGAGAGACAAAAACATTTGAATCAAGTTAATTTGCTAGCGGAGACATATGATATTACTTGTCAAAATGGTCAATTTTCTAAAATTTGTCCCACTTATCGTGTCAAGTTGTTTCTTGTAAATTTATTGATCTTCCGTTTCTGATTCTTAAACAGTAAAGCCGTCATAGCTGAACACCTAAACGTGAATGAAACTCTCGACATAGCTTAAAATGATACAAGAGACCGTATTTCCAACCCTTAACACCCATTTCAGAATGGATATTTATTGAAGTGGGTAACTCCATTCCATGTTGTACAATGCACGATTCTCCTTTCCGTTTCGGTTTCTAATATCCTTTTTTGAGTTGTAATACAACAAATCTGTCATGGAACAGAGCTTTCTAAGTGATCTATGACATAAAACTATATTTTAAGAATTTAAAATGAGCGGGTTCTGTCAGTTTTTCATTAAATTTCACCCCCAGTATGACTATTTTGACATGTTTTGGGGGGTTGGTTTTCGTTTTTCCTACACATTATGTAAGTTAACGATGCACAAACTCTTAAACGATGTTTTAGATCCTGAAAAATTTAGCAGAGATTGTGAAATTTTGAATTTCACCCTTTACCCTTAACGAACCCCTTTTCAATTCTAGGGAACGCTATTATACCATTTGATTCATCGAAATAGCGAATTTTGAGGCAAAAATGCCTTTTTTATTTTCTCTTTCTCCTGCTATTTGATATCTTTTAACAGAAAACACTCTTATTGCTCATATTTTTATGATTTAGTTCTAGTTATTGGCATTAAAACGTGAAAATTGTGGAAATTTACGTCAAAATAACCTTGACCAACAATGATTAACTCCCCTTTTTATTACCTCAAAATAAAGTTATGTTTATCATTTTTTGCTTAATAAGTTGGGACCGTTTAATAGTTCAAAAGTATACTTTCAGCAATCATTTCCAAAGGTCTTTTACCAAGAATTATTTGATTAAGTAACCATGGTACATCACAGAAAACACTACTCCGAATTCTTGCCTTTTTTCGCATAACAGGTCATGTCCTAAAAGCGCCATTTTTCAGTGACAAATGAAAATATTATAACTTTATTGACTTAACTTTGGTCGCAATACCCCCCAGCATTGACCAAAGTGTTTAGAAGTTAGAAGAGTGCAAAATGCTCTTAAATATAGGAGTGACCTCACTGGAATTTACTTCCGGAGGTCGTTGTATGGTAAAAGTAGATCTTAAAGAAAAAATAGTTCGTCTTTAAAATGGCATTTTGAAGTGGAGAATAGTGATCCACGTGCATATTTATGTGATTTTTTGCTAGTTTTGAATCTCTTCTTTAATATAACGCTTTGTTCGATCTTTTTTGTGCACGATTTCCTTTCCGGGAGGACGGATAAGGGACGGGGGGGCGTACCCGAACTAACTGTCCTCTTCATGGGTGGGCAAAAGACGGTGCCTTTACTCTCGCTTGAATAGCCCAAAAGATAACCTGATTTGACCAAGTTTCTTTAGTCTCAAAAGATAGATCTTTGAATGTAGATGAAGCGCTAATGACGTAATATATAAGAGAAGTGTTGTGGAATGCGTTGCAGCACCTGAAATTTGAGCAATTTTATATAGAACAAAGAAGGCCAAAAATCGGGTGGGGTCCGACCTAGATGGTAAAAAGGCCCGATTTTTAAAAAAATAGATTTGACCCCTTCAGGTAGTTTCAAATGATGTCATCTTTTGTCAATAGTACCAAAAAGTGTAAAAAATGAAATTTTGTTGATTTTATCGATTTAAAATCGAATAATTAATATTTTTAAAAAAATTAAGGAAATTCTTGGCAAATATTTCTACTTGCAATTTTTAACTTTAAACAAAGTTAAAATTATCATTAAGTCAGTTTTAGTGCTTTGGGAAGAAAGGATTAGTTTAATTGGTCAAGTGGGTGTAATTAATTGTGTAAACAATGCGATAGAATGGACTAGAAAACCCCTTACCCCATTTAACACCTGCGATTTGGTAATATGAGGCTATCACACATAGGTGATTGAAAAATCGTTTTTTCAATGCAAATTTTTGATTTACTTTACTCAGAGTATTGGAAATAGACCTTTGTTGATAGTAAACAGGAAATATGCCCGTTTCTCCTAATTCAAAATCCCCTTTCCGGCTTGAAATTCAAACCCTTTTTGCCAAATGGGTAAGTTAAATACCGAAAGGATCCTATTTCATTATCACTTTTCTGACGTCCGTCAAATTTCAAGGCAAAAATTCTATGCTAACAAGCTTGAGAAACATTTGCTTTTCAATATTCATGCAATTAAAGGTGAAATTTTAGTAAGAAATTGTGAGAAAACGCTTAACCCTTACCCCGATAACGGATTTTTCATGACTTGGTCGCAGGTGACGGGCCCCCTTTAAAAGCGTTTTTTGAGAATCATTTTTAAGACATTTTCAAACTAGTTTTCTCAATTGAATTAGAATGTTTTAAAACACTTTTTAAAAAAGCAATTGAGAGACAAAAACATTTGAATCAAGTTAATTTGCTAGCGGAGACATATGATATTACTTGTCAAAATGGTCAATTTTCTAAAATTTGTCCCACTTATCGTGTCAAGTTGTTTCTTGTAAATTTATTGATCTTCCGTTTCTGATTCTTAAACAGTAAAGCCGTCATAGCTGAACACCTAAACGTGAATGAAACTCTCGACATAGCTTAAAATGATACAAGAGACCGTATTTCCAACCCTTAACACCCATTTCAGAATGGATATTTATTGAAGTGGGTAACTCCATTCCATGTTGTACAATGCACGATTCTCCTTTCCGTTTCGGTTTCTAATATCCTTTTTTGAGTTGTAATACAACAAATCTGTCATGGAACAGAGCTTTCTAAGTGATCTATGACATAAAACTATATTTTAAGAATTTAAAATGAGCGGGTTCTGTCAGTTTTTCATTAAATTTCACCCCCAGTATGACTATTTTGACATGTTTTGGGGGGTTGGTTTTCGTTTTTCCTACACATTATGTAAGTTAACGATGCACAAACTCTTAAACGATGTTTTAGATCCTGAAAAATTTAGCAGAGATTGTGAAATTTTGAATTTCACCCTTTACCCTTAACGAACCCCTTTTCAATTCTAGGGAACGCTATTATACCATTTGATTCATCGAAATAGCGAATTTTGAGGCAAAAATGCCTTTTTTATTTTCTCTTTCTCCTGCTATTTGATATCTTTTAACAGAAAACACTCTTATTGCTCATATTTTTATGATTTAGTTCTAGTTATTGGCATTAAAACGTGAAAATTGTGGAAATTTACGTCAAAATAACCTTGACCAACAATGATTAACTCCCCTTTTTATTACCTCAAAATAAAGTTATGTTTATCATTTTTTGCTTAATAAGTTGGGACCGTTTAATAGTTCAAAAGTATACTTTCAGCAATCATTTCCAAAGGTCTTTTACCAAGAATTATTTGATTAAGTAACCATGGTACATCACAGAAAACACTACTCCGAATTCTTGCCTTTTTTCGCATAACAGGTCATGTCCTAAAAGCGCCATTTTTCAGTGACAAATGAAAATATTATAACTTTATTGACTTAACTTTGGTCGCAATACCCCCCAGCATTGACCAAAGTGTTTAGAAGTTAGAAGAGTGCAAAATGCTCTTAAATATAGGAGTGACCTCACTGGAATTTACTTCCGGAGGTCGTTGTATGGTAAAAGTAGATCTTAAAGAAAAAATAGTTCGTCTTTAAAATGGCATTTTGAAGTGGAGAATAGTGATCCACGTGCATATTTATGTGATTTTTTGCTAGTTTTGAATCTCTTCTTTAATATAACGCTTTGTTCGATCTTTTTTGTGCACGATTTCCTTTCCGGGAGGACGGATAAGGGACGGGGGGGCGTACCCGAACTAACTGTCCTCTTCATGGGTGGGCAAAAGACGGTGCCTTTACTCTCGCTTGAATAGCCCAAAAGATAACCTGATTTGACCAAGTTTCTTTAGTCTCAAAAGATAGATCTTTGAATGTAGATGAAGCGCTAATGACGTAATATATAAGAGAAGTGTTGTGGAATGCGTTGCAGCACCTGAAATTTGAGCAATTTTATATAGAACAAAGAAGGCCAAAAATCGGGTGGGGTCCGACCTAGATGGTAAAAAGGCCCGATTTTTAAAAAAATAGATTTGACCCCTTCAGGTAGTTTCAAATGATGTCATCTTTTGTCAATAGTACCAAAAAGTGTAAAAAATGAAATTTTGTTGATTTTATCGATTTAAAATCGAATAATTAATATTTTTAAAAAAATTAAGGAAATTCTTGGCAAATATTTCTACTTGCAATTTTTAACTTTAAACAAAGTTAAAATTATCATTAAGTCAGTTTTAGTGCTTTGGGAAGAAAGGATTAGTTTAATTGGTCAAGTGGGTGTAATTAATTGTGTAAACAATGCGATAGAATGGACTAGAAAACCCCTTACCCCATTTAACACCTGCGATTTGGTAATATGAGGCTATCACACATAGGTGATTGAAAAATCGTTTTTTCAATGCAAATTTTTGATTTACTTTACTCAGAGTATTGGAAATAGACCTTTGTTGATAGTAAACAGGAAATATGCCCGTTTCTCCTAATTCAAAATCCCCTTTCCGGCTTGAAATTCAAACCCTTTTTGCCAAATGGGTAAGTTAAATACCGAAAGGATCCTATTTCATTATCACTTTTCTGACGTCCGTCAAATTTCAAGGCAAAAATTCTATGCTAACAAGCTTGAGAAACATTTGCTTTTCAATATTCATGCAATTAAAGGTGAAATTTTAGTAAGAAATTGTGAGAAAACGCTTAACCCTTACCCCGATAACGGATTTTTCATGACTTGGTCGCAGGTGACGGGCCCCCTTTAAAAGCGTTTTTTGAGAATCATTTTTAAGACATTTTCAAACTAGTTTTCTCAATTGAATTAGAATGTTTTAAAACACTTTTTAAAAAAGCAATTGAGAGACAAAAACATTTGAATCAAGTTAATTTGCTAGCGGAGACATATGATATTACTTGTCAAAATGGTCAATTTTCTAAAATTTGTCCCACTTATCGTGTCAAGTTGTTTCTTGTAAATTTATTGATCTTCCGTTTCTGATTCTTAAACAGTAAAGCCGTCATAGCTGAACACCTAAACGTGAATGAAACTCTCGACATAGCTTAAAATGATACAAGAGACCGTATTTCCAACCCTTAACACCCATTTCAGAATGGATATTTATTGAAGTGGGTAACTCCATTCCATGTTGTACAATGCACGATTCTCCTTTCCGTTTCGGTTTCTAATATCCTTTTTTGAGTTGTAATACAACAAATCTGTCATGGAACAGAGCTTTCTAAGTGATCTATGACATAAAACTATATTTTAAGAATTTAAAATGAGCGGGTTCTGTCAGTTTTTCATTAAATTTCACCCCCAGTATGACTATTTTGACATGTTTTGGGGGGTTGGTTTTCGTTTTTCCTACACATTATGTAAGTTAACGATGCACAAACTCTTAAACGATGTTTTAGATCCTGAAAAATTTAGCAGAGATTGTGAAATTTTGAATTTCACCCTTTACCCTTAACGAACCCCTTTTCAATTCTAGGGAACGCTATTATACCATTTGATTCATCGAAATAGCGAATTTTGAGGCAAAAATGCCTTTTTTATTTTCTCTTTCTCCTGCTATTTGATATCTTTTAACAGAAAACACTCTTATTGCTCATATTTTTATGATTTAGTTCTAGTTATTGGCATTAAAACGTGAAAATTGTGGAAATTTACGTCAAAATAACCTTGACCAACAATGATTAACTCCCCTTTTTATTACCTCAAAATAAAGTTATGTTTATCATTTTTTGCTTAATAAGTTGGGACCGTTTAATAGTTCAAAAGTATACTTTCAGCAATCATTTCCAAAGGTCTTTTACCAAGAATTATTTGATTAAGTAACCATGGTACATCACAGAAAACACTACTCCGAATTCTTGCCTTTTTTCGCATAACAGGTCATGTCCTAAAAGCGCCATTTTTCAGTGACAAATGAAAATATTATAACTTTATTGACTTAACTTTGGTCGCAATACCCCCCAGCATTGACCAAAGTGTTTAGAAGTTAGAAGAGTGCAAAATGCTCTTAAATATAGGAGTGACCTCACTGGAATTTACTTCCGGAGGTCGTTGTATGGTAAAAGTAGATCTTAAAGAAAAAATAGTTCGTCTTTAAAATGGCATTTTGAAGTGGAGAATAGTGATCCACGTGCATATTTATGTGATTTTTTGCTAGTTTTGAATCTCTTCTTTAATATAACGCTTTGTTCGATCTTTTTTGTGCACGATTTCCTTTCCGGGAGGACGGATAAGGGACGGGGGGGCGTACCCGAACTAACTGTCCTCTTCATGGGTGGGCAAAAGACGGTGCCTTTACTCTCGCTTGAATAGCCCAAAAGATAACCTGATTTGACCAAGTTTCTTTAGTCTCAAAAGATAGATCTTTGAATGTAGATGAAGCGCTAATGACGTAATATATAAGAGAAGTGTTGTGGAATGCGTTGCAGCACCTGAAATTTGAGCAATTTTATATAGAACAAAGAAGGCCAAAAATCGGGTGGGGTCCGACCTAGATGGTAAAAAGGCCCGATTTTTAAAAAAATAGATTTGACCCCTTCAGGTAGTTTCAAATGATGTCATCTTTTGTCAATAGTACCAAAAAGTGTAAAAAATGAAATTTTGTTGATTTTATCGATTTAAAATCGAATAATTAATATTTTTAAAAAAATTAAGGAAATTCTTGGCAAATATTTCTACTTGCAATTTTTAACTTTAAACAAAGTTAAAATTATCATTAAGTCAGTTTTAGTGCTTTGGGAAGAAAGGATTAGTTTAATTGGTCAAGTGGGTGTAATTAATTGTGTAAACAATGCGATAGAATGGACTAGAAAACCCCTTACCCCATTTAACACCTGCGATTTGGTAATATGAGGCTATCACACATAGGTGATTGAAAAATCGTTTTTTCAATGCAAATTTTTGATTTACTTTACTCAGAGTATTGGAAATAGACCTTTGTTGATAGTAAACAGGAAATATGCCCGTTTCTCCTAATTCAAAATCCCCTTTCCGGCTTGAAATTCAAACCCTTTTTGCCAAATGGGTAAGTTAAATACCGAAAGGATCCTATTTCATTATCACTTTTCTGACGTCCGTCAAATTTCAAGGCAAAAATTCTATGCTAACAAGCTTGAGAAACATTTGCTTTTCAATATTCATGCAATTAAAGGTGAAATTTTAGTAAGAAATTGTGAGAAAACGCTTAACCCTTACCCCGATAACGGATTTTTCATGACTTGGTCGCAGGTGACGGGCCCCCTTTAAAAGCGTTTTTTGAGAATCATTTTTAAGACATTTTCAAACTAGTTTTCTCAATTGAATTAGAATGTTTTAAAACACTTTTTAAAAAAGCAATTGAGAGACAAAAACATTTGAATCAAGTTAATTTGCTAGCGGAGACATATGATATTACTTGTCAAAATGGTCAATTTTCTAAAATTTGTCCCACTTATCGTGTCAAGTTGTTTCTTGTAAATTTATTGATCTTCCGTTTCTGATTCTTAAACAGTAAAGCCGTCATAGCTGAACACCTAAACGTGAATGAAACTCTCGACATAGCTTAAAATGATACAAGAGACCGTATTTCCAACCCTTAACACCCATTTCAGAATGGATATTTATTGAAGTGGGTAACTCCATTCCATGTTGTACAATGCACGATTCTCCTTTCCGTTTCGGTTTCTAATATCCTTTTTTGAGTTGTAATACAACAAATCTGTCATGGAACAGAGCTTTCTAAGTGATCTATGACATAAAACTATATTTTAAGAATTTAAAATGAGCGGGTTCTGTCAGTTTTTCATTAAATTTCACCCCCAGTATGACTATTTTGACATGTTTTGGGGGGTTGGTTTTCGTTTTTCCTACACATTATGTAAGTTAACGATGCACAAACTCTTAAACGATGTTTTAGATCCTGAAAAATTTAGCAGAGATTGTGAAATTTTGAATTTCACCCTTTACCCTTAACGAACCCCTTTTCAATTCTAGGGAACGCTATTATACCATTTGATTCATCGAAATAGCGAATTTTGAGGCAAAAATGCCTTTTTTATTTTCTCTTTCTCCTGCTATTTGATATCTTTTAACAGAAAACACTCTTATTGCTCATATTTTTATGATTTAGTTCTAGTTATTGGCATTAAAACGTGAAAATTGTGGAAATTTACGTCAAAATAACCTTGACCAACAATGATTAACTCCCCTTTTTATTACCTCAAAATAAAGTTATGTTTATCATTTTTTGCTTAATAAGTTGGGACCGTTTAATAGTTCAAAAGTATACTTTCAGCAATCATTTCCAAAGGTCTTTTACCAAGAATTATTTGATTAAGTAACCATGGTACATCACAGAAAACACTACTCCGAATTCTTGCCTTTTTTCGCATAACAGGTCATGTCCTAAAAGCGCCATTTTTCAGTGACAAATGAAAATATTATAACTTTATTGACTTAACTTTGGTCGCAATACCCCCCAGCATTGACCAAAGTGTTTAGAAGTTAGAAGAGTGCAAAATGCTCTTAAATATAGGAGTGACCTCACTGGAATTTACTTCCGGAGGTCGTTGTATGGTAAAAGTAGATCTTAAAGAAAAAATAGTTCGTCTTTAAAATGGCATTTTGAAGTGGAGAATAGTGATCCACGTGCATATTTATGTGATTTTTTGCTAGTTTTGAATCTCTTCTTTAATATAACGCTTTGTTCGATCTTTTTTGTGCACGATTTCCTTTCCGGGAGGACGGATAAGGGACGGGGGGGCGTACCCGAACTAACTGTCCTCTTCATGGGTGGGCAAAAGACGGTGCCTTTACTCTCGCTTGAATAGCCCAAAAGATAACCTGATTTGACCAAGTTTCTTTAGTCTCAAAAGATAGATCTTTGAATGTAGATGAAGCGCTAATGACGTAATATATAAGAGAAGTGTTGTGGAATGCGTTGCAGCACCTGAAATTTGAGCAATTTTATATAGAACAAAGAAGGCCAAAAATCGGGTGGGGTCCGACCTAGATGGTAAAAAGGCCCGATTTTTAAAAAAATAGATTTGACCCCTTCAGGTAGTTTCAAATGATGTCATCTTTTGTCAATAGTACCAAAAAGTGTAAAAAATGAAATTTTGTTGATTTTATCGATTTAAAATCGAATAATTAATATTTTTAAAAAAATTAAGGAAATTCTTGGCAAATATTTCTACTTGCAATTTTTAACTTTAAACAAAGTTAAAATTATCATTAAGTCAGTTTTAGTGCTTTGGGAAGAAAGGATTAGTTTAATTGGTCAAGTGGGTGTAATTAATTGTGTAAACAATGCGATAGAATGGACTAGAAAACCCCTTACCCCATTTAACACCTGCGATTTGGTAATATGAGGCTATCACACATAGGTGATTGAAAAATCGTTTTTTCAATGCAAATTTTTGATTTACTTTACTCAGAGTATTGGAAATAGACCTTTGTTGATAGTAAACAGGAAATATGCCCGTTTCTCCTAATTCAAAATCCCCTTTCCGGCTTGAAATTCAAACCCTTTTTGCCAAATGGGTAAGTTAAATACCGAAAGGATCCTATTTCATTATCACTTTTCTGACGTCCGTCAAATTTCAAGGCAAAAATTCTATGCTAACAAGCTTGAGAAACATTTGCTTTTCAATATTCATGCAATTAAAGGTGAAATTTTAGTAAGAAATTGTGAGAAAACGCTTAACCCTTACCCCGATAACGGATTTTTCATGACTTGGTCGCAGGTGACGGGCCCCCTTTAAAAGCGTTTTTTGAGAATCATTTTTAAGACATTTTCAAACTAGTTTTCTCAATTGAATTAGAATGTTTTAAAACACTTTTTAAAAAAGCAATTGAGAGACAAAAACATTTGAATCAAGTTAATTTGCTAGCGGAGACATATGATATTACTTGTCAAAATGGTCAATTTTCTAAAATTTGTCCCACTTATCGTGTCAAGTTGTTTCTTGTAAATTTATTGATCTTCCGTTTCTGATTCTTAAACAGTAAAGCCGTCATAGCTGAACACCTAAACGTGAATGAAACTCTCGACATAGCTTAAAATGATACAAGAGACCGTATTTCCAACCCTTAACACCCATTTCAGAATGGATATTTATTGAAGTGGGTAACTCCATTCCATGTTGTACAATGCACGATTCTCCTTTCCGTTTCGGTTTCTAATATCCTTTTTTGAGTTGTAATACAACAAATCTGTCATGGAACAGAGCTTTCTAAGTGATCTATGACATAAAACTATATTTTAAGAATTTAAAATGAGCGGGTTCTGTCAGTTTTTCATTAAATTTCACCCCCAGTATGACTATTTTGACATGTTTTGGGGGGTTGGTTTTCGTTTTTCCTACACATTATGTAAGTTAACGATGCACAAACTCTTAAACGATGTTTTAGATCCTGAAAAATTTAGCAGAGATTGTGAAATTTTGAATTTCACCCTTTACCCTTAACGAACCCCTTTTCAATTCTAGGGAACGCTATTATACCATTTGATTCATCGAAATAGCGAATTTTGAGGCAAAAATGCCTTTTTTATTTTCTCTTTCTCCTGCTATTTGATATCTTTTAACAGAAAACACTCTTATTGCTCATATTTTTATGATTTAGTTCTAGTTATTGGCATTAAAACGTGAAAATTGTGGAAATTTACGTCAAAATAACCTTGACCAACAATGATTAACTCCCCTTTTTATTACCTCAAAATAAAGTTATGTTTATCATTTTTTGCTTAATAAGTTGGGACCGTTTAATAGTTCAAAAGTATACTTTCAGCAATCATTTCCAAAGGTCTTTTACCAAGAATTATTTGATTAAGTAACCATGGTACATCACAGAAAACACTACTCCGAATTCTTGCCTTTTTTCGCATAACAGGTCATGTCCTAAAAGCGCCATTTTTCAGTGACAAATGAAAATATTATAACTTTATTGACTTAACTTTGGTCGCAATACCCCCCAGCATTGACCAAAGTGTTTAGAAGTTAGAAGAGTGCAAAATGCTCTTAAATATAGGAGTGACCTCACTGGAATTTACTTCCGGAGGTCGTTGTATGGTAAAAGTAGATCTTAAAGAAAAAATAGTTCGTCTTTAAAATGGCATTTTGAAGTGGAGAATAGTGATCCACGTGCATATTTATGTGATTTTTTGCTAGTTTTGAATCTCTTCTTTAATATAACGCTTTGTTCGATCTTTTTTGTGCACGATTTCCTTTCCGGGAGGACGGATAAGGGACGGGGGGGCGTACCCGAACTAACTGTCCTCTTCATGGGTGGGCAAAAGACGGTGCCTTTACTCTCGCTTGAATAGCCCAAAAGATAACCTGATTTGACCAAGTTTCTTTAGTCTCAAAAGATAGATCTTTGAATGTAGATGAAGCGCTAATGACGTAATATATAAGAGAAGTGTTGTGGAATGCGTTGCAGCACCTGAAATTTGAGCAATTTTATATAGAACAAAGAAGGCCAAAAATCGGGTGGGGTCCGACCTAGATGGTAAAAAGGCCCGATTTTTAAAAAAATAGATTTGACCCCTTCAGGTAGTTTCAAATGATGTCATCTTTTGTCAATAGTACCAAAAAGTGTAAAAAATGAAATTTTGTTGATTTTATCGATTTAAAATCGAATAATTAATATTTTTAAAAAAATTAAGGAAATTCTTGGCAAATATTTCTACTTGCAATTTTTAACTTTAAACAAAGTTAAAATTATCATTAAGTCAGTTTTAGTGCTTTGGGAAGAAAGGATTAGTTTAATTGGTCAAGTGGGTGTAATTAATTGTGTAAACAATGCGATAGAATGGACTAGAAAACCCCTTACCCCATTTAACACCTGCGATTTGGTAATATGAGGCTATCACACATAGGTGATTGAAAAATCGTTTTTTTCAATGCAAATTTTTGATTTACTTTACTCAGAGTATTGGAAATAGACCTTTGTTGATAGTAAACAGGAAATATGCCCGTTTCTCCTAATTCAAAATCCCCTTTCCGGCTTGAAATTCAAACCCTTTTTGCCAAATGGGTAAGTTAAATACCGAAAGGATCCTATTTCATTATCACTTTTCTGACGTCCGTCAAATTTCAAGGCAAAAATTCTATGCTAACAAGCTTGAGAAACATTTGCTTTTCAATATTCATGCAATTAAAGGTGAAATTTTAGTAAGAAATTGTGAGAAAACGCTTAACCCTTACCCCGATAACGGATTTTTCATGACTTGGTCGCAGGTGACGGGCCCCCTTTAAAAGCGTTTTTTGAGAATCATTTTTAAGACATTTTCAAACTAGTTTTCTCAATTGAATTAGAATGTTTTAAAACACTTTTTAAAAAAGCAATTGAGAGACAAAAACATTTGAATCAAGTTAATTTGCTAGCGGAGACATATGATATTACTTGTCAAAATGGTCAATTTTCTAAAATTTGTCCCACTTATCGTGTCAAGTTGTTTCTTGTAAATTTATTGATCTTCCGTTTCTGATTCTTAAACAGTAAAGCCGTCATAGCTGAACACCTAAACGTGAATGAAACTCTCGACATAGCTTAAAATGATACAAGAGACCGTATTTCCAACCCTTAACACCCATTTCAGAATGGATATTTATTGAAGTGGGTAACTCCATTCCATGTTGTACAATGCACGATTCTCCTTTCCGTTTCGGTTTCTAATATCCTTTTTTGAGTTGTAATACAACAAATCTGTCATGGAACAGAGCTTTCTAAGTGATCTATGACATAAAACTATATTTTAAGAATTTAAAATGAGCGGGTTCTGTCAGTTTTTCATTAAATTTCACCCCCAGTATGACTATTTTGACATGTTTTGGGGGGTTGGTTTTCGTTTTTCCTACACATTATGTAAGTTAACGATGCACAAACTCTTAAACGATGTTTTAGATCCTGAAAAATTTAGCAGAGATTGTGAAATTTTGAATTTCACCCTTTACCCTTAACGAACCCCTTTTCAATTCTAGGGAACGCTATTATACCATTTGATTCATCGAAATAGCGAATTTTGAGGCAAAAATGCCTTTTTTATTTTCTCTTTCTCCTGCTATTTGATATCTTTTAACAGAAAACACTCTTATTGCTCATATTTTTATGATTTAGTTCTAGTTATTGGCATTAAAACGTGAAAATTGTGGAAATTTACGTCAAAATAACCTTGACCAACAATGATTAACTCCCCTTTTTATTACCTCAAAATAAAGTTATGTTTATCATTTTTTGCTTAATAAGTTGGGACCGTTTAATAGTTCAAAAGTATACTTTCAGCAATCATTTCCAAAGGTCTTTTACCAAGAATTATTTGATTAAGTAACCATGGTACATCACAGAAAACACTACTCCGAATTCTTGCCTTTTTTCGCATAACAGGTCATGTCCTAAAAGCGCCATTTTTCAGTGACAAATGAAAATATTATAACTTTATTGACTTAACTTTGGTCGCAATACCCCCCAGCATTGACCAAAGTGTTTAGAAGTTAGAAGAGTGCAAAATGCTCTTAAATATAGGAGTGACCTCACTGGAATTTACTTCCGGAGGTCGTTGTATGGTAAAAGTAGATCTTAAAGAAAAAATAGTTCGTCTTTAAAATGGCATTTTGAAGTGGAGAATAGTGATCCACGTGCATATTTATGTGATTTTTTGCTAGTTTTGAATCTCTTCTTTAATATAACGCTTTGTTCGATCTTTTTTGTGCACGATTTCCTTTCCGGGAGGACGGATAAGGGACGGGGGGGCGTACCCGAACTAACTGTCCTCTTCATGGGTGGGCAAAAGACGGTGCCTTTACTCTCGCTTGAATAGCCCAAAAGATAACCTGATTTGACCAAGTTTCTTTAGTCTCAAAAGATAGATCTTTGAATGTAGATGAAGCGCTAATGACGTAATATATAAGAGAAGTGTTGTGGAATGCGTTGCAGCACCTGAAATTTGAGCAATTTTATATAGAACAAAGAAGGCCAAAAATCGGGTGGGGTCCGACCTAGATGGTAAAAAGGCCCGATTTTTAAAAAAATAGATTTGACCCCTTCAGGTAGTTTCAAATGATGTCATCTTTTGTCAATAGTACCAAAAAGTGTAAAAAATGAAATTTTGTTGATTTTATCGATTTAAAATCGAATAATTAATATTTTTAAAAAAATTAAGGAAATTCTTGGCAAATATTTCTACTTGCAATTTTTAACTTTAAACAAAGTTAAAATTATCATTAAGTCAGTTTTAGTGCTTTGGGAAGAAAGGATTAGTTTAATTTGTCAAGTGGGTGTAATTAATTGTGTAAACAATGCGATAGAATGGACTAGAAAACCCCTTACCCCATTTAACACCTGCGATTTGGTAATATGAGGCTATCACACATAGGTGATTGAAAAATCGTTTTTTTCAATGCAAATTTTTGATTTACTTTACTCAGAGTATTGGAAATAGACCTTTGTTGATAGTAAACAGGAAATATGCCCGTTTCTCCTAATTCAAAATCCCCTTTCCGGCTTGAAATTCAAACCCTTTTTGCCAAATGGGTAAGTTAAATACCGAAAGGATCCTATTTCATTATCACTTTTCTGACGTCCGTCAAATTTCAAGGCAAAAATTCTATGCTAACAAGCTTGAGAAACATTTGCTTTTCAATATTCATGCAATTAAAGGTGAAATTTTAGTAAGAAATTGTGAGAAAACGCTTAACCCTTACCCCGATAACGGATTTTTCATGACTTGGTCGCAGGTGACGGGCCCCCTTTAAAAGCGTTTTTTGAGAATCATTTTTAAGACATTTTCAAACTAGTTTTCTCAATTGAATTAGAATGTTTTAAAACACTTTTTAAAAAAGCAATTGAGAGACAAAAACATTTGAATCAAGTTAATTTGCTAGCGGAGACATATGATATTACTTGTCAAAATGGTCAATTTTCTAAAATTTGTCCCACTTATCGTGTCAAGTTGTTTCTTGTAAATTTATTGATCTTCCGTTTCTGATTCTTAAACAGTAAAGCCGTCATAGCTGAACACCTAAACGTGAATGAAACTCTCGACATAGCTTAAAATGATACAAGAGACCGTATTTCCAACCCTTAACACCCATTTCAGAATGGATATTTATTGAAGTGGGTAACTCCATTCCATGTTGTACAATGCACGATTCTCCTTTCCGTTTCGGTTTCTAATATCCTTTTTTGAGTTGTAATACAACAAATCTGTCATGGAACAGAGCTTTCTAAGTGATCTATGACATAAAACTATATTTTAAGAATTTAAAATAAGCGGGTTCTGTCAGTTTTTCATTAAATTTCACCCCCAGTATGACTATTTTGACATGTTTTGGGGGGTTGGTTTTCGTTTTTCCTACACATTATGTAAGTTAACGATGCACAAACTCTTAAACGATGTTTTAGATCCTGAAAAATTTAGCAGAGATTGTGAAATTTTGAATTTCACCCTTTACCCTTAACGAACCCCTTTTCAATTCTAGGGAACGCTATTATACCATTTGATTCATCGAAATAGCGAATTTTGAGGCAAAAATGCCTTTTTTATTTTCTCTTTCTCCTGCTATTTGATATCTTTTAACAGAAAACACTCTTATTGCTCATATTTTTATGATTTAGTTCTAGTTATTGGCATTAAAACGTGAAAATTGTGGAAATTTACGTCAAAATAACCTTGACCAACAATGATTAACTCCCCTTTTTATTACCTCAAAATAAAGTTATGTTTATCATTTTTTGCTTAATAAGTTGGGACCGTTTAATAGTTCAAAAGTATACTTTCAGCAATCATTTCCAAAGGTCTTTTACCAAGAATTATTTGATTAAGTAACCATGGTACATCACAGAAAACACTACTCCGAATTCTTGCCTTTTTTCGCATAACAGGTCATGTCCTAAAAGCGCCATTTTTCAGTGACAAATGAAAATATTATAACTTTATTGACTTAACTTTGGTCGCAATACCCCCCAGCATTGACCAAAGTGTTTAGAAGTTAGAAGAGTGCAAAATGCTCTTAAATATAGGAGTGACCTCACTGGAATTTACTTCCGGAGGTCGTTGTATGGTAAAAGTAGATCTTAAAGAAAAAATAGTTCGTCTTTAAAATGGCATTTTGAAGTGGAGAATAGTGATCCACGTGCATATTTATGTGATTTTTTGCTAGTTTTGAATCTCTTCTTTAATATAACGCTTTGTTCGATCTTTTTTGTGCACGATTTCCTTTCCGGGAGGACGGATAAGGGACGGGGGGGCGTACCCGAACTAACTGTCCTCTTCATGGGTGGGCAAAAGACGGTGCCTTTACTCTCGCTTGAATAGCCCAAAAGATAACCTGATTTGACCAAGTTTCTTTAGTCTCAAAAGATAGATCTTTGAATGTAGATGAAGCGCTAATGACGTAATATATAAGAGAAGTGTTGTGGAATGCGTTGCAGCACCTGAAATTTGAGCAATTTTATATAGAACAAAGAAGGCCAAAAATCGGGTGGGGTCCGACCTAGATGGTAAAAAGGCCCGATTTTTAAAAAAATAGATTTGACCCCTTCAGGTAGTTTCAAATGATGTCATCTTTTGTCAATAGTACCAAAAAGTGTAAAAAATGAAATTTTGTTGATTTTATCGATTTAAAATCGAATAATTAATATTTTTAAAAAAATTAAGGAAATTCTTGGCAAATATTTCTACTTGCAATTTTTAACTTTAAACAAAGTTAAAATTATCATTAAGTCAGTTTTAGTGCTTTGGGAAGAAAGGATTAGTTTAATTGGTCAAGTGGGTGTAATTAATTGTGTAAACAATGCGATAGAATGGACTAGAAAACCCCTTACCCCATTTAACACCTGCGATTTGGTAATATGAGGCTATCACACATAGGTGATTGAAAAATCGTTTTTTTCAATGCAAATTTTTGATTTACTTTACTCAGAGTATTGGAAATAGACCTTTGTTGATAGTAAACAGGAAATATGCCCGTTTCTCCTAATTCAAAATCCCCTTTCCGGCTTGAAATTCAAACCCTTTTTGCCAAATGGGTAAGTTAAATACCGAAAGGATCCTATTTCATTATCACTTTTCTGACGTCCGTCAAATTTCAAGGCAAAAATTCTATGCTAACAAGCTTGAGAAACATTTGCTTTTCAATATTCATGCAATTAAAGGTGAAATTTTAGTAAGAAATTGGAGAAAACGCTTAACCCTTACCCCGATAACGGATTTTTCATGACTTGGTCGCAGGTGACGGGCCCCCTTTAAAAGCGTTTTTTGAGAATCATTTTTAAGACATTTTCAAACTAGTTTTCTCAATTGAATTAGAATGTTTTAAAACACTTTTTAAAAAAGCAATTGAGAGACAAAAACATTTGAATCAAGTTAATTTGCTAGCGGAGACATATGATATTACTTGTCAAAATGGTCAATTTTCTAAAATTTGTCCCACTTATCGTGTCAAGTTGTTTCTTGTAAATTTATTGATCTTCCGTTTCTGATTCTTAAACAGTAAAGCCGTCATAGCTGAACACCTAAACGTGAATGAAACTCTCGACATAGCTTAAAATGATACAAGAGACCGTATTTCCAACCCTTAACACCCATTTCAGAATGGATATTTATTGAAGTGGGTAACTCCATTCCATGTTGTACAATGCACGATTCTCCTTTCCGTTTCGGTTTCTAATATCCTTTTTTGAGTTGTAATACAACAAATCTGTCATGGAACAGAGCTTTCTAAGTGATCTATGACATAAAACTATATTTTAAGAATTTAAAATGAGCGGGTTCTGTCAGTTTTTCATTAAATTTCACCCCCAGTATGACTATTTTGACATGTTTTGGGGGGTTGGTTTTCGTTTTTCCTACACATTATGTAAGTTAACGATGCACAAACTCTTAAACGATGTTTTAGATCCTGAAAAATTTAGCAGAGATTGTGAAATTTTGAATTTCACCCTTTACCCTTAACGAACCCCTTTTCAATTCTAGGGAACGCTATTATACCATTTGATTCATCGAAATAGCGAATTTTGAGGCAAAAATGCCTTTTTTATTTTCTCTTTCTCCTGCTATTTGATATCTTTTAACAGAAAACACTCTTATTGCTCATATTTTTATGATTTAGTTCTAGTTATTGGCATTAAAACGTGAAAATTGTGGAAATTTACGTCAAAATAACCTTGACCAACAATGATTAACTCCCCTTTTTATTACCTCAAAATAAAGTTATGTTTATCATTTTTTGCTTAATAAGTTGGGACCGTTTAATAGTTCAAAAGTATACTTTCAGCAATCATTTCCAAAGGTCTTTTACCAAGAATTATTTGATTAAGTAACCATGGTACATCACAGAAAACACTACTCCGAATTCTTGCCTTTTTTCGCATAACAGGTCATGTCCTAAAAGCGCCATTTTTCAGTGACAAATGAAAATATTATAACTTTATTGACTTAACTTTGGTCGCAATACCCCCCAGCATTGACCAAAGTGTTTAGAAGTTAGAAGAGTGCAAAATGCTCTTAAATATAGGAGTGACCTCACTGGAATTTACTTCCGGAGGTCGTTGTATGGTAAAAGTAGATCTTAAAGAAAAAATAGTTCGTCTTTAAAATGGCATTTTGAAGTGGAGAATAGTGATCCACGTGCATATTTATGTGATTTTTTGCTAGTTTTGAATCTCTTCTTTAATATAACGCTTTGTTCGATCTTTTTTGTGCACGATTTCCTTTCCGGGAGGACGGATAAGGGACGGGGGGGCGTACCCGAACTAACTGTCCTCTTCATGGGTGGGCAAAAGACGGTGCCTTTACTCTCGCTTGAATAGCCCAAAAGATAACCTGATTTGACCAAGTTTCTTTAGTCTCAAAAGATAGATCTTTGAATGTAGATGAAGCGCTAATGACGTAATATATAAGAGAAGTGTTGTGGAATGCGTTGCAGCACCTGAAATTTGAGCAATTTTATATAGAACAAAGAAGGCCAAAAATCGGGTGGGGTCCGACCTAGATGGTAAAAAGGCCCGATTTTTAAAAAAATAGATTTGACCCCTTCAGGTAGTTTCAAATGATGTCATCTTTTGTCAATAGTACCAAAAAGTGTAAAAAATGAAATTTTGTTGATTTTATCGATTTAAAATCGAATAATTAATATTTTTAAAAAAATTAAGGAAATTCTTGGCAAATATTTCTACTTGCAATTTTTAACTTTAAACAAAGTTAAAATTATCATTAAGTCAGTTTTAGTGCTTTGGGAAGAAAGGATTAGTTTAATTGGTCAAGTGGGTGTAATTAATTGTGTAAACAATGCGATAGAATGGACTAGAAAACCCCTTACCCCATTTAACACCTGCGATTTGGTAATATGAGGCTATCACACATAGGTGATTGAAAAATCGTTTTTTCAATGCAAATTTTTGATTTACTTTACTCAGAGTATTGGAAATAGACCTTTGTTGATAGTAAACAGGAAATATGCCCGTTTCTCCTAATTCAAAATCCCCTTTCCGGCTTGAAATTCAAACCCTTTTTGCCAAATGGGTAAGTTAAATACCGAAAGGATCCTATTTCATTATCACTTTTCTGACGTCCGTCAAATTTCAAGGCAAAAATTCTATGCTAACAAGCTTGAGAAACATTTGCTTTTCAATATTCATGCAATTAAAGGTGAAATTTTAGTAAGAAATTGTGAGAAAACGCTTAACCCTTACCCCGATAACGGATTTTTCATGACTTGGTCGCAGGTGACGGGCCCCCTTTAAAAGCGTTTTTTGAGAATCATTTTTAAGACATTTTCAAACTAGTTTTCTCAATTGAATTAGAATGTTTTAAAACACTTTTTAAAAAAGCAATTGAGAGACAAAAACATTTGAATCAAGTTAATTTGCTAGCGGAGACATATGATATTACTTGTCAAAATGGTCAATTTTCTAAAATTTGTCCCACTTATCGTGTCAAGTTGTTTCTTGTAAATTTATTGATCTTCCGTTTCTGATTCTTAAACAGTAAAGCCGTCATAGCTGAACACCTAAACGTGAATGAAACTCTCGACATAGCTTAAAATGATACAAGAGACCGTATTTCCAACCCTTAACACCCATTTCAGAATGGATATTTATTGAAGTGGGTAACTCCATTCCATGTTGTACAATGCACGATTCTCCTTTCCGTTTCGGTTTCTAATATCCTTTTTTGAGTTGTAATACAACAAATCTGTCATGGAACAGAGCTTTCTAAGTGATCTATGACATAAAACTATATTTTAAGAATTTAAAATGAGCGGGTTCTGTCAGTTTTTCATTAAATTTCACCCCCAGTATGACTATTTTGACATGTTTTGGGGGGTTGGTTTTCGTTTTTCCTACACATTATGTAAGTTAACGATGCACAAACTCTTAAACGATGTTTTAGATCCTGAAAAATTTAGCAGAGATTGTGAAATTTTGAATTTCACCCTTTACCCTTAACGAACCCCTTTTCAATTCTAGGGAACGCTATTATACCATTTGATTCATCGAAATAGCGAATTTTGAGGCAAAAATGCCTTTTTTATTTTCTCTTTCTCCTGCTATTTGATATCTTTTAACAGAAAACACTCTTATTGCTCATATTTTTATGATTTAGTTCTAGTTATTGGCATTAAAACGTGAAAATTGTGGAAATTTACGTCAAAATAACCTTGACCAACAATGATTAACTCCCCTTTTTATTACCTCAAAATAAAGTTATGTTTATCATTTTTTGCTTAATAAGTTGGGACCGTTTAATAGTTCAAAAGTATACTTTCAGCAATCATTTCCAAAGGTCTTTTACCAAGAATTATTTGATTAAGTAACCATGGTACATCACAGAAAACACTACTCCGAATTCTTGCCTTTTTTCGCATAACAGGTCATGTCCTAAAAGCGCCATTTTTCAGTGACAAATGAAAATATTATAACTTTATTGACTTAACTTTGGTCGCAATACCCCCCAGCATTGACCAAAGTGTTTAGAAGTTAGAAGAGTGCAAAATGCTCTTAAATATAGGAGTGACCTCACTGGAATTTACTTCCGGAGGTCGTTGTATGGTAAAAGTAGATCTTAAAGAAAAAATAGTTCGTCTTTAAAATGGCATTTTGAAGTGGAGAATAGTGATCCACGTGCATATTTATGTGATTTTTTGCTAGTTTTGAATCTCTTCTTTAATATAACGCTTTGTTCGATCTTTTTTGTGCACGATTTCCTTTCCGGGAGGACGGATAAGGGACGGGGGGGCGTACCCGAACTAACTGTCCTCTTCATGGGTGGGCAAAAGACGGTGCCTTTACTCTCGCTTGAATAGCCCAAAAGATAACCTGATTTGACCAAGTTTCTTTAGTCTCAAAAGATAGATCTTTGAATGTAGATGAAGCGCTAATGACGTAATATATAAGAGAAGTGTTGTGGAATGCGTTGCAGCACCTGAAATTTGAGCAATTTTATATAGAACAAAGAAGGCCAAAAATCGGGTGGGGTCCGACCTAGATGGTAAAAAGGCCCGATTTTTAAAAAAATAGATTTGACCCCTTCAGGTAGTTTCAAATGATGTCATCTTTTGTCAATAGTACCAAAAAGTGTAAAAAATGAAATTTTGTTGATTTTATCGATTTAAAATCGAATAATTAATATTTTTAAAAAAATTAAGGAAATTCTTGGCAAATATTTCTACTTGCAATTTTTAACTTTAAACAAAGTTAAAATTATCATTAAGTCAGTTTTAGTGCTTTGGGAAGAAAGGATTAGTTTAATTGGTCAAGTGGGTGTAATTAATTGTGTAAACAATGCGATAGAATGGACTAGAAAACCCCTTACCCCATTTAACACCTGCGATTTGGTAATATGAGGCTATCACACATAGGTGATTGAAAAATCGTTTTTTCAATGCAAATTTTTGATTTACTTTACTCAGAGTATTGGAAATAGACCTTTGTTGATAGTAAACAGGAAATATGCCCGTTTCTCCTAATTCAAAATCCCCTTTCCGGCTTGAAATTCAAACCCTTTTTGCCAAATGGGTAAGTTAAATACCGAAAGGATCCTATTTCATTATCACTTTTCTGACGTCCGTCAAATTTCAAGGCAAAAATTCTATGCTAACAAGCTTGAGAAACATTTGCTTTTCAATATTCATGCAATTAAAGGTGAAATTTTAGTAAGAAATTGTGAGAAAACGCTTAACCCTTACCCCGATAACGGATTTTTCATGACTTGGTCGCAGGTGACGGGCCCCCTTTAAAAGCGTTTTTTGAGAATCATTTTTAAGACATTTTCAAACTAGTTTTCTCAATTGAATTAGAATGTTTTAAAACACTTTTTAAAAAAGCAATTGAGAGACAAAAACATTTGAATCAAGTTAATTTGCTAGCGGAGACATATGATATTACTTGTCAAAATGGTCAATTTTCTAAAATTTGTCCCACTTATCGTGTCAAGTTGTTTCTTGTAAATTTATTGATCTTCCGTTTCTGATTCTTAAACAGTAAAGCCGTCATAGCTGAACACCTAAACGTGAATGAAACTCTCGACATAGCTTAAAATGATACAAGAGACCGTATTTCCAACCCTTAACACCCATTTCAGAATGGATATTTATTGAAGTGGGTAACTCCATTCCATGTTGTACAATGCACGATTCTCCTTTCCGTTTCGGTTTCTAATATCCTTTTTTGAGTTGTAATACAACAAATCTGTCATGGAACAGAGCTTTCTAAGTGATCTATGACATAAAACTATATTTTAAGAATTTAAAATGAGCGGGTTCTGTCAGTTTTTCATTAAATTTCACCCCCAGTATGACTATTTTGACATGTTTTGGGGGGTTGGTTTTCGTTTTTCCTACACATTATGTAAGTTAACGATGCACAAACTCTTAAACGATGTTTTAGATCCTGAAAAATTTAGCAGAGATTGTGAAATTTTGAATTTCACCCTTTACCCTTAACGAACCCCTTTTCAATTCTAGGGAACGCTATTATACCATTTGATTCATCGAAATAGCGAATTTTGAGGCAAAAATGCCTTTTTTATTTTCTCTTTCTCCTGCTATTTGATATCTTTTAACAGAAAACACTCTTATTGCTCATATTTTTATGATTTAGTTCTAGTTATTGGCATTAAAACGTGAAAATTGTGGAAATTTACGTCAAAATAACCTTGACCAACAATGATTAACTCCCCTTTTTATTACCTCAAAATAAAGTTATGTTTATCATTTTTTGCTTAATAAGTTGGGACCGTTTAATAGTTCAAAAGTATACTTTCAGCAATCATTTCCAAAGGTCTTTTACCAAGAATTATTTGATTAAGTAACCATGGTACATCACAGAAAACACTACTCCGAATTCTTGCCTTTTTTCGCATAACAGGTCATGTCCTAAAAGCGCCATTTTTCAGTGACAAATGAAAATATTATAACTTTATTGACTTAACTTTGGTCGCAATACCCCCCAGCATTGACCAAAGTGTTTAGAAGTTAGAAGAGTGCAAAATGCTCTTAAATATAGGAGTGACCTCACTGGAATTTACTTCCGGAGGTCGTTGTATGGTAAAAGTAGATCTTAAAGAAAAAATAGTTCGTCTTTAAAATGGCATTTTGAAGTGGAGAATAGTGATCCACGTGCATATTTATGTGATTTTTTGCTAGTTTTGAATCTCTTCTTTAATATAACGCTTTGTTCGATCTTTTTTGTGCACGATTTCCTTTCCGGGAGGACGGATAAGGGACGGGGGGGCGTACCCGAACTAACTGTCCTCTTCATGGGTGGGCAAAAGACGGTGCCTTTACTCTCGCTTGAATAGCCCAAAAGATAACCTGATTTGACCAAGTTTCTTTAGTCTCAAAAGATAGATCTTTGAATGTAGATGAAGCGCTAATGACGTAATATATAAGAGAAGTGTTGTGGAATGCGTTGCAGCACCTGAAATTTGAGCAATTTTATATAGAACAAAGAAGGCCAAAAATCGGGTGGGGTCCGACCTAGATGGTAAAAAGGCCCGATTTTTAAAAAAATAGATTTGACCCCTTCAGGTAGTTTCAAATGATGTCATCTTTTGTCAATAGTACCAAAAAGTGTAAAAAATGAAATTTTGTTGATTTTATCGATTTAAAATCGAATAATTAATATTTTTAAAAAAATTAAGGAAATTCTTGGCAAATATTTCTACTTGCAATTTTTAACTTTAAACAAAGTTAAAATTATCATTAAGTCAGTTTTAGTGCTTTGGGAAGAAAGGATTAGTTTAATTGGTCAAGTGGGTGTAATTAATTGTGTAAACAATGCGATAGAATGGACTAGAAAACCCCTTACCCCATTTAACACCTGCGATTTGGTAATATGAGGCTATCACACATAGGTGATTGAAAAATCGTTTTTTCAATGCAAATTTTTGATTTACTTTACTCAGAGTATTGGAAATAGACCTTTGTTGATAGTAAACAGGAAATATGCCCGTTTCTCCTAATTCAAAATCCCCTTTCCGGCTTGAAATTCAAACCCTTTTTGCCAAATGGGTAAGTTAAATACCGAAAGGATCCTATTTCATTATCACTTTTCTGACGTCCGTCAAATTTCAAGGCAAAAATTCTATGCTAACAAGCTTGAGAAACATTTGCTTTTCAATATTCATGCAATTAAAGGTGAAATTTTAGTAAGAAATTGTGAGAAAACGCTTAACCCTTACCCCGATAACGGATTTTTCATGACTTGGTCGCAGGTGACGGGCCCCCTTTAAAAGCGTTTTTTGAGAATCATTTTTAAGACATTTTCAAACTAGTTTTCTCAATTGAATTAGAATGTTTTAAAACACTTTTTAAAAAAGCAATTGAGAGACAAAAACATTTGAATCAAGTTAATTTGCTAGCGGAGACATATGATATTACTTGTCAAAATGGTCAATTTTCTAAAATTTGTCCCACTTATCGTGTCAAGTTGTTTCTTGTAAATTTATTGATCTTCCGTTTCTGATTCTTAAACAGTAAAGCCGTCATAGCTGAACACCTAAACGTGAATGAAACTCTCGACATAGCTTAAAATGATACAAGAGACCGTATTTCCAACCCTTAACACCCATTTCAGAATGGATATTTATTGAAGTGGGTAACTCCATTCCATGTTGTACAATGCACGATTCTCCTTTCCGTTTCGGTTTCTAATATCCTTTTTTGAGTTGTAATACAACAAATCTGTCATGGAACAGAGCTTTCTAAGTGATCTATGACATAAAACTATATTTTAAGAATTTAAAATGAGCGGGTTCTGTCAGTTTTTCATTAAATTTCACCCCCAGTATGACTATTTTGACATGTTTTGGGGGGTTGGTTTTCGTTTTTCCTACACATTATGTAAGTTAACGATGCACAAACTCTTAAACGATGTTTTAGATCCTGAAAAATTTAGCAGAGATTGTGAAATTTTGAATTTCACCCTTTACCCTTAACGAACCCCTTTTCAATTCTAGGGAACGCTATTATACCATTTGATTCATCGAAATAGCGAATTTTGAGGCAAAAATGCCTTTTTTATTTTCTCTTTCTCCTGCTATTTGATATCTTTTAACAGAAAACACTCTTATTGCTCATATTTTTATGATTTAGTTCTAGTTATTGGCATTAAAACGTGAAAATTGTGGAAATTTACGTCAAAATAACCTTGACCAACAATGATTAACTCCCCTTTTTATTACCTCAAAATAAAGTTATGTTTATCATTTTTTGCTTAATAAGTTGGGACCGTTTAATAGTTCAAAAGTATACTTTCAGCAATCATTTCCAAAGGTCTTTTACCAAGAATTATTTGATTAAGTAACCATGGTACATCACAGAAAACACTACTCCGAATTCTTGCCTTTTTTCGCATAACAGGTCATGTCCTAAAAGCGCCATTTTTCAGTGACAAATGAAAATATTATAACTTTATTGACTTAACTTTGGTCGCAATACCCCCCAGCATTGACCAAAGTGTTTAGAAGTTAGAAGAGTGCAAAATGCTCTTAAATATAGGAGTGACCTCACTGGAATTTACTTCCGGAGGTCGTTGTATGGTAAAAGTAGATCTTAAAGAAAAAATAGTTCGTCTTTAAAATGGCATTTTGAAGTGGAGAATAGTGATCCACGTGCATATTTATGTGATTTTTTGCTAGTTTTGAATCTCTTCTTTAATATAACGCTTTGTTCGATCTTTTTTGTGCACGATTTCCTTTCCGGGAGGACGGATAAGGGACGGGGGGGCGTACCCGAACTAACTGTCCTCTTCATGGGTGGGCAAAAGACGGTGCCTTTACTCTCGCTTGAATAGCCCAAAAGATAACCTGATTTGACCAAGTTTCTTTAGTCTCAAAAGATAGATCTTTGAATGTAGATGAAGCGCTAATGACGTAATATATAAGAGAAGTGTTGTGGAATGCGTTGCAGCACCTGAAATTTGAGCAATTTTATATAGAACAAAGAAGGCCAAAAATCGGGTGGGGTCCGACCTAGATGGTAAAAAGGCCCGATTTTTAAAAAAATAGATTTGACCCCTTCAGGTAGTTTCAAATGATGTCATCTTTTGTCAATAGTACCAAAAAGTGTAAAAAATGAAATTTTGTTGATTTTATCGATTTAAAATCGAATAATTAATATTTTTAAAAAAATTAAGGAAATTCTTGGCAAATATTTCTACTTGCAATTTTTAACTTTAAACAAAGTTAAAATTATCATTAAGTCAGTTTTAGTGCTTTGGGAAGAAAGGATTAGTTTAATTGGTCAAGTGGGTGTAATTAATTGTGTAAACAATGCGATAGAATGGACTAGAAAACCCCTTACCCCATTTAACACCTGCGATTTGGTAATATGAGGCTATCACACATAGGTGATTGAAAAATCGTTTTTTCAATGCAAATTTTTGATTTACTTTACTCAGAGTATTGGAAATAGACCTTTGTTGATAGTAAACAGGAAATATGCCCGTTTCTCCTAATTCAAAATCCCCTTTCCGGCTTGAAATTCAAACCCTTTTTGCCAAATGGGTAAGTTAAATACCGAAAGGATCCTATTTCATTATCACTTTTCTGACGTCCGTCAAATTTCAAGGCAAAAATTCTATGCTAACAAGCTTGAGAAACATTTGCTTTTCAATATTCATGCAATTAAAGGTGAAATTTTAGTAAGAAATTGTGAGAAAACGCTTAACCCTTACCCCGATAACGGATTTTTCATGACTTGGTCGCAGGTGACGGGCCCCCTTTAAAAGCGTTTTTTGAGAATCATTTTTAAGACATTTTCAAACTAGTTTTCTCAATTGAATTAGAATGTTTTAAAACACTTTTTAAAAAAGCAATTGAGAGACAAAAACATTTGAATCAAGTTAATTTGCTAGCGGAGACATATGATATTACTTGTCAAAATGGTCAATTTTCTAAAATTTGTCCCACTTATCGTGTCAAGTTGTTTCTTGTAAATTTATTGATCTTCCGTTTCTGATTCTTAAACAGTAAAGCCGTCATAGCTGAACACCTAAACGTGAATGAAACTCTCGACATAGCTTAAAATGATACAAGAGACCGTATTTCCAACCCTTAACACCCATTTCAGAATGGATATTTATTGAAGTGGGTAACTCCATTCCATGTTGTACAATGCACGATTCTCCTTTCCGTTTCGGTTTCTAATATCCTTTTTTGAGTTGTAATACAACAAATCTGTCATGGAACAGAGCTTTCTAAGTGATCTATGACATAAAACTATATTTTAAGAATTTAAAATGAGCGGGTTCTGTCAGTTTTTCATTAAATTTCACCCCCAGTATGACTATTTTGACATGTTTTGGGGGGTTGGTTTTCGTTTTTCCTACACATTATGTAAGTTAACGATGCACAAACTCTTAAACGATGTTTTAGATCCTGAAAAATTTAGCAGAGATTGTGAAATTTTGAATTTCACCCTTTACCCTTAACGAACCCCTTTTCAATTCTAGGGAACGCTATTATACCATTTGATTCATCGAAATAGCGAATTTTGAGGCAAAAATGCCTTTTTTATTTTCTCTTTCTCCTGCTATTTGATATCTTTTAACAGAAAACACTCTTATTGCTCATATTTTTATGATTTAGTTCTAGTTATTGGCATTAAAACGTGAAAATTGTGGAAATTTACGTCAAAATAACCTTGACCAACAATGATTAACTCCCCTTTTTATTACCTCAAAATAAAGTTATGTTTATCATTTTTTGCTTAATAAGTTGGGACCGTTTAATAGTTCAAAAGTATACTTTCAGCAATCATTTCCAAAGGTCTTTTACCAAGAATTATTTGATTAAGTAACCATGGTACATCACAGAAAACACTACTCCGAATTCTTGCCTTTTTTCGCATAACAGGTCATGTCCTAAAAGCGCCATTTTTCAGTGACAAATGAAAATATTATAACTTTATTGACTTAACTTTGGTCGCAATACCCCCCAGCATTGACCAAAGTGTTTAGAAGTTAGAAGAGTGCAAAATGCTCTTAAATATAGGAGTGACCTCACTGCAATTTACTTCCGGAGGTCGTTGTATGGTAAAAGTAGATCTTAAAGAAAAAATAGTTCGTCTTTAAAATGGCATTTTGAAGTGGAGAATAGTGATCCACGTGCATATTTATGTGATTTTTTGCTAGTTTTGAATCTCTTCTTTAATATAACGCTTTGTTCGATCTTTTTTGTGCACGATTTCCTTTCCGGGAGGACGGATAAGGGACGGGGGGGCGTACCCGAACTAACTGTCCTCTTCATGGGTGGGCAAAAGACGGTGCCTTTACTCTCGCTTGAATAGCCCAAAAGATAACCTGATTTGACCAAGTTTCTTTAGTCTCAAAAGATAGATCTTTGAATGTAGATGAAGCGCTAATGACGTAATATATAAGAGAAGTGTTGTGGAATGCGTTGCAGCACCTGAAATTTGAGCAATTTTATATAGAACAAAGAAGGCCAAAAATCGGGTGGGGTCCGACCTAGATGGTAAAAAGGCCCGATTTTTAAAAAAATAGATTTGACCCCTTCAGGTAGTTTCAAATGATGTCATCTTTTGTCAATAGTACCAAAAAGTGTAAAAAATGAAATTTTGTTGATTTTATCGATTTAAAATCGAATAATTAATATTTTTAAAAAAATTAAGGAAATTCTTGGCAAATATTTCTACTTGCAATTTTTAACTTTAAACAAAGTTAAAATTATCATTAAGTCAGTTTTAGTGCTTTGGGAAGAAAGGATTAGTTTAATTGGTCAAGTGGGTGTAATTAATTGTGTAAACAATGCGATAGAATGGACTAGAAAACCCCTTACCCCATTTAACACCTGCGATTTGGTAATATGAGGCTATCACACATAGGTGATTGAAAAATCGTTTTTTCAATGCAAATTTTTGATTTACTTTACTCAGAGTATTGGAAATAGACCTTTGTTGATAGTAAACAGGAAATATGCCCGTTTCTCCTAATTCAAAATCCCCTTTCCGGCTTGAAATTCAAACCCTTTTTGCCAAATGGGTAAGTTAAATACCGAAAGGATCCTATTTCATTATCACTTTTCTGACGTCCGTCAAATTTCAAGGCAAAAATTCTATGCTAACAAGCTTGAGAAACATTTGCTTTTCAATATTCATGCAATTAAAGGTGAAATTTTAGTAAGAAATTGTGAGAAAACGCTTAACCCTTACCCCGATAACGGATTTTTCATGACTTGGTCGCAGGTGACGGGCCCCCTTTAAAAGCGTTTTTTGAGAATCATTTTTAAGACATTTTCAAACTAGTTTTCTCAATTGAATTAGAATGTTTTAAAACACTTTTTAAAAAAGCAATTGAGAGACAAAAACATTTGAATCAAGTTAATTTGCTAGCGGAGACATATGATATTACTTGTCAAAATGGTCAATTTTCTAAAATTTGTCCCACTTATCGTGTCAAGTTGTTTCTTGTAAATTTATTGATCTTCCGTTTCTGATTCTTAAACAGTAAAGCCGTCATAGCTGAACACCTAAACGTGAATGAAACTCTCGACATAGCTTAAAATGATACAAGAGACCGTATTTCCAACCCTTAACACCCATTTCAGAATGGATATTTATTGAAGTGGGTAACTCCATTCCATGTTGTACAATGCACGATTCTCCTTTCCGTTTCGGTTTCTAATATCCTTTTTTGAGTTGTAATACAACAAATCTGTCATGGAACAGAGCTTTCTAAGTGATCTATGACATAAAACTATATTTTAAGAATTTAAAATGAGCGGGTTCTGTCAGTTTTTCATTAAATTTCACCCCCAGTATGACTATTTTGACATGTTTTGGGGGGTTGGTTTTCGTTTTTCCTACACATTATGTAAGTTAACGATGCACAAACTCTTAAACGATGTTTTAGATCCTGAAAAATTTAGCAGAGATTGTGAAATTTTGAATTTCACCCTTTACCCTTAACGAACCCCTTTTCAATTCTAGGGAACGCTATTATACCATTTGATTCATCGAAATAGCGAATTTTGAGGCAAAAATGCCTTTTTTATTTTCTCTTTCTCCTGCTATTTGATATCTTTTAACAGAAAACACTCTTATTGCTCATATTTTTATGATTTAGTTCTAGTTATTGGCATTAAAACGTGAAAATTGTGGAAATTTACGTCAAAATAACCTTGACCAACAATGATTAACTCCCCTTTTTATTACCTCAAAATAAAGTTATGTTTATCATTTTTTGCTTAATAAGTTGGGACCGTTTAATAGTTCAAAAGTATACTTTCAGCAATCATTTCCAAAGGTCTTTTACCAAGAATTATTTGATTAAGTAACCATGGTACATCACAGAAAACACTACTCCGAATTCTTGCCTTTTTTCGCATAACAGGTCATGTCCTAAAAGCGCCATTTTTCAGTGACAAATGAAAATATTATAACTTTATTGACTTAACTTTGGTCGCAATACCCCCCAGCATTGACCAAAGTGTTTAGAAGTTAGAAGAGTGCAAAATGCTCTTAAATATAGGAGTGACCTCACTGGAATTTACTTCCGGAGGTCGTTGTATGGTAAGAGTAGATCTTAAAGAAAAAATAGTTCGTCTTTAAAATGGCATTTTGAAGTGGAGAATAGTGATCCACGTGCATATTTATGTGATTTTTTGCTAGTTTTGAATCTCTTCTTTAATATAACGCTTTGTTCGATCTTTTTTGTGCACGATTTCCTTTCCGGGAGGACGGATAAGGGACGGGGGGGCGTACCCGAACTAACTGTCCTCTTCATGGGTGGGCAAAAGACGGTGCCTTTACTCTCGCTTGAATAGCCCAAAAGATAACCTGATTTGACCAAGTTTCTTTAGTCTCAAAAGATAGATCTTTGAATGTAGATGAAGCGCTAATGACGTAATATATAAGAGAAGTGTTGTGGAATGCGTTGCAGCACCTGAAATTTGAGCAATTTTATATAGAACAAAGAAGGCCAAAAATCGGGTGGGGTCCGACCTAGATGGTAAAAAGGCCCGATTTTTAAAAAAATAGATTTGACCCCTTCAGGTAGTTTCAAATGATGTCATCTTTTGTCAATAGTACCAAAAAGTGTAAAAAATGAAATTTTGTTGATTTTATCGATTTAAAATCGAATAATTAATATTTTTAAAAAAATTAAGGAAATTCTTGGCAAATATTTCTACTTGCAATTTTTAACTTTAAACAAAGTTAAAATTATCATTAAGTCAGTTTTAGTGCTTTGGGAAGAAAGGATTAGTTTAATTGGTCAAGTGGGTGTAATTAATTGTGTAAACAATGCGATAGAATGGACTAGAAAACCCCTTACCCCATTTAACACCTGCGATTTGGTAATATGAGGCTATCACACATAGGTGATTGAAAAATCGTTTTTTCAATGCAAATTTTTGATTTACTTTACTCAGAGTATTGGAAATAGACCTTTGTTGATAGTAAACAGGAAATATGCCCGTTTCTCCTAATTCAAAATCCCCTTTCCGGCTTGAAATTCAAACCCTTTTTGCCAAATGGGTAAGTTAAATACCGAAAGGATCCTATTTCATTATCACTTTTCTGACGTCCGTCAAATTTCAAGGCAAAAATTCTATGCTAACAAGCTTGAGAAACATTTGCTTTTCAATATTCATGCAATTAAAGGTGAAATTTTAGTAAGAAATTGTGAGAAAACGCTTAACCCTTACCCCGATAACGGATTTTTCATGACTTGGTCGCAGGTGACGGGCCCCCTTTAAAAGCGTTTTTTGAGAATCATTTTTAAGACATTTTCAAACTAGTTTTCTCAATTGAATTAGAATGTTTTAAAACACTTTTTAAAAAAGCAATTGAGAGACAAAAACATTTGAATCAAGTTAATTTGCTAGCGGAGACATATGATATTACTTGTCAAAATGGTCAATTTTCTAAAATTTGTCCCACTTATCGTGTCAAGTTGTTTCTTGTAAATTTATTGATCTTCCGTTTCTGATTCTTAAACAGTAAAGCCGTCATAGCTGAACACCTAAACGTGAATGAAACTCTCGACATAGCTTAAAATGATACAAGAGACCGTATTTCCAACCCTTAACACCCATTTCAGAATGGATATTTATTGAAGTGGGTAACTCCATTCCATGTTGTACAATGCACGATTCTCCTTTCCGTTTCGGTTTCTAATATCCTTTTTGGAGTTGTAATACAACAAATCTGTCATGGAACAGAGCTTTCTAAGTGATCTATGACATAAAACTATATTTTAAGAATTTAAAATGAGCGGGTTCTGTCAGTTTTTCATTAAATTTCACCCCCAGTATGACTATTTTGACATGTTTTGGGGGGTTGGTTTTCGTTTTTCCTACACATTATGTAAGTTAACGATGCACAAACTCTTAAACGATGTTTTAGATCCTGAAAAATTTAGCAGAGATTGTGAAATTTTGAATTTCACCCTTTACCCTTAACGAACCCCTTTTCAATTCTAGGGAACGCTATTATACCATTTGATTCATCGAAATAGCGAATTTTGAGGCAAAAATGCCTTTTTTATTTTCTCTTTCTCCTGCTATTTGATATCTTTTAACAGAAAACACTCTTATTGCTCATATTTTTATGATTTAGTTCTAGTTATTGGCATTAAAACGTGAAAATTGTGGAAATTTACGTCAAAATAACCTTGACCAACAATGATTAACTCCCCTTTTTATTACCTCAAAATAAAGTTATGTTTATCATTTTTTGCTTAATAAGTTGGGACCGTTTAATAGTTCAAAAGTATACTTTCAGCAATCATTTCCAAAGGTCTTTTACCAAGAATTATTTGATTAAGTAACCATGGTACATCACAGAAAACACTACTCCGAATTCTTGCCTTTTTTCGCATAACAGGTCATGTCCTAAAAGCGCCATTTTTCAGTGACAAATGAAAATATTATAACTTTATTGACTTAACTTTGGTCGCAATACCCCCCAGCATTGACCAAAGTGTTTAGAAGTTAGAAGAGTGCAAAATGCTCTTAAATATAGGAGTGACCTCACTGGAATTTACTTCCGGAGGTCGTTGTATGGTAAAAGTAGATCTTAAAGAAAAAATAGTTCGTCTTTAAAATGGCATTTTGAAGTGGAGAATAGTGATCCACGTGCATATTTATGTGATTTTTTGCTAGTTTTGAATCTCTTCTTTAATATAACGCTTTGTTCGATCTTTTTTGTGCACGATTTCCTTTCCGGGAGGACGGATAAGGGACGGGGGGGCGTACCCGAACTAACTGTCCTCTTCATGGGTGGGCAAAAGACGGTGCCTTTACTCTCGCTTGAATAGCCCAAAAGATAACCTGATTTGACCAAGTTTCTTTAGTCTCAAAAGATAGATCTTTGAATGTAGATGAAGCGCTAATGACGTAATATATAAGAGAAGTGTTGTGGAATGCGTTGCAGCACCTGAAATTTGAGCAATTTTATATAGAACAAAGAAGGCCAAAAATCGGGTGGGGTCCGACCTAGATGGTAAAAAGGCCCGATTTTTAAAAAAATAGATTTGACCCCTTCAGGTAGTTTCAAATGATGTCATCTTTTGTCAATAGTACCAAAAAGTGTAAAAAATGAAATTTTGTTGATTTTATCGATTTAAAATCGAATAATTAATATTTTTAAAAAAATTAAGGAAATTCTTGGCAAATATTTCTACTTGCAATTTTTAACTTTAAACAAAGTTAAAATTATCATTAAGTCAGTTTTAGTGCTTTGGGAAGAAAGGATTAGTTTAATTGGTCAAGTGGGTGTAATTAATTGTGTAAACAATGCGATAGAATGGACTAGAAAACCCCTTACCCCATTTAACACCTGCGATTTGGTAATATGAGGCTATCACACATAGGTGATTGAAAAATCGTTTTTTCAATGCAAATTTTTGATTTACTTTACTCAGAGTATTGGAAATAGACCTTTGTTGATAGTAAACAGGAAATATGCCCGTTTCTCCTAATTCAAAATCCCCTTTCCGGCTTGAAATTCAAACCCTTTTTGCCAAATGGGTAAGTTAAATACCGAAAGGATCCTATTTCATTATCACTTTTCTGACGTCCGTCAAATTTCAAGGCAAAAATTCTATGCTAACAAGCTTGAGAAACATTTGCTTTTCAATATTCATGCAATTAAAGGTGAAATTTTAGTAAGAAATTGTGAGAAAACGCTTAACCCTTACCCCGATAACGGATTTTTCATGACTTGGTCGCAGGTGACGGGCCCCCTTTAAAAGCGTTTTTTGAGAATCATTTTTAAGACATTTTCAAACTAGTTTTCTCAATTGAATTAGAATGTTTTAAAACACTTTTTAAAAAAGCAATTGAGAGACAAAAACATTTGAATCAAGTTAATTTGCTAGCGGAGACATATGATATTACTTGTCAAAATGGTCAATTTTCTAAAATTTGTCCCACTTATCGTGTCAAGTTGTTTCTTGTAAATTTATTGATCTTCCGTTTCTGATTCTTAAACAGTAAAGCCGTCATAGCTGAACACCTAAACGTGAATGAAACTCTCGACATAGCTTAAAATGATACAAGAGACCGTATTTCCAACCCTTAACACCCATTTCAGAATGGATATTTATTGAAGTGGGTAACTCCATTCCATGTTGTACAATGCACGATTCTCCTTTCCGTTTCGGTTTCTAATATCCTTTTTTGAGTTGTAATACAACAAATCTGTCATGGAACAGAGCTTTCTAAGTGATCTATGACATAAAACTATATTTTAAGAATTTAAAATGAGCGGGTTCTGTCAGTTTTTCATTAAATTTCACCCCCAGTATGACTATTTTGACATGTTTTGGGGGGTTGGTTTTCGTTTTTCCTACACATTATGTAAGTTAACGATGCACAAACTCTTAAACGATGTTTTAGATCCTGAAAAATTTAGCAGAGATTGTGAAATTTTGAATTTCACCCTTTACCCTTAACGAACCCCTTTTCAATTCTAGGGAACGCTATTATACCATTTGATTCATCGAAATAGCGAATTTTGAGGCAAAAATGCCTTTTTTATTTTCTCTTTCTCCTGCTATTTGATATCTTTTAACAGAAAACACTCTTATTGCTCATATTTTTATGATTTAGTTCTAGTTATTGGCATTAAAACGTGAAAATTGTGGAAATTTACGTCAAAATAACCTTGACCAACAATGATTAACTCCCCTTTTTATTACCTCAAAATAAAGTTATGTTTATCATTTTTTGCTTAATAAGTTGGGACCGTTTAATAGTTCAAAAGTATACTTTCAGCAATCATTTCCAAAGGTCTTTTACCAAGAATTATTTGATTAAGTAACCATGGTACATCACAGAAAACACTACTCCGAATTCTTGCCTTTTTTCGCATAACAGGTCATGTCCTAAAAGCGCCATTTTTCAGTGACAAATGAAAATATTATAACTTTATTGACTTAACTTTGGTCGCAATACCCCCCAGCATTGACCAAAGTGTTTAGAAGTTAGAAGAGTGCAAAATGCTCTTAAATATAGGAGTGACCTCACTGGAATTTACTTCCGGAGGTCGTTGTATGGTAAAAGTAGATCTTAAAGAAAAAATAGTTCGTCTTTAAAATGGCATTTTGAAGTGGAGAATAGTGATCCACGTGCATATTTATGTGATTTTTTGCTAGTTTTGAATCTCTTCTTTAATATAACGCTTTGTTCGATCTTTTTTGTGCACGATTTCCTTTCCGGGAGGACGGATAAGGGACGGGGGGGCGTACCCGAACTAACTGTCCTCTTCATGGGTGGGCAAAAGACGGTGCCTTTACTCTCGCTTGAATAGCCCAAAAGATAACCTGATTTGACCAAGTTTCTTTAGTCTCAAAAGATAGATCTTTGAATGTAGATGAAGCGCTAATGACGTAATATATAAGAGAAGTGTTGTGGAATGCGTTGCAGCACCTGAAATTTGAGCAATTTTATATAGAACAAAGAAGGCCAAAAATCGGGTGGGGTCCGACCTAGATGGTAAAAATGCCCGATTTTTAAAAAAATAGATTTGACCCCTTCAGGTAGTTTCAAATGATGTCATCTTTTGTCAATAGTACCAAAAAGTGTAAAAAATGAAATTTTGTTGATTTTATCGATTTAAAATCGAATAATTAATATTTTTAAAAAAATTAAGGAAATTCTTGGCAAATATTTCTACTTGCAATTTTTAACTTTAAACAAAGTTAAAATTATCATTAAGTCAGTTTTAGTGCTTTGGGAAGAAAGGATTAGTTTAATTGGTCAAGTGGGTGTAATTAATTGTGTAAACAATGCGATAGAATGGACTAGAAAACCCCTTACCCCATTTAACACCTGCGATTTGGTAATATGAGGCTATCACACATAGGTGATTGAAAAATCGTTTTTTCAATGCAAATTTTTGATTTACTTTACTCAGAGTATTGGAAATAGACCTTTGTTGATAGTAAACAGGAAATATGCCCGTTTCTCCTAATTCAAAATCCCCTTTCCGGCTTGAAATTCAAACCCTTTTTGCCAAATGGGTAAGTTAAATACCGAAAGGATCCTATTTCATTATCACTTTTCTGACGTCCGTCAAATTTCAAGGCAAAAATTCTATGCTAACAAGCTTGAGAAACATTTGCTTTTCAATATTCATGCAATTAAAGGTGAAATTTTAGTAAGAAATTGTGAGAAAACGCTTAACCCTTACCCCGATAACGGATTTTTCATGACTTGGTCGCAGGTGACGGGCCCCCTTTAAAAGCGTTTTTTGAGAATCATTTTTAAGACATTTTCAAACTAGTTTTCTCAATTGAATTAGAATGTTTTAAAACACTTTTTAAAAAAGCAATTGAGAGACAAAAACATTTGAATCAAGTTAATTTGCTAGCGGAGACATATGATATTACTTGTCAAAATGGTCAATTTTCTAAAATTTGTCCCACTTATCGTGTCAAGTTGTTTCTTGTAAATTTATTGATCTTCCGTTTCTGATTCTTAAACAGTAAAGCCGTCATAGCTGAACACCTAAACGTGAATGAAACTCTCGACATAGCTTAAAATGATACAAGAGACCGTATTTCCAACCCTTAACACCCATTTCAGAATGGATATTTATTGAAGTGGGTAACTCCATTCCATGTTGTACAATGCACGATTCTCCTTTCCGTTTCGGTTTCTAATATCCTTTTTTGAGTTGTAATACAACAAATCTGTCATGGAACAGAGCTTTCTAAGTGATCTATGACATAAAACTATATTTTAAGAATTTAAAATGAGCGGGTTCTGTCAGTTTTTCATTAAATTTCACCCCCAGTATGACTATTTTGACATGTTTTGGGGGGTTGGTTTTCGTTTTTCCTACACATTATGTAAGTTAACGATGCACAAACTCTTAAACGATGTTTTAGATCCTGAAAAATTTAGCAGAGATTGTGAAATTTTGAATTTCACCCTTTACCCTTAACGAACCCCTTTTCAATTCTAGGGAACGCTATTATACCATTTGATTCATCGAAATAGCGAATTTTGAGGCAAAAATGCCTTTTTTATTTTCTCTTTCTCCTGCTATTTGATATCTTTTAACAGAAAACACTCTTATTGCTCATATTTTTATGATTTAGTTCTAGTTATTGGCATTAAAACGTGAAAATTGTGGAAATTTACGTCAAAATAACCTTGACCAACAATGATTAACTCCCCTTTTTATTACCTCAAAATAAAGTTATGTTTATCATTTTTTGCTTAATAAGTTGGGACCGTTTTATAGTTCAAAAGTATACTTTCAGCAATCATTTCCAAAGGTCTTTTACCAAGAATTATTTGATTAAGTAACCATGGTACATCACAGAAAACACTACTCCGAATTCTTGCCTTTTTTCGCATAACAGGTCATGTCCTAAAAGCGCCATTTTTCAGTGACAAATGAAAATATTATAACTTTATTGACTTAACTTTGGTCGCAATACCCCCCAGCATTGACCAAAGTGTTTAGAAGTTAGAAGAGTGCAAAATGCTCTTAAATATAGGAGTGACCTCACTGGAATTTACTTCCGGAGGTCGTTGTATGGTAAAAGTAGATCTTAAAGAAAAAATAGTTCGTCTTTAAAATGGCATTTTGAAGTGGAGAATAGTGATCCACGTGCATATTTATGTGATTTTTTGCAAGTTTTGAATCTCTTCTTTAATATAACGCTTTGTTCGATCTTTTTTGTGCACGATTTCTTTTCCGGGAGGACGGATAAGGGACGGGGGGGGCGTACCCGAACTAACTGTCCTCTTCATGGGTGGGCAAAAGACGGTGCCTTTACTCTCGCTTGAATAGCCCAAAAGATAACCTGATTTGACCAAGTTTCTTTAGTCTCAAAAGATAGATCTTTGAATGTAGATGAAGCGCTAATGACGTAATATATAAGAGAAGTGTTGTGGAATGCGTTGCAGCACCTGAAATTTGAGCAATTTTATATAGAACAAAGAAGGCCAAAAATCGGGTGGGGTCCGACCTGTTGAGGCCTTGACTGGGTTACTGCCCCTAGATCTATCGATACTAGAGACAGGTATTTTACAAATTTTCGTGCGGTCATGTGACCCAGTAGTGACGTCATTTGATCAATGTTAAACGGAAGCTAGAAAATTGTAAAGCGTTTGGTAGCGGATTTGCGACATGCAGTTGGTCGAAAATCACGACGAATGCAGCGAAAAACAGCAAATAATGAGTTGAGTTTTTGTTTTTCTTTCGTATGTTTATCTCGTAAAGAGCATATCTATATAAGCAAACAGAATTTCAGTACTTCCATTTTAAACAATACCGCCAAATTTCAACGGATAACGACATGCATGATGGGAAAATTCTTACGGTTTGTAATAACTTACTTGTCGTGAAAAGTACACAGCCAATCAGATTGCCGTAAAATTTATACACTACCCGTTGTCTCTCACAGACATCGGGGTACCAGTTCAGTTGAGGCCTCATTACACCGGAAGGTGACGTTAGGATAAAAGGCGTATCGTTCTGGTTTATCCTTGAAAACTGGCAGACAGCTACCCGTTGTTTGAGGGTTCTCTTTCTCGTAACAATATCCACAATCTTGGCTTGTTATACAGTCCTGACACAAGCTGCAAAGTCGAAAAAAAGCCATATTATATGGTTAATTCACGTTTTTGAGGGCGTTAACAATTGCAGAGACCAAAAAAAATGGTTTATAGCCCGTTAAAGCATTATGAAGGTCTCTGCAAATTTTAACGCCCGAAAAAGCGTGAATTGACGCTATTATTTTATAAAAAGATAGATAAGAGCAATATTATTTGATAGAAACAATATAAAACCAGTTACAAACCTACTTATATGCCGTCATGCATTACACCGTCCATCTTGTTTACACCGACGTTGCTTGGTTAATTTATGACGTCACACATTTTAACACGGGATTTAGAGCAACGATTTTCGGTATGCTCTATAATAGTGTTGGACAAGGAAACTGATAAATGTATAGACCCAGATCGAGAATATTTAAGTGAAAAAAGCCGGGCGTTAACGGCACGTGAATTTACTTATTAATCCACATTTTCTCTCGTTAACGCCCGGGTTTTGTCCGTTAACGTATGCCTTTAACGACCCGGAAACGCACATTTTATTCAATAATGTATATTAATACATTATTGCCTTGGCTTGCGTTTAGGATAACAAAGCGTAAGCGAGCGATCATATTTTAAAACTCGTATTAAAAAAAAAAAAAAAAAAATCACGTGGTAGAGCACGGAACTATTTTTCAGGCACTCGATTTTCTGAGTGCAAGACAGATTTAGCAATGCAAGAAAAAGACATAATTTTATCAAAGAAACGCTGTGATCCGATGTAAACTTGACATGGAAATAGTAAAGAATTCAATATTTTTGTCATCAACCGTAGTAAAGGAAGCATAGACCTACAACAATAATTACAGTCAGTCTTGTTTAGGCAACCACATCTATTTTGCAACCATTTTTATTTAGCGTCCGTTTTCAAATTTCCTTTCTTTAAATCAAAAAGTCTTAAAAAATATACATATTTTGTCTAAATATAAATGTACCCTGTGTGGATAGAAATCATTAGAATCGTCTCCCTGGGACGGTTGTTTTGAGTTTAAACAAAATAGTATTATTGATAAATTCGCAGTTGCATTCATATTCAACCAAAATAATTTTTCTTGTTTGTAAACAAAGCGTGCACTAGGCGACCACTCCCTTTTTGGTGGTCCAGTAAGTGGTCGCTTAATACACATTTTATCGTATTGATGAAGTGACCGGGTAATCAAACTCACATACTTGTATGAAAAACACTTAGTCTCGTTTCCGATTAATGTTGTGTTTAGTCCGAACTCTTTGACATCTACTCTTGGAGTTAACTGGATCGTCAGCTGGAAACCGATAGCCAAAACAGCTAGGCCAATCATTACACCTACAACATTTAAGGTAGTAGATCCGTAGATGGCCGGAATAGTTCCGGAACGCTTCGGAACTCATGGTATTTCACAATGTTGACCGAGTTTTCCTAGTGAAATCATTTGGAAAAATCGATTAATACTGTAAAAGTTCATGACTTCCGAAACGTTGTGGAACTATTACGGGTCCACTTACATAAGGAAAATACACAGGCTGGAGTGTTCAAATAGATCACGGCAAAAATTTTTCATTCATTTTTTATAAGATTTGGATGTTTCCTGTCAAGTTTATGTGAAATATTAATTAGAAGATCTAGTTTGGATCTTAGTTTCTCATAATGACAATTATTTTAAATGACCTACTGAATTAGAACATATATCCATACTATTGTCAATTTATAGAACACAAAGAAATAAAGTTTACACTCTTTCACGAGCTATTTTATTTTGTTTTGTAATGGACATAAAGATTCTAAGAAAAGAACAATTCTCAAGTTCGAGTAAATGTGAACCCTTAAAAATTGTGGCCGCCGTCATAGCGCATTTGGTAGCGCGTCAGACTGTCAATCTAGAGGTCCCGGGTTCGATCCCTGATGGTGACACTCATTCTTTCCGACTATTTGTCTCTCACCAATTGGTTGATAATCGTAGACCCATGTGAAATAGCAGCTGGAGGCTAGGAAAGGATGTGGTGGTTGTACTAGTGAGAGAAATACCAGGAATCCAGGTGCTACTGCCGCCGCAATATAACTGAAAAATGTCGAAAGCGGCGTTAAACTCCATTCAATCAATCAATCTTAAAAATTGTCCTTAAAGCAGGGTATGCAAATTTCGAGATAAATAGTCATGTATTAAATAAAAATAAAGCTTTATGTACCTATCATGCTCATAATAGTCAATAGTCTCCGACCACTTCTCTCCACCAGCCAGATCCCAAATATACTGCATATACAGTTCACAACATTAGGTACACACACTAGCCAAATAGCCATCTCGACTGGAAAACCCGCCAACTTGAGGATCGAACCACTGTAGTAACTGTTTGACAGTAGAAAATGTATTTTTTTTTACCAAATGTGGTAACCAGTCGATCAACTACAGTTAGTTACATCGTGAAATTTGACATTCATCTCGTTCAAAGCTGTTCCAAATCACTCACTCAGCGCTCCATCCAATCATTCCAAAGATTTATTCAAATCGATCAAAAACGCTCCAAATGTCTAAAAAGTATACAATAAATAGCTACTTTCAAATAAAATATAAATGGGAAAAATCGTGATTTCACTGACATAATTGAAATTGTTAGCGTCTGGTTGGTTCTTGAATAAATAGGAAGCATTTTACAGAACTGTTATGCATATTTTATTAAAGCGAGAGAATGAATATCGCTAATTTTTCTTTTTCATGAACAAAATTACCGATATTGGATTTCATTCAAAACTCGCTCAAACAACGCAATTCATAAAGCAATGTTCCTTTTTTAGTCTCCATTTTAAAGGGATATGGGACATAATTACAAAATACAAAGCACTTGTAACCAGGTGTGATTGTCATGTCAACCACTTCTGTTAATGATAAATATTATGCGCTTTTGGCGGATAGCAGTATTCCAGTGCACCCCTAATTTCAAAATGAACATTTGGCGGATTGCAATGTTTAAATTTGATTTTATTTATGCTCGTGTAAGAAAAAAAAGCAATCGCAACATCATTTTCGTCAATAGCCATATCTGATACGGAAACAAATAGAATTTTATCGAATTTTGTCAGTTATTTGAGGGATTTTAAAGAATTTGTGTAACCGACTTCGGAAATTTCTCTGAAACAAGAGCGACTCTCCAGGTTTGAGACTTTTTAAAGGATTGTTCTTGATTTTGATAATTTGATTTAGAAGCCAAAGAAGTAAATTTCGCATACGGTCCTTTCAAGTATACGGCAAAGTGTTGTTCTATACAGTTAAAACATCGAGAAATTGACAAGATGAATGATTTTGGAATGAATTTGGAATGAAATTGAATGAGTGTGTGGAGCAAGTTTTGAGTGAAATTAAAGGGAGGTAATCCAATGTCGCTAATTTTGTTCATGATGAACAAAATTAGCAATATTCATTAACTCCCTTTAATAAAATATGCATAAAAGTTCTGTAAATTGCTTCCTATTTCTTCAAAAACCTTTCAAAAGCGAACAATTCCAATTACGTTAGTGAAATTGGAATTTTTCCCATTTATATTTAATTTGAAAGTAGTTGTTGGTTGTATGCTTTTGAGACATTTGGAGCGTTTTTGATGGACTTGCGTGAATGTTTGGACTGAGTGAATGGAACGCTGAGTGAGTGATTTAGAATGGCTTTGATCGAGATGAATATCAATTCAACGATGTAACTAACTGCAACTGTCCTATGACAGTCACTTCGACATATTCTGTCTCCCTTGATACTCCGAAACATTTAATTCAAACCAACTTAGAAACTATTGTTTGTTTTCTCTTTTCAATTCAAATCCCATTATTTTTCCAATGGGATTTTTTTTCAATAAAATTCTTCTCTGATAATGTTTTTTGAATAACATAAAAACGAATTTTGAATAAGGAATTAAAAGAAAGGAACAACAATACACAACTATTGGGTGTGGTGCTCATTTCTAGATCTTTATATTGTTATATTCTGTCATATTCTTTATGTTGTTGGTACTCACTTGAAACGTCTCATTGAGACGATTCATATGAAGACTCACAGCATAGTGTTTCATATCGTATCTAGCACTTTAAAATTTATACGCACTCAGAAGGCGACAGCCAAAGAATAAATAGGATAAAGGCGATATGTGGACTTTGACAAAATATGAATGCTCTCCATCCGCCCCCTTCTTATGACTTGAGCGTAGGTAATTAATCAAAAATTGTAACTACAGCTTGAATAAGCTGTAGTTATGATGTAATGATCATTCGTCAACGATATTCTTCAACAGATGATGAAATTCTTTTACGCACTTGCGTAAATAGTGTAATGGGAGTTGCGCCCTCGCGTCTAATTGGGAAACCCTCTTATCTGAACCCACCCTTGGAATTATTATTCAAAGAAGACAAACTTTTACAAAATCTGTACATACGTAACAGTATTAATGCCACAGAGTTGCTGAATCATCTGAAGCCCACACCCAAGTAAAAGTGCTCGTCTGACAGGCTGTGTTCGAAACATCCGTTATATCACATTGCCTCCAGCTGGAAAAAAAAAACAAACAAAAATCTTCGTTTATCTTCCAAAACCTTGTAACTACAGCTCATTTAAAGCTGTAGTTACGAGGTCTTGGAAGGAAATCGATGAAATATCTTTAGGTGAGTTAAGGACGGTACAGTCACTAGATTCAGTTGAAAATATGTATTAAAATCTCAACTCTTATGTGTTATGAAATCTTGTCCGTAACACCAGTACCAGCCCGCATAAATCATTTTGTATGCGTTTCGGAATCCCAAAGATTTATTTAGAGGTTTGTTGATGGGTATCCGAACTTTCATAAACTGCGACTTCTTCTCAACGAGACAACGATTTTTCTAAGTTGGATTCGAAAAAATAATTTCACTTATGTCGTTTTCAGCTCCACTGGCCGAAGGCCAGCGAGCTATTGTCATGGCGGTGTGTCAATTGTGCGTCCGTCAATCCGTACGTAAACGTTTCTCGAAACATCTTCTCCTCCGAAACCAATGAGCAGATTTTAAACAAACTTGGTAGAAATGTTCCTAAGGTGACCCTCTTCATAAATTGTTAAGGAAATTTTGAATGACTCCAAAATGTGGGGATGGCATTGCAGTGCTTTTTTTTCACTTTAAAATCTTTAAAAATCTTCTTCTCCCACACTGTTGTGCTGATTTCAATAAAACTTTGCATGAATATTCCTTAGGTGACCCTGTGCCTAATTTTTTTAAAAAAAAATGAATGAACCGAAAATAGGCGTGGCATTACGGTGCTTATTTTCACGTTATTTTCACTTTAAACTCTTTAAAAATCTTCTCCTCCAATAGCTTTGGGTCGATTTTAATAAAATTTGACATGGATTGTCTTTGGGTGAACCTGTATCTAAATTGTTACAGAATTTTTGATTAACCCCTTAATGTTGGTATGGCAGGGCGGGACATCCTTTGGTGACCCTGTACCTAAATTGTTATGGAAGTTTTGATTGACCCCTGAATGTGGGTGTGGCAGGGCGGGGCATATTTTCTCTTTTAAATCTTTATAAATATTCTGCTTCCAAACCATTCAGTTAATTTCAATGAAACCTGTCATGGTTGTTCTTTGGGTAACCCTTTTCTTTAATTAATAAAGAAATTATTATTGAACCCCCCCCCCCCCCCTTCCCCCAATTGTGGGTGTGGCAGGGCAGCTTATTGAAATCTTTAAAAATCTTCTCCTTCCAAACCCTTGGGTCGAATTCAATGAAACTTAACATGGATGCTACATGGGTCTATCTCTACTTGAATTGTTAAAGAAATATCGACTGACCCCCAAATGTAGGCGTGGTTTATTTTCATTAGAAATCTTTGAAAATCATCTCCTCCATATTCATTTAGGCCAATTTCAATGAAACTTAGCATGGTATTCCGTAGGTGCACTTTCACTTAAATTAGTCATATTTTTTTTATTTGCCTATATATAAATGTGGGTGTTGCAATGTGGGGCTTATTTTCATTTTGAAATCACAAAATATCTTTTCCTCCCATTCAAATGGACTATAAAATGTAATTACATTGAAAAGTGTTACAAATGACCCTTAACTTAAATTGTTCTTGAATATGTTTTTAGAATGGTTTACTTACATCTTCACGAGTCAAGGGGTATCGAATCGATAAGATCTTTCTCGTAAGATAAGTAAAACGTTCGTAACCCTTGGTTCGACAAGATGGGTTTACTTATTGCAACCACCTTAATGTGGGTAGGACAGTGGGTAAAAGGTATACAAATTAATTGGGATCTATCATTTTGATGCATTGTTGGCCAGACCCAGAAAAATCATTACAAAATAGTTCTAAAAACACTTTGTACATGCTTCTATAACAATTTTATCAGCCTGTTGGCAAATATCAATTATTACCTCTATTTTAGTGATATTTTACTTTCATTTCGGGATGTGAAATTCTTTCTAAGGGTTTTAAATGCAACTCCCATTGGCCTGTTATATCATATGCTATAACGTGAAAAGTTATTGCTTTTAAACCTAAAACTTGCCTTGATGCCCAAATGTCAGTCTTTAGGTAAAAAATTCGTTACTATGATATTCATTTATCCAATTTACTTACGTCTACTACAGTTAGTAACATCGTGAAATTTACATTCATCAAAATATAAACCATTCTAAATCACTCAATCGGCGCTCAATTTATTCATCCAGAACACTCACTCAAACCATTCATAAATGCCCCCAAATCACTAAAAAAGACAAGGTCAACTTTTACATTCAAAATAGAAATCGCTAGAAAAAGTCCACGATTTCTGTAACATAATTGATTTTTGTAAGCGTAGTACGCGTTCATGAATACTAGAGGTAGAAAACTATTCATTGAACCTGTATGCATTTTACCTTGAACAAAATTAACGATATCGTATTTCCTTCCTTTAATTTCATTCAAAACTCGCTCCACATTCTCACTCAATTTCATTCCAAAATCATACGAAAATCATTCATCTTGTTAATTTCACGATGTTCATTACTGTATCGGCCTTGCTTGTAGTTACTATCCAGCATTCAGAAAAGACGAGCTTTGCTGACCTCGGACAGCTCTTTTTTCATTGTAACTTTGACGTGAAGTCCAACTAACTTGCAAAGCGGGGTATAATTGGCAAACTGTTTGCCCCGTTTTGTGATCCTGAACGAAGGGTGGATGCTAATAATGAAAAAAAAAAACATGTACCTCCTCTTTGTACTGTAAGATTATTGTCCAAGGCTTCATATATTTCATAAATTTCATTTTCCACGTCGTCAACTCCGCGAATCTGTTTAAGTGCTTGTCTTGCGTCTTCTACTCGACCTTTCTCCATTAACCATCTTGGACTCTCCGGCAATGCAAAGAACCCAACAAACTGTATAATACTTGGGACTCCAGCTAGCCCGAGCATATATCTACAAATTAAAAGAACACAACAATCTATTGCGTATAGCCAGGCCTGTGTTCAGGATGTCAAAATTGAGCAAACTGTTTTCAAAACATATCCCGCTTTGCACGCAAGTGCATGTGCAGAGCGGGGTATAAATTGCAAACAGTTTGCACCATTTTATCACCCTAAAGGCCAGGCAGCCGTCCTTTCGCTGCATTCTACTTTTAATTTGGACGCCATCAACAGATATGACACGTGTTTAAGAAATATCAGAAATATCATCATTTCCCCTTTTCTGTTTAAATGCCTTTTTTTAAAGCGTACATTGTGTTTCCACTAGTTAATAATAATAATAATAATAATAATAATAATAATAATAATAATAATAATAATAATAATAATAATAATAATAATCATAATAATAAATGTACTTGAATAGTTACATGTACACATGTACATGTGTTTGATCCGACCTTTTTAGCTCGACTATTTGTAGAACAGGAGGGGGGGTGCTATTCCGGTAACAAGGGCGTCAGCCCTTTTTTTTTTTTTTTTTTTTTTTTTTTTTTTGTTTTGTTTTTGATTTTGTTTAACTTTAAAAAATCATCTTATACTTCTTTTAATTTGTTCAGGGCAATATTGTATAATTTAGTAATTAGTTAAAATATATTGTATAATCAATAATTAGTTAAAATATCTGTACAATTTAGTAAATTAATTAACAATTCTTTGTGGTATTATACATATACATATTCCTTGTGTAATTATACATATTCATGTATATGTGTCAATATGAGTTATGTTGAAATGTGACCCATTTCTTCACAAGTTCCTATGTTAGACTCACAGAATTTGCTGGTTAATATGCTGTGAATCTAAGGTACCATTTATCTAGTCTATTCCTTATTTATTTTGCAGTGTTTCAGAGGTACAGATGAGAGGGAGTAATGTAATTCTAAAATTTTGTTTCACTTTGGAACCCAGTGTCATGGGTACTCACTTGAGTTATTTTGACAAAATGATTCAGATGAGTATCCAAAACATTGGAATTGTGAGAGTTATGATGAAGAATTTTAATTTGAAACACAAAATACCCCCCCCCCCCCCCTCTGTCTGTAGCTCTGGTATTCTTCAAAATATTTCATCATGCAGATGTTACTTAGTTATAAACAGTATATACATGTATAAATTTTCATGTATGTGTCTGAAGGAAAGTTGCTTAGCAGCTTTTATCATTAACTGAAAATGATCTTGGTGGACGGTGGTAGTTATGTATTTTCCACTTTTAATATTCTACATTAAGCTTCAATATTTTTTCTTTTGTCCTAAGCTATGGATAAATTGATGTCCAGCCTGTCTGCACTCTGACAACAAGGTTTATTAGATAGATTGTGCTTTTAAATTTTATAGCTGGAACAAAAAATTAAATATCATATAGGAGGTGAATGACCATGGGGTCATAAATATGGCTTGAAAAGTTTTAGTTGTAAAATTCTGGTCACTCACTAAGTTGATTTTGGACAATAAATGTCTAGGTTTAATGAAGAGCATGATTTTCATGCCACTATTATTTGTTTTATGTGTATGAGGGTGTATGTCATACTTTAAATTGCTAGACAGGCATTTGTCAACCAAACAAAAAGTATTGTCCTTTTTTTTTCTTTTTCTCTCTGAAATATTATTATTTCATAATCTTTTAAAAATGTTCACACAACAACAATGAATTTAGGTATGAACTAGGTGTTGCAGATGCTGCTAAGAATTAGTGGTGATTGCAATGTTACAGGCTTTTAGGGTGGTGGAACAGTGGTGGTTCTGCGGCTTTTTGGAGTTAGTGAGCTATTGCAGTGTTGCCCGAGGTTTCCCAATGATTTTCATTGGGGGATCATGGTTTCCTGGATGTGGTGGAGCTACTGCAGTTCCACTACCTTAATATTCCTAATATTTAATTTTTAGTTAATCCTTGACATGCTGAATAAATTTTGACCAAAAATTTTCATAAAAATCAAAGGGCAAAAAGCGCTGAAAGTACCTAATGTAGGTCTTTTTTTTTTATTTGAAAAACTAAATCTCTTGACAATTCTGGTTTGAAAGTAAGAAACAGGTGGTGTGGACTGACGTTGGACTGCACATATGTGCAGGCTGATGTTTGTCTATAGCTCCTGCAAAAGCAGAACTATTCCGGATTCAGCATGACAAGGGTTTACAAAGTGAATCTTTCAATTTAGGTATAATTAAATGATCTCACTTGTTAGGAGATCTTCTTTTAATAAATGAAGTGAATATTTTTATTCATATATAATTAAATGATCTATTTGGTAAACAAAATCTGTAAGTTAATGAACTAAATCTTTCAATTCATGTACATGTATATTTGAATAATTGGTATATCGAGGGGTCGGCGCAACACTATTGTAAGTGCCTATAATATATTTATAGGCACTTGCAGTGGTGTTGCGCTGTCCCCTTGATACATATTTTCTATAGAAATCTTTACTTCATCTGTTCATTTTGTTTTGTGAGGGTTGTCTAATCATAAGGTTTTGGGTGACATCTAGGGGTTTCATCTGTGACTTGAACAATAGAGTGGTAGATGTAATGTTTGAGTCACTCATCAAGGTTGAGATATGGTTTTAATTCCTATAGTGAATTCTTCATTTCATTATAGGCTTAAATAATTCATTTGTAGTTTCATCTAGAGGGGAGAAAAAAGGTTGTCTGGTTGGCTAATTGGTTTCATACCTTAATGAAAAAAAAAAAGAAATCAACACTCATCTTTTTAGTACACGTGATAAAAAGTAGTTCCATAAAAAGTCTCTGATTTTGCAATCATTTTCTTCTTTCACTTGGTCATATTATATCCTACTTAAATTGTGGGAATTCAACAGATGTTTTTTTTTTTTTTTTTTTTTTTTTTTTTTTTTGTTCATGGGGGTATGAAACTGAGGCCTGATCACTCTTATACTGAGATTTTGAATTTGGTTTCATGCCTCCAAGATTATGTGAAAATTCAAGTCAGTAATCCTCTAATTTAAACTAAATCAATTGATTCATTGTCTTGCTGTGAACATAAGCTTAACAATTAGGGAGAGACACAAGGTGTTATAAAAAATTTGTAGTTGTATTGTTTGAGTCTCTCAGCATGTTGAACATCAAACTTTAGTTTCTTAGTGTTTTTTTTTGTTGTTGTTGTTGTTTTAATGCCCCTGCATCAAATGATTGGGGCATCTTATTTAATTGTTGTCCATCTGTCTGTCTGTCTGTCAGGTAAACTTAACCAAAAACTTAACAATACAAATTGCTTTAAGGTTTTTCTTAAAAATGCTTATATTTGGCCTGAAGTTTTAGATGAATCTCTATGATCCGCATCTGCTTATACCAAGGTCAAGGTCATGTGACAAAGTCAAGGTCATCTGTGAAGATCAATAATACAATTAGGAAAAAAAGGCCATTTCCAGGGTATTCATGTTTCACAAACACATCTGGTTTTGTCTCAAATTAAAGACAACAACAACAACAAGAAAAACCCACATTGTTTTACAGTTTCAGTAAAAAAAAAAAAAAAAAATCCACAATTTCACTCCTCTATCTTAGATTTTGGTTGCTTGGGATAGAATATTGTCTCATTGAAAAGAAGGTGAAGAGAAATGAACAAGTGAAAATGTGATGGAAAAAATATTTTGGAGTTGTGTAATATTCTACTAAAACTAGTGGGCTCTCAACCTAGCTAGTTAAAAATTGAAAAAAATACACAACTTATTTGTTTAGTCAAAATTCTTATTTGGGTCATTACATTGTAAAAGGGTAAGAAATCCTGATGTAGAATAAATGTTGTTATTTTTTTTTTCCCTTGTAGCTATTAAGTTTCATTATATTTGAATATAGATGTAATCAATCAATTACTTGTCTGTTCTGTGAGACACCGTAAGATTCTAATGGAGCTCAAGGTCTAAGGAAAAAAAAAAATAAAACCTTTACATTAGTCAAAATGGATATTTTTGGGGTTTTTTTTTTTTTGTTTTTTTTTTTTTAAAAAATCTCGAAGCCTCTAATAAAGGCGCATACCCACAAAATCATGGTCGCCATAATTTAACAGATGTTTTATATTTTGTGCAGATAATGTTTTTTTTTTTTTTTTTTTTTTTTTTTTTTTTCACGGACTTGCCGGATATTGATGGCTCAGCATATGGCGGTTGTAACTGCCTATATGTTTATAGGCAGTTGTGGCTGTTTTGTGCTGAGCCATTGATATTTGGTGTAGCCTCTAATAAAAGCCCATCCATTTCTAAAGGAAAAGTGATGACTCTATCAGAACCTAGAGTTCCATTGGAGCTTTTGCGGTATCCTCAAGGATTTCATTACACTCATCTGGTGAGAGAGGGTTTAGCTTTTTTTTTTCTTTCTTTTTTTTTTTTTTCATCTCTTTCGGAATATAGACCTGGCTGATTGCCGATCTGTCTAACTAATTTCTAATTGACACCTTTGGGCCTCTCTTGCCTGATGGGTCTCATATGGGTTTTTATATGTGTAGTGTGAAGTGTGAATATATTATCATAAATGACACCTTTGGGCCTCTCTTGCCTGATGGGTCTCATATGGGTTTTTATATGTGTAGTGTGATGTGAGTATATTATCATAAATGTATTGTGATCTCGGGAACTAAATATACGCTGAATTAGTTTACCTACTGATATGGTTATGGTTAGCTTTGATAGAAGAAAATTAAAAAATGTATTCTCAAGTCAAATTAATATTTGTTGTTATAATGTTAATGGTTTGTTTAATCGTGTAAATGGAATCCGCAGTTGCAAATTAGATGACCAGGAATTCACTAAAATGTTGCTTTATGATATTGTTGTATTAACTGAAACTCATGCATGTAATCAGGATATTTTAACCCTTGATGGTTATACATGTATATCTAATTGTCGTTCTGAAATGCCTAGCAGATTACGTGGTGGGGTAGCTATATTTATAAGGCAATCAATTAAAGCTGGTATCAAAGTGATAGATGTGTCACATAATGATATGATATGGATAAAATTGTGTAAGGAATTTTTTAACCTCAAAAAAGATTTGTTCATTGGAGGGCTTTATATTTCTCCAATTAATTCTGAATACACGAAAAGAACAAGTGTTGACAAAACTATCTTTACTAAATTAGAATCTGATATTGTTAAATTCCAGCAAAATGGCTCTGTTATGATCATGGGTGATTTCAATGCACATATAAATATTGAAGACTTAGATTTTATGCCAAATGATGAAGATGATATGATCTCAGATGGAATTTTGGATAACCTCAACATTGATAATTACCATACTGTTAGAAATACTTCTATCCATCAAACTACAAATGAATATGGTAGAAATATTTTGGAACTTTGCATAGGCTTACAGTTAAGAATACTTAATGGTCGTACCATCGGAGATACAACTGGTAAGCCTACTTATCATGGTTTTCATGGATCATCCATTGATGATTATTGTATTTGTAGTGCGGATTTCATGTATGCAATAAATAAGTTTAAGATTTTAGATTTTAATATTGTTTTTTCTGATCATTGTCCTTTATTGGTTGATATTCAGTCTATAGTTTGTCATGAGAAACCTGAAATATTGAGAAAAGCTCCTATGAATTTGAAATGGGAGGACAGCCAAAGAGTAAATTTTGAACATAACATTGGCAAAATCAATAGGGCTAATTTTTATAATTCCTTCTTAAATATTTCTCAAAATTCGCTGATTTCTGTCAGAGAACAGGTAGATCTGATGGTGAATCACATGTCTTCCACTCTCCATGAGGCTGCTTTCAAAAAGCAAAAATGTAATATCAATTGCCCAAAAAAGGTGAAGAGGCGAAAAGCTAAGAAAAAGTGGTATGATGTTGATTGTGATTCGCATTATAGACATTTGAAACAGCTATCTCGCAAGTTAGCATCAGATCCATTTAATTCTACGTTACGTAACAGGGTTTATTCTGAACGTAAAGAGTATTACAGATTATTGAGGAAAAAGCAAAGATTATTTAAAGGAAAAATGTTAAGTGGTCTCTTGGAGAGTGAGAAAAGAAATCCTAAAGAGTTCTGGAATTGTGTAAATGATTTATTAGAAAAACAAAAGGCTGATCCTTCTTCTGAAATATCAGCTTGCACATGGACAGAATACTTCAAGTCTCTCATGAACATTGATTATGTGAATAATTTTGATGATGAATTAGCTTCTGAAACTTGTAATGTATTTGAAAGCTATGATAATACTATTATTAACAAAAGTATTTCTACTGATGAAGTTTTGAAAGCAGTAAAATATTTAAGACGTGGTAAATCTTGTGGTATCGATGAGATTTCAAATGAAATGTTGCATATGTCTGTACCATTTCTTTTGGAACATTATACATTTATATTCAACCAAATACTTCAGAAAGGTATATACCCTTCATCATGGAAAGAAAACATTATCAAGCCCATCTACAAAGGCGGTGGGGCTAATAATCCAAGCAATTATAGAGGTATCTCCATATCAAGTTGTTTTAGTAAACTTTTTACAAGAGTTCTGTTCAATCGCTTAGATACCTATATTGAGAGAAATCAAATTATTGGACCTGAACAAATAGGCTTTCGTAAAAATTGTCGCACTAGCGATCACATCCTGACCCTGAAAACAATTATTGATAAGGCCTTTAAGCTTTCAAAAAATATTTATGCTTGCTTTGTTGACCTTAGCAAAGCATTTGACACGGTTAACAGGTGTGCACTGTTTCACAAAATGTACAAGTACAATATTAAAGGTCCATTTCTTAACATTTTGAAGGATATGTATGCCTCTTTGTCATTTTGTGTGAAAACACAAAGTGGCCTAGGGGCAAGTTTTGAGACCAAAATTGGGGTAAAACAAGGATGTATATTAAGCCCTACATTATTCTCCTTATACCTTAATGATTTAGATAGCTTTTTTGATAATTCATGTGATCCTGTCACTGTAGATAATACATATGTGTCAAGCCTCCTATATGCTGATGATATTGTACTTATTTCTAAAACTGCAACAGGCCTTCAGTCAGCTATGAATAAGTTGGGGGATTTTTGTCTCTCATGGAATTTATCAGTTAATATTTCTAAAACAAAAGTTATCATATTCAACAAGTCAGGTAGAGTTCTTAAAGGTTTTTCATTCAAATACATGCAAACAGAGGTTGAGATTGTACAGGAATACAAATATCTAGGTATCATTTTCAGAGCATCCGGTGTTTTCACCCAAGCCATTAAGTACTTGTGCAACAAAGCACTAAAAGCAACATTTAGTATTAAAAAAGCTTTGGCAGGAGAAAACATGAATACTGATTTATATTTGAAAGTGTATGAACATTGTGTCAAACCAATACTTCTATATTGTAGTGAAGTATTGTCTTTAGATTTTATTGTAAATAAAGATAATTTAATTAGTTTTGAACATAGATATGATCTGCTACAACAAGAAAAAACTCAAGTTCGCTTTTTGAAATCAGTCATGGGTGTAAACAAGTATGCAAGCAATAATGCAGTAAGATCAGAATTTGGAATCTTTCCTTTGGCTGTATACGGTTTGAAATATTCCTGTGCCTTTTGGACACATCTGATTAATTTAAATCAGAATTCTCTTGCATACAAATCATATTTAGATAGTTGCTCCCTTCCCAAAGGTTTCGCGAGTAAATTCAAATTATTTATGAAGATTATTGGATTTGAACATGTATGGAATAATCACTTCACATTCTCCAAAAATAAACTGAAAAATTCAATTTATAACAAACTAAAAGAATCTTATGTACATTATTGGAAAAAATGTATGTTCGATGATAGCAATAACAAACTTAGAACCTTCAGAACCTTTAAGATAAATTATGAGAAAGAAATGTATTTGCGCATAAATGATTTGCCCAGAGAACAAATTACATCATTTGCCAAATTTCGTGTAAGTGCACATAATCTTCAAATTGAAAAGGGTAGGCACCAAAAGAAACCTTTCATAGACAGAATTTGTCCTCTTTGTAAATCACAAGTTGAAACTGAAGCCCACTTCTTATTACAATGCCAGTCTTTATCAGATAGCAAGAAAATATTCTTTGCTGAGGTAGAAGGCATCACACCTTCTTTTAAAATCATGAATGATGATGATAAATTTAAATACATTTTAGAAATCAAAGAATATGATGTGTTGCAAACTTGTATATCTTATGTTCACAAAATGTTTGAAGAAAGAGATAATCTACTCGCAAAAACAGCTGCAAACTCTTGAGTTTCCTTTTATTTCAGTGTATTAATTCGGAGACCTTAGTATGTACCTTGTATATCCATCTTCTTGGTAAAGAAAACTTGTTTTGTACTAAACTTTGTTGACCCTTATTATGAAAATATAGCAGAATAAATTAATTAGTAGATAAATATGAAAATGTAAATTGTTATCTGCTGCTTCTTTAGCTCTTTATAAGTCTTCGATTTATTTATTTATTTTCTTTAAAGGTTTTCAGTTTTATTTTTGTTCATAAACTTATTGAATGCAAACATATTATAGTATATGCATTTTTTTAGGGTAATCGTTACCTTCATAATTGGTCATAGATACCGTGAAATTAATTATATATATATATATATATCAAAAAAAAAAAGATTAACTTTGGGCAAGTATTTTGAGTGTGATTCTAAAGCATAGCAATAACTGCTTTCTTCTAGCTCTGATTGCAATGATTTTGAATTACATTATCATGATTTGAACCTGGTTCTCGATATGTATGCTGATATTTTATATCGGTTCTTTAATCTTAGATTATATACCCATCTGATATATACCTTTTGATAAGTTCTGTCTTGTATGTTTATTGTATGTATGTTCTTGGTGACAATCCTATAACTGGATTTTTTAAACCAATAAAGGAATTTGAATTTGAATTTGCGTCATCGTTATGCTTTGGTTAAGTTCTTATGGGCAACTGTGAATAATCTCGCTTTCTGGTTTGAAACTTTGCACATGTTTTTGTGGCAATAAAAAACAGGCTATAGACAAAGATTCATTATTATGATATTGAATTTAGTGGAATTTTTACACTTTTCAACCTTAAAAATTCTTGGTTAAGTTTTTACGTGCATCTGAAGTACCTCTGTTTCTACTAAACCCTAGCTTGGAAACTTTGCACTGTCCTCCGACAGCTCTTGTTTCAATATCTTGACTGTCAACTTGGGCGTAGTAGGCCTACAATGGTCTAAGGATCACCTAACGCATTCAATCAACGAAGCGTATGAGAACAGTACCCCAATATTTGGGTGGTATTTGGTTAACATTTGTATTCATTTGATTTTTGTCTCTTATATTTCTTATCTGAAAGTTAGAGCATTTTTAACATTGAGTATATTAAAAAACAAACCATTGAAAATGAAGTTTCTGTCAATACCTAGTCCATTTGACAAAACATTTTTTTTACGATTTGAGAATCGGTAAAAACAACCCTCTTCATGAAAAGGGACTATCTTGTAATTACGTATGTAAAATATTTGAATATAAAATACATTGGTTCCTATAGAGGTCGATCGTAGACCTTTGTCAATATTCTGGTGCTTGGAGTGGTCAGTGGTCATTCTAATTTAAAAAATAATCAAACAAGTGCGTAAAGTGCATATTGCGCAGACTGACAAGGATCGACACTCTACGCACTAACCAGATCGTTCTTTTCGCCTGACGAGTCAACCATATCAAATTTACCTCCATCCAGTTTCCTTGTTCTGTGAAAAGAGACCCGCCACTATACTGGACAATAAAATACCTGAAAAATAAGGCATTATGATTATGTATGACAAGAAAATATTTTGAACATACGTATTTTGGTTCACGCTTGAAATCTTACGGAAATAAAGAAAACGTGGCTACACCCATGCAAATATACACGAATCCACTTTGAAAAATAACTGAGTGTAATTAAGTTACTACTTGATACCATAATTTGAAATAGAACCCTCTTGGTAGTACTGGTGCGAGAAATACCAAGAATTTATTGCTAGATGGCAAGATATACAAGAAAATTGTTAAAATTAGAGATAAAGCCCATTCAAACAAAAATCTCATTCGGGTTGGACTTTTTTGTCGACCAATAAGCATTTTGCTCTTTTTAAGTTTTCTTTTATTCGGCATCATCATGGATTCTATGCTGTTTTTTTAGCGGATCCAGAGGGATGGGTACGGGTCAATCATAATTTTTCACACTAAGCCTTAAATTTCGTACAATATATGGTAAATCTTATTTTAAGTACATAGACAATGAGACAATCTTCTAATTGCACTATATCTGTCTGGGCTGCTAAATATTTGCACCTCACGCAGAAGTTAAACTGTGGGAAATGTCACGCACAGGCTTATATTTTCCTTTCTCCAAAGAAAATGATGTCTATTTTGTTCACGTAATTGATATGTCCTTCTGTTAACCATGTCAAATCCTCTATCTTATTTGATTCAATTTGTTTTGCTGTAAACATTGTAATGTTTAATGCAATAAACTATTTGTATTGTATTATATTGTATTGTATTGTATTGTATTGCAATCTACAGCTTAGTTCAAGATGGTATACAGACTTTATGCACGCTTACAGAATACCTTTTTATAAAGTATTTACTCTTTTTATTCAAATAAATCTATGAAATTTTACAGATGAAAGTTCCCTTACCAATAGAAATAAATAGCTGGTTGATTGTGACAAGCCGTCCTCTGATCTCAGCTGGTGCAGCCTCGGCTACGTAAACAGGCACGGACATTAACGAAAATCCTGAAATAATACAATCCCTTTCGTTTGGACGTACAGTTAACAACATCGTGAAATTGACAAGGTGAAAGATTTTGGAATGATCATGGAATGGAATTGAATGAGTTTGTGGAGTGAGTTTTGAGTGAATTTGATGGGAGGTAATCCTATATCACAAATTTTGTTCATCTTGAACAAAATTTTGGATATAGGATTACCTCCCTTTAATAAAATATGCAAACAAATTCTATAGATAACTTCCCACTTCTTCAAGATCCTATTAGACGCTCACAATTGAAATTATGTTATTGAAATCGCGATTTTTCTCTGTCAAATTTATTTTGAATGACGTTGTTGATTAATTTCTTCAATGGGTTTAATCGTTTATAAATGGTTTGAGTGAGTGTTAGGAATGAATCATTGGAGCGCTGAGTGAGCGCCTTAGAATGGTTTTAATTGAGGTGAATGTCAATTTCACGATGTAACTAACTGTACCATCCTGACTTGCCAAACGTAAACTCAATAATAGACAAGTAAAAAATTGCTGTAATGTACAGCAAAGTGAATGTGTCGCCTTTAAAAAAATGTTAGCCAAGTAATGGAAAATGGCTAATGGAAAAATGGGTGAACTTATTTAGAATGTTGCCACTAGAGTGCACACAAAGTTTTTTGGTCCCGCTTGACCCAATTTCGAACTTGACAAAGATTTGATTGACAACCATTCTGACAAAGTTTCAAGACAATTGGGCGAAAATGTGGGCTGTACAGTAAACACAAGGTAATATAACGATAGGTTTAACCTAAAGACGAGAAAAGTAATTTGACTTAATTCTAAACTTATTCTCAGCAGACAAAAAAGGCTACCTTTCAAAATCGATGGCTATTTGCTTTTTTCTCGTTTATTTCTAGATTGATTTCCTCAGTCACAGTTATTTAAATACTTGCTCAGAAGAAATAAGCCTAATATGAATTAAAGATACTCACTGAAATTGAAACAGATTTTTTTAGTAAAAAAATGTAAGAGGTTTTTTTTTTAAATATGAGCGCACGTATTATAGCAACTGCATCAGGTCAGGAACACTAAATATACATGGGGCCGTATTCAGGTAAAAAACCTAACGGATGGGTTTCAGACTAGGCCTATATGTTAGACGACATAGCTACATTTACATTTCAAACTGCCAATATTGTTATAGATTTCTTCTTTTTCATGTCCTACCTGCGAATATTGCTACAGATTTCATCTCTCTCAAGTCTTAACTGGGAATATTGCTATAGAATTCATCTCTTTCAAGCCTTATCCCTCTTTTTACCCCGACGCTAAAACTCAACAACAATGACGTTGTTTTAACGGGAAAAAGTAGCGTCATACTTCCCCAAAGTACAGAATGATCTCATTTGCAGAGGGTAAAAAGAAAATGTCATCCAGACGAGATTCTAAGCCAAATTGTGCTACTTTTTCAATGTTAGGCTGATTCTTATCCTAATTTTGCGTATCTCCAATTTAAATTTTGATAAAGATCAACAGAAATAAAATCAGAGAAAAAAGTAAATAATTTTAAATAAATGATGAAATAAAGTAGCGAGATCTCGCGAGATTATCATTCTCCTTGTAGGCTGCCAATGCGAAAACAAAAAAAACCTGGACGGTATATGTACTTCTCTCTGTTTTTTGGTTATTCAAATATTTTAAACGCGCCGTCTAGAAGCAGAAAAAAGCGCCAAAGCGCCCGAACTTTGCATTACTTTTCTCGTATTACTAAAATTTGACTCTCTTACCCCATGATTGACCTCACCTGATCCAATTTTGAACTTGACCGAGCTTAGATGGAGACAAACATTCTGACCAAGATTAAAGACCTTTGGACCAAGAATTTGCTCTCACTTGACCGAACTTGACCCAATTTCCAATATAACCGAGATTTGATGAAGACAAACATTCTGACAAAGTTTCAAGATACTTGTGCAAAAAATGTGGCCTCTAGAGTGCACACAAGATGTAAACGGACGACCGAATGACGGACGCAGCTCGATCACAATAGCTCACCATGAGCACTTCGTGCTTATATGAGCTAAAAAGTGGAACTTGTCATCTAAATTATTTGGTATTTCAATACAGCTTCATCCTAAACCACCTATATCAAAATTATCTATGATGTATTAAGTAAAAAATGTGTAAAAATTAAGAACTTCACCACGTAGTTTTACATTTTTAAGAAAATTGTCTTAAATTTCTTCCAAACTTAAATATTTTCCCTTTTAAATCCTGCGTTAGGTGAAAAATCACAAAACAAAGACGCTATCAGTGTTTTTTTTTTCTTTATTTTATTTTAATTTAAATTGAAATATAAATAGACATATGATTTAAAAAATGTGAAATGCCAAGATCACAGGATGGAAAAGGATCTTACATTCTATACAACACCAACTTGTGAAAAACCTTATAGCAAAGTCTGACATAAAATTTCCCCACAAAAATTAAGTTGAAAGCAAAATATGTTGCCTAAGGCTAAGATCATACTTCATGTATATCCAGGCTGATCTTGGTCTATTCTGTCTAAGAAAACTGTTCAACTTTTTTGCGTTGTTCTTAATATAAAACCTAATTACAGTTTCAAAATGCGAAAAAATCAAAATGATTGCATGTTAAAAAGATAACATTTTCCACTGTCTTATTTGACCTTAAGTAGTGTGACAAAGTTTTGAATATTGAAGAACAAATGCCGTTTACAAAACAATATGATAGACCAGACAGAATTAAGGGTTAAATTAAGAGTGAAAGTCTGATTTTCATGTTATTAGATGAAAGAGATCGCGGCCTTTCAATCGCGTCAGGTATATTCTGCGTTGAAACATCTGGGCTCCCTTCTTATCTAACGGATCCAATTAAATGATTTTGCATTTGAAAACAAAGCCGGTTCCTGCTGACAGAATTCATACTTTAATTGCATCTTTAAACGAATGATGAAAAGGAATTTGTTGACTCGTTTCACATAGTCCTGTGCGTTTTTCGCTGTCTGATAGGTGTTCATGAATATTTCGCATCACAAGCAACAGAACAGAAAATTTGAGGAGTATTTTGGAAAATTCATCATTTTCCACAAAGTTTCCTGTTATATACGACTCTCATTTATCGGCAGTCAGTAAAAAAATATTTGATGTCGTGATGTGACTGTAATATGTTGTTATTTCGAACCTTTAACGTCTGGTTACGAGTTTAAGATTACAAAAATTGCCACTTAAATATTTTGATGTTATAGAAAACAGAACTTCGATTTGTATGATTGTTTCATCTGTGAAAGCCACCGATTTCTATATTCAAAGTTACAAAAAATCACGAAAGATTGATTGATTAAGAAATTTTATGCTTTCCATGCAAAATTGGCTTCTTTCCAATATTTCGATGCTTATCAACCACAAACAATTCAATCGGAAAGAGTAAAAAATACTATTTCATGTAACCGATTCGTGTAACTAGAAATATTAAACCAGTGGTTCTCAATGCCCGTTGCAAACGAATGCTAATGTTACATTATAAAATAATGTTGTAAATAGCAGATATTCGTAACGTTACCTACTTATTTTTGAATTTCTTTCCACGAATTAAATGACATTTATCATCAAATTAAAAAGGTCTATGAGTGTACTAACCATCCTTGCGCAGTTGTGTTTCTGCATGGTAAAAAAAAATAGGTTTACCTTTCCCAGTATCGGAGGGTAGAGTAGATCGGGCAGATTTACCAGTCTACCATTTAGATCAAGTAACGATTTCTATGGTTACGTGGCCGGTAATGTGACCTTGCGAAGATACCCGAGAAGACACGAATAAAAACGAGTTTTCTCATTTCGTAATCAAAAATTATAGGTTACCAGTCAACTCGGCCCATTGAATAACTCGACCCAATGAACTCGGTCTCAACATATAGTTTATAGTGAATAGATTGTTTGCCTAAAGTATGTACAATTTTTGAACGAACGATGTTTCCTCATAAATGAATGAAGATTGAATACTCTTGTATTTGTGATAAAAGTACTGAATAAATAATCAAAAATGGGGTCGAGTTATACGTTGGGCGAGTTGCTGAAGGGCCGAGATGAAAAAGGGCGGAGTCGACCAGTCATCAAATGATATATCGGTTTAAGCGGTTAAGGTTTAGACGTAAATTTTATGGATAAACCAGAAGAGGGGACTTTCAAGTGATCTGGACAAAATCAAACATTTAATACTGAGTATCCATGAAAATCGTTGTTTTTCGAGATGAGATGACATTTATTGTAGGTTTTATAGGACTGCTTTGAAATTTTAACTTGTAAACAATCGTTGTGTAGCATACAGTTGCAATTTTCAGGTAAAATTAATTGTCCCTCATGACGAAATATCTAAATTTAGAATGAGTATACTACAATGAGTGTCGCCCATGGGGCGACACAACAAACGCTGGTCTAACGTTGAGTCATCCAGCAGACTTAGCAGATTGTTTCCTGAGAAACCAGTTGTCGCATACCGAAGACCCAAGTCACTTTGATACATTCTTGTGGGAGCCAAAATAAGTACTGCAACAATCAATGGCTGGCTTTCTTGGAATTTCTGGCCCGTGTAAAACACCCAGGTGCTAAACGTGTACCAAACTTTTTGCGTACAGTATATATTGACGGGTCAGCGCAAAACCATTGCCAATGCCTATAGATATAATGACACTTACAATGGTTTTGCAATGACCCCTTACTATCTTAATCGAAATAAGTCATCTTTGTAATTTGAATTCGCTAATTATCGAGAGCTTTCCTAGCAAGCACACCTTTCAGCTCAGAAAAGCATAAAGGCGATTGGAAACCTTTGTGAGCGTAATATCAATCTGCAAACACGGCAAAACTTGCTAAGAAATTAAGCTGGGATAGGACGGGTCGATTTTTAATTTTTGGAATGGCCATTATTTGCTGTATGGTCATTAAACGCATTTCCCCCACAATATCGATAAAAATGAGAACTAATACAGCAAAGAAATATAAATAATGGAATTTTCAAAGCAATTTTCTGTATCTAAAAAGTTAGTTTCATTTGCAAACATATTGTTTGCTAAATAAAATGCAGCCTCTCTAAAGCCATTTAACGCACATTTAAATTGTGATTTTATTAAAAATTGAAAAGTATGGTAAAATTACCTTTGTTTTATTTATGAATATACAAATTAAGAAGCGAAAAGCCAAAGAATGGTAGAGCCAATCAGCATCAGAAATATAACAAAAATTGTACTATCCGCTATGCATGTGTTCTGCATGTATGCATGAGAGAGAGAGAGAGAGAGAGAGAGAGAGAGAGAGAGAGAGAGAGAGAGAGAGAGAGAGAGAGAGAGAGAGAGAGAGAGAGAGAGAGAGAGAGAGAGAGAGAGAGAGAGAGAGAGAGAGAGAGAGAGAAAAGAGAGAGAGAGAGAGAGAGAGAGAGAGAGAGAGAGAGAGAGAGAGAGAGAGAGAGAGAGAGAGGAGGGGAGAGAGGGGGAGAGAGGGGGAGAGAGAGATTTGGTTTGGTTTAAACCTATTTATTTTACATCGATTTGGAAACAAGTTCTTTCAACTTAGATTAAGCCCTCTCGATTCTGCTTCCTTGAAAATTCACAAGTACTCGCGACGAATGTGTTGGGCCAATGAAGGAACCAAGATCGATAGCCGCTCCCGGGAATCGAACTCAGGACCTTTTGGTCACGAGGCCGACGCTCTACCTCTAGACCACGAACATCACGAGAGAGAGAGAGAGAGTGAAAGAGAGAGAGAGAGAGAGAGAGAGAGAGAGAGAGAGATTTGGTTTTTTTTATACCTATTTATTTTACATCGATTTGGAAACAAGTTCTTTCAACTTAGATTAAGCCCTCTCGATTCTGCTTCCTTGAAAATTCACAAGTACTCGCGACGAATGTGTTGGGCCAATGAAGGAACCAAGATCGATAGCCGCTCCCGGGAATCGAACTCAGGACCTTTTGGTCACGAGGCCGACGCTCTACCTCTAGACCACGAACATCACGAGAGATAGAGAGAGAGAGAGAGAGAGAGAGAGAGAGAGAGAGAGAGAGAGAGAGAGAGAGAGAGAGAGAGAGAGAGAGAGAGAGAGAGAGAGAGAGAGAGAGAGAGAGAGGGAGAGAGAGAATTCACACGAGTTTCTAACCTCTTCTTGGGGGTTTGCTGATATTATCGACCGCAAATAGCGTTTTGAAAACAAAGGTTTGAAAGACCTTCTAAGAAGATCTAGAAGCTTTCGAATAGATTAACAAAACAAGTTAAATATATATATAAAAAAAGAAACAAAAGCAAACGAATCAGGCATGTGTGCAAAATCTCTTTTGAAAATGTTCACAGAAATTTCCTTTCTTTTATACTGCCTGTAGTATATCTTCACATATCGTCGTTGTAATTCCAAAACCCAGTAACTATACAGCTTGAACCAAGCTGTAGTTACGAGATTCTAGATTAATATACTATACAATACAGTATTATATTTTTGATATGTTAGTAGTTCTGAAACTATGACGAACGTACTCTTCTAATATTTCCCCTTCTTTCAATATGTCTGGGATAAAACGCAATATTAAATTGTTAATCTTACCTATTCCGATCCCGACCACCACCCGACCAGTTAGCAGTATTTCTTTCACAGTTGACGTAGCCATAATCATAGCACCAAGGGTGAAGATCAAACTAGCTAGCATCACCACCTTCTTACGTCCGATCATATCGTTCAGAACCCCGGCAATGAGAGCAAACAGCGCAGCAGCCCTAGGGGTAGCACTGACTATCAACTCCTTCCATACCGTAGTGAGATCAAACACGTCTTCGAGGAATAACATAGAACCAGAGATGATACCCGTGTCGTAGCCAAACAGTAGGCCACCGATTGTTGCCAGACATGTCAAGAGGTAAACAAAGTTTAAGCATCCGCTAGTCTTCTCCCCCTCTTCGTTACAAGGCTCTAGCTCCTCGTAACCTTGTGAATGTTTCCTCATCATTGACTGAAATCCTCCGCAATGTCTATTTGCATTGAGTAGTGTACATCTATAGGTAATTACTATATTAATGTATGGCGCCAATTTGACACCTGCGTATTTTTTTCATAAGATAGATACTTGTTATTTGATCTTGCGGCCGAGCGAACTCGTATTTGTTATCCGTCTCGTGAAAACAGGCTATTTGAAAACTCCGTAATTAAACATCTCTGAAATGGATTTTATCTAGTCGAGTTAATTTAGATCATACGTTAAATAAACATGAAGTGAGGTAGAGGAATTTTTCATTTTTTCGGAAAATCTTAAGAAAGTGAAAATCTAGGAATTTGGTCAGTCTGCGCAATAAGCACATTCTGACTAGGGTCGAAATTTTTTCGGACTAAACAGGTGGCCCTTTTATCCCTGACGAGTCATATTTGATATTGATCATAAACAATCCTTGTATCTCAGGATGTACATTTATTCTGACACTCCCTTAATGTAATAGCAATAAAATATTATTGGAAAGGTGGGAGAAAAAAGATGCAGCAGCCTAATAATGTCAATGAATTTTTTCCAGAACGGTCCTTGGTTTAACTATTTTTCGAGAATTGTTGTTAATTTCTATGAAACTTTGCTAGAATGCTGAAACCTTTCAAACACTGTTCGCGAAAATCTATTCGGTCCATAATTTTGGTGTAGCAGGTAGGGCATTTTTATTTTGAATTCATTGAATGACATCTCAAACTTAACCACTTTATCAATTCAAATGAAACTCTATTCGAAAGTTCTTTGCATGACCGTTACCAACACTTATCTAAGAACGTTTGATAATTCATAGGGGTAATGGCGTGGCAGAGCGGGGATCGTTCACGTGGGCATTGGTTTCATTGTCAGTTCTTTGAATAGCATATTCTGAAACACTAGGCCAATATTTGTGAAAAATTTTCAGGATGTTTCTTGAGTGAGTCTCTCCATAAATGTTAGCTCAATTCTGGTTGACTCATATACATAGGATTAGTAGGGTGGGTACATTTTTATGATTGAGTATCTTGAATTTCATCTCTAAAACCGCAGGGCAACTTTCAATGAAATTTTACCAGAAATTTATTTTGGTAACATGCACTGAAAAAATGAACGTGAGCGGTTTCTTGATTTTGGGCTATTTTAGCTCTTTCTTTCTTTAAAATGCATGTAAACGGTTCAATATTTTAACCTGAAAGAAAATCTTTAAATCCTGAAAAATATGAAAATATCCCATTTAAACCCTAAAATAGCTTTTAGGGCGTGATTTTGACCCTCCATATTTCCATATGAGTGTCACAATACCACTGCAAAATGTACTGTCATGACAGTTTATAGTCTCTTTCATACCTTTAATTAGAGTCTTATATGAAAAAAAGATCTCTTCTGAAGATACGATGGGGATAATTCATTGATGTCAATCACAAGAAAGCTTCCCTTGTAGCTTCCCTCTTTCCCTATTGTTTTGACCCCTTCAATAACAGTTTTGACTTCTAGCAATTCGCAGTCAGGTGATTAAAGACCCCTAAATTTAAAAAGCATGAACGACCAATGTCAAATGAAGAAAGGGATCCTTTAAGATTTAATAAATTCACTAGCATTTCCTTGTAGATAATTCTGCCACCAGGATGTAAAAACAAACACAATAAAAATAAAGCGCTAAAAACGCCGAAGCCCTGGTTTATACAGAGACAAGGTGACATTTGAAGGTATGAACTCCAAATTTTTAATCTTTTTAGCAAGGCTTTTTTTATGCGAGGGAAGCCAAGGATTCCATTTACCTATAAGGATCGTAAGCCATATTCCGAACACACTTCAAAGGAAAAATGCCGAACGGTATGCTCACTATATAGCGCTGAGTCCGTCAAAAACAACTAATATCCAAGGTATAGATGACTACGCCCGATACCGCTTTGCAGACAGGCGCAACTAGCGTTTTTTATGATTTCAGTTGAGTTGATTTGTTTGCTACTAGTCAGTCATTTTATCATTCGATCATTCCGCCCAACAACCGTAGTAATGCTGTTTTTCTAGGGGCTCAATCTCGTCGGTTCTTTCTTTTAGATTGAATAGAATTCCATAAAGAAGTTGTATTTTACAGTGGGAACTCAAGACATTGGTATGGTCAATTTATCCCTTTCCCACAATATGGTCCACCATATACTCTTACCCCATTATTTTTAATTTCTAACCTAGATATATATCAAATTTCACCCATGTTGATTTATTGTCTGCATCATGTTGCAAGTTAGCCCAGTTTAAAATGTTGTCGTCTGTTTAAGGGGTTTAAGAATGGGACAAGGCTTTTAAATTTTTCTAATTTAGATTAATCCATTACAAGACAACAAATGTTTAGACAGGTTCAAATTGTAAAGGGTTGCAGATTACATAAAATATGTGGGCAAATTAGTAAAATTCTTAGCAGAAAGGTTAGATAATATTAGGGAGAAAGAAAAAGTGTTTGTTAGCAGCATTTTCTTCTTTTCCCTATTAGCAAGGTCATCCGTCAAGATCAAATGTAAAAGCTATGTATCTTTATCACAGCAGTGATTTTGGCAGTGATATGTAAGAAAATACCTGGTATACATGATAAGGACAAGTTGAATAATCAAGGTTATATTCCAGAAAATTGACCTCATGTGTTGTTTCGTCTTTTCAGTTCCCTCGCCTTCAGTACTATTAGTACTTTGATTTAAGCACAGGGTAGTGAATTGCAAGCACTGCATAAAACACAACAAGCACTTAGTGTCGCACAAGAGTTGATGACGTATACCAGACATATTTTTTGCGCGCCCGTGAGCACAAAATAGCTACGTAGTACACACGTTGTTCGAGTTTTGACTCGATTATCTTTTTTCTAGGCAATTTCCAGGACACAGGGTTGTTTCCTAAAGCTTGCTAGACCAGGCCCAAAACGATATTAGCATGTGCGTGACATTTCCATCAATTTGAAACGTTCGCGAGGTGCAAACATTGAGTAGCGTTGACATTCAAATGCTGTAAATATAAGGTTACCTGATGGCCTACAAATACTTTGAGACCTTATCTTCATACACAATGTACTAAACGCATAGTGAAGATTCTTTTCAGACTGTGCGGGTGCATAGGCAGTTCAGAGTCTTTGCTTTGTGCATATTTGCAATTGTTGGAAATCCCACGCACAGGCTCATATATAGCTTAAAAATATTCAAGCCGTAGAAATGATGCTTTGGTCGACCAAAAACAAAACAAAAAATGGAAACCCTTATTACATCTCTGCACAAATTCCTGATTTGGCTTCATAAAAGATGATAAGGTTCTTGATTTCATATTTCAATGAAAATAATAGGTATAAATAATAGGTATTGTCCTAAGTTTTATCTTAAAATAGAAGTCAAAGAAAGGTAAACTTAAAATCTGGTTATTTATTTGTTTTACATTACATGTCGATTTGATAGAATTACAAAATGATTTCTATGAAATGAAAATATTGTATATAAAAGAATAAAAAAAGATAACGTAGATAATTTTTTTTGCTTGATTGATTTCGTGAAAAACAAAAACTTTTTTTTTCAAAATGGCTCCGCCACTCATGAAAACAAAGCTTTTGTTGTCTACGAAAAGAAAAAAACAAAAAGATATCCTAATACTTAATTGCGAAAATGAGAAAAAAATAAAAAAAACGTCGTTGAAAAATGTAAAAGTACGCTATTTTACCAGAGAATATTATGGCGTCACCGGTAAAATTGGTTCCGCCCAACAATAACAATATAAAAGAATACGGGGTTAGATCTACTGATAGCAATTTAAATGTTTGTAATTTTCTCATTCTTACAATCTTACTGGTCTAGTGTTGCATTTTTTAGGTGATAATCTTCCGAAAAATTTACCTCCGGATTTTTTATTTAAACAAGAGGCCGTTGGCCCTGAGTCGCTCACCTGAGAAAAAAGCTCTATAACCTAGAAATGTCTATGCAACCACAGAAAAAGATATTTTCATATATTTCAGCTGTGTTAACTGAAACCTGTCCTACCTAATTGGATTGAAATTGGCAATCTGACTTCACTATTTTGCCGACTTTTAAAGATTTCTTTATTGACCCAAGATTTACCGCCTCTACTAGTGCTCTGCCCCTGGTAGACCAACATTTACTGCTTGATGTATTTTCATAAAGGTGTAAATAATTATGAACTGATGATCCATGAAAATTTTAAAGGCTTCTCTTTAAGAAATCACGTTCATTGCCATGACAACCAGAGTTTTAAACCGATTTCAATTCCTTTAGCTATTTTGGAAAATGATCACCTAGGGAACATTCCTGTAAGATTTGGTGTAAACCGGCCTAGTAGTTTAGGGGATGTTGTTTGAAAATTGTTGATGGATGCCGGACGGAGGATTATCACAACATCTCACTCAGAATCATAGCGAGATCGATGATGTTTCATTCCTATGGACCGAATTGGTGGGATCCATCGCCGTTTTGTCCGCTTTGAATGGGCAACTTATTTCTGACCCAAATCCTACCCGGGTGTAGACTGGTCCTACTTTCAACTATCAGAATAGCCTATTCTTGGCTATTCTAATAGTGGATAGTTGGACTAGTCTAGAGCTGGTAGCCCGCTGACTGAAAGATACTCTGATATAGCGGGCAACAGTAACCGCCCGGGGTAAGAAATAAGTTGACCCATTCTCGATGTATCCAACGTTGATCGTATAAACATGGATGGAGATTATTACTAGACCACATTCAAAAAAATATAAATCAACACTGTGATCAATGACTTAAACTCTTATAACTATGATTGCAACACAGGTGAGTCGGGGTCCTAACAACAAATTAAAAAATGTCGATGGGCAACCCGGTAAACGGTGTTATTAATGCTTGATAAGACCTTAAAGGTACCCATGAATTAAACTAGTTATGCAAATGACGTAGGAAAAAAGAATGTACTTTGGGTCTATATAAACGAATCGAATATGTTATTCGACTGGTATCGGTGATCCGTTGATAATGCGACCATTTTCTTCAGTCATTCCTTCGAAGAAGGCATAATTATGGTTTGGCTTTTTATACAAATAACACTTGATCAAAACTTCGTATCCGTAGCTTTATAATTATTTTGTTCTTTCATTGCTTGGCTTTTCTTGTATTCATCCGACATAAATAGCTCCTGTACTTCCTCTAGAGATTTTCCCTTTGTTTCCGGTAACATGTACAACACAAAAAGTAGTCCGATAAAACAAACGCCAAAATACAGCCAGAATGTACCTGAAGACACACAAATATTTAAATGAAATACTGAAGAAAATAAGAAAATCAGCTCCACAATTTACATGCGTATTTTCAATTTCATTTTTCCTTCTTTATACGAAGGGGTCGGGTGTTAAGACGGGAACTTTTAACTAGTTTGATATAGCTTATCTCTCGTCGTAAGCCTATTTTTAAGTTGGAATGCGGAGCAATTCCAACTTAGATTTAACAAAACCGCAAAATGAATACAAGATAATTTCATTTCGGATTTTTTGAGAACACATATCACGTGAACAGGATGTGAATACACTTCGGCCTATTTTGTATATCTCAACTTGACAAAGACATACAGTTTATTTCATCAAAAAGTAATAATGCTGTACAATTACACAACTATCACTCCATGTATATTATTAACACGCTAATTTATGTTTTAAACTATCTTTATTGAAAGTTGCGTACGAATATATTAGTATCACATGTTTGCATTACTATATTTGGAAATCATGTGATGAGTCAAGTCCAATAATTTCAGCAATTTACAAAAGCACTAGCCAATCACGTGCTAATTTGGTAATGTCGCGATCTGTTTCCTCAGTATTGTGGTAATAGTACAGACCAATCACGTGATCTGCTTATTTGGTAAGGTCGCGACCAGTTTTTCGTAGAATTATGTTATAGCTTCTTTTTAAGGTATAGTTTCTCTTTCTAAACGACGTTATTACACATTTAACTTTTGACAAGGTCTTATATTGTTAATTTCTGTCTAAGCTACGAAATAAAAATCTTTTCTTAAAGTGATGATACACTTTTAAAGTTAATAAATATTTTTGCAACAAATTGTCGTTTGTTTTCCGTCATATTGCAGTTATCTACATGAATGTTTCATTGTAAAAACCCAATACTCATCCAATAAAACCCTTGCCACCACACATTTAATTGAATTATGAATATCTTTGCCCAATTACATTCCATCACCAAGACAATTTGCCATTTGAAACAAACCAACTAGTTCAACTTGTTTTCTTCACATTCTTATACATTAACATCTTTAAGAGCACACATCATACAGTTATTTACATCGTGAAATTGACATTCAACTCAATAAAAAAGTCATTCTTAATCGCTCACTCAGCGCTCCATTCATTCATTCAAAATAATCACTCAAGCCATTCAAAAACGCTCCAAGTTATTAAAAAAATAAGATCAACATGTACATTCAAAATGAATTAAACAAGAACCAAATCGCGGTTTTACTGACATAATTGAAATTTAAAGCGTCTGATTGGTTCTTGACGAGAGCTATTGATTGATATTTTATGCATATTTTATATAGGTTTTATATATCGCTAATTTTATTCATCCTGAACAAAATAAGCGACATTGGATTCCCTCCCTTAACTTTCACTCAAAACTCGCTCCGCTCACTCATTCAACATCATGCCCAAATCATTCCAAAATTAACTCTACCCCCAACTCAGAAGTAGAGGAGCATATATTGATTTCATCATGTCTGTCTCTCAGTCCATTGACCTATTGCTTTCCGCTTGATAAACGGAGAAGCAATTGACCTGCAATAACGAAACTTTACACAAATATTGCCAATGGCCCAAAGAAATGCCCTATTGTTTCGGGGTCATACATATCACAATTTTAACAGTTAAATCTAACTGAACAACCAATTGACCCATATCATAAAACTTGACACAAATGTTGTAGATGACCCGAGAAAGTGCCCAATTTTGGAGTCCCAAAGGTCGAAATCACAATTGAACTTCGTCAAAAAATTGTCTTGAGATTCCAACTCATGAAGTAAAAGATTTCCCTGCGAAAATAGCTTTTCATCATGGACAAATCACTTGTTGAGGTCCACTTTGCGATACTTCTAATTAGAAATGTTATTGATAACTCAAATGGAGCAGAAGTCATTTGAAAAATAACATGGAAACTGTTTTGAGTGCATAAGTGTTCGCCTGTGCGTCCATTAGTCGGCTGTATGGTCCGTATCATTTACTTCCTTTTTAGCTCACCTGAGCACAACGTGCTCAAGGGGGACTTTTAGGATCACCCTAATTCCGTCGTCCGTCGTGTGTCAACTTTCTTCAAACTTCTTCTTCTCCTAAACCACTGAGCCAATTTTAATGAAATTTTGCCAGAATGTTCCCTGAGTGACCATCTTCAAAATTCTTGCTATATTCTAATCTGCCAATAAATATGGGTATGGCAGGGCGGGGCTTATTTTGAGCCCAAAATCTTTGAACGACATCTCCTCCTGAACCCTTGGGCAGATTTCAACGAAACTTTAAATATGGGCGGGGCAGGGCAGGGCAGAGCAGGGCTAATTTTAGTCTCCTCTGTAATGAATTGGTAAGCAGGGTCTATTATGACTGCTTGTAATTCGAATAATATCTCCTCTTCAATAATTAGGCAAATTCGAATGAATCATTGTCAGAAAGTTTCTTGGATAAGATCCACTGGACCAATCGAATTTAGGTGAGCGGTTTAGAGCCATTCGGGCCCTCTTGTTATCATTTTTCTTTCATCAGATTCAGGCCTTTATAGCGATTCAGGGGTTTAAGCGTCCCTCGTTGTTGAAATACATTGATTTATATACGCCCGTCAAAAGACGAGACGTATTATGTGACCACCTGTGGCGGACGGGGGGCGTCAGCTTCGTTAGTAGCTTGAGGTCACGCTTTCGAACGCATTCCAACTTATCAGTACTTTCAGTACTTTGATTAATTTAGTGACAATGATAGTATTGTCTATGGATAAACAAAGTTAATTTGACGAGTACAATTAGAATTTATTTTCCAATCGAAAAGGAGCCATACTTGAGAGAACATTTATTTTCATAATTAACTTTAACTTGTCTTCAACTTTGAGATATCAGATTTTTTTTCAGAATTCAGTTCAGAGAATTTATTCCTATCTGTTTGAAAACTTTTTTTAAAAAAATACAGGAGTTATGCTCCTCAGAATGTCAATTTGAACATGTGTGACCTTGTAATTTACTCTAATTCAAAGGTGGCTATATGTATTGCGACATTAAAGAGAGAAAAAATTTGTTAAATCATTTCAAATCCAAGGATATGTTAAGTATTCTTCAGAAATGAGCCTGCGCGTTAGATTTTCAACAATTTCAAATATGCACAAAGCAAAGACTCTGACCAGTCTGTGCATCTGCACAGTCTGGTCACAGTCTTCACCATGCACTTAGTAGATAGATAAGGTCTTAAAGTATCTATAGAACATCAGGTAATCCTTATATTTACAGTATGCGGCTGTCTACGCTACTCAATGCTTGCACCTCACAAACATTTCAAATTGTTAGAAATGTCACGCACAGGCTCAAATAAAAGTTAGAACTAGATGAGTTTGAATCTATCAAAAAGTGTTAAAGTCGAAAAGTTCAGAAGTAACCACGATTTTATAGAAGTTAAAGAATATCTTATTATAGGTCATTGAATATCAATATGACATAATGGAGACAACCTACCATATTTCCCCACACTCTCGAGCAAGCTCAAAAAGGTCAAGGACACTATTAAGTTGAACACCCAGTTAGTGGCTGTAGCAAATGATGTCCCTGTACTTCTGGCCCAGGTCGGGTAGATCTCTGAATTGATGGTCCATGGCATCGGTCCAAGTCCTGGAATGGATAATGACAGATAAGATAACCCGCATTTTTGAATAAACACCAAAACACATTCTAAATATATATGATATAGGGGAAGCCCATGCCTTTATAACAAAAAAAAGAACAATGTTTCCTCGGAATAAATTGTGAGTTCAAAGTATCTAAATGAAACTGTTCTACATCGTTGAATTGTTTATTTTCTAGTGGTTTTTTTTAAAGTTTTATTAGGATCCGCGTTGCACAATTTAGTAGAATTAGAGTAAGGTGGTTAATAAAACAGGAGGATGAAGAGTACCTGGTGCGAAACCCATAACAAAAAGGGCTAGACCTAAGATCGCCATCCAACTGTAATTTGTGGGGCAATAAGAATCCGCCCAATAGTACTTCCGATCACCACGTGGTATTTCCCATGTTGAGTCCTCATTACACCGGAAGGTGACGTTTGGATAATAGGCGTATCGTTCTGGTTTATCCTTGAAAACTGGCAGACAGCTACCCGTTGTTTGGGGGTTCTCTTTCTCGTAACAATATCCACAATCTTCGCTTATGATACAATCTTCACATAAACTGGATGTAAGAAAGAAATACATGTATGTTTCTATCAGGTATAAACATACATGTTTACATCGATTTTGTATCACGTTTTATTATATAACGAATTACAATATTTCGATTTTTTCTCTCCGGAATGTTGGTCAGGACTTTAATAAAAAAAATTTACATAGTGTACTAATATTGAAGATGGATTACGAAACTCGCTTTATTTGATAACTAAAATTAGTTTATTCAGTATGAGAAGTACACACTATTCTCATAGAGACTTGAATAGACAACTGAATTGCATAATGTAGTCATTAGGGCGGGTTTTCCTTTGAAACAGTTCATATGCCTCTAGAGAACTAGTTATTTACTTTTCCAGAGGTAAATAATAATCAACAAGAGTGCCAGAGTCACAAAAAACGCAGTTTGCGATTAACGAGATTTTTAGATGAAGGCCCCATTTCCCATGACGCGGCTGAAATTCACCACACCGTGAATATATGCATAAGGTCAGGTGACATGGAACGTTTTGTGAAAGTTCCATCTAAATCTATCCATAAATGTGGGAGGAGTTGCGTTCATAAGATTGGAACCTACAACCGGACGTACGTACGTATGTTCTGACAACAGGACGCACATACAGACCGAGAAGATGATACCACCTTCGGCGGTGTATAAAAATATGTGCATACCTATATGTAAAACATTTAGTCTCATTTCCTATTAACGTCATGTTTGGCCCGAACTCCTTTACGTCCAGGGTTGGTGTAAATTTAATAGAAAGCTGGAAGCCTATAGCCAATACAGCCAGACCAATCATCACCCCTACAAATTTGAAATGTTCAAAGGTATAAAGGCATTATTATGAATACATCTCAAACTATTCAGTTATAACGTAGGGGATATAAATGCGCACTTGGTGTTTTGAATGAAAAAAAATATCTAACGCGGTTGGGGGAATTGATAATTGACGAGAATCTGCCGAGACTTTTATCAAATCCCGCAACCGAGTTAGATATTATTTCATACAATACACTAAGTATATATTATATTTATTTTATAACTACTATTTGCCTTGTTTTTGTCGATGTTTCTTACAGAAATGCAAGTTTCTAAAAATAACCGCATTATATCATAGTTCAAAAATATCCATGTGATATCATAAAAAATATCATATGGGGTGTTATCGCACGTATATTTGTATAGTTATAAGATAAAATGGAATATTTAATTGAAAACTTTAATGAAAATATGACAAGTAAACGATAACTAGGTTTTCGAATATAACAGAAACACTGAGAAAAAAAACTAGTCATTTGGTGCTTTCTCTAACTCAGATGGAAATCATTCTGCTATTATTTGAAAGAGCTTCGGAAGGAAAAGCACATTTTATCAATAAGGCTCGTGTTAAAACGACAGAATAAACTATAAAGAATAGACCAATCATATATACCTATCATACTCATGATAGTCAACATTCTTCGTCCACTCCTCTCTACTAGCCAGATACCAATAAGGGTACACATACAGTTCACGGCGTTAGGTACACAAACTAACCAAATAGCTAACTCTACTGGAAAACCCGCCAGCTTGAGGATCGAACCACTGTAGTAGCTGTTGTAAGAAAAATGTTTACCTTAATTCATCATTAACATACAGTATATATAAAGGCCTATACTTATATTTCAGCAGACCTCTTACTTTAATCTAGATCTTCAGTTTCTTAAATCAGTTTGAAGAAATAAAAAAAAATAGAGACATATTTTGAAGATGATTTTATTTTTGTAAGTACAATGACAAGTATCCCTCTTTTCTAATCATTCCTTCGTTTTTCCACTAACAATAAACCCTTCTTTCTTGTTGTCAATATGTCAGTTCTCAATGTTGCATTGAAAACAGTAAATATGACACAAACAAAAGACATAAATATATTCAGGGTAAAAAAAGAACACCTAACATAAAAAATATGTAATGCGTACTTCGTATGAAAAGAATATCGAACGAGGTTTAGGGAATTGATAATTGCCGAGGCTCTGACAAGACAATTATCGATTTCCACAACCGAGTTATATATTTTTTAATACAATGCACTAAGTACGTATTACATTTATCTTATATCCTCTATTTGCCTTGTCTTCGTCGATGTTTCTAACAGAAATGCAAGTTTTTGAAAATAACCGCATTATGTCATTGTTCTAGAAATACTGTGATATTGTAAAAAAAAGTCATATATGATGTTATCACACGGGTAGTTGCATAGTTAATAGATAAATATACATACATGACAGTGTTAATTCCACAGAGCTGTTGAAACAATTGAAGTCCACATCCAAGGAAAAGTGCCCGTCTTACAGGCTGTGTTCGAAGCATTCTCTGTACAACACCGCTACCCACTATAATGACAAAAAGGAGTTTTCCCTTTAATACATCAGACAGAATAAAAGTAACGCCAAGAAACAAAGGTTTAAAAGTTTTATTTGCTTAAAATGAAGTAAGTTGAAAATACACAATACAAATGGCTGAATCATGTTTTATTTCACAAAGAATGAAATGGGGTCGGAACCTAATTTCTACCAGCTTATCCTTCCCCTATAACACACACAAAACAAGAGGGCCTGTATCGCTCCACTGGCTTAAAAATCTCAAGATTTGAAAGAGAGATATTGAAAATAGAAGGTAATGAAAGTGAACATCATTCAGAAGGAATTCTGACTTTTTCTAAGTCGAAACAGACTAATGAAGGAATGAACTTATTTAACTGATATGTAAAATTACAAGGAAGAAAACTATTTAGATATCACTTTGAAACAAGAGGACCAGAATGGCCCTAAACCGATCACCTGAATTTTATTGATCGAGTGGATCTCATCCTATCCATATTTCTTGAGCAACTTTAGAAGAGGGTCACCCAAGGAACATTCTGGTAAAGTTTCATTGAAATCGGCCCCATGGTTCAGGAGGAGATTTCGTTCAAAAATTTCGGGGTCAAAAAAAGCCCCGCCCTGCCACGCCCATATTTAGGGGTCAATCCAAATTTCTTAACAACTTTAGAAGAGGTTTACCCAAGGAACATTCTGGTAAAGTTTCATTAAAATCAGCCCCATAGTTCAGGAGAGGATGTAGTTCAAAGATTTCGGGGTCAAAATAAGCCCCTCCCTGCCACACCCATATTTCGGGGTCAATCCAAATTTCTTGAACAACTTTAGAAGTGGCTCACCCAAGGAACATTCTGGTAAAGTTTCATTGAAATCGGCCCAATGGTTCAGGAGGAGATGTCAATCAAAGGTTTTTAGGTCCAAATAAGCCCCGCCCTGCCACGCCCTTATTTGGGGGTCAATCCAAATTTCTTGAACGGCTTTAGAAGAGGCTCACCCAAGGAACATTCTGGTAAAGTTTCGTTGAAATCAGCCCAATGGTTCAGGAGAGGATGTAATTCAAAGATTTCGGGGTCCAAATAAGCCCCGTCCTGCCACATCCATATTTCGGGGTCAATCCAAATTTCTTGAACGGCTTTAGAAGAGGCTCATCCAAGGAATATTCTGGTAAAGTTTCATTGAAATCGGCCCAATGGTTCAGGAGGAGATGTCGTTCAAAGATTTCGGGGTCAAAATAAGCCCCGCCCTGCCACGCCCATATTTGGGGGTCAATCCAAATTTCTTGAACAACTTTAGAAGAGGCTCACCTAAGAAACATTCTGGTAAAGTTTCATTGAAATCGGCCCAATGGTTCAGGAGGAGATGTTGTTTAAAGATTTCGGGGTCAAAATAAGCCCCGCCCTGCCACGCCCATATTTGGGGGTCAATTCAAATTTCTTGAACGGCTTTAGAAGTGGCTCACCCAAGGAACATTCTGGTAAAGTTTCATTGAAATCGGCCCAATGGTTCAGGAGGAGATGTCGTTCTAAGATTTCGGGGTCAAAATAAGCCCCGCCCTGCCACGCCCATATTTGGGGGTCAATCCAAATTTCTTGAACAACTTTAGAAGAGTGTCACCTAAGGAACATTCTGGTAAAGTTTCATTGAAATCGGCCGAATGGTTCAGGAGGAGATGTCGTTCAAAGATTTCGGGGTCAAAATAAGCCCCGCCCTGCCACGCTCATATTTAGGGGTCAATCCAAATTTCTTGAACAACTTTAGAAGAGGGTCACCTAAGGAACATTCTGGTAAAGTTTGATTGAAATCCACCTAACGGTTTAGGAGGAAAAGATGTTTAAAGAAAAGTTTACGCACGTACGCACGCACTCACGGACGCACGCACGACGGACACCTCGCCATGACAATAGCTCGTTGGCCTTCGGCCAGTGGAGCTAAAAACAACATTTACATAGATAATGACAACTTATACAAGCATGTTATTGTTTTCAACTAAGAGTTTTTGTTTTTTTTGGAACGTTTTCAATGGTTTGAATGAGTTTTTTGAATGCTACAAATGCTTCGTTGGGGAAGCGATTTGGAATGGATTTTATGGAGGTGAGTGCCGATATCACGATGGTATAAAATGTATAAATTCAAAGCATTTTACCCTCCTGTTGCATTTTTATGTTATCGTCAACAGCCTCCTGAATATCGTTAATTTCATCCTCTACATCTTCAACGCGGCGGATCTGTTTTAAGGCTTTCCTCGCGTCTTCCACTCGACCCTTTTCCATTAACCATCTTGGACTCTCTGGCAACGCAAAGAACCCAACAAATTGTATAACACTGGGTACACCAGCTAGACCGAGCATATATCTACAAATCAAAAAAAAAAAAACGCTAAAAGGTGTATTCTATGGTGGTTTTTTTTTCACTTGTCAGGGCGTGGTTTAAACCGTGACGTAATTTGGCGAGATTTTTTTCAACATCCTCTTTCAAAATTTACTCGGCTTTAATCGTTAGTTTTACGCGTGTGAATAACTGTATTCTAAAACCAAATTGATAACGTGCTAAGCGAAATTGGACACACTTCATTATGGATTACCAAATCCTCGTAACTCCAGCTTGTCCAAGCTGAAGTTACGAGGGTTTGGTAATCTAACTAGTGTTTCAAGTTATACATGTCGACTATCGATAAAAGTGAGTTTTAATAAATTAAAGCTGATTAACCCTAACTTTAAATGCAACGATCCGTTACTTAGGCTCCGCCCCGCCAGGGTAAAAATATGGATTATACGTGTATAGCCTGGTTAATTTGACCCGACTTTGACCTCTGTGGAAAAAATGCTTAAACAACAATTACCGACATATTCTATCAATAAACAAAATGTATAATACATTCAATATCGTTTGTTATTCATTCCTATGAAAGAACGTGCAAAAGCAAATAGGAATAATCATGTTTTTATTCATCTAAATAGCAGGGGTCAGATTCAAGTTAATAAAATCGCACTATACATAGGAGTTCTCTATGTAAAAACTTGTTATAGCGCGGTTTAGTTGACCCGAATCTGACCCCTGCCATTTAGATGAATAAAAATCTGATAATTCCTACCCGGCTTTGCTCATGATTTCATGGGAAAGGATAACAAACGGTATTGAACGTAATACATATATTGTTAAATGATAAGATATGTCGGTAATTGTTTTTTAATCATTTTTTCCTCAAATGCCAATTTGGGTCAAATAAACCAAGGCATACTTGCACATTCTACATTCACCATCTGTGCTAAGCTGTCATCTTGACATTCAACATTTTATACGCATTAATCAGTCAGCCAATGTTTATGAACCTGGGAAGGTTGTTTGGTTGAAGATTTCCGAAAGATAACAAACTTTGAAAAAGAAAATTCTTGTGGCATATGACACAATATGGAAGAAAATTATGAAAACTTTAAAGGTGTAAGAAATAGATTTTACAAAAATAACAAATCTCGGCATTTGATATTCTGGTGCAGGATTTCCGAGTAGCCATAAATATGATTGTTTTTATTTTAAATAGCATTACATAATTGAACAGACAATAGCTGTATATTGGCATTAGGATCGTATACTCAAAGTCACTACAAGACATAGATAGAAATATTTAATAGCATTTTGAAGATAAAAAGCTTAACATAAAAGAAATCGTTGGATTTACCTCCACCCGTTTTCTTTGTTGACTGAGAACAGACCGGCAACAACACTTGATATAACGATGCCTGAAAAAAGCCGAGAAAGATCATTAACAGAAGCAAATACAATACATTATATTGCATTAAATTATATTAATTTCTTACAAAAAGCAATAACGATAATAATAATAATAATAATAATAGTAAGAGCCGTCAGAGACGGATTATGCTCCCCGAATAAGGCATTGTCACAAAAACAAAAGCCATGTTGGACATGGACATCCCCCTCGAAGAAAGCTTGATAATAAACTGAAGTCTAATAGATAAAGGATTCTTTTGTACTGTCAAAGATTTGCCTCCAATAAAATCTAAGTAATAAAAATAACAAAGGGCAATAACTCCAAAATTATGCTAGCAAGAGTTTTAGTTAAGGTGTATTGCACTTCTCCTCCATGAGATCTATCCACCCATAAAGATTCAAGATGATAGCTACTATACTTTAGGAGATATGCTCCAGACAAAATCTAAGTATAAAAAACAACAAAGGGCAATAACTCCAAAATTATGCAAGCAAGATTTGCAGTTCTTGTACACTGCACTTTTCCTCTATGAGATCTATCCACCCATAAAGTTTCAAGTTGATAGCTATTATACTTTAGGAGATGTGCTCCAGACATAATCTAAGTATCAAAAATAACAAAGGGCAATTACTCCAAAATTATGCAAGCAAGAGTTGTAGTTCTTGTGCATAGCACTTCTCCTCTATGAGATCTATGGACCCATAAAGTTTCAAGTTGATAGCTGTTATACTTTAGGAGATATGCTCCAGACTTAATCTAAGTATCAAAAATAACAAAGGGCAATAACTCCTAAATTATGCAAGCAAGAGTTGTAGTTCTTGTGCACTGCACTTCTCCTCTATGAGATATATCCACCCATAAAGTTTCAAGTTGATAGCTATTATACTTTAGGAGATATGCTCTGTGGTCAGATTGCAAGGACTCAAATAAGGTGTAATCTTATACAGCAAACATAAAGGTAACAAACATTAAACCTCCTTTTTGCATGACATATTTTTAGACACAAATTTCAAATAGTTTATGGTAAAGGGCATCTGATTTGCTACTGAAATGTGAAATTTCATCAAATTCTGAGCATAAGACTAGGAGAAATGAAAGAATAACTGTATTTTACGCGCTAGCGTAAAGGTAACAAACATTTAGCCCCCTTTTTCCATGATATTTTTTTTTTTACGTTAATTTCAAATTGTTTATAGTAAAGGGCATCTGATTTGCTACTCAAATATGAATTGCACTCAATTCTGACAGTTAGACTAGGAGAAATTTGGGAATAACTGTTTTTTACCCTAAGCACCCTTTTCCCGTGACGAGGCCTCAAATCCAAAAACCGTCACAGATGCATCAACACTATATCACAGGAATTTCACATGGAAAGTTTCATTTGATTTGGCCCTAGGGTTATGGAGAAATAGGTGGGGACGGACGGACGGACGGACGGAATAACTATTTTACATGCTTACGTAAAGGTAACAATCATTTAGCGCCCTTTTCCATGATAATTTTTTTACGTTAATTTCAAAATTGTTTAAAGTTAAGGGCATCTGATTTGCTACTCAAATATGAAATTTCACTAAATTCTGACAGTTAGACTAGGAGAAATTTGGGAAAAACTGTTTTTTACCCTAAGTCCCCTTTTCCCGTGACGAGGCCTCAAATCCAAAAACCGTCACAGGTGCATCATCACTGCATCAAAATTTGTGAAAAACAAAACATAGCCAGGGCTTCATCATGGATTTTTAGAAAGATTAAAGCCATAAGAACAACCAAACGACATGGTTAGATCGATTGGTTCATGACTAGATTAACTTTTGACAAGTCAGCATTTTAGTTGTATTTGAACAGTACAGTTATAAATAATTGTATCCCTCGAAGAATTACTTTCCTCGTACGTGCAACTCGCTATGCTAGAACCATTTGTTTCTGCGCGCATTTTGATTTACAGAATTATTACATAGACCCTCTTACCAATAGTAATAAAGAGCTGGTTAATGGTTACTAGACGTCCTCGGATCTCGGCGGGTGCAGCCTCGGCCACGTAAACAGGTATGGACATTGACGCAAAACCTGAAATCACAGTAAACAACAGCGTGAAAATAACTAGATGAATATTTTTGGAATCACTTTTGAATGAAATTGAATGAGTGTGTGGAGCGAGTTTTGAGTGAATTTAAATGGAGGATATCCAACATCACTTATTTTGTTCAGACTGAACAAAATAAGCGACATCTATAACCTACCTTTAATAAAATATGAATACAAGTTCTATAAAAAGCTTCCGATCTCTTCAAGAACCTATAGTCAGCCCGATTAGCTCAGTCGGCACAGCACCGGACTTCAAAACCCTTAAATATCGATCGCGTGGGTTCGACTCCCAGGCTGGCACACTAACACACTAATTGTCTTTCGGATAAGACGTTAAACCGAGGTCCCGTGAGACGGTGCTTTTCACTGAGCACGTTAAAGAACCATGGTGGATGTCAGCAGTAGTTTTGTCATATCGTATCCTTGCACTTTACCCCTTAACAACTAATCGTCTACTGGGGACACCGCTCATATGGGCATGTGCTACGGTAGAGACGATAAATAAACGTAAATACACAAGAACCTATCAGACGCTTAGATTTTCAATTAGGTGTCGGTGAAATCGCGATTTTTTTCTAGCTTTATTTTTAATGGCGTTGTCGATATTATCTTTTCCAGTGAGTTTGATGCGTTTTTAAATGGTTTGAGTGAGTGTTTGGAATTGATGAATGAATGGAGCGCTGATTGAGTGATTTGAAATGTTTTTGATCGAAATGAATGTCAATTTCACGATGTTGTTAACACAGTTCCAAGTTACAGCAGAATACTTCTCGTAATACCAGTACAGATATCAATCGGAACATCGCTTCGACTTTTCCGTAAACTTGAAAGTACCTCGGATGTAAGTGTAGTAATATTTGTTAATTTTTAGGTTATTCGGCTCCTTGTGGTACTTTGGTTGATACACTTGAAGAAAAGTAAATTCCTTTACTGCTTTACGAGCGTCTGTGGATATATTTTTTGGGCATGTTAAAATTTGAAAGCAACCGTTTTGTTTTCAAATCATAAAAATGCCAAATTTTAACCTTACGTTGATTTTGTTTTTCCGCAACGTCGTCTTAAGTAATGTATGGGACGTCATATAAACCCACGTGCGATGTGACGCGCTTTCATGTCCACGCCCTCATTATTCCCGAGGTTTATTCCGTAGAATCGCCGATAGTGCCCGAGATATATCACAAAAAACTCGCATGACCATAACAACGACCATGATAATGCAGGGCATTGCAAGATATTTGGGTTACTGCGAGTTAGCAGGCGCCATGTGGGCTTCGAAGATCAAATGTTAACTAGGGTTTATCTACATTCAGAGATCCTGTAGGCCAATAACAAACATTCAAGACCGCTAGCCAGAAAAATATATTGTGAAAGACATCGAGCCTTCAATGATTTCAACAAGCAAGCTATGATATAGACGTTGTGAGTAGCAACTTTATGTAAACTGCGTTTAGGATACATAAAGCCTCTTGTTTTAAATCGAGTCGCTTTATGTTATCTCAATTTAAGCAAGCGGTTGTGCTGGCGAGCCACCTGACGAGCGAGAAGCATAGAAAACAATTAGGAGGAAAACTTAGTTCTTATCGATTATGAGAAAAATCTTAGTTGTCTTTTATTTTGATTTAAAAATACTTAAAAAAAGAGGGGCTTATTCATTACCATTAAGAGGGAGGGGGCCTTATTAGCTGATACAAGATTGATGATTAATTTAATTCCATGCATCTATTGCACTTGTCATTCAGGTTCAATATAGATATCCCTATAACAGCCTAGACTGTATGTATTTTAACCACTGTCTCTTTTCTGGGGTAAGATGCACTTAGCATGATGATAACCTAGATTTGAGATATTCGCATCGATACTAAACCCTTGTCATGCTGAATTAATTTTGGCTAAAAAATTTCATCAAAATCAAAGGGCAAAAAGCACTGAAAGTACCAAGAGTAGGTCAGTTTTTATTTGAAAAACTAAATCTATTGACAATTCTGGTTTGAATGCGTGAAACAGGTGGTGTAGATTAACATCAGACTGCACATATGTGCAGGCTGATGTTGGTCTATAGCTCCTGCCAAAGCAGGAATATTCTGGGTCCAGCATGACAAGGGTTAAATTATATTCAGGCAATATCGAACGTCTTCCACCTCGACCATAAGGTCCTCCAAGGCTAAATGCGTGTGCTGTCATTGTTTTTAGCTCATCCATAAACACTTTATTCTGTTTAAAATGGATTAAATAGAAAAAAAAAATAAATAAAAACAAGAAACACAAGAAATCTGTCTTATATCAAACTTAAAGTTTTTTTTTTCTTATTTATTCAATATGTCCTTTTTCATAAACTGAAATCGATAAAGTGTGACAATTTGTCCCGCAAAATTAAAATCTATGAGCCAAAGATCATATTCGCAAGTCAAGGGTTCTAGCTCCACTATGTTACTTACTTAAGGAAAAAAGTGGAGATAGAACCCTTGGCTTGCGAAGATAGCCAAGGATCGGCCTAGCTGGAAATAGACTACTATAAATCTCAATTAAAAAAACAAACAAAAAACAAACAAACAAAAAAACTGATGGTAAAATCCTTCATTATAAAAAAATGTCTGATTTAACGTGTGTTTTTAAGATCTTATGAAATGCCCTGTCACTTTAGATAAAGGCAAAGTTTGTCGAAGTATTGGTATGCTTTGTGTGTGTGTGCGTGCGTGTGAACGCGTTTGTTTGTTTGTTTTTAATTGAATGAAGGGATTGCAAATTGTCATTTTGTTGGCCATCTTAGAAATTTGCAAATGAAATTTAACATCTTATTTATCATCTCGCTGAATGTTCGTGTTCTTGTTCTTGTAATTTTTCTTTTTCAAAGAATATCCTGGCCATCAATATAGCACCCCATCTGGACAAACAGACTCGAACTCACAACTATCCGATTACAACAGGCGAGCGAAAACTCATTTTACACTAGATGATGGCTACTTTTTATGGGGGCAATTTCACCATTATCGCGCTGCTCCACCGTCATCTGAGAGTAAGCTCTGTCGATTGATCATGTCTACAAACAGAACAGAACAGAACAGAACAGAACAGAATCTTTATTAAACCATTCAACTTGAACACATATGGTTCATCGTCGAAGTACATACATATAAAATTACATGCATAAGTATGGACAGTTTTTCATATAAACAAAATAGTAGAAAATGTATTTGCGGAAATAATGAAACAAATAGAGTCTTACTAGAATTCCTGATGTGAGGAAAATACTTGGTTACATGGAATAGTTAGTTATCAATATTGTTCAATTCGTTTTGTCTTTTCTTCATCGCTTTTTTATAAAATATACCTATTCCATTAAGAATGTTCACATTTTCTGAGTTTAACATTTCTATCAATTTGAACATATTTGGGTTATTATAATAATATTTCTTTATGTAATTTTTTCGTAATTCTGTATAAGCTGGACATATAAACAAAAAGTGAAATTCATCCTCGATTTGGTTTAAGTTACATAGATTACAAATTCTTTCATTCCTGGCAATGTTTCTATGACGTCCGGTTTCAATCGAAAGCTGATGGGCTGATAAGCGTAACTTAACTAAAGCATTCCTATGACTTGGTATATTCATTTTGCAAATATAGCTTGAAAAACAAAAACTGTCTTTTAGATTTTTAAAGATTAATAATGATGATCGGTTGCTTATATCTTGAAACCATTCACTGATGTAAATATCAACTAATCTATTGCGTAAAATTGGTACAAAAAGTTTTAAATTTACTGATTCTGGAAATAGCCATACATCGTAAAATCCTGTTTTTTGTAACAAATCCTTTACCTTGAAAATCCAAGAGTTTGCACTGTTTATATTTAACAATTCATCTTTCACTGTGTATAAAATGCAATTAGCGCTTTTTTCAGAAAACAATTTAATAAAATATTTTATGATTCTAATTTTTATGTTTATATGCAATGGGTGTCTTCCTAATTCGCCATAAATGGCGGAGTTACAAGTGGATTGTTTGACATTTAAAATTCTTTTCAGAAATTTTCTATGAATACGTTCGATCAATTCGCTTGAAACAAAACCCCAAACCTCACAAGAATACATTAAAATAGATGCAACAAAAGAATCAAATAAATCCAGCATAATTTTAATAGGAATTTCTTTCTTTTTGGTAATATAAAATAAGTCACTCATTGATCGCATTGCTTTCCCAGCCAAGGTCTTAAATGCGTCAAAAAATGATCCATTGCTGCTAAAAACTAGTCCTAAATAATTAAATTGAGAAACTATTTCTATGTCGTTCCCGGAGTAAGTAAATTTAATTTCATTATTTATATTCGTGCGACGCTGAAAGACGACTATTTTTGTTTTTTCGACATTTACCCTAAGTTTCCACTTAAAACAATACTTTTCAAATGCTAATAATAGATCTTGTAGTCCGATAGCTGTTTCGGATATTAAAACCGAATCGTCGGCAAAAAGCAATAGGTAAATCGATAACTGACCTAAAGTGAAGCATTCGGTAGTATTTTGCTGCAAAAATAATTCAATATCATTAATAAATAAAGAAAATAAGAAAGGCGAAAGTGATTCACCTTGTAACAATCCAACATCGTAATTATATATCTCTGAAATAGAGTTCATATGTTTAATACAAAGTTTAACATCTTGATATAATGAACGAATAATGCTAAAAAGTTTGCCAGTTATATTATTATTGACCAGTTTAAACCATAGACCATTACGGTAGATTGAATCGAAACATTTTTCCAAATCAATAAAGCAGCAAAAGAGTTTCTTTTTTTCATAAAATTGTTTCTGTATAAATGAATTCAAAATAAAAATTGCATCAACGGTGCTGTAATTATTTTTGAAACCGAATTGGGCGTCAGTTAAAATATCATTATTTATTGACCACGCCTTAAGACGTTCATTGATCAATGAGGTGAACAACTTAGAAAAACAACTCGTCAACGTAATGCCGCGATAATTGGCTGGGTCTGACTGGTCACCCTTTTTATGTATGGGTACAATAACTCCCTTTGACCAGGATGTGGGAAATATTTGTTTTTCAAGTATATAATTAAAAAGTCGTAATAAAGGTTTTTCAAGATAGTCAATGCATTCTTTAAAATATTCATAGATTACGTTATCTGTTGAGCATGATTTATTTGTACCAAGATTTTTGACACACTTTCTTAATTCAGCTTCATTAAATGGTAAATCTAATTCTGAAAAAATATTGTTTAAATTTTGCGTGTTGTCGAAATTTTGTAGAAATTCTTCACATTCTGTATCTTCTTGTACGTGTATTTCTGATGATAAATTTTTAAAATGTTCTAAGAATTCAGAAATATCAATTTCCGATCCCTTGTTTTCTTCTTTCTTTCGCTTAAAAAATTTCCAAAATTCTTTGGGTTTTTTATTTTTCATATTCTCTAAGTCAATTGCCATTTTTCTGTTGTAATTTCTTTTTGCGATTTTACAATGGTATTTATAATCACGTTTTTTTGCAAGAAAATCCTGTCGATTTGAATCGTTTTTAACTAAATTGTATCGCCTGAGAGCTTCTTCATAAACAGACTTTTTGTGCCTGCATGTATTGTCAAACCATTTTTTCATAGAATATTCACTGTTATTACATAAATTTGTCCTTTGTTTACTGTGGTTTTTAAAATATACATTTCCTTTATCATTTAAATACTCTGTGAACAATTGGACCAAATTATCTGGATCCTCTCCATTAAAAATACACTCTTCTAATTTTTCGTAAAGATTTTCAATTGACATGTATATATCGGAAACAAACTCCTCTTTATACTCATTTTTCCATTTATATGAAACTTTTTCACTGTTATTTGATAATGGGACATTTTTCAAACAATTAACAAGAATATTGAAAGACAAAGGTGCGTGATTAGAAAAAATGTTAAAATCGTGCACTTCAAAATCCAAAATATAGTTAAAATTATCAAAATTTGTCAATAGATAATCAACGGTGCTTTCACCATTATGGGTAAAGCAAGTAAAATTGCCAATATTGCAGTCTTTACCAAGCCTACCATTAACAATTTTTAAATCTACAGATTTACACATTTCGAGTAGACAGTCTCCAAATCGATTTGATCCCTGATCACAATGTGCTCGAGGGATTAACCCGACCGTGGGACAATCAGACTGATCTTGATCGATTAGTGGCTGATCATGAGCGATGTAATCAGTTTTCCCTGCTATCCGTGCGTTTAAATCTCCTAATATAAACACTTTACCTCCTAAATTTTGAAAATATCTGGTATCTGTTTCTAATTTATCAAAAATTTCAAAATCAAAGTTATCGTAGACAGGCGATCCTTCAGGTGCAATATAGGTTGAGCAAATGTAAATATTCTCCGTCAAATTAAAAAATGATTTTTCCAATTTAAACCACTGTATGCAATCAACGGAGTTTCGGATCAATTTTACTCCACGCGAAAAGCTATTTCTAACGTACAGTAAAATCCCCCCGCTATTTCTCTTTGCTCGCTTGTTTTGTAGCTTTCTATATGAATGAAAAAGTGTAAAACCATTTATAGATATCTTAGAGTTCTTTTTTGTCCATGTTTCGGATAAGAATATCAAATCAAAGTTAGAGATGAAATTTACAAATTCTGTGTTATTTAATTTATCTTGGGTAAGACCCTCTACATTCCAATGCAAGCACTTTACACCACTTCCGCGATTGTCCTATAGATTAACACCCTGTGTTGTGGGTTCCCGATATAATGACCCATCAATGTAAAGTTTATCCATTACGAGATACGCTTCTTTACCGTCATCTCTGGCCTTTTTCATTACGGGGTAAAGTCTTTTCCTTGTAATTACTACTTCGTGCGGGAACTGTTGCGCGATTCCATCCGGTCGTGCGAGCTGATCTGCGCTACGCCTGACTCTTTCCCTGTCCGGATAGTAGACGAATTTTGCAACAATTGGGCGTGTTTTAGCTGTGTTAAATCGTCCGATTCTGTGAGCGCGGTGCAATTTTATGTCATTTTTTGCATTTGCTATGTTGCATTTGGTTTCAATCATTGTCAACACTTTATTTACACAATCGTCATCTTTTTCTCCTTTTTCCTCAGGGATACCGAAAAACAAAAGGTTGTCTCTCATGCTTCTGGCTTTAAGATCAATTACTTCCCTTTTCATGGATTCTGTTTGTTCACTTTGTTGTTTTTCAATATTTTTTAGACTTGTAAGCATTTTATTAATTTCATCCTGTTTCTTTTTTAAGGAATCTATAGTTGATGAATCAAAGTCTCTGCTTTTCTCAATATCGGTCACCTGTTTTTCAAGTTTAGTCACTTTATTATCTAATTGGTCTAATCGATAATTAATTGACGTGATTGATTTTTGGATGCTATCTAACTGGACGAGTTTATTATCGATTAGGTCTAGTCTTTGTATTAAAGTAGAGAACTGATCACCTCCCGTTAGGTTAAAGTATGTTGGTGGACTATTATAAGTGGGTGTATTGTATGTCGATCCATGGCCCTGTACCTGTGCTGTTGGTAGCTGCGGTGACGCATAGTTCTGACCGTAATTCACAAAATTACCATTCACCGGTGACTGAATTTGAGACTGATTGTTCATATTGTTCATATTTCCTGATTGTTTGGGCTTATTTGATGAATTGTTATTATTTTGGGGGTTATCTTTTGTACTCACTGTAGCCCGCCTTTTTTCTTTGCCATTGTCCTCTGGAGTGAATTTACTCGAATTGCGTTTTCTCCCCATAATATATCCAAACTATCATTTTTCTGTCGTAATTCTCACAATAGAACATTTAGACACATTTGTAAACTGTAAACGTAACGATTGTCTCTATTTATCTTGATTTATATCCATTTTTTATTTTATTTTTTCCTGTATTCAAAAAACGCGTCCATACTTCACGCATGCGCACAACAAAAAAAAAAGAAAAGCGAAGTCAAAAGACTTACCTATGACGCCCGTGAATTTAATGACATAAGCTAAATTCCCAAGTAGCCTTAATAACTTCGTTGGGTCATTTGACCTAGATTCTCCTAATCAAACAACAACTCCCTTTGATTAGCTGTTAATTGTAAAGGAACAAACGTTGTTTATAATGCGTCTTTATCCAAGACATACTTGAGCGCACTTGTTAATTGAAAGTGATTATCTTCATATTATTATTGTTATTATTATTATTATTACAGTCATAAATGCAATAGTCACTGGGTCCCAAAATGATTCTTCTTTATCCAGAACATCTCATTCAAAAGTTAGTTAGAACGCAAATGAAGTTGATAGGATGAAAAAAAAAAAAAAAAAAAAAAAAAAAAACACAAAAAAACTAAGACCCGTTAAAAAATAAGAATGTCTCTCGTTGACTAAAATATGTGTATTTAAGTGAGATCTCTTGCCCTTTATTTGTCACCATTCTCGTAAATTTAATGTCGCTACGGTAGCGTTTACCCGCATGAGCGACGCCTCAAGGAAATTGTTGTCCAAAAAGGAAATAAAAAAAAATATTGGACAAAACAATGCTGAATAGCGGTGCCTGTCTCTTTTCATATCCGGGTTAAATCACCGCAACAATTATCATTGATTCAAAGTCCGTTAGACAGCTAGTTAGGTGAGTCTTGAACCTCGGTTACATTGGGACGTTCTATAGATCGGACTAGATGTGATGACTAGGTTGTCTTACCCACTCTCCTAGGCTAGTGTACAAAAGGGTGTAGGGGGAGGTTTTATCTCTAAACAAATACGAGATACAAATGACCGTTTAGAATTTTATAGTAGACAGGATTATCTGTGAAAGACCACTTTCAAATTTGAAAATTGCTCTAAAATGGAAGCTCGGATACACCCTTCAAACAAAACTACTATCCTCTTTAATGAGCGACTCACTACTACGGAGCGATTTTATTAAATGTTCCGCTTATTGTCGCTATCCTAGCAAATGCCCATATGGGCGATGCCCTCTAAAGACGGTCTGTTGTTACGAGGGACAGTGCAAAGATACATGACGGCACTACTGCTGAGATCCGCTATGGTTCCTTTTCGCTTTAAAGCACCGTCACACGAGACCACAGACTGTGGAGCAAATAATCTGGAGTTAAAAGAAACTACCCTGGTCAAACTTCACCAAAAATCAACCAGGATGGAAACGTTTCGCTTTTGCAAATGCGTTTTTAGCGATAACAAAAAGCCATGTCTTACATGGTATTTCTCACTCCAATTATCACATCACTTGGGCATGTTCGTGACTTTTCCATCTATTTTAAATATGCGCCAAGTGAAGATTCTGGCCAGCCAGTACACTGACACAGAACAAAGTTCTAAATAAACTCCATGTGCGGGAGGTCGAAACTAATCAAATTTGCAAAAGCTACCTTTATTCCAGTTCATATCCATTTTGTTGACAGTTTATATCGAAAATTGCTGGCAAAAATTGAGCTTCAGGCTTTCTTTGAACATTAATTCACGCTTTATTTGCAGTGAATTTCATTAACCCTTTCCTGTTTTACAAAATTTTGAACCTGTCCAAATTCAAAGGTTTTGCAGACGAAAAAATTAAAGTGGATTTAATTTGAAAAAGAACCATCCTGTAGGGTAGAAAATAGTGTGGAAAAAGAAGAAATTGCTTGTCATAAGCAATTTCTTCTTTTTTTCACAATGTTTTCTCAATCATAAAATCACAGGCACGTAAAAAGCAGGGATTAAACAGGAAAGGGTTAAGGGCTGAAAAGTTGATCCATTTATTACTTATGAAAGGGTCAGTGCAAACCGAATATAAGTACCCTTATATTAGACGGCTCTAACAATAGTTTTGCTCATACTCGATATAGATCTATAAAAGTTTTATGCTACAGTCAATCTTGCTCCAGCGACCACGTTTATTAAGCGACAATTTTCATTAAGCGACCGTTTTCAAAATTCCATTCTTTAAATCCAAATATCTTAAAAAAAGAGGTATTGTGGCCTACAAAATATTTTTAAAATAAATTCTTTGTTGTTAAAACTCGCAAAAATATCGTCTCAATGAGACGATTCTATTGAGTTTTAATAACATAGAATTTTGCAATAATATGCATGGTCATTTACAAAAGTATGTTTCTTATTTGTAAATAAAACGTTTATTAAGCGGCCATTTTCTTTAACGACCGCTTTTTTATGGTCCCGTAAGTGGTCGTTTAAAACAAGTTTTACTGTATATGTATTGACGGCTTGTACATTTATGTAGCTCTTAGCAAGCCAGTTTTAGTGAGTCAACTTAGTAAATCTTGGTTTAACCCTTTCCTGTTTTACAAAATTTTGGACCTGTCCAAATTCAAAGGTTTTGCAGACGAAAATTTAAAGTGGATTTAATTTGAAAAATAACCACTCAGTAGGGTAGAAAATAGTGTAGAAAAAGAAGAAATTGCTTGTCAGATGCAATTTCTTCTTTTTTCACAATGTTTTCTCAATCATAAAATCACAGCCACGTAAAAAGCAGGGATTAAACAGCAAAGGGTTAAGGTCATATTCTATATTGAAATAGTTTTGATAGATTACAAATGATATCACTATCGTGTATTTAACACCTATATGAGTCAACGACCTTCAAAAATATGATTTGATATATGCGGCCCGTTACGAAAAGGGACCATCTATGAACTTCGTAAAATAGATTCTTGAAAAAGAGATCTGTTCCAGAACAGACCAACCAAAGATCGAAATTCAAAAGTTATTTCACGGGAAGGTAGATTGATTATTCTTGATCCAGAAAATTAGTAAAGTGCGAAGATTTTGTGTAATCCGCGCAGTCTGACAAAGGTCAACAATTAATGCACTTCCCAGATGGTCCCTTTTCGCGTTAGGGGTCACATTTATATATGAGCCTGCGCGTGACATTTCCAACAATTTGAAACGTTCGTGAGGTGCAAACACTGAGAAGTGTAGACAGCCACATACTGTATATATAAAGTTACCTGATGTTCTGCAGATACTTTGAGACCTTATCTATCTACAAAACGCATAGTGAAGACTCAGGTCAGACTGTGCGGATGCACAGGCTGGTCAAAGTCTTTGCTTTGCGCATATTTGAAATTGTTGGAAATCTCACGCACAGGCTCATATTTATTTATCAATATTTAGTCTTATTTCCAAAATATTTAATGAATGGTGAATTTGGGCGTGTCTGATTGGTCATATAAATCTACTTATAGAACAACTACGATTAAGGGGTTTTTAAATTTCACTAAATCCGTTCATTCCTCACATTTAGCTTATTTGGAAATCATTCCGGAGTTACTATCCTTGTAGATTTCAAGAGGTTCAAAATCTCTTTTTGCTTTGCTGAAAATTCTAAATTGAAATTTTCGCGTATACAAGTTTTGAGTATCTCCTGAAATCTTTTTTTTTTTTTTTTTTTTTTTTTTTTTTTTGAATTTTTTGTCGTTGGTGTTGCCTTCAAACTTTTGTTATAGGGAGTGTCCCTATTCGCCTGATATATCGTAACATGGATTTCGTGCGGCTAGAAGAAGGTGGAAAGAGAGACTTGAATATTTTAAACATTATCACTCCATATTTTAGCACGACTCCAAATGAGATGCCAACCTGAATCCATTATGATTGCGTAAGCTTGGTATGTAAAGACCATCGATTCATGAAAAGATCAACCCAAACCATTATTGTGACAAACTATTTAAACCGAATAAAAATAAGAGCACGGCCCTACGGGTCCTAATGACTAGCTGAAGGTGCTGAATAGTGCGAAATATCTTCGAAATAGGCATAGTTCTTGCAAAAATGCTTTCATAGCTACACCCCTTGATAGTCTGAGAAGCTTCTATCATGGTGAACACCAAGTTTAACAAAGATATCTTAAAAAGTAACAAAGATATGAAGAAGGTTTAAGTTTTTCAGACCAACGCCTTAGTCAACGTAAACGCCTTCGTTAACGCTAACATCAGTACTACGGCGATCGTCACCAAGGTGATGGGAATGTCCCGGATTTTCTCTAAAAATATGCACAACAACCATTGACACAGTTAAGTGTTGCGGAACTACCACGGGTCCACTACCTTAGTTGAACTTTTGACAAGTATATACGCTGTGCACTTGCCAAAACCTGCATTTAGCTAGCAAACCCGCGATAGTTCCGCAATGTTTCGGAAGTAATGAAGTATAAACAGTTTTAACCGAGGTTTCTTAATGTTTTCATTAGGGAACCTCGGTCATCATAGTGAAAGATCATGATTTCCAAAATTTGGCGGAACTATTATGGGTCCACTACTTTAAGCTGGCGAAACATAATATAAAAGACATGATTAAAAAATATCAACGAATTCATATAAGATATGTTAAAGCCACCAAGGTGTCACAAAATTAAATAATTTTCTGTTTAGATATATTTCTAACCAGAAGAATGCATTTGATTGTAATCATCATCTTTAGTTTATGAGTTGCAAGTTGTGTTTCAAGTCTACGCGGACGCACTTGCTTGCCAGTACCATAGATACATTTTGCTTGTGACGAAATCATTCCACCATGGCCACATAATTGAGAGAACCATCATATTTTCATTCAAAGCTTCAATCGCCGTTGGGCGCCAAAGACCATGCAACTTCGGCCTTTTTAAGCTGAAGATAACATGTTTTTCTTATTAAAATAACCGAACTTTACACGTGCTGAACAACGCTATTAAGTAAATGAACCCTAGAAAAACGACTTAGCTACATCTATCAAGAGGGAAACTCGGCAAATTTTGTTACGGTTAACCCACGTACTACCAGATAAAAACGAACTGATAATACTATGACATTGATCAAAAGAAAAAGACCAAAATTAGATACCCTAATCTCACGATAGCCACGCTCAGGTCTACGTGCACGAGTTTACCATCATTCTTTACGCGAATGCATTTCATAATCTAGAACTAGATTAAAGAACACTATCCTTTAAATAAGATATGATCCTTGAATAGAAAAAAACTAATTGTCATCCTTTGATTAAAACGGTGGAGTTCGTCGTTTGACTTGGAAACTAATAAAAAAAACTTATACAATGCCCCTTTTCTATGATATTTTTCGAAATCAACGATTCTTATGATAATGCAAAATTCTGTGCAAGTATAAAGGCAAACTGATGATTTCTTTTGACATAATTGCATCCTCAGTTGTATATATTCCACTCCCCTATTCGAGTATATGAACTTACTAAAATGTTAAATGACAAAACAGGAGTCCGTTTTACTAAACATCTTACGATCATTTTTGCGTAAGTCAAAAAATTGAAGTTGCTTATAGATAAGTTACTAAAAACAGACTCTTCCATGCATCATCTCAATGGAGTCGTCTTCCAATGAGATATTGCAGGGCAGAATCTAATGATGGACGAAAACACCAGGTACGATTTTTTGATTTTATCTTATGATTATATTTTTCGACCCCAAGACTACGTCAATGTGCATACATAACTTTGGTTTTTCGTTGGATAACTCCATGAAACCGAAACTGGTTTCTTTTGGATTTCTTTGTGTGCAAGCGTACGAATTGATCTACGAAATAAAAAATAACTGAGACTAAAGAAGAGATATTTGAAGATATTACTATTTCATTAATTGTGTTCGTAGAGAATCAAAATTAAGGTGTGTATTCGATGGCAAGAGTTTTTTTAATGAAATCTTATTTTCACGGCTTCTTTCAAAAATTGGATAATTTACACAAGTTCAGCACACACATTCCGTTTGAGTATCTTTAGGGTGCATTTTAAAATGGTTTCTATCGTATTTTCACCTTGAAATAGTGAAAATATATTTTGCACTATGTTTGTGATATGAGCGCGCTACATCATGTAGACGCAGATGAAGTCGCTTGAACTGGGTTATTCACCAAGGGGACAGTATATTTTTGCCGTCTTTGTCATCACAGGGCCTGCTTCTAACAAATATACTCAGTTCCAAAAGAAAGTGTGCACTTTTAAAATTCGAATATCTCGAAACTTACTCAACATACCGTCACAAAATTTTGCATGAAAAACCTCGACACTATTGACCATCGGTACTTTGAGAAATAAGGCATACGGAACTAATAGACTTTAGGCTAGAAAAGGATCCTTGATTTTGAGTGATTTGCTTTTGTATCCCACAGTTGATGAATAACTTTTTTGGAATCGCATTCAGTTCAATTTCTGAGACATACCTTGTAATAAATTCATATCTGAATGACAATTGCACACTATAAAAGAACGTAGGTTGACGTACAAATTTCGTGTGAAGGCGAAAATTAACCCCGTGCGAAGAAAACTGTCTATAAAATTGAATTAGCACTCATACTCCAATAAAAATCGTTTGTATACGCTTGTGCTTCCTCTGTTACGTATCAACTAATATTGTATAACGCTATTGAACCGTTGTATCTGACGTCATTGTCCAATCAACGTAGCGATTTCTAACGTAGGCGCAGGTGTGACGTCTGTACGCACACTCAAACTTTTGTTTGGAAATTGTAGGGAGTCCCTTGTCAAACTAAGAAATACCATATAAGTAAATTTCTCCTTACCAGGAAAGAAATTCTAGAATGGCAAATCTCAACACCATATGTGCTGAAGAAGTGCCCACATTATACACATTTTTTTCGAAATTGGATTTCATGCCTCGTTTCTAAAGGGTCATATCTAAAACATGCAACATATTTTACAAGCAGGAGTTGCTCCAACTTTGCAAAAAATAAGGAATTCAAAAAAGTGAAACTGCACACTTTCTTTTGGAACTAAGTATACTTTAACTCACCAATTCCAGCCCCCACTATCACACGCCCTGCTAGTAACATTTCCTTTCCTGTAGCCGCACCCATAACGATAGCACCGCCCGTGAAAATAAAACTAGCTAACATGACGACTTTCTTTCTGCCAATAGCGTCGTTCAAGTAGCCGGCTATGAGGGCGAACACGGCCGCCGCTCCTACTGTGGCACTCACAATCAATTCCTTCCATATTGTATCGAGGTTATAGACGTCCGCGATCAACAACATGGACCCGGATATGATGCCGGTATCATAGCCAAATAACAGTCCTCCTATTGTCGCGAAACATGTTAGGTAGTATACATATACTTGGGAACCTTTGGGCTTATCAGCTGATTTTGGTGCACCGATATCGTCAAATTCCTTTGGATTTCCCATGTTAATTTACTTCTGTTTTGTTATTGCTGTAAATGCTGAATCTATTCTGTCCTGCGTTCAGGATGACAAAACTGTGCTCACTGTTTGCAAACTATACCCCACTTTGCACGTAAGTGTACGTGCAAAGCGGGGTATAATTTGAAACAGTTTGCAAAGTTTTGTCACCCTGAACGCGGGGCTGGCCAGTTCTTGAGAGAAGATATTACATCATTCGACGAAATTTACCAGAACACTTATTCGACAAGTATTCTTGCCATATTGCTATACATCAAAGTTCGTCGTTTGTCGGTTTCATAACCTTTGAAACCTGCCCTACGTTCAATATTCAAATGCAAAGGCATTTGCGAACGTTTAGAAATGGTACCCTGCTTTGCACGTGAGCACGCGTGCAAAGCCGGATATCATTTATCAATTGTTTCGCGAAAACTTTCATGTTTATCGCATTGAAATATTAGTTTGGTAAATCATTAAATGCGATGTAATTCCTATAATTTGATGAATAAACAACAATATTTTGCCTGCGAGACGAGATGCTTAATAAATGTCTTAAAATTGATAAATCCAGTAATAGATCCACACGCACAAGACAGATCAAACTAATTTCGGTTATGATCGCACTAACGAGGCCTATATGTGCGGAAATCTTGCCGACCAAACAATTATGATATATACATAAAACCTTGTCCCCTACTTACTAAGCCATATCCCAACGACAGAAATATTTTGTCTATCTTATCTAGAAATGAAACCTTTGACGGTGTTATCATACCTTTGACTATGTGCAAAATATTCTAATATTGATTGAAATAAATGCATCGATTAAACGACCAAAGATTTTGATTTATTGCAAGAAGCAATTTATAGGTAAAAACGAACAATTTATTGTCAAATATGTAGAAAACATATGAAGCATTTTAGATTAAAACAAAGAACAAAAAGTTTATGTTAAAATACCATTGAAGATCTCGTTGTGAAATTGAAGATCCGCCCTGAAACGTCAATTTTACAAGACAAATCAAAATATCATTAACAACCATTGAGTTATAAAATAACACCCTATGAATACTCTTGCAAAGTTCTTTTTTTCAAATATTCAGAAAACTTAAACTCTTTCAAGCACAGGCTTTTTTTGAAAATTAAAATAAAGAATATCTAGAAGAGTCACTCTACAAAGTTTGGCGAAAATTGTCAAATGTGTTAGGATTTTAAGGACGTTTGACGCACAGCGGACGATAATCACGACTGACCCGTTAATGCACCGGGTGATTTGGAAGATTTTAAGAGAGTGGACTTCGCTGGTTGACTAAAAACCCTTCGTATTTCGACGATTTTCTGAATCCAGAATGATCGTTCTTCTCTACACTAAGTGCTTTTTTTTCCCATTCATTCGTGACCCGTCACGCGAAAAGGGACTATGTGGGTAGTGCGTTAAGTGTCGACCCAAGTCAGTCTGCGCTTACTGCGCAGACCGACTAGGGTCGAATCTTTTTCGCATTTTACTAATTTTCTGAATCTAGAATAACTAATCCACCTTCCCGTGAAAGAATTCTTGACCAAAACTAGAGCCAATCCCTTTTTCATTTGTGACCCGTCACGCGAAAAGGTGCCATCCGGGTAGTGCGTTAAGTATCGACCCAAGTCAGACTGCGCTTACTGCGCAGACTGACTAGGGTCGAATCTTTTCGCATTTTACTTATTTTCTGAATCTAGAATAACTAATCTACCTTCCCGTGAAAGAATTCTAAAAATGTGACCTCTGGTTGACCTTAACTAGAGCCAATCCCTTTTTCAAATGTTACTTTTATAGAGTTCCCAGACAGTCCCTTTTCGAGAGACGGGTCACATTTGAGCCTGTGCGTGACATTTCCAACAATTTCAAATGTGCGCAAAGTAAAGACTCTGGCCAGTCTGACCAGGGTCTTAATCTTGTAATTTGTAGATAGATTTGGTCTCAAAAAGCCTTTAGATAGGCAGGTTAACTTGTTAATGTACTGTGTGATTGTCCAAGCTGCTCAATGTTTCTTCTTCATGAATAAACATGTATTATTGTTGGAAATGTCACGCACAGGCTCATTTATTTTCATTCTACCTCCGGTTGACCTCTGCTGGACCAGACAATGATAAACACATTACGCACAACTTAGATGGTTCATGTTCGCTCATCGGCTTATATATAAGAAAATAACACTGGGGCGTTTTCCTATGTAGCATGTTGTACAAAATCATAACATCGTTAAAAATTCAACCCTATCGTTTGATATTGGAAAGAAAAATGCAAATATTCATACCGATGTCGCTTATAGACTGATTAAAGTCAGATTAAAGCCTTAATCGAAAATCAAGGGGTAAGGATCTTTTTTTTGAAAATTGGTAGATAAACGAATAAACAACGCAAAGGGGAATCTACGAAACCTATCTGCATTTCAAAAGATGAAAACATAATTCATAACCAATATCTATGAAATATTATCATAGATAATAACGGTAAAACAAAAATCGTCGTTGAGTGAACAAAATACCGTATCAACAGCTCGTTGGTCATCGAATTATGATATAAAGAAAGAGATAAATGTTTCGCTTAATTCTCATGGACTCATGCAAAATACATTCATTCCATTCCATGGTTTTTTCAGATGCATCCAAACATTTACTTCTTCACCAACATTTCTAATATTCTACAATGGACGTTCTACCATTCTGTGAAAGAATTTCGAAATGTGATCCCTTGTTGGCCTGTACTAGATCAAATCTCCTTTTCAAATATTTATTTTACAGAATTCCAACATGGTCCCTTTTCGCATGACGGGTCACAAATATAAAATCATTATTATTGCCACAACTATTACTGCATTTACAATGGAATCGCGACGATCCATCGCAACGATTAATTTATATATAGTATAGAAAAAGATGGTTTACAATTTTTACAATTGCAGTTAGCATTATAAGTTATACCTGAAGGTTAGGCAATGTCATTTCCAATTGAATTCATTTTTTTCTTTGTTTTTGTTTCGTTTTGATTCGCATGCTTCATTTTTAACAAATAAACGCGTTGTTTTAATGTTTCTGTATTTAAACTTTTTTTAGAAAATAAAAATTAATAGATTCTTGTAAGTTCCAACCATACTTTTTGCATAGATTCAGCTGATCGTCAAGAGACCCCTTATCGCATGTTGGGTTTCATTCAAAGGGCATGTAAGTTTTCAAATTGACCGAGAGATCGGGTCCCACTCCCCATTTCAAGTAAAACACTGCACTTCGAAGAAAACCCGTGATCAGAGGGTGCCGAAATCGTTTCCAACAGTTACCAATGAGCGTTTATGGACGAACGACTTAAAAAACAATTTCAGTACTGCCCTGCATTCAGGGTGGCAAGACGGTACAAATTGTTTGTAATTTATACCCCGCTTTGCACGCCTACTAGCGTTCATAGCGGGGTATAATTTGCGAACAGTTTGCACCGTTTTTGTCATCCCTAACGAAGGGTTGAAATTCGCATTTGCAAAATTTGGAGATAGTGGATTTAAGCCACCGCTTCTCTAGATAAACGGTTAAAACACTTCGTCTTAAGGTTCGATAGCGAGTCTTTTTCAATCGAAATGAAATAAGTTTATGTAAACTAACCCTTAAAACAGTTGTAGAGTTGTATTTATACAGAAAAAGAAAAGAAAAAAATGCATCCTGTGAAAACACTGAAAAAAAAGACTTTACTCTCCTTTTCACTATCACTAAATTTGAATTCAAGAGAGAAAAAAAAAATAAAAAAAAAAGCTAATCGTCAATGTAGCTCAAAAACCCCGTTGTTATAACATTATCAATGCAACACTATTTTGTGACATAGATAATGCATCTGATGATGTCAGTTTAAAACGTCGTTTATGTTCGCATCCCAATGGGCATTTTGCCCCCACCCACACCCCTACCCCATCTGATGTTGGAACCAAAGCAGTTTTTTTCAAATGATCTTTTTTTAAAAAGGGTTACAATTGTGATATGGCAATAAAAGGGGACATGGTGACTTTGCGAAAATTGAAGACTGGTCAATCGGCGCATGTAAGCACAGGTTGACGAGGGAATTATCTTTTTTGCTGTTAGCAAATTGTATGAGAGTTAAGTGACCATTCTTTGACAGTTAACGATTATCAGTTGTTAATTAATACCAATCTATATTGACCTCTGCTGGATACGATCTGTTATTCAAATATTTGTTATGTAGAGAGTTTCCCAGATCGCCAATTTCGCTTTAAATGTTTCATCTTTCAGTATACTCACCAATTCCTGCCCCGACCACAAGCCGTCCGAATAATAATTCCTCCTTCCCTTGAGCGACGGCCATTATAATCGCACCAACCGTAAAAATTAGACTAGCTAGCATAACGACCTTCTTTCGGCCGATTGCATCGTTCAAAATTCCGGCAATTAGGGCAAAAACCGCAGCAGCCCCGACTGTTGCACTGACAATCAACTCCTGCCATACCGTGCTGAGACCAAAAACATCTTGGATAAGTAACACAGATCCAGAAATGATCCCCGTGTCGTATCCAAACAGCAGTCCACCGATTGTTGCGAAACATGTCAAATAATACACGTACAATTGCGATCCTTGATGTTTCTCGTTATTTCCGGGCGGAATCTCAGCATAACCGTTCCTTGAAATTCCCATGTCACTTTTCTCAGAGTAATATCCACGCACCCTACTTAGTAAGTTTAAATTATTCGAATTGAAGGGAAGGAAATTCTAAATATATAATTGATTGCTTTTAGTTATCATCAATACTTAATGATATTAAATACTTAATGTCGTTGATTAGATACTTTAAGGAGTTAGGCTTTTAACAAAATGTCAACTATTCTTCAGCATTAAATATTGATATATAAATTTCACTTAGATAAACTGCACATCTTTTCCTCTGAAACAACCTTATATTAGTTTTTCTTCTTGATGAATAAAGCCCGGCTTATTAATAGACCTTATGCACGACACGATAGGCGTATGATTCCGTGACATACTCTTTTGAAAAGTATTGACCACGGCACTTGAAATTGGAGTGTGTTTTGCTCCTGATTTGTTTAGTCATGTTATTTATTAATAATTTTGTATTTTGTTTGTTTATTCATTTGTTTGTTGTTGATATTTCGGGGTCAGTTTTTTGCATCCTCTCTACATTTTCTTAGACACCAATTTTATTATTTTCAAAAGCATTAACACTAGATGGACAGAGGTCCAACGTTGTACCTTTTTTCCTGGAATATTATTCCGCAACCTACCCACCCTTTATAGATAGCGTTTCAAAATTTGTCTCGTTTATCAATGATCGTACTTGAATTCGATGATCGACAACCTTTTGACTCATTTTCAGACTGTGTTTACGTGTACTTTTATCCAATCCACTTAACGCCTACAAAATGTCACGTTACCATACATTCGACAGTCTTAAGCAAAATCGGCTACACTTAGACAGTTAGCCCAACAGAATCGCGGATCGTCTTTTGCGATAATCAGATCCACGGCTTCTGTCATTCAAAATTCGATTTACCGATCAAAGCGCTCATTAATAATGAGATGGATGTTGAACTACAAACATTTTCCACCATACTGTTGGAAATCTAGCAACAAAATCGGCGACTTAAACGTCGTAACTACAGCTGTAGTGACGGCGTTTATGTCGACCCACAAAGATTTGTTATTCATTCCATGTCCTTGATTGTATTTTTTATAGAAAAAATGACGTTTTTTTATATATGAAAGGCGGGTCATGACGGAGGTCAAGCGGAGGAACCAGCCGCCCACGAATTGCGTCAATATTATAATCTTTTGTTGTAAGTAAGCCATTGGCAGATCCAGAGGGAGTTCGGGGGGGGGGGGGGGGGCAGTTATTTCATTTTCATGCAGAATTTCATGAAACCTTTCTCCTGCTATCATGGCATATTCCTGTTGTGAACAAAGCTTTGACAGACAGTGTAGACTAAGACCAGCCTGCACAGTTGTGCAGTCTGATCTAAGCATCCACTGCCTGCATATGTTTTTAGCTTTTATGGGAAAAAATGAAGCAAACTTATTGATATATCAAAAAAATAGGAAATTTGTTCTGGTACACAAAATTTGAATTCACCAGGATAGTGGTTAAACTTGTAAAGTACTTGGACAACGAACCCGTCTTTTGTATGCCCCTGTAAGCCTGTAGTAAGTATTTTCATTTATACTTGAACACCGTTTAATTTTATGATTATATAACTGGCAGAAATGGGCAATTCCATACAGAAAAAAATCAAAGACGGCCGCTTAAATCAGAAAATTTAAAATCGTTTTACATTTAGACAGTAATTCAAACTGTACAGTGAAGATATTATGCATGATTTTTGCCCTGGCACAGCGGAGCCTAAGTAACGAGCCGTAGCATTTAAGGTTAAGTTAAATCAGCTTCTTTCTATTATTACTTTTTCCCATAGATTATCGCCATAAATAGCTTTAGACCTTAAATCGTAGGTTGGTAAATAAACCCTTGTAACTTCAGCTTGTCCAAGCTGAAGTTACGAGGTTTTGGTAACCAAACGATGAAATGTGTAAAATTTCTTTAAGCATAAATCATTCTAATTTGAGGATACAGTTATTTGCACGCGTTAACGATAAATGTCGACTCACTTTTAAAAGAACGCACAAAATTGAAAAGTAAACTCGCCAAATTACGTAAAGGCTTAGCCTCGCCCTGTCAGTTGAACAGTTACGAAGAATACTACCTTAAGTGTACCTGAACTTGTACATTAAGCACATAAGAAATGAAACTTACCTATTCCGATCCCAACCACCACCCGACCAGCTATCAAAACTTCTTTCACAGTCGACGTGGCCATAATCAGAGCGCCAAGGGTGAAGATCAAACTAGACAACATCACCACCTTCTTTCGTCCGATCATATCGTTAAGAATCCCAGCAATCAGTGCGAACAGAGCCGCGGCCCCGACTGCGGCACTGACAATCAACTCCTTCCATATTGTGTTGAAATCAAACACGTCGGAGAGAAGTAACATCGACCCAGAAATGATACCCGTATCGTAGCCGAACTGTAGACCACCAATGGTAGCAAAACATGCTAGATAATACACATAAAGCTGGGATCCACTTGATCTTTGTCTAATTATCGATCCTGGGCGTATCTCATCTATCTCATCGTCACTGTCTGATAGCTTCCCCATTATTGGCCTTGTGCAATGCCAGCTTTAGATTTTTTTGAATATCGTATATTCACCTTTGTCGTTTAGTTGAATAAAGATCTGATAAATTCCAATTGAAAATGCATTTTCTCTTGTTGGAATTTATATGTACACGGTCTTCAAACGACATTCAAGGATATAATTGGTGATTCTTTTTCTTCAAAACATTTATTCCACCAATGTTAATCTCGAGTCAAATAAACCAGCCCATATTTTTATACCGTGTGTGAAATGTATTTATTGGGATCGTCTCGTCAGGACGATTCCAATAAGTACCCATGACAAAGGGTTTCATTGAGAAACAATGATTTAAGACTTGCGTTATTACCTGTACCACTGAAACTACCGGAGAGATTTTGGCCAGACATTTAATTAATATTTTCCATCATCATACGATATTCGCCAAAAGATCGAATGCTGAATAGATCCAAAAGTAAGAGGGAGTTGATGAGCCGTCTATCATTTTAAATGTAGAATTGATTTTTGATCACTCACTTAATATTGTTTATCTATGATGATGTGGTTTTATTTCTAGTGGCTTATTTGTGCAACCATATTTCGTAAGGAATAAGAGAATCCGCATCTTATTGTATTCCTCGAAATTCCAGAACAAATGACGTCGATTTGGCAACAAGAAGTTATGCTAATATCTGCAGCAGTTAAAATGTCATTTTTTAATTAATGACATATGACTCATCACGATTAAGGTAGTGGACCTATATTAGTTTCGCAACCATTTGGAAGTCATGAACTTTAGCAAAGATAACCGAGGTTTCCTAATGAAATCATTAGGAAACCTCGGTTAGCATTGTGAAAGAACAATAGTTCCGAAATGTTGCGGGATTGTTACGGGTCCACTACCTTAAAGTGTCATTTTTGGATTTCAGTAAAAGGGAGGAGTTGGTATTTCAGATCATTGCCTGTCACACAACAGGGAAAAAGTACAGAAAATATATAATTAATCTGTTCTCCAGGAAAACATGTCTAAATGCATTACTTTGTAATTTCAGTTGTCTAAGCCAGATGCTACAAAACAAATAATTTCAGTCTAATCTAATTTTGAAATTATTTGCAGACATTTATTCGCAGTGTATTAAAATTTGAAAAATACGGCAAAATATTTCCAAAAAAATCAACAAGCAAGTTCTCATTTTTTCTCAAAGATTTCCCACTTACTTACTTTCAGCGCATTATAATTTCGTTTTGTGGATAACTGCATCAAAAACAGATCATACGAATAACAAACATTGCATTTTTTGGATAATTTGATTTTATGCCCCTTGTCAATATCATTGTCATCTAGGCAGGTTTTCCTGGAGAATGTATCAATTGAAATATTTTGAGTCAAGCAGAGGTTAACTAAGGGAGGGATATTGAAAATATAATATCAGGTAAGTCTTAATTAACTAATTGAAATACCTGAAAACGTATGATTAAACATTTTAGATATCCTTGTGACGAATGAATACGAATTAATATATGGTACTCCTTACTCGATGACGGAAACAATGTGTCTAAACGAAAGCTCAACTGGAGTAAAATACCTCAGAAATACGATTTTTGTCCTTAAAATGTAAAAACAAGTGAATATTATATTCCCATTCCATAGACACTATACTTCTTCAAGAGTTCACTGTCCAATGAATGGGACAAGCCTTATTTTAGATGTATATAGATTCAACAATTAAGTCTCAAAAACAATAAGGTGTTTCGCTATACAGATCCATTAGCATATATCATCGGTAGACTGGCTCTTTGGTTCGGAGAATAATAACCTTTGAAGATAAGTTTTTTTCTTGAACTCTCGCGAAAACTTTAAAATAGCTTTCAAAATAGCTGCATACTTAAGATTGTTTTCATTGGGAATGAGACCATTTATTGTCGATCAGGATGCAACATTCTCGATGGATACAACTTTTTTTTGCGGATCAGTCTTCTCAACCATTCGGAACATCACTCGGCCATTTCCGTTAACTGCAACAGACCTCGGATGTATGTAACAAATCGTGCATTTTGTTAGGCGGAAACAGTGTAAGAAAAACTAGCACTGTAGATTTATATCTTTAACAGTAAATAACGGCTGAAAAAATCTTAATTTTTGAGAATGACGAATCATTCTCAAAAATTTAGATTTTTTTCAGGCGTTATTTAAGAATCTTAAGATATTTATATCAGGATTCGATGGTTTCATGTCCGTGACTTAAACGAGTAGCGTTGGCGACGTCGAATGTTTTCATTCACAGTTTCGAGGGCTAACGCCATTTTTACTGACGTCATCGAATTTTTCCAAGGTTTTCCCGTATTTTTTAAAGATAGTCCGTCTATTTACATCCGAGGTTGATCGTGAGATTGGCCGAGTGGTGTTCCGAATGTCTTCGCAACGTTTCGGAAGTCGTGATCATTAAAGGTGTTAATCGAGGATTCCTAATGCTTTCACGGGATCGGCATTACTTATCGTTTGTGAAACCATTTTAATTTTTAAACATTTTCTCTCTTTCTTTCACCGAGGTATGAATATAAAATCAATTCACTGCTATTGTCAGCAAATCTAACATTTTTTTCAGTTTCATACCACGTTTTCAATCTCGTTTTCGTAGGACTATAAGACGGATATATCAAGTCTATAATTAAAGTTTTTCAACACATGTTATTCTATTAGGAACTTTTGAATTATTGATGAAGCTTAACCAATTTGAACCTGTGCGTGGCATTTCCAACAACTTGGCATGTGAGGGAATTGCAGGCAAAGAGCATCCATGACAGCCAGATGTAGCAGTTACAAGCTTTCTTGGATGTCTTTAGATATTTCTAGACCTCGTCTATCTACAAAGAACATTATGAAGACTCTGGTCGGACTGTGCGGCTGCGCAGACGGAAAAATTTTTTTTTTGCTTTGCGCACATCCAAAATTGCTGGAAGGTCACAAAGAGGCCCAGTTAAAAGAGAATATAATACAATCGATCATATTTTTTTTCAACAAATTTAAACCACCACATAAAAAGGATCCATCCTAAACTCCTTGGAAAATCTCGTCGGTTGTTAACAAATACGTCGAAACATCATCTAAGATAAGCTTAATTTTCGAGGTTTGTTCGAAAAACGACGTTCGAAATAAAGAACGGATTCATAAAAGACAAAGTTCTTCATGATAAGTTTTTCGTTTACAGTTTCTATGTATGTTGTTCGTTTGTTTCTATGTATGTTGTTTGTTTGTTTGTGGGCTACCACAACTTTCATCATTACTGTAGTTTGCAACACGGTCGCTCGTGTACCTTCCCATGGTATCCTGTCGTTTCTCTCATCACAACATAACAAACATAACATTTCATCCGAACCACCAGCTGCTCCTCCCAATTAGGCGTACTACTTATCATACTTTTTCCTTTTTGTGGAAGACAAATGACTCGTGTAATACAGCCCTGCGTTCAGAATAAAAAAAAAAAAAAAAAAAAATCAGTGCCAACTGTTTTCCAATATCACCCCGCTTTGCACGCAAGTACGCGTGCAAAGCGGGGTATAATTGGAAAAACTGTTTGCACCGATTTGTCATTCTGACGGCGGGCAGGCTTTCCCAGAACCATTTAATTAAATACCTGTCGATATGGAATAACAATTCTACATTATGGTAAGTCGTATATTAGATCGTCGATATAATTGCGAAACCTTGTAACTACAGCTTGATTGAAGATATGGCTACAAGGTTTTGGAATAAAATAGGTGATATGGAAAATCTGAACGTGGTTTTTCTAAAATACAAATCAGATTGTTGTAGGTTTCAGTACCTAAGTACTTAAGGTCGTAAAAAATTATTCTATTTCGAATGATATTTTTTCCGTAAAGATAACTCAGAGTCACTTATGAATCATTGTAAACAACTTTGGCGGATCAAGCTCACATAAACTTGCGGATATATAATTTTAAGCTCCACTGGCCGAAGGCCTGTGTGCTATTATCATTGCGGTGTGTCCGTCGTGCGTGTGTGCGTCCGCACGTGCATAATCATTTTATTTAAACATATTCTCCTCCTTAACTATATGGAGGATATTAACGAAAATTTGTCAAAATGTTCTTTGGATGATCTTCTTCTAAAATTATTAAAGGATTTATTGACCCCCAAATATGGGTGTGGCAGGGCGGGGCTCAATTTCACTTTAAATTCTTTAAAAAATATTCACCTCCCAAATCATTGGGCCGATTTCAATGAAACTTGGCATAGATGTTCCTTGTGAGACCCTGTACCTAAATTATTAAAGAACTTTTGATTGACCCCAAAAATGTTGGCATGACAGGGCGGGGCTTATTTTCACTCATTTTTACTTTAAAGTCTTTAGAAATACTTCTACTCCAAAAACCATTGGGCCTATTCGACGAAACTTGACATGGATATTCTATGGATGATCCTTTACCTATATTTTTTTAAGAAATTTTGATTGACCTACAAATGAGGGCGTGGCAGGGCGATGCTTATTTTCACTTTATTTTCACTTTAAAATATTTCAAAAACTTCTACTCCCAAACCATTTGCCCAATTTGAATTAAACATGGTATGCCGATTTAAATGAAACATGACTCTTTACTTAAAGTGAAAAAGAAATTTGACTCCAAATATGGGCGTGCCATGACAGGACTTATTTTCACTCTAGGGTCTTTAAAAACCTTCTGCTCAAAACCCATTTGAGCCCAATTTAATGAAACTTGGAATGACTGTTCCGTACTTCGTGCACCTGCACTTCAATTGGCAAAGAATTTTCTATGGGCCCATATATGAGGACCTCTTGTTCTTAATTTCTGAGTGTAAAGTACGTAAAATAATTCCATTTACAAAATTAGAATGGATTTTCTTTTTAAAATACACCAAAAAAATAGGATTCAAAAATCATTCAGTATTATGTAGTAGATATCTTAACCTTTAAATATTATGTTTTTATGGAAAAAACTTTATTTTTTAACTATACAAAAATCATTGTGATAACATCCCATATTATATTTCTTTTATGATATCACATGGATATTTTTAGAACAATGACTTAATGAGGTTATTTTTTTTAAACTTGCATTTCTGTAAGAAACATCGTGGAAAACAAGGCAAATGGAGGTTTATTTATATAATATGTTCGTAGAGTATTGTAAACACTAAGTACGTATTTTATATGTACCGCTTTATAGGGGAAGTGCATTCCTAATTTACGTATCATTGCAAAAGGTCCATTCACTATCTAGACTACCCACATACGCATCAAAATATTCTATATGCAATTGGCTTGCAGAAAAATGTATTCTTCAAAATTTTCCTAGTTGAGTTGTAATTGGTGTTTTGTAGACCACAAACCGTTTTGTTATCAGTAAGTATGATCTTAAACCACATCTTATGTAATTCTACAAGATAACATTCACATTGTTTGAAATTTGGAATCATGTGTAAGTACAAGGGAATATATTTATATTACATATATTTATAATCCGTTTTCCCAAAAATTATTGTCGCTTTTCGTTTTCAGTAGTTTGTTAGTAGCACGGGGGTGATGTCCGTAATCGGTGCCACCGGCTCCGCTTTCCGAATAAGTTGTAGAACTTCCGCCCAACGTGTGACTCCGATTATGTAGATGTAACCATATGCTTTTCGAAATGAAAATGAGGAAGAGGGAACAGTTTCCTCATTTACATCGTATCTTATTCTTATATCATTTAAAACGGAATGCTATTCGACCAGTTATACAATTTTAAAATTAAACCTACTCTAGAAATGTATGAAAGCTCGTTGGTTTTTGTTAAAAATGATTTCTTCTGAGAACAGTTTTGAACCAGGAATAACAAAAAAACGTGTTTTTCCCATTTAGAAATAAAAACATTCTGAACAGTTTATCTAACGTTGACCCATGTTTTAGCGTACACGAGTTCAACAAAGCAACCACAATACGCTAGACCAATGTTCTTTGCTGGAATATGAGGTAAATCAAAGAAAATAGTTTGGCTCCGATTATTTGGATTGGCTCTGATTATGTATCATGGCTCCGAAATTATGGGGAGCCTAACGTTTCGGGTAAAAAAAAAATACAAACTCATGATTTTTAGCCCCGTAATATCTCGTGTAGATATGAAAAATGATAATTTATCCATTTCAATACGGGCTCCAAATAAAATGATAAAATCAGACCAAGCTTCTTGAAAGTATTAATTAACTTACTCTAAATTTGGACATGTTGCCTCATTCTTGATATCTCTTACTTCATAAGTTTGTTATCGATAGATTCTTATTATTCTCTTATCATTCAATTGCATCACAGCAGAATCATAGGAAAAAGCATTTGTTATTGTTGCAATTCTGACAAATCCGATGTAAGGTGTTCCTCAGAGGTCATAACTCAGACCAAGCCTTTTTCCTGAAATATTAAAACCACCCAATCGAGAAAAAAAACCTTAGATAAAATCAGTTAAGGTGAAATAAACGAAACCTGTGTTAATCTTTGGCCGGACCCAATCGGATTTAAGGCCTTCTTTGTTCTATATAAAATTGAACCCTTTTCTGGTGCTGTGGAAGATTCCACAGTAAGATTTGACCTTTGATCTCTTTAGCTCTTCATCTTCATTTAATGTCCAATCCCAAAGTGAAAAAATCTAGGTAAAATCTCGACAACTTTCTGGCTACCCAAGCACCGACGGACTGGCGGATTCCTTTACATGGTTTGGGGTTTAAATAATTAAAGGCGAATAGTGGTTCATTGTAGACCTACAGTGTATTAAATTTATTTATACTAAGACCTAGGTCGCGGGAGTGTTATATCTCCGTTGAATATTTGTGATATAACACGAGTGTTATTACGCTAGTGGAATAACTATGCAGTTGTTCAAAGAACGGATAGCAACGTTACATTTTCGTTTGGGAAATTGACGTCATAGCGGATTCGCTGAAGTCATTTCGCAAACGTCGTTATATATTATGCGGAATAACCTGAATCGATAAATATCGTAATTTCCTTGTTTTAGCACAAAAAATCGGGTCTTATTATCACTAGAATATCAAATTTGTGCTCATCTCATACCGAATTGATTAAACTCGCAGCCTCGTTTTTTTCATCATAGCCTGTGCGTGAGATTTCCAACAATTTCAAATATGTGCAAAGCAAAGTCTCTGGCCAGCCTCTGCATTCACACAGTCTGTCCAGAGTCTTCCCTATGCGTTTAGTGAATAGATAAGGTCTCAAAATGACTGTAGACCATCAGGTAACTTTATATTTACAGTGTGTGGCTTGCTAAGCTACTAAATGTTTGCACCTCACGGACATATCAAATTGTTGGAAATGTCATGCACAGGCTCATATATTAAACTCGCAGCCTCGTTTTATCTATTTATAAATGACTAGTTAAATACTTTTGTTATCAATGACCACTCATTCAATATCCTCTGTTTCAGACATCAGATACATTATAACACTTGTCATTGTCAACGAATACATTCAATCCACGAGTGAGTATTAGTCTACAATGTGATTTTATTGAAGTAGTGGTTTTATCATGAATTATTGCATAAATTGATTGATTGAATGGAGTTTAATGCCGCTTTCAACATTATTTCAGTTATATCGCGGCGGCCGGAGCACCTAACAATGGATTCCTGGTATTTCTCTCACCTGTACTACCATAACATCCTTTCCTAGCCTCCGACTGCTATCTCACATAGGTTTACGATTATCTACCCATTGGTGAGAGACAAACGTTGGAAAGGAAATTTGCCGCCACCGGGATTATTGCATAAAATTTACGTTTTAGGGTCGTTATCGTCATACATTAACGGACAAATTCCGGGCGTTATCGAAAGAAAACGTTTTAACAAGAAAATTTACGTGCCGTTTACGCCCGGCTTTCTTCACTTTAATATCCTCAGTCTTTGCCTATACACTTTATCAATTTCTTTGTCTAACGTTAATACATTCGTCTCAACTCGGCCGATTCCGTAACCTTCATTTAATCGGAGACTTCGGAGATTGCCCGGGAATTGCCGAATGACATCAATATAGAGCATAAATAAAGACGATCCTATTCCCGCGCTAATTTTTTATGACATTATTAATTTACCCAGCATCGTCGGAATAAATAAAAATACGGAAGAATGCATAACGCAATTTCTCCGGCACATTATTACTTTTGGAGCTAGTTTTAAACATTCCAATTAATTGTTTTGCCATTTCTGGTAGAATAAATATTAAAGTATAGCTTTTTATGCAATAATAGCGTCAGTTCACGTTTTTTTTTCTTCATGAGTTAACATTTGCAGAAACTTTCAAGTTGTTTTAATACCCTTGTGCTTCGCTCTCAGGCGTTAAACCATTTTTCGGGCTCTTCAAATGTTAACGCCCTCAAAATAAAAATGTGAATTGACCCTGTCGTATTTTCTTTTCTGTCATTCAGTCGGTAGACAACAATGTGGATCGTGTAGTGCTGTCAGCGAGCAACGGTCTTGTCAGCATTATGTTACATGCTCGGACTTCGAGGTAAAGAAAACGCAATCTATCTTACAACGAAGCCTGTATTGCCATTAAATCACCTGTGTGATTGGATGAAATGGTATGAGGCAGTCTGTTTTTATAAACAATTTGCATTTTCATGATCTAAACGAAAACAGCTTCACCTTAAATTTTGAGCACTGCAAAATTATTGCACGGTAAAATATGACATTATGTAAGATCTTGACAGGGAGGAGCCTCGTCATGATTATTTCTCCAAACCTCGACTAGAACATTGATATTTTAAGACATAGATATATTATTCTCTAATAGGGGTGAGAACGAATACTCTAGTAATCCAGATTTCGATCGAACGTCTAAGTTTCGATGACAACTTTCACTTATCGAGTAATCAGATAAAAATATGAAATCATAATTAAACCATTACCAAACCACTCCTTTTTTTAAAAAAGGTTTTCTAAAAACATTGATTTTTTATTTTCAATTGTTTTACTAAAGTAATGTATGCAGCAACCGTTTGTCTGTTGGTCATCTATTTCTCTATTGGAACCTGTTACCACCCATATTTTCTCTATATATTTTCCTTTAAAGCCCATGTCAGCGTTTAAGAGTAAGAAAAAGTTGCTATTTCGAGAACATTTTTGAGTACTTATTCCTGGTTTATTCTTTTGAAAGATGAGTAACATAAAAATACAAATCAAAACACAAACGGTGGCTTTTTCGGGAAACGCATAATCTGCCGTATGAAGTAAAATATGTAAATGAGATTTTTGTCACGTGAAATACGCCCGACCAAAATGATCGGTAATGCGCTCTATTCAAATTGAAGTCCGAAATGTTGCGGGTCATAAATATTCATCAAGCTATATTTAGATCATCGCGTCATAATCTTTTGCATTACCGAAAATTGGAATGACTATTCAAGCTTAGTTTTGAGAATAAAAGTCTAATTTTTGTATAAATCGTCGTTTAAGTTCATTGTCTTGCATTTCGGAAATGTACACGAACACAACGGGGGCTTTAAGTATGATGGGTTTGCAATTCTGCGAAAAGTATAAATGAAAAAACAACACTATGTGTTTGAAACTTTGAGCGTAGACGTACAAGAACGAAAGGCAATCTAAAAAGCAATTTCAGTCTATCACTCTTCGAGATAGCCACCACCATAGCACAGTTGGTTAGGCATAAGATTTCCAATCTGGAAGTTGTCGGTTCGATCCCCGGTGGCGGCAAATATCATTTCCGACGTTTGTCTCTCACCAATGGGTAGATAATCGTAAACCTATGTGAGATAGCAGTCGGAGGCTAGGAAAGGGTGTAATGGTAGTACAGGTGAAAGAAATACCAGGAATCCATTGTCAGGTGCTCCGGCCGCCGCGATATAACTGCAAAATTGTTGAAAGCGGCGTAAAATCCATTCCAAACAAACAAAATCACTCTTCGAGATACAAAATCTAAGTCGAGGAACTATACTTCGACAAATGATAAAAACACTTATATAGGTCTAAATTTATTTTGACGTGTAGGTTACTAAATAATTTAAAATTTATTTAAAAAATATATTTGAGTTTAATTTGTTTTTCTTCACGAGTATTGGCCGAAGTACCACCAGAAGCCGAAGTACCCAAAATGACCCAAAAATATTACATTTACGTCCGAGTATTCTGAAAAACGCTCGGACAATTCCGTTTACAGAATAGTACCTCGGACCTAAGTACAGTATTGTTTGGCCATTTAAGATAACTCGGCTTCTGGTCATTCTTCGGTCAATACGCTTGGAGAAAAAATCTTCAACGCTTTCCGATCGTTTATGGAGTTCTTATGTAAAATAAATTGATATAGACATAGTAATATACTTCGTTTTGTTTTCAATTTTTAAAAACATTCAGAAGATTTGTGCTTCGTAACGTCATCTTCGTGTTTGTTACATCATATAAACCCACGTGCGATATGACGCGCTTTCATGGCTTATTACTTCCGATGACCACAACAGTTTACTGTTTTTCAAGCTTCAGGGCCCAAGGTTAAAATTTTTTCTCAGATTCAGGCTCAATTTTCTAAAATTTTGAACCAAAATAAATGTATGAAAATAAATGATAAAATTAATAACAACTTATTAATATTATCTTTTATGTTGATATATCAAAATGAATAATAAAACAGAATTACGACATAAATCTCAAATTGAAATTTGAGGAAAATTTTAATTGAGCCTGAGAAAAAGTTTATAACCCCAGGCCCTGATACAGCTACAGAGCCACTATACACGCAGGAAACGTATTTTTTTAAAAAAAAAAATCATGTGTTTATTCTTTTTCAGAGATGTTATGTGAAATATTATGAGACTGAAACAGGCACCAGCCTATATGACTTGGGATGTATAACTTCCACAGTAAGTAGTTTTATATGACCGACGTCGAGAGAGTAAAATAAACCCGTTGAATATTTTTGATATTACACGGGTGTTATAACACTATTGGAATAACAATACAAGTGAACAAAGAACGTATAGTAACGTTTTATATTCGATGTGAAAATGAGGCTATAAGTAATAGTTATAGTTCATTTCTGACAATTTACGCGATATAACCTAAGCGGAGCGTTAGCGGAGCGCAAGGTTATACGCGTAAATTGTCAGAATATGAACTATAACTGTTTTACCGATCGACTTATTTTTTCATCAAATAACGCTAGTTCTATTGAGTTTCACGTCAATCAATGATGTCATTAATCTTTGTTGCGTCATACATTCTTCAATCAAATCAAGGTAAACAAAAAGTGGGAGGAGCGAATTTAATCACCGTCGGGTTTCTGTAATTATTTCGTCATTTGGCGAGACAATATCAGTTGAGTACAAAACCTCGTGATTGCTGCTAGTGGATTTTGTATTCCTTTTAGTTCAGTTTTTTTTTTTTTGGGGGGGGGGGGATTATGCCTCCCTTTAGGGATTTTGTATTTTTAGAAAAACAGTATCTACCACGGCATATTCAGCTGAGCAGTGATAGCTCGTCGGACAATCATTCAAATTGTCCCCGGGTTCGACCTCCGATGGTGGCACTCATCCTTTCCGACTATTTGTCTTCGACATATGGGTTGATAATCGTAACCCCATGTGGGATAGCAGCTGGAAACTAGAAAAGGAATGGTAGAACTGGTGTAAGAAATACCAGGAATTCATTTTTAGGTGCTCCAGTCGCCGCAATATAACTGAAGGATTGTTGAAAGCGGTGTTAAACCCCACAGAAACAAACAAAACCACGGTATATTCATTATCAATAATATTAAGTTTGCAACAAAACGTTCGTAGAAATTATTCTAAGTGCAATGACAAGCTCTAGCTACCACGTTTTGGTTCCCAACCGATACGTCACAGTTAAACGGACCACACTGTTTTTCGATATTAGTCAGCTATCACAGGCATAACGTGCTTCGAATCACTTTCTTTTTGCAAATATTTGTATCCCTAGAATCCTTTATGTAGGCATTTTGTATTTTTTGTACAATTATTTTGCATACAAGTAGCTTTCATAGGAACATTTGAAATCATTTTGTAAATATTTGGATATCTTCAGAACTACTAAATTAAAATGTCGTTCAAAAGATCCAAAGTGTTCATTTTAAAAAAGAATTTAGATTTTATATCGTTTCAACCCTGTCGTCTTTTCTTTTTTATGTCAATGTGAAAATATGGAAAGGTTCGGTATAAGCAAACTCGTCGATGTCATTCTTACTGCTGTATACCATTTAGATTAATATTTCATAATCAGAATCATTGATTTATCCGCTAAATCTCGTTCGATAAACATGCAGACAAATTATTCAAGAATTTTCTCCTACCTTTAATGAGTAATTGAGTATAAGCATAACTTCAAAAGAACATTCACATAATACTCGATTACAAGTAAGGGTCTTTCGGGACAAGATTATGACGTCATTGTCTGGTTTTGAATGTAGTCTCCGCCCATTATTACCTAAACTCACGTAGCTCACTTATTCGAGTAGACCATCAGGTTATGGGATATATTTTTTGAATTTCAAACGAAATAGCGGCCTTTCATTGGCGTAAAAAATAGGGCGATCGGTAATGTTTTTTGTTGATTTCATACGCAAACGGCCTTATATGTTTCGCAGACTAACTGAACTCATAAATATTTGGAATTTCCTCGATTTATTGCAAAAATTCAGGTCATTTTACGAATTAAATATCAAAACGGTGCTCATAACAAAAAAAAAAAAAAAAAAAAAAACCCGAATTTATTAAACTCGTAATCAAAAACAGATAAAAACCCGGCACAGTCTCGTTTTTATCTATTTATAGAAGACTTATTTGATAGATTCGGTAGTCAATGACCACTGATTCAATATCCTCTTTTAACTCTATATGCAGCCCGGCAGAGCTTCAGATAGAGGTTAAAGTTGGAAATTTCAAATACTTGCAAAAATCCTATATTGTTGGTACTCGTTTGAATTGTCTCACTGATACGATTCAAATGAGTGCCCACAACATTTGGTTTCAATTTTAGAATATCAAATTCTGGTCGTGGTTTATTTTAAAAAAAGTTAGCCACGCTTCTGAGTTAAGGCTCAATAAATAATCCATGAGAGCTTAAGCTCGAGTGGATTATTCATTGAGCCTTAGAACTCAGAAGCGTGGCTAATTTTCCTTAAATAAACAACGTCAAGAATTTGAAATTCTAATTCTATCATAAATAAATTTTCACTATTGCGTGGGAAAAGTACGTTGGGATAACACGTCTATTAAAACTGCGAACTAGTTTCTTCGATAAAAACGTCATAACGGCACGCTTTCCTTTTCCGCCAACGTAGGCGACGGTAAGAAATGATAGTCGAATGTTTTCTTTATATTTGTGTCTGAAATTGAAATTAAAATATAATCGGAATTGCATACTTAATTATTCTTAATGCGTTTACGTCAGTTACAACAGATAAACATAGGCATCTTGCAGGATATCTTCAATCTCAGATTCCAAGTGGGCCAGGGATGTCTTTATTTTTCTCATCATGACTTCCGATGTAAAGTTGTTGGGTAGGTAAGACGTTAGTTAAGGCCTAAATGCAAACGGCTAGGAAACTCAAATGTCATAATAAGACGAAGTTAAGAATTAAATTACATCGAACAATTCAGACGTACCTGAATAATCAAGATCGAATGCGACCGTCCATCTCCACTTTGTTCTCATGATTTCGAGTCGTGCCGCTAAAACTGAGCAAACCTCAATTCCATCTCATCCTGGTTACTTATCACACCACACTTAATCCACCATTGAACCCGGATAAAGTAAACTTGTGATGATTTCTTACGATAAAGAATAGATCTAGTTTTAAACACGGATCTGGAAAACAACAAAAAAAACAATAGCTGTCGGAGGACAGCGAAGCTCGAATATTCTTTGTTCTTGAAAGTAACAGCACATCAATATCGACTAAGGAATATGAAATTCGCGAGTAATCACTTTTTATCTACAGGACGATATTATGATCAAAGAAGAATGTACAAAGCTTCCGAACAATAGCTTAACAGAAACAGGGATATAACAAATATACATCAGATGCACGTAAAACTTAACCAAGAATTTCTAAGTCTGATAAGGGTTAAATTTCCACTAAATTCGATATCAGAGTAATGAACCTTTGTCTAGCGGCTGATATTATGGTCAAATGAGCATGTATCTAGTTTACAAGTAAAAGCTCAAGTAGTAACAGAGATATAATAACATACGACTGTTGTACGTAAAAACTTAACCAAGTACTCTTAAGTCCGAAAAGGGTTAAAATTCTACTAAATAAAGTATCAGAGTAATGAAACTTTGTGTAATGCCTGATATTATGGTAACAGAAGCATGTGCAAAGTTTAAAGACAATAGCTTGAGAAGAAAAGAGATATAACTGGTATACAACAGTTGCACGTACAAACTTAACCAAGAATTTATAAATCCGAATAGGGTTGAAATTCACCTAAATTCAATATCAGAATAATGAATCTTTGTCCAGAGATTGATATTATAGTCACAGAAGCATATGCAAAGTGTTCAAGTAATAGCTTTAGTAGAAAAAGAGATTTTACGCAAAAACTTTACCAAAGATTTACCCCAACGCCAACACCGACGCCAGGGTGACCAGAATAGCCCCCCCCCCCCCCGAATAATCGAACTAAAAATGACAAAGAGACCAAACTTATACTACTCGATTTTACCTTATTGCTTTTTAACTACGAACAAATGTAACCGATATTCGTTCAATTATAAGTGAATAGTTAAAATTTAATAGGTAACTAAAGTTAACAAGAGGACCCTGAGGGCCCTAAATCGCTCACCTGATATTTCAAGTAAATTATCATTTAGACTCCATTTCCTATGGTATGGCATGAACCTTCCCATTTTCAACAGAGTTCATTCTTGTGACCTGGCAAACATTTTGATCAAAGTTTCATGAAGATTGGACCGTATTTGTGGCTTCTAGAGTGAAAACAAGAAATTTGTCATTAAGGCCCCTTTTCCCGTGATATGGCACATATACTTCCCATTTTCAAATGAGTTCATCCTCATGACCTAAAAAACATTCTGACAAAGTTTCATGATGATTGGACCATATTTGTGGCTTCTAGAGAGTAAACAAAAAAATTGTCATTAAGACACCTTTTCCTGTGATATGGCACGGATCCTTCCCATTTTCAATAGACTTCATCCTTATGACCTAACAAACATTCTGACCAAGTTTCATGAAGATTGGACCATATTTGTGGCTTCTAGAGTGAAAACAAGAAATTTGTCATTAAGGCCCCTTTTCCCGTGATATGGCACAGATTCTTTCCATTTTAGCAATTTTCATAAGGGACCACACAAGGAATATTTCTGCCAAGTTTGGTTGATTTTGACCCATAAGTTAAGGAGGAGATGTCGTTTAAAGATATTATGGACAAAATTGTCATTAAGGCGCCTTTTTCTGTGAAATGGCATGGATCCTTCCCATTTTCAATAGACTTCATCCTTATGACCTACCAAACATTCTGACCAAGTCACATGAAGATTGGACCATATTTGTGGCTTCTAGAGAGAAATTTGTCATTAGGGCCCCTTTTCTCGTGATATGGCACGGATCCTTTCCATTTGAGCAATTTTTATAAGGGACCACCCAAGGAATATTTCTGCCAAGTTTGGTTGATTTTGACCCATAAGTTTAGGAGGAGATGTCGTTTAAAGATATTGTTGACAAAATTGTCATTAAGGCGCCTTTTTCTGTGAAATGGCACGGATCCTTCCCAATTTCAATAGACTTCATCCTCATGACCTAACAAACATTCTGACCAAGTTTCATGAAGATTGGACCGTATTTGTGGCTTCTAGAGTGAAAACAAGAAATTTGTCATTAAGGCCCCTTTTCCCGTGATATGGCACGGATCCTTTTCATTTGAGCAATTTTCATAAGGAACCACCCAAGGAATATTTCTGCCAAGTTTGGTTGATTTTGACCCATAAGTTTAGGAGGAGATGTCGTTTAAAGATATTGTTGACAAAATTGTCATTAAGGCGCATTTTTCTGTGAAATGGCACGGGTCCTTCCCATTTTCAATAGACTTATTCTAATGACCTAACAAACATTCTGACAAAGTTTCATGAAGATTGGGCCATATTTGTGGCTTCTAGAGTGAAAACAAGAAATTTGTCATTAAGGCCCCTTTTCTCGTGATATGGCACGGATCCTTTCCATTTGAGCAATTTTTATAAGGGACCACCCAAGGAATATTTTTGCCAAGTTTGGTTGATTTTGACCAATTAGTTTAGGAGGAGATGTCGTTTAAAGAAAAAGTTGACGCCGTGACGGACAGACGGACAGACGGACGCCGGACAACGATTGATCACAATAGCTCCCTTGAGCACTTCGTGCTCAGGTGAGCTAAAAACAAATACGTACGTACATACATATGTAAAATAGGAATGTCCACACTTACTTACATCAACCATTGTTGGTAAGAGAGGTGAAGGTCATCACGTGATGTGTATGGCATGCTGCAACAATGGAAGTCTGTGTAACCTGGACTTGTCGTGTGAAACCGTGAAGAAATTTTGAACATAAGCGGCATTCCTTTTTAATCAAAAAGATATTTTCAGCAGTTATGTTTTGGCGACGTAGGCGTTGACTTTTTTAAAGAATTGATTTGACCAATCTCTACATTAACAGTATAAATAAATATTACTTTCGAAGACAATGAAATACTATCACTAGGTATAGCTGTAAAATACATGTATTATTATTTTTTATTCATGTTAGTTTTTTAAAGATTCGCGGTCTTTTTCTTTGTTTGCTTTTTAGCACTTCGTGGCAATCGCATGAGGTGACGATTATCATGACCTGATAGAATTATTACTAAATTTACTTTGCAGCAATTTTCAAGCCAACTTGTGGGATATCGGAAAATGACAATATCAACATTTTCTCAGGCGTAAGTTGTAATGTTGTCAACTGTGACAAACATAATCATAATACATCTTTACCATTTACTTCAGGTTTAATTCTGCCAAGAGATTGTTCGGAGCTAAATATTTCAGAGAGAAGCAACGATACTTATATAATATACCCATATGGTGTTAAGCACAAACCAGTCAGCGTTTACTGCATATTCGACTATCAGGATATTGCTTGGACGGTAATTAATTGAGCGTGCGTGTGACATTCCTTAAATTTTCACGAATACTAACAAGCCTAGGTGTATTTTAATTAATACACTGGTGAATATGGTTATTTTAAAATTTTAATAATATGTCCTTTTCCGAATAGATACTCAAACTAATTTTAGCACTTATATTTGATGTAACGATGATACAGTTTTTTGTTCTATTGAATTTGTCTGAATTGTGTTTTACGTCGCTTTCAACAACCTCTCGGTTAAATTGCGGAGATTCGAACACCTAACAATGAACTCCCAGTATTTCAAACACCAGTATTACCACTACATCGTTTCCTAGCCTCCAGCTACTATTCCATAAAGGTTTATGATTATCAACCAATTGGTGGAAGACAAAAAGTCCGAAAGGATGAGTACCGCCGTCGGAAATCAAACCCGGGCTTTTTTGAATGATAGTACTAGTACTGATAGATAATCTCCCAGAGTGGTATGGTAAAACTATATTTTGTTGAATTTGATAAACTGTTGGCGATGTTGACGTTTGGTAGTTGCCTCTGTGCTGAGGAGGTTTTTCTGCTGAGAAACATATTTTGGTTAATGTCTTTCATTTGTTCCGATAATTTCATGTGTACAGTCCCTCATACTATGTTCACAAACACGAAACGCTTACCGTCGTGGACATTTGCAAGAATCAGTTTGCATTCGCGTATTTATAACATGTTCGTGCCATTTGAACGAAATGAGCAATATCGTCTTACTTCCCTTGAATATTAAGAGGTTATTTAACATGAACGTGTACAATACTGAATTCTAATGGATGAGTACCCTGCAGAACCAGTCCATATTTGACGAGGCGATAGCCTTGTCAAAATATAGACTTGTTCTGCAGGGTACGAATCCAATGAATTCAGTAATGTACTCGATCATGTTAAATGACATCTTTATTTCACACCATACATTGAAAGTTCCACAGTTGGCGGCATTTGAGAGAGACAAAGGGAATATATCCAAAATGATCCGGATAAGGGCGTCAAATGCAATTCCCTGTGAACATGATAAAATAGACACGAACATTTGTTCTCAAAATAGAAGTCCACGTGAAATGTTTATTTCATGTGTCAAGTCGATAGGTGCTCACTGATTAAAATATGTAATTAACACAAAACAGGTTGACTACCCGTAGTCGCTTCAAAGGTACATGTTTTTCATGTGAACAAAACAAATTCTAATATCAAGAGACAACAACAATTTTATGTCCCTCTATGTCACTTGCATTCTTCTTGTACTTGCTAAACAATGTAACAAATGAAGAAATCAAGATTCTTCTCACGATCAAACATATTTCAATACCTCCTAGCAGAAGGTTGGATGGTTTTAAAAGGCTGCGAAAAGTGGTGATTTCTATATTCGGGACTGCAGCCTCGCTTTCATCGTACAATATAGCTTGCCTCACTTTCATCGTACAATATAGCTTGCCTCGTTTTGGAATAAAATCCGTATTGCACAGTAGCATCGTTCTGGTTGTACAATATGGATCTAGATATTTCACTTTCACGTGATGCATAATAAGTGATGTCATTGGTCTAAATTGTTTAGGTGTGAAATAAAATGATTTATTCACGCCAATCATTCAATAAAGTTCCAAAATCATTTATGCTCTTAATTTCACGATGTTATTTACTGTAAGCCAAATGATTTATTCCTCATTCTATGTGGTTTAATGCAATAAAAAAAAAGATGTCGTTATCTTTTCATAAATCGGATACTGCGTGTTGTGCACTTATTGTGCACTTGTATCACACTTTTGTTCGTATAAAATTACTTACATGGTTTGACATTAACTGTGTTTGTTTTTGCCACAAGCCTGCAGGACTTGCTAATTCTGATTTTTACGGGTCCTACATAGTACTAACGTGTTCTCCAGAGAACTTATATTAATTCTAACACAATCAATCAAAATTAAATGTAATTGTAAATCATAAATAAAGCAAAATTTTGGAATTCAAACAGTATGGGAAAAGAAGAAATTGCATGTCACAAGCAATTTCTTCTCTTTCCAAATTGTTCGGCTTTGGTTTAAGAATATCTGTCACTTAGGAAAAGCAAATTTATATATCGCATCTGCGTGTGTGTGTATTTCCGTTTATTTATCGTCGCTACCGTAGCACATGCCCATATGAGCGACGCCCCCAGAAGACGGTTAGTTGTTACGGTGGATAGTGCAAGGATACATGACGAAACTACTGCTGAGATCCGCCATGGTTCTTTAACGTGCTCGGTGTAAAGCATCGTCTCACTGGGCCTCGGTTTAACGTCTCATCCGAAAAACAATTAGTTTTTATTAGTGTTCCAGCCCGGGAATCGAACCCACGCCGCCGAACTCCAATTGTTTTGAAGTCCGGTGCTCTACCAACTGATCTAATCGGGCTAGTTTTATTGGAATTCAAACAGTATGGGAAAAGAAGAAATTGCATGTCACAAGCAATTTCTTCTCTTTCAAAATTGTTCGGCTTTGGTTTACGAATATCTGTGACTTTTAGGAAAAGCAAATTTATATATCGCATCTGCAAAGTGAAGAAGTAAAGTTCAACAAGCACAAACGCCTGGAGGACCTGCAACATGGCAGCTACTTTCAGTTCTTCCTAAATTTCACAGGACTCGGGCCCGACGACTTGTGTTAAATCTTAGTCACATTTACGTAAATTTTCATGGTTGATCGTAGTTTTGCATCAATGTAGTCAGCCGTAAAATTAATGTGGCTGATTGAATACTGCGCTACACACGCTATAATATTGAAAACGTTTGTCTTCGATACTACTCTTAACCAAGTTTGAACTAGCGATTGACTACTCTTGCAGTACGTGTATCTGAGTTTTGTCCACTGTTAGGTAGGAAAGGAGTACGTTGTTAAAAAACGCGGCCACATTTCACTCTGTAAACTCAATCTAATAAAACTAATAAGTTTTACGAAGTTCTTCGCGGTTATTCCTACTCCCACGTACTACTTTCTACGGAAACTGCTCGAAAGTTCCTTGTTAAATGCACTGTGTCTTACATTAAGTTTGTTGATCGTAAAAGTGACACGGTTTACCTACGGTAAAATGGAATACGACTGACTAAGATAATTGCCGTAAATGTGACAATAGCTTTAGTGTCGATGCCTGTATTACAAACAACATAACAGAAATAAAAGTCATCCGATCAATTTGCAGGTGTTTCAACGACGTATTGACGGGACGGTGGATTTCTATCGAGACTGGAGAGACTACAAATCAGGGTTTGGTAGTGCTAATGGCGAATACTGGCTAGGTTTGCCATTATTCGTCAAATGCTTTTAGTCTGGCAGCCGAAGGGCGGATCCTTGCTTTGCGGTTTACAGAAAATGTTTTGGATGTTTTTGAGTTTACAAGATCCTGTTGTTGAAGTATCCGATTGGCTGCGCATCGCAGCCTTTGAGAATTTCGAGATATTCAACATGGCGTCCAAGATGGCCACCAGAAATTCAAGAAATCATAGATGTATGTTTGCAAACCGTTTTATATGGTGCAAGGAAATGAATTTTAATGTTTTGAGTTTGCTGGAATATCTAAGTATGGGATTTGTTTTGTTTTGCAGCACCACCTTGGTGTATTCAGGATGTTGTTCGAAAAAACCGCAAGAAATTCGAATTTCATAAAGTTCTCTCTGCTAACCTTGTTATGTGGTAATCATGACAGGTAATTTTGGTACATTCAGAAAAAAGGCCCTCTCGTTGAAAGTACACAGTCCCCCTTTAAGATTTTTCAAGATGGTCGCTAAAAGGGTTTCCAGAATGTAAAAAATGAATATTAAGTCTTTGGTTGTTTTATTTTATTAGAAGAAATATGAGTATGTAATTTTTCATGCTTTTGAAAAAAAAAACACAAAAAAAACAGTCATCTATTTGATAATTTTGGCTGAAAATAGGGTTGTTATTATCCTCCGTCCCTTTGGACTGAAGGAATTTGAAGATGGCATCCAAGGTAGTTTCAAAATAGCAAAAATACTATAGAGGTTCCTTTTTCAGAAAGAAATCACTTTGAGTGTGTTAAGATTTTGTTTTTGTAAAGTCCTTGTCTTCGATTATTTTTTCTGACATTGCCGTTTTATTTCCCAGATGACATTTAAGATGACCGCCAGAATATCACAATATCCTGTATTGATAATACGTTATAAGTCATAAATGGTGCTTTTTTCCTTGAAATTAGAAAGATTAATAGGTTCAATTCTAGGAGAAGTTTATTTGTTTTTAAGTGAAAAAATATTTATAAAGACAAATCGTATTTGAACCTTGAAGACTCAATGTTTTTTTGTATATTTTATGTTTTCTCTAAGTGTACGTTATCCCTCCTTAGGTTTCCGAGATATAATGTATTCAACACTTTCTTATTTTCTCCTTCAACGTTAAATTGCAAAAACTTTTGTAAAAAATACTTACCGGATATGGGAATCCCCGCCTCACCCCAAAAAAATAGATAAATGAACAATTAAACATACATTCATAGATCTTATCAAAGCTTTAAAAATCGATTTTGCTGATGTTTTTATAAAGTAATTCCGAAAGGATAGTTTTTACCTAATCTTAAAGAGCATGCGTGGAAACCTTATATCTGGCATTTAGCAAGTATAAAAGACATTGATTTCAAGTAAAAATGTATCTAGAATAACGTTACCATGACCAATGTAGAAAGAAATTAACATTTTTTTTTCATTTGGAACAAAGTGTAAACTTTGAGCGTTTCCTGTGTCTCACATAGAAAACTACTCATTTAGGTTTTGCATATTTTATACCAAACTACTCGAAGCATCTAAATGGCCATCTTATATTTCACCTCTTTTCGCAATTTGTCCTTTCATTTTTAAATACAGACATTACCTTTCGGTATTTAGTCATATTATTGTCCTTTTTTATCTTATAACTATGTGATAACGTCCCCTATGATATTTTTCATGATATCACAGTTATTCTGAGTGACAATGATATAATGCGTTTTTTTAGAGACTTGCATTTCAGTCAGAAACAGTGACGAAAAGAAGACAAATAGAGTTTATAAGATAAATATAATACGTACTTAGTGTTTTGATTGAAAAAAAAACTAACTTCATCCTTTACCTAATATGTATGCAAGTTCTGCGACATTTATAGAAGAAGTGACATACATAGCATTTGCATAATATAACACATTTTGATATTAATTAGAATATTATCGTTATTTATCATTTCAATGCGAGTTTGGTTTTTTTTTATCAACTTATATACTTTAACATCGGATTCCACTGTCAAGTGGAAAGATGGAGGCCTAGAGACAGCAGGGTCCAAAGATCGAAAGATGCATTTTTATAACTCAGACAGCCAGATGCACTGAAGCCGAATTGTCGACTTGCTGTTTAGTTTTTACTGACATTATATTTCGACATAATATTAAAAGATAATTGCAATTGTCCTTTGAAGGAGAAAGAAATAAAAGAAAAAGGTAATATATAGAAATATATAAAGGAATAAAGTTCGCCAAGAAAATACAAAGACTTAAAAAAACATAAACTGCGTTATTTTTTTATATTGAATAAACTTTAATCGAGTTTTGTCTATATTACTATTATATTTATTTCTTTTTTATTCTACTGTTTTGTACTTGTGTGTCTACTTTCTAAAACTACTTTATGGATTTTAAAGGTCAAAACAAAGAAAGTAATTTTAGGATAATATATTTTATGGTTTACAGTGTACTATTCCATTTTCTATATTCTGGCGGCCATTTTTGACGCAATTCAATTTTATCGCTTTGCCTTAAAAGAAATACGTTGATAAAATAATTTGAAGGCTTTGTGAAGCCAGTTCTTCACACACAAAAATGTTTCTTTAAGTCGGAAAATGAAATAAAATGAAATAATCCTGAAATTCTGGCGGCTATCTTGGACATACTAGGTTTCCATGAGGACCGTGGCTCTTGGCCAGATGAACTTGTTGAATTGTTGGCTTACTTTACTCAAAAAACAGTCAATTCAATAATGTGGTTCTTTTGGTTGAAATATTTGGCCTCTAATTGTTTGTGTGTCTTATATTCGAATCAACACCCTGGGCGCCATTTGAACACCCGAGTTTTCACATCCAACCGAGTCTTTCAACATATAGGTGTTATAGATTAATTGAACCAATAATACTTGTATTTACCGCAAAACAAGGATTGCAGAAGCCTTTCTTAGATGATTTGACTTTCTTTTGGCCATCTTCGACATTATCTTCAATAAGCCTTTTTTCACAATGGGAGAAAACGCACATTTCATCCTAATCCTAAAGTTATTTCTTCTTACAGGTTAAGGTTTGCTCCACAAAATACAGAATATCTTACTTTCTGATAGGCATCTGGCATGCCATCTTAAATATTTCGAAATGTTCATTGGTGCGATGCTCCGCCAACCAGATTCTTCAACTACATGATAATATTGTCTTAAAACACCATAAACATTTTCTATTACCGAAAAACAAGGTTCAACGAAAAATGGTCATTTGGCGGCCGGACTATTTATAACCCACTCTAATCGGGTTAATTCGACCAAATGATAGCTATATCTTAATTCTTTCTTCCCCCTTTTTCGTTAACTTGATTTGTGGCTGATTCAAGTTCCATTGGACTACGTCCAGCTTAAATAATGTCCTAGCGGGTTGTTCATCGTTAGTCCGGTCGAAAACTTTTCATTCTAACATCCTCTTCTCTGAAACTAATAGCCATAATTTAACAAGAAAATACAATAATGATCCTTATGATATACTCTATCAGATTCCTTCTTTAAATTCCAATTGGGTTTATAATATTAGCGATACGAGCACCAGAGATAAATTTGCCCACATGGTGAAATATTAAATAAAAAGCTTCTTCTCTAAAACGTCTGATGAGAATTCAGCCATACTATACGAAAATGATCCCTGGAACATGCTCATTCAGATTCTCCGTTCATTTCTGATCGAATCCATAACATCTTTCTCCCGAAAACTAATGTACAGAATTCAGCTACGTAGAAATAATCCTTGGGACAAGCTCTTTCAGATTTCTTAGATAAATTCTGACTGGGTTGTATCAACCCATGGGTGCTATTGGCGCCCGCATCATCAATAAAAGACCCCACTATTCTTCTTTGAAACTAATGGTCAGAATGAAAAAGAAAAAAAATCCTCGATCGGATGGATTGATAACATGGATGGTTGGTGCGGTCTAGTCCCCCAAAAAATGGGCCGGCGTGGTAAAATACAACAAGAGGCTCAAGAGGGCCTGTATAGCTCAACTAGCTTTAACATCTTATTACTTTCATTAACTAAAACTTTCTTTGAATGAAAACAAGACTTTATAATGATAATAAACTGGGTACGGTCAACATTGCACCAAAATACTCAATCCCCATTAGCCTGCACCTTTTTTTATCAAAACATTTGGCTGAGGAGGAGATGTCGATCAAAGATACCGGGCTCAAAATAAGCCCCGCCCTGTCATACCCATATTTATGGGCCAATCAAAACTTCGCGAAGAATTTTTGAAAATGTCACCTAAGGAACATTCCGGTAAAGTGTCATTACAACTGGCAAAGTGGTTCAGAAAAAGATGTCTTTCAAAGCTTTAGGGCTCAAAATACGTCCCGCCCTGCTTTTACCATATTTATTGGCCAGTCAAAATTTCGCAAACAATTTTTGGAAAGGGTCTCCATGGAACATTATGGTAATGTTTTATTGAAATCAGACTTGTGGTTAAGTAGGAGATGTCGCTTAAAGATTTCGGGCTCAAAATAGCCCCGCCGTGTCACGCCCATATAAATGGGCCAATAAAAATGTCTTGAACGATTTTTTGAAAAGGGACACCTCATGAGCATTCTGGTATAGATTCATTGAAAAAAGCCCAGTAGTTCTACAGGAGATATTGTTTTAAGATTTCGGGCTCAAAATAAGTCGCGCCCTGTCACGCACATATTTATTGGCCAATCAAAATTTCTTGAAAAATTGAAGTAAGGGTTATCAAAGAAAAATCCATGCAAAGTTTCATTGAAATTGGCCCAATGGTTTGAGAGGAGAAGATTTTTAAAGATTTCAAAGTGAAGAGATGCCACGCCCTGTCACAACCATATTTGGGGAGTCAATCAACTTTTTTAAACAGTTTTAGAAGAGGGTCACCCGAGGATCATTCTACCAAGTTTCATGAAAATCCGCTCGATGGTTTGGGAGGAGAATATGTTTAAAGAAAAATTTAACGCACGCATGTACGGACGCACGCACGACGGACATCCGCCATGACAATAGCTCGCTGGTCTTCGGCCAGTGGAGCAAAAGGTAAATGTATTTTTTCAATGCTATTTTTTAATGAACATTCGTCACAAGAATTGTTCCTGGGACATGCTCTTTCAGATTTCATTTTAAAATCTTGACTGGGCTTTATACATGGGATCTTTGGCGGTCAAGTAACCAAACAATGGGCCAGCATAATGAAATATAAAAAAAACTTCTCTGGATCTTTTGGTCGGAATTAAGAAAGAAAGTATCACAAATGACTTTGAGGACATACTCTATTAGACTTCTTCGTTTAATTACTGATTGGGCTACATACATGGGTTCTATAAAGTTCGCGTCATCCAAAAATGAGCCTTCAAGATCTTTTTATTATCTTTTCTATGAAACTAAATATCAGAATTCAACCGAAATGATGCCTGTCGATAATGCTCTCTCGAATTTCTTTGTTAAATTCTGGTTGGGCGATGAACTTGGGTATATATGGCTTTCGCGTTCATGAATAAGGGACCAAAAGACAGAAAAGGAAAAAAAGCCTTATATTTTTTAAACTAGACAAAGGATACGAGTGACTTTGTGAAAGATTGAATAAAGTATTCAGGGAAGATGATTGTCTTTGATTTTGGCATCATGGTGGACTATTGACTCTAACCTTGGTCTTTGATCTTCTTTTTAAGATATTGAATTATTAGGGCTAGGACTGTTTCGAGTCAATAATAAAGGTTGGTAGACGATTGTTCTGATTCTGACATCATAGAACCCTTCATCCTTCACCCTGACCTTGACCTTCTTTCTTAAATATTAGATTATAAGGTCTTGGACTGTATCAAGTCATCAATCAATGCTGGAAGTGATTATGTTGAACACTTGACCCTGACCAGTACCTTTGACCGACTTGCTAAAATATAGTATAATTTTAAAAGTATAAAGCTATGTAATGTTAATCATTAAGATTTCTTGGTTATTGTCTTTGATTCTGGCACATATTTTACCCCCGACAATGAACCTTTGCTGTACTTTCTAAGATATCAAGTCAATTCTAAAGGTTGGTGGATCACTTTCTTCCATTCTTGCATTCTTGGCCCCAACTCTGACTCTTGACCTGATTTCTTAATCAAACGTCTAAAACTGTATTTAACCAATGATAAATCTTGGTAGATGATTATCCTTGGCCTACTTTTTGAAATATTGAATTATTGGGTTATTAATAAAGTTTTTTTTACACGATTGTCTTTGGTTCGGACTCCATTTTGAGACCTCGGTCCTGACTTTGACCTTTGTTAATTATTAAATTATTAGGTCTAGGACTGTATTAAGTCAATAATAAATGTTAGTAGATGATAGTCTTTGATTTGAAGCAATATGTTGAATGCTTGACTTGACATTGACCTAGTGCCTACTCTCTTAAACATAAGAATATAAGGTCTAGAATCATATCATATTATTTATACATCTAAATGGTAGTGTATAATTATCTTTGTTTATGACATTATGTTAGACATATGACACTGACCTTGACGTTTGATCTACTTTCTAAATTGTACAATTATAAGACGTGGGACTGTTTTATATTACAATTAAATGTTAGCTGATGTTTGTCTTTGATTCTATCACCTATTTTAACCATTTGCCATTACCTTTAAGCTTTTTTCCTAAATCTCGATTTACTTCAGCTTTACTTTAGCTAAATTAATGATTCTACTTGTTTCCTTGGGGCAAATTCAAGAAGCCCTCATGGGCCTCAAGTATTTCTTGTTTACGATTCATAGAACAAATCGTACCTATGTCATTACACTTCTTGAAATCAGTTACCTTTACAAGTTTGTAGATATTTAGAACGTGTATTATGGATAAAAAGAGAGAGCTTGTTGAATAAATGGAGTTATGGAACTTGAAATATAATCACACTGAATACTCGAAGCGGATTCATACATAAGGTTGATTAGGGTTCTCTTAAATAAGGTTCCAATATAGCTGCGTACACAAAGTTGTCTTTTATTGAGTAATGAAACTAATATTCCAGTCAATTAGAATTCAGAAATCTTAGTGGAAACTAAAATCGAATTATACATGTACAAACGAAGCCATTTTCTCGGAGTCTAATCTGTATCGAAAATATTTTCAGATCGCTGAAAATTCATGTAAATAGATTACCATCTATTTAGGCCTTATTTGTTTTCATTCTCGTTGATTTTAAAGGTCTTGAAAACATCCATGTCCTTACCTCGTTACCAAACTACGAACTTAAGGTGGTGATGACAGATTTTGAGAACGTTACCAAACATGCCAGATATTTGTCTTTCCACATCGAGGATGCTTCAAAATATTACAGACTGACAGTGTATGGATATTCAGGGACAGCTGGTAATCATTATTATAGAAAATGTGACCCGTCATGCCAAAAAGGACCGTCTTAGTACTGAGAATGGTGTCGACTGCGATGGACACTATTCGGTCTTAGATAAAACTTTATTTAGGTAGGGGACCCGTAACAGTTCCGCAACGTTTCGGAATAAGTGAACTTCAATAGTGTTATCCAAGGTTTCCTAATGATTTTCATTATGAAACCTCGGTCAACATTTTTAAAGATCGTGTTTCTAAAAGTTGCGAAACTATTATAGTTCCACTACCTTAAAAACACTCTGCTTATTTCTGAATGTTACCTTCCTGTATGAATATTTATAAATTAGAGACCATTCCTGAAACCATCTTCTTTACACACATTTATTTGTATTGACTCTAGATGTGTTTTGCTCGCATGAAGGGTCACACAAGTCAAAACTGCTCGAGCGACCACTTCTATTAGGCGACCGCTTTTATAAAACGAATTCACTAAAAGTCCATTCACCATTAGCAAAGTTTCTGGAAAGTAGCCATTCTTCATTTTTTTTAATTTAATTTTGCTTGTTGTTTGAAACTCAGAATCGTCCCGAGTAAGCGACAATTTCCAGCGGCGCTTAGCATAAGTCTTACTGTATTCTGTTTTAGGTTTTAACCAAAAATGTTCGATAAGCGAAAGCATTACGGAAAATCTTTTCAATTCCACAGAGTAAAAGTTTGATACCCTTTATTCATCAACGTGCACTTGTAAGCACCTTTATTTCCTACCATTAAAAACAGAAAAAGTAGTGTTCGAAGTCTAGAGGTAGAGTGTCTTCTCTCTGTCCCCTTGATCAAGAAGGTCCGTGTTCTATTCCTGGAAGCGGTTCTTTCCTAAGCCTAGACTTTCGGCACCAGCGATGGTTCATTTCAAGTAAAAGAATCGAGGGGCATTTATCTAATTTGTTATAAATAGGTCTCAATCTTTAGAAAAAGACTATATAGAGCACCCAATAGTGAAAAAAAAAGTAAATTATTGCACCCACTTAAACTTTTGACAAGGCACTAAGGAAAAATTGAAAACGCTATATAAAAAAATGCCAGAAGACATAGTTTATAGTGTGTCACTCATCTGAAGATTTTTTGGTTTTGAAGAAGATCCGTAAATATGTGTAGTTTAATTGTTAACTATCAGAGAGTCTCTGTAGAAATAGTGATATGTGACTTACCTAGAATACCAAAAAAGTCAGTGTATATTGATTGATTCTTATGTCATAAAAGTACAAATGCCATAGGGAGACCTTAATTCTGTTCTTGTGACCATGGCAACCGCCGCTGAAAGATTTTGGCCATAGGAGCTAGAATTTTTGAACAGACATGAAAAAAGGCGTATTTTTATTGTTAAATAATTTCACTGTTAACACCTAATTATTTTTATTTTTCAATAGCGCATCTGAATCAGACTTGTTTAGGCTTCAATTTTAATAAAAGCAAAATTACAAAATAAGCTTCTTGAATGATTTCTATGGCAAAAAAAAATGGTTTGATTCTACTGTTTTGCTTGTTAGAAATATTTTCTTGTTCATTTATCTCCTAACAGCAAAGTTAGGATGCAATGTTTCAGTATGAGGTATACTAAGTAAAGTATGGAGTCCCAGACCAAACGATAAAAACACTCAAACTATTTCAAGATAAGATGACCATGGTAACCAAAAAAGCAAAAAGTTTTAAAAATGAAAAAATGTCATAATTTTTTGTAATTAAATGGCCTCTAATCAAAAGAAAGAAAATCATGGGAAGTGTGTGTAATGAAGGAACAGTCATATAAAAAAATTAAGGAAACAGGCAAAGTTAGTGATGTGTGACATTTTGGTTCCATGGAAACATCAAATAAGGCCTCGGCTCTAAAAAATCCAATATTTGCTTGTATTGAAAGCAACAAAGTATGATCAAGAGCAAAGCAAATATATATCATTCAAATACGGAATAGTTACTGATCTAATGTTGTGTAATTGAAAAAAATTATAATTGCAATACTGGTTACCATGGCATCCGAAGTGACATCCTACTTGTAATAATGGAAAAATTCAATATCAAATGCAATTCATTGACTAAAAACAGATAAAAAACTAACATTGATCCAAATAACCCATTTGAAGATTCAATCTAGGCATAATATAATTTTCAATACCCCTGCATCAAAAGATTAGCGGCATATTGTTCACCAGTATTCATTCGTCAATCCAACCGTCTGTCTGCGAAAGTTAGCAAAAAAAATGACATTACAAATTTCTTAAAGACGATTCAAGATAATTCACCCAAATAGGCATGATAATATGTTATAATTCTTTTCATGAGCATTTACGTTTACCAGGGTCAAGCTCAAATGACAAGGTCAATGTCATCTATCAATGTCAAGGTTATTTTTAAAGGTCAAGGTTATCTATCAAGGTCAACTTTGTCAAAACTTAAACTTAATAAAAAAAGCTAAGCAAGGTTTCAAAGATACTTGTTAGGCATTCAATACTTATTTCAACACAAGTTGAATTTTTTAAATCGCTTGAGTTTTGCGCGTTTTGGAGGAATTTCTTTCCCAACAGCGATTAAAAACTTAAATTGCCCTGAAAGCGCATCATTCGATTTCCATAGCGACGGTTCCTTAACAGACGCGTAGTCATATTTGGTTGCATGTTTGTATAATTAGCCCTCATATCTATATGATTAATTACCGAAAGTTTCACCCAAATCCGTCGATTGATAAAATAAAAATATTGAAATTGTCTCAGAGCTTTCTGATACCCCCTCGTAGATGAGTGATTTTCGTTAAAAATGTCAGTAATTTGTCATTTTATTTGGAAAAATGCCCCCTCCGCCGAATATTGAAAATGATAATAATAAATTCCATTTAGTAGGTATGTTGTTCCTATGATAACATATAAATAACCATAACCCCAATAATATGAAAAAATTAACTTGAAAGAATTTTTTTGTAAATATATATCATTAGTGTATTAGTTTATTTGAGTGTGTGATACATTAAGGGTCGATTCAACTGCGAAGTCTCTCTAAAAAGAAACACAAATACGCCCGTAACAGCATTTTTTCTCAAAATGTTAACCTTGATACATGACCTTGACCTAGTAACACGGCATTGACAGATGCCATTTTTATGCTCCCGGAAAAATTTTAAGTAGCAAATCAGAACCCCTTGACACTAAAGTATTGAAAATTTACGTTTAAAAAAATTGTCATAGAAAAAGGAACCTAAATATTAATAGCTTGACGTGAACTCTCTCTTTGTCATGCTAAAACTTTTGATTGGATACAATATATTCTTCATATTGCAAATGTGCATTGCTTGTGACAAATCCTTTTTGTTGCTACTAAGTTCAAGTCATCAGTAAAGTTCAAGGTCATGTGTCAATGCCAGAGTTAAGAAAATTTAAACTTTAAAAATGGCCATAATTTGGCAATGGTAATTGATATAGCCTTTATATTTCATTTTTTTATTACTTGTATAAAGACCTTTAATTAGAAAACTGAGGTAAGGATCTCACCCAATGTCAAGATCAAATTGTCAAGGTCAGTGATTCCCATCATCAAAACTCAAAGTTGGCCGTAACTTTTAATTAGAATGAGATGGGTCTTCATATTTCACTTGTGCTTTGCCTGTGATAAAATCTTTGTCTTTGTACCAAGTTCAAGGTCATCAGTCAAGGTCAAGGCCATTTGTAAAGGTCAAATTTGTCAAAAAACACTTTCACATTGGCCATAATTTGAATGGCAAGTCATATGGCCTTCATATTTCACATGGTGATTGCCTGGGTCAAGGCTATTGTCTTGATACCAAGTTTAGGGTTATCAGTAAAGGACATTTTTCAAGGTCACATATGTGCAAAAAATCAAATTTAATCATTGTAACGTTCCCATTATGATTGCCTGGGACAAGGCCTTTCTGTTGGTTCCAAGCTCAAGTTTATCAGTCAAGGTCTTTTTAAGGTCAAATTTGTGAGAGAAAAATAAACACAAAAAACATTAGCCATAACTTTTAAACGGTTAGTGATTTGACTGAGACAAGGCCTTTCTGTTGGTACTAAGTTCAAGGTCATCAGACAAGGTCAAGTTAATTTTTGTACCGTAAAAGGCTTGAAGATATTTGCAATATTTAGTTGTTGTTTAAGTTTTTAGTTATTTGAACTATAATCGTTTGCCATTTTTATAGCTTGTTTCCATGGCAACAAAACGGATTTGTTGATTATTTTGATTGTATTACTAATTTTCACATATGGCCTCATGTTAAAAAAAAATATCAAAAATTGAAACATGGCATGCCACTAGCCACAATAGATTTGTGCAAATAGAGAATTGCTTTTAAAAACTTGTATCTATAGATTTGCTTTTGTTGCTACGCAACCAAATGCTTTCATTTTATTTAATTCTTTAGAAACAGGTCGAAAATACAACAATATTATATATATGATTTTTTTTTTCAAGCAAACCTGACCATTTTTTTCCAGTACACTTGCCACACTTGGTAATAAATAACGATGATTATTTTTTTTTATTCAACACTCCCGTTACCATAGTAATAAAATCTATAAAGTATGGCCTATGTTTTGTTTTCATTTTTGTTTATCCATAACAGAGAGGATTGACTAAGGAACTTTATAATCCATCTGGGTGTGTGTCTAGCCAAATTTGCGAGAATTCGCTTTCAATAACATATAATTCCGCAAATTATTAAATCTTTTTTGTCTTTTTCATTGCAATAGCAGCAACTGTTATTACAATTATTTCTTTTCTATTTTGACACTACAATTTATTTTAGCCAAAATAAAAGCTAAAAATACTACCTAAGTAACCTAGAAAATGAGATGAATAGTACATGAAAATGCTGTTTTTTTGTCAAAACCATATACTATTATATACTTAAGTTGCTAGGGCAACTAAATATTTAGTTTTTGGCATAAGTTCTTTTTTTAATTGGTCTTTATTTGAAATATAAGAGATAATAAACTATAAATTGGCAGTTAAAAAAAATAAATAAAAAACAGTATTTTGGTTTCCGTGGAAACAAAAATTAAAACATTTTGAGTAATTAATTGGTGATACTTACAACACAAGATTTTGCACATTTTGGTACTGTATAAATGGTACCTATACACCTTTACTGTTAGGAGAAAATTGAATTTGATTTTTTTTTAAAAAAACCCAAACTGTTTCTATGGATTAACTTCCGTTGCCACGCAACACAATGGACCCGTTTTTCTGTATCTTTGATCTTATTTCGGGTGTAACTCGGGTCGTACTATTTAAACAAGTAGCTACATAAAGCAAGCATCTGTGTTCAATAAGATCTTTGTGATTTACAGGAGACTCCTTGAAAAGACAAAGTGGTATGATGTTTAGCACATTTGACGCAGACCATGATACCGTGCTTTATAACTGTGCTGTTGTATATCACGGGGGATGGTGGTATGAACGCTGTCACGATTCCAATTTGAATGGGAAATATCTACATGGCAGCCATACGACATTCGCTGATGGTATAGAATGGCAGGCATGGCACGGTTACTATTATTCATTAAAATCTTCCATCGTGATGATACGTAAAACGTAATGGTACTATTTGTGTATTTTTCACACTCAAACAATATTTTGAAAAAAACACATTAAAAAGCATTCAAATTATTAATGGTTATGCTTATTTGAACCCGTTTTAAAAATAAGGTACATTACATAATTTAGCGAGATATCCTTGCTGGGCATGACAATTTTAGAATATAATAATATTATATAGAATATAATGAAGTGCTGGTGGAGCTTGAGGATAACCCGGGTTTCGGGCAAGGTAGCGTTCCTACCCGGGTCCAAAATCATTACGCGTTACCCGAATATCGTATAAGCAATAGATCTATTTATCTGTAGGAATCAACTTCATAAAAGAATTTAAGATTGTTTGAAACAGTCTTCTACTCATTTCTGAAGTTGATTTCCAAATTGTCCTACGGACTTACATCAGATGGTTATAAGAGTCCTGACAATTTATTTGTAGACTCGCATCACCTGCGTCCCTTTAAACCATGAATTGGTATTATCAAGGCTCCTTTACAGAAATACTGTATTCGCCTTAGTATTTAGTTGATAAAAAAGATATGTGAACAGTCATCATCAGGCACTTGAGTACCCGAGGGTAACGAGATCTCGGGTATCCTGATAGAAAATTTTACTCGCCCAAGCTCTAGTGCTGCAGGAATACCCTGTTCGGTACAGTAAGATTTACAGCGGTGTATATGTGTGCGACTTTGTCCACATACTTTTCCATAACACCGAATAGATAGCATTTTATTTTAAAACATCAAATTATTTGTGACATTTCTTTAACACCGTCAACTCCACAGGTTAAGCATCGTACCAGGTCCATACGCGATATATACGCGATTAAACAAAACGACATTTACGTATCAACAGTTCGTACTTGGTTAAACATGTATTTGATGGATCGCTGTACCCGCCTCTAGTTCTACTGACACAGGTCTAAAATATCTAATCTTCCTTTTAAAAAATATTATGATATAAAGTCAGGGTAAAAATAAAGCGAGGAGTTCAACAGCATACTTTCGAGTTTGTTCTCATTTGAATATAATTCATCCAAGTGACCGTACATTGTAGTGTGCATAGTGAAAATTCTGGTCAAACTTAGTCATTACTTTGCACACATGTGACATTCTTGGAAATCCACATTCCAATACACTGTACAACCGTGAGTGTGAAACATTTCTTATAAATCTTGTTTTTTCTTTCATTTTTTCTCTTCGTATGTTCTCATTTTCTAATTGTGTCCTCTTTCTGACATAAAAAATGTTCTGGTCATTGTTTATCACGGATGAGTCAAATTTTCATGTCCCTACGTTTATATTTTCAGATTAACTTTGCTCTTTCAGAAGGTTTAATCATTTTGTCTAACATACTGTTTCATCATAAATGCGCTAATTGTATGGCCCTTAAAATGTTAACAAAGAGAGTGTCAACGGGTATCCTCGGGTATTCTCGTCAACGGGTATTCTCGGGTATTCTCGTGTTTTCATGTGGAATATTTCAAATTTAAATTCATTCGGTTCATCTTAATGACCTGACAAACATTACATTCCAATAGTCATCAATTGTCGCCCCTATCATATAAACACTAAAGTGAGTTGATGATGACTGACGTTCGAGTGATATCTAATGATCACACACCTCACCATAATCCCGATTTGCCCTTACGAGCTTAAAGTATGAGGGGGCTGAAACTGCAGACAAAGGTATGCAAAATTACGGGAGAACTACTTTTTATGGCGAATTCATTGATTTAGTGGATAAGCTGCCAGAGGCAGTTTGCACTCATTTGAACTTTGAGACTTCCTCAAAATTTTGTATGTTAACTAAAGCCAGCAAAACTGACGCTTTGCTAGCTAAAAACCAGTGTTCTTTGGAAATAGGTAGAAAGATTCTAATTTTTTTGTAATAACATATCTTCCTTTTTTTAATGAACAACCAATTTTGCAATTATTTAAGAATTCGATTTTATGCCTATTGTGTGACCGTCACACGAAAAAATACAGTTTGGAAACTCCGTAAAATAAATATTTTGAAAGGGGAAATAGATCTAGCATCAAACAAACGGAAGACGAACGATTTCGGAAATAACTACTTAACAGAACAGAAGATTTTATATCAATATTGGTTTGAACTGAAAAGCTGATCCTTGTCTTACAAAATTAACAATGTAATAATGTATACAAGATAAAGTTTATTTGCATCAAAATATAAATGTAACGCTTCACGCGAAAGAGGACCATCTTGAATTATTGAAAATAAACAAACAAGAAATACTTAAGGCCCAGGAGGTCAAGTATCGCACCACTGTGATTGTCCCGGGGAAAGCAGAAGAAATATCAATTTGCTTTTGGTGAAATTTAGGTAAATGATGATTAAGAAAGCAGGTCATGTCTGTGATAAATGTTAATCTAGATTTTACAAAGACCTCTACCCTATTATCCTAAATTTAAGAAAGAAGTTCAAAGGTCAGGGTCAGGGTCAAGGGTTCTATAGGATGCCAGAATGAAAAATGAAAAACAATCATCCCCAAACACGTATTAGTGGCAAAAAGACAATCATCTACCAACCTTTATTATTGATTTAATACTGTTTTAGCCCAAATAATTCAATATGTAAGAAAGTATGTCAAAGGTCAAGATCTAGGTCAAGGGTTTACCATGATACCAGAAGCGAAGCAAATCATCTTTCCAACTTTTATCATTGACTTAATACCGTCTTAGCCCAAATTATTGAATTTATAGGAAAGAAGGTCAAAGATCAAGGTCTGGGTCATGGGTTCAACATGATGCAAGAATCAAGGACAATCATCTACCAATCTTAAATATTGACTAATCACAGACCTGCCCCTAAAAATTGAATATTTAGGAAAGTGGGTCAAAGGTCACGGTCAGGTCAAGGGTTCATCATGATGCCAGATTCAAAGACAATCATCTACCAACCATTATAATTGACTTAACACAGTCCTAGACCTACTTAATAATTCAACATTTAGAAAGAATGCCAAGGGTCATGGTCAGGGCCAAGGGTTCGACATGATGATAGAATCAAAAACAATCATCTACTAACCTTTAGTATTTACTAAACACAGTCTTAGCCCTAATAATACAATGTTTTATAAAGTAGGTCAAAGGTCACAATCAATGTTTTTATCATGGTGCCAGAATCAAAGACTCATCTACCAACCGTTATTATCGACTTAATACAGTCCTACACAAAGGAAAATCATTCATATCATATGCCTAGTTTTAGAGAGGTAGCTTTTTAGATTTCTCATATTTGGCCCCTTTTTTGCTTATGTAAAAGTCTCAAGTGCCCAAGCTTATTGCTCCACATGAATTTAACAAAGAAATCTGAAAGAGCATAAAAAGTATCATTCCAGTGAAGTTTGGTTGTATTCTGATAAGTTGTTTCAGAGAAAAGTATTATAAAAAGATCCAAAAGCCGAAGGAGACTATAGGTTTGCACTCCGTCCGTCTGTCCGTCTGTCCGTCCGTCCGTCCGTCTGTCAGACCGGATTTCAGTTTTCCGGACTTTTTTTCTTAACCCATGGAGATATTGAGCTGATTTTTGGTATGCGAGTCCGGATCAATGAGTTACAGAACGAGTTTGAGTTTGGTTTCGGTCCATTGATTATTGAGGAGGATAAGGATGCTGGACTTAGAATTTACTAGGAAAATTCAGTTTTCCGGACTTTTTTTCTTAACCCTTGGAGATAATGAGCTGATTTTTAGTATGTGAGTCCACATCAATGAGTTACAGAACGAGTTTGAGTTTGGTTCCGGTCCATTGATTTTTGAGGAAGATACAGATGCTGGACTTAGTAATTACCAGGAAATTTCAGTTTTTTTCGGACTTTTTTTCTTATCCCTTGGAGATATTGAGCTGATTTTTGGTATGTGAGTAAACATCAATGAGTTACAGAACGAGTTTGAGTTTGGTTCCGGTCCATTGATTTTTGTGAAAATTCAGTTTTCCGGACTTTTTTTTCCTAACCCTTGGAGATATTGAGCTAATTTTTGGTATGTGAGTCTGCAACAATGAGTTACAGAACGAGTTTGAGTTTGGTTCCGGTCCATTGATTTTTGTGGAAGATATGGATGCTGGACTTAGAAATAACGAGGAAATTTCAGTTTTCCGGACTTTCTTTCTTAACCCTTGGAGATATTGAGCTAATTTATGGTATGTGAGTCTGCATCAATGAGTTACAGAACGAGCTTGAGTTTGGTTCCTGTCCATTGATTTTTGTGGAAGATACGGATGCTGGACTTAGAAAATTACCAGGAAATTTCATGTTTCCGGGCGTTTTTCCTTAACCCTTGGAGGAATTGAGCTAATTTTTGGTATGTGAGTCTGCATCAATGAGTTACAGAATGAGTTTGAGTTTGGTTCCTGTCCATTGATTTTTGAGGAAGATACGGATGCTGGACTTAGATATTATCAGGAAAATTCAGTTTTCCGGGCTTTTTTTTTAACCCTTGGAGATATTGAGCTGATTTTTGATATGTGAGTCCGCATCAATGAGTTCCAGAATGAATTTGAGTTTGGTTCCGGTCCATTGATTTTTGAGGAAGATACAGATGATTAGAAAATTACCAGGAAATTTACGGACTTTTTTTCTTTATCCTCAGAGATATTGAGCTGATACATAAAATCTGATACAACTAATATTTTGGAGAGGTAGTTATACCTTAACCACCAAAAAAGATACTGCTTTAGGGATATATATATAAATCCGGTAGGGGACTTGGTATTGCCATGCAATACTTCCAAATGCTTGTTTAAGTGGCAGTCCATAAATTACCCAAGATGTCTACCAAATCAGAATTTAACGAAGAAATCTAAAAGAGCATGTCACAAGAATAATTCCTTTAAAATGAGGCTGAATTCTGATGGGTAGTTCCAGTGAAGAAGATTCATTAAAGATATCAACATAGAGGACCATTTTTAGCACTTCTGGCCTTCGTCAGGAGAGCTATTGCAATATAGATTTTCCGCCCGGCGTACGCCCATCTAGCCGACTGTCCGTTAACTTTTGCTTGTTAACGCTTGTTAACGCTCTAGAATCAACAGTTTTTATCTTCAAACTTGGTCAGAATGATTGGACCATCACGTTCCTCTCGAAAATGGGTCAGATCCGTCAAGGGTCATCGGAATATGAGCCTATTAATAATTTAATAAGAAAATCCTCGTTAATACTCAAAAGTCCACAGTTTTCATTCGATTGACTTCACACTAGCTCAGAATAATTGTACTATCACAAGGATTGATTCTTTCGAAAATGGGCCTTATCCGTAAAGCGTCATTGGAAAATGGCCATTGTTTTTGAGAAGAAGATTTTTAATATTGCACCATTGGTGGCCCCTTTTCTGATGATATGAAAAGCCGTATTGCCTTTGTTATCAATCCAATCATAATTAAACGAAGGAATCTGTAGTTAGTCCTGATAATAATTGCTCTGAAGTTTTGTTAAATTATGACCAGTGGTTTCAGAGAAGAAGATTTTTTTTTATATTTCAAGATTGCGCCCCCCCCCCCCCTTTTTTGGTGACACGCCATCCCATAGCGCCCGTGATATAAACCCGATGGGAATTAAACAGAAGAATCCCAAAAGAGCATGTACCTAGGATCATTTCTGTAAAGTTTGGTTGAAAACTGACCAGCAGTTTCAGAGAAGACTTTTCTCATTTCATCATTTGGGCCCTTTTTTTGGTGACTCGACGGCCCGTAGCACCAAAATTATCAATATGATCAGAATTCCTTGAAGGAATACGAGAGAGAATGTCCCAAGTATAATTCCTAAGACATTTGGTGACATTCCCCCCAGTAGTCTCAGAGGAGAAGATGTTTTAAATGAAATGTTTACGCACGGACGCCATGACTAACGACGTTCGACCCGCCGCGACATAAGCATCGCTGGAGTCCAGTCAGGTGGAGCTAAGAAATGTTGATCCAAGTCAGCCATTTAAGACACCCACCATCGGTTTCTTTTGTTTCATGTACATCCACACAATTTACATAAAAATTACGTTTCAATATTAAATATATATAAATGTGAGCCGTCACGCAAAAAAGGACCATCCGCGAATTCTGTAAAATGAATTAATGAAAAAGAGGTTTGATCCAGCATAGGTCAACAGGGTGACGCTTTTCAAAAATTCTTTCGCTGGAAGGTATATTGAACATTCTAGATTCAGAAATAAGGCACGTTGCAAACAGTTTCGCGTGACGGGTGACAAATATATCGTAGAAGGTGTGCTTTGATAGAGTTCAAGGGAAGGGGGTACTGAATATTTGCCATCTTTGAGTTTGAGTTGATAAAGTCCCATTATATGCGTCATCCTTGCTTTAGGAATGATTGGATATTTTCACAAAGACCTAACATAATATATGAATAACTCGATGTTCCTTTTCATGATTTTATATATTAATTGGTTTTAGATCTCATACATGGGTTGTTGAATACCTTTTCCAGTGTTGCTTTGGTTCCGCTCTTTCGCAAAGTGAACATAACACTCTTTCAAAGGTTACAACAAGCTGTCCATCACCTCTTGTTGAAAAATAAGAGCTCATTATAGGGACTAAACATAGGACTAATTTAGGGCCACAATTAGGAATAACAATGATAATTTAGGGAAATATAAACATCAAGATTAACTTATTGCTGCATGATTAACTGGAGAAAACTCACATGATATGGGTTTTTATAGGTGTTTATAGCAAAGGCATCAAACAGCAGGTTATTGCTTCATTTATGTTGTTAAATGTTACATGAACGATTTAAATTCTGTATATATTGGTCAAGCCCAACAACTACAGACTGCGACATGGACAATTATCTGTTCATTCACCTTTTACTTGAATAAGAGGTATTACTTTTCCTATTATAAGCCAGGGCTTTGGCAGACAATTTAAACTTAGATCAGACTGCACTCTCCGTAAAGACTTTGAAATGTCCCCAAACTTTGCAATTCATTTAAAACAAAAGATAAATTTAGCAGGATGAGATTTTAAATGACAGACAAGATGGCCTTAAAGCTTAAACTCTTAATCATTATATGTGCTGGGAATTTAATAGAAAGGGTTGTTTAATATTGAGACAAAAAGGTGACCTGTAAGCAGTAAAAGGGTTAAATGGATACTATCAAAGATACCTCTTAGAAAAGAGTAAGGAATATTTTTGACTGAATGACACTGTCTTCCTTTTATTTTTGTACTTTAATGGCTTAACCTAAATGGCATGTTTCAAATATCATCTGTTGAGTTGTGAAGTGCAACATTGTTTTCTATAGAAAATAATAATGCTCTCATTGTCTTTTCACGAAAGAAAATAATAATATTATTAAATAGACCTTTTCAAGACAAAGCCCAATTTTGAAAAAAAAAAATCTGTCAAATTTGTGATCTTCTGGGTGTTTAAAATATGCATTTCCAAAAGTTCTCTCAGATTTATGTTTGACAATATGCCACAATAGAGATAATAATAATAATAATAATAATAATAACTTTATTTATAGAAGGTAGCATGTTAAGATACATATACAATCTTATTTTCAACATGGCCCTCTTGAAAAAACAAAACAAAACAATATTCGAACTTCGTATTCCTCTCTCTCTCTCTCTCTCTCTCTCTCTCTCTCTCTCTCTCTCTCTCTCTCTCTCTCTCTCTCCCACTCTCTCTCTCTCTCTCTCTCTCTCCCTCTCTCTCACTCACTCACTCACTCACTCACTCACACTCTTTCAAACGCACACACACTCACTCAAACTCAAACCACACCACACAAGCACATAGGCTACCAATTACATGTAATATATATGCATAAAGTACGAAGCAAATGAATTTCAATTTAACTCCTGGAAAAAAAAAAACAGCATGTAAGACATACACATATAATATTAGATTTGAAAACAATTGCTGTACAATCATTTTATATGTAATATAACAGTGGAAGAGTGTAGATGCTTAATTAGAAATCAACTGACAATAGAAAGCTCCTTAATTTGTGTTTAAAACATCTTAAATTGTCAATAGATCGTATATCTGTTGGAATCGAATTCCAGTATTGCATCCCAATATAGGAAAATGTGCGCTTTTTAAATTCTGTTTTAGGTACTGTGCTTTTGCTCATTATATCATTATTTAACTCAGACCTAAGTAAGTAATGTTGGTTCTTGCAATAATTAAAAGCATTAGACATGTAAGGGGGTGCCAGACCATAAAGCGTTTTATACACCATGATGATAGTGAAATATTTTTGGCGACCTTTTATGCTTAGCCATTTTAATGAGGTGAAATTCGACTTAGAGGAAGTCTTTCTAGGTTTTTTCAATATAATACATGCAGCTCTTTTTTGTAATTTACTAACTCTGTTTAAAAACGCTGATTTGCATTGACTCCAGGAAATACAACCATAGTCAAAACAAGGGGCAATGTATGCATTATAAAACAGTTGTTTCATATCAAGCGTGAGAAAACAATTAATTCTCTTGAGTAAATGCACTTTCGATGAAACCTTTGAACAGATCATGTCAACGTGAGTCTTCCAACTAAGTGAATTGTCTATGTATAGACCGAGAACCTTTTGAATACATACATTCGCGATCTTGTTGTTTAACACCTTTAATTGAAGTTCTGGTAGATTTTTTAATCTGTTATTACTTCCTACAATCATACATGTGGTTTTCTTTGGATTTAAAATCATATTGTTATTGTTTGACCAAGTATCTATTTTAGACAAATCATTTTGTAAGCATTCGTTTATTTCGGATAGAGATTCACTTAATTTATAAAGTGTAGCATCATCCGCATACATGTCGATGTTAGATTGAATTTTTAAAGGCAGATCGTTTACGTATAATAAAAACAAAATGGGCCCTAAGATTGATCCTTGGGGAACACCAGACGATATTAGTTGCATTTTTGATGTGACTGAGCCATTTTTGATGACTTGAAATCTACCGTTTAGATAAGAACTGAAAAGTTTACAAGCATTATCTGTGAAATGATGTAATTTAAGCTTATATAATAAAATTTCATGATCAACAAGGTCGAATGCCTTTTTAAAATCGAGAAAAACCGTTCCAATAATTTTCCCATCATCCATGTCCATTAACCATGAGTCTATAAGCCTTATAAGAGACGTCTGGCAAGAATGATTTTCTCTAAAGCCAGACTGATACGAGAACAAAACATTCGTATTTTTTAAAAAGATTTTAAGTTGATTTGCAATATGTCTCTCAAATATTTTTGAAATCGTAGTTAAAACTGAAATCGGCCGATAGTTATTTGGATCAGATTTTTCACCACCTTTGAAAAGTGGTCTTACATTCGCCTTTTTAAGATCAACTGGGAAGATTCCGGTTGATATGCAGCTATTTATAATTACTGATATAGGTTTAGATATAAAATCTTTGCACAATTTTAATACTCTCGGACTTATACCATCAAGTCCAGTGGCTTTATTGTTGTCTAGTTTTTCAATTATATGCCGTACTTCTAACGCAGTTATGAACTGTATATCAAAGTAGTTGCTTTTTATTTTGTTATGTAAGTATATTTCAAATTCCTTAAAGTTTTTCGGATCAAGAGGAACTTTAGTTACCATTTTTGAAATATTTACAAAGTGTCTGTTTAATGCATTTATAACGTTTTCTGTACCATTTACTTCAATATCATCAACAACAAGTTTATTAGGCAGTTCATGGAAGTTTTTGTCATTTGACGTAATTTGTTGAAGATTCTTCCAGATATTCTTTGTATCTGTTTTATTTTGAATGGCTTGATTGAAATAATCTTTCTTATTTTTCTTGATAATCGCAGTGACTTTGTTCCTCCAAATTTTGTACATGGGGAAATTTTGCTTTTTCTTAAAATCATCTCTTGACCTAATTGCTTGTTTTACTTCTTCGTTGAACCAGTCTGGCTGTCTTAGATGTTTAACCCGTTTCTCTTTGACCGGAATATGTTTTGATAGACAATTATTAAACATTAAGTAAAAATGATCGAGCGCTTTACATGGATCAGTAATTGTTTCAACTGAATCAAAATTGGTCTTCGCAAGGTCAAATGATAATTTGTTTATGTCTAAACCGCTAAAAGATCTGTATGTGATTGATTGAATCCTATTTTTTCTTATGGTTCCATTTGAGCATTTATAAGTTATAGCAACAGGAAAGTGGTCGCTTATGCCTATTTCTGGAACCGATATTTCTTGAACGAAATTTGGACAGGTACTGTAGACATGATCTATAATACTAGAAGAGTTGCTCGTTATTCTTGTGGGATGGGTAATATGTTGATGTAAATTAAAATCTTTAACCAATTTATCCCATCTAGAATTACTATATACACATGAAGATGAAAAATTGAAATTGATATTGTAATCTCCTAATAATAGGAAGTTTAAGTTATTTGTTTCAGCGGATAATAACTGATTCTCATATTTATCTATCCAGTCTTGATTACTATTTGGCGGTCGATATATGAAATTAATCAATAATGGTTTTGAATGCGAAAGTTTTACTTCAATCCAAATACTTTCTAAATCACTCTGTTCCAAATCATTTCTTCTTTTGTAGATAATGTGGTTTGCTATGTATATAAGTAAGCCTCCACCAAGTTTTCCCAACCTATCTCTTCTTTCAAACACAAAGCCTTTTATATTAAGATTTGGGTTTTCTACTTTTTCTGTGAGGAATGTTTCTGATAAACCAAATAAATCCAGCGAGTAAGTCTCACTAAGTATCAACTTGATTTCTTCTAACTTGGGGAATAAATGTTGAATGTTTAGATAACCTACATGCAAGCCCTTTGTTTTTAAGTTAAATGTGCTACTTTCCGTATTATCTTTTGTTTGTAATGTTTTTATTAATCCGGGTCCTGTTTTAAAATTATTTATCACTGGTGTTTTTTCATTGTTTAAGAACGGGTGAAAATTACTGGTGTTTTTACAACCGGAATTCAAAAGCTGATCGTGTTGAGAAACTGTACAGTTATTTGCGGTATTGATATCGTATGAAGTATTTGACATAGATTGGGTACAATTATCACTTACTAAGCCATCGGGAATTTTAGCACTATCATTTTCATTATAATAAATGCATGTACATTCGGTTGTAGAATAATCACAAATTTCGCAAATGTAAGACAGTATATCGTATTGATTTCTACACTCTATAGATTTGTGTATGTCTTGCTTGTCCTATAAAAAACTATATCTACACTCATATGACAAATGATTTGTCAGTCCACAATTCCAACACGCCCTCTTTGTCTTCGTTTTCATTGTACCTCTACTGCGGAGTCGATCACTTGAAGTTTGAACTGATTGTCGGCTGTTTTCGTGTGGTTTATGGTTTCTCAATGTGGATTGTTTCTTGAGAATCGATACGCTTTTATTTATGATCTTCAGTAGCGTACTTGTCCCTTTTTGTACTAAATGGATCCCATCTCTATGAAACAGCAAATCAACGGCAAAACACAATAGAGATCTTCACCAAAATCATGCAATTAGAAAGCTATTCTGAAGAAAGACTGAGCAGAAATTGTTGTCTGTAGAGTTTGAATAATTAAATTAAAATCTAGAACCCTTTTGCTTGTTGTATTATTGAACAGTATATGTACATATCTATTATTCAATAAGGCTGTTTATCAATGCACGTACATACTCATCGTTTCTCTGGCAGACTTAGGGAGTCTGCGGATAAGTTAGATTTACAAATGGGTAAGAAGCAAATACATGTACCGGTAGTCTCTAAAGAAACATTTTTATACAATATGTCCACAGAAACTATCCTCACCATGGCATCACCACTTTACCTTAAGAAAGAGAAAGTTTGGCCAATTTTTTCACAGCAGGGAAGCTAAGTAATCATTCTGTCATTGATACCTCTTTATACTAGATATGACACAAAATATCATCAAATTGACAGAAAGCTATGCTATTCATAACATTCTTTGCAGGAAAACATTGAGCCAGCATTGTGGCCTAATAAGGGGTAACAAGGAAATTTCCAATCACAATGGTGACTTTATATCACATGAATAATTTATCAAAATATGAAGTTCAAGAGGGAATGATATTCATGATCATACTTTAAACATTTTCAGATTTGAAAAAAAAATGAGCAAAGGTTGATAGCAAAGATATTGCCAATTTTACTTCTCTTTCTTTGGTTTTGAAAAGAATGTAACACCATATTCCGTTGCGTGATAAATGTACCTTCAATTTATGTATTATTGTAGAGGCACGCGTGTCGGGTAAGTAATCGACTTCAAAAAATCGACTATAGTAATCAATCGTAAGCAGATAATCTTTTCCATCCAAATTGAATAAGTCAGTACCAATCTTTTGGTACGGTCTATCTGGAAACTCTGTCGAAACCATTGGTTCCCGTGCGTTTGAATCTCTATGCGTAAGGCAAGATGGGCACTGCAGTACAAAGTCTGTTATTTGCTTGTGCATGCCAGGCCAAAAAATACTATCTTTTGCGCGTTGGACCGTTTTGGTTACACCGAGGTGGCAAGTGTGCGCCTTTTTAACTATTTCTTGTCGCAATGATTTCGGTATGACAATACATTGACCTATGAAAACCAAGTCATCTTCGACCGCGAGTTCATCATGGTGATTCCAGAACTCTATGATCAACGGATTGCATTTTGATCTATCTGACGGCCATCCTTCAAGAATTGTTTGCTTTAATTTGATCATTTGAGAGTCTTTTCTTGTTTCAGACTTAATGATTTTGATACGACGATCCGTCACAAAAAGATGTTGGTTTTTTTTTTGTTATTTTTTACTTGAGGATAATACGATAAAGGGTCGAATGACTCTTATTTCCATCGTGATCCTAACTCATTCCAGATCTTATCCTGCACACAGAGAGAGAGGCAATGGTTTCTAACCACTGCTACCTACTGTTACAGCTGGGTGGACTGGAGCCGTGTCTGTTAAGTGTCCTGCCCAAATACACTACCCGCCTCCGGTGGGGCTCGAACCCGCAACCACCAAGTTACGAGTCGAGCGCGCTAACCACTCGGCCAACGACAGCATGTTCGTGTAAATCATGACCATGAATCAAATTAGGACAAGTATCCTTAACGGTATGTCGCGATAAGCAATCACTGACGGGTATCTCCTTACCAGGCACGTACTTCACGATGATGTCATATTTCTGCATCTGAAGCAACATTCGTTGTAGCCATGGTGGGGCTGCTGTCAACGTCCAAAAAGTATTCCTGTCAATTCTGACAAGTTTGGAGCGAATTTCTGCATGTAGTTAACCATGCCCAGGAATGTCTCTAATCAGTGCGGGATTTCGAGCTGTGTAATAACCTCGACCTTTGCTGGATCAGGCTTGAGCCCTTTATCTGTGATCACGTGACCGAAAAATGGAACCTCTGTGACAGCAATGATAGACTTATCTGGGTTAAATTTTATACCCTTTTCTCGTGCACGGCGTAATGCATTCTGCCAATTTTCGTCATGCTCTGCTCGCGTGCGACCGAAAATGAGAATATCGTCTACTAATGCCTTATTTCCTGGTAACCCTTCAAAAATTTCATTGACTTTGCGATTGAATATGTCGCCGCTTGATTTTATCCCAAACGGTAATCTCAAATAACGGTACCTACAGAATGGGGCTGCAAATGTCATAAGCATCGAGGAGTCTCTATCGAGCTTGATAATTTAGTAAGCATGCTAAAATACTGAAGCATGTTGCGCCAGCCAGCTCAACCGTGGCATCATCTAAAGTAGGCATTGGCAGGTGCGGTCTGCATATAGCCTCATTTAACCCTTTAGGGTCTAAACAAATTCTAAGTTTTCCGGTTTTCGGCTTTTTTACAACGACAATCGAATTGACCCAGTCTGTGGGTTCATCGACCTTAACTATGATACCGTTTTTTTAATTTGGTCAAGTTCGGAATTGATTCGCGATTTTAAAGCTTCCGGAACCCTTCGTGGTGAGCAAACTCTCGGAATTGTATCGTCTTTCAAATGTAATCGAGCGGTGCCTCGGACTGAGCCTATCCCATTGAATAAATCGTTATACTCGCTCATAACAGATTGCTTGCTCGGGTTCGATCCTGACTGTTGCGAAGAATCAATATGATATATGAGCTTGATTAGGCCTAAATCTATCGAAGACTTCATACCTATTATAGCTGGAGCACGGCTATTCACAGCATAGAATGAAGTCTGGCGTGTTTTTCCTTTATAAAAAACAAGGCAAATTGACCTTTCCTACAACCTTAACAGCATCGCCTAAGTATGACGTTAATTTACAAACGGGGGCTTCTAGCAGGGTTTGAACCTTTAACTGTTCAAATATCTTGCATGAAATAATATTGACTTCACTACCTGTGTCAATTTTCAATCTTATAGGGGTTTTATAGGGACCAAGGGATTGGGTAACAATTGCACGGTCTGTAGAATGTGAAGAAAACTTGCTTACCCTACCAGTCTCAATAGTATCAATAAATCCCTGATATGAAAAAAATTGATCACAGCCACTGGCACCAAGAGAGTCATTGTCATCGGCTGTGTCTATTTCATGCACAATTTGCGATCTACACATTGATTGAAAATGGTTTGACTTCTGGCATTGAAAGCACTATTTACCGTACGCTGGGCAGAGTTGATTTTTATAGCTCACCTGAGCACATCGTGCTCAAGGTGAGCTTTTGTGATCATTGGATGTCCGTCGTCCGTCGTCCGTCGTCCGTCGTCAGACGTCAACAATTTAAGTGTTTACACTCTAGAGGCCACAATCATGAACCAATCATCATGAAGCTTTGTCAGAATGTTCTTCGGGTCACAAGAATTAACCCTATCGAAAATGGGAAGGATCCGTGCCATATAACGGGAAAAGGGGCCTAAAAGACAATTTTCTTGTTTACGCTCTAGAGGCCACAAATATACATTGTAGTCCAATCATCATGAAACTTGGTCAGAATGGTCTCCAGGTCACAAGGACTAACCCTATTGAAAATGGGAAGGATCCGTGCCATATCACGGGAAAAGGGGCCTTAAAGACAATTTTCTTGTTTACACTCTAGATGCCACAAATATGGCCCAATCATCATGAAACTTGGTCAGAATGGTCTCCAGGTCACAAGGATTAACCCTATCGAAAATGAGAAGGATCCCTGCCATATCACGGGAAAAGGGGCCTTAAAGACAATTTTCTTGTTTACACTCTAGAGACCACAAATATGGCCCAATCTTTGTGAAACTTGGTCAGAATGTTTTCCCGGTCACAAGGATAAATCCTATTGAAAATCTGAAGGATCCATGTCATATCACGGGAAAAGGGGCCTTAAAGACAATTTTTTTGTTTACACTCTAGAGGCCACAATTATGGTCCAATCTTCATGAAACTTGATCAGAATGTTCTCCAGTCACAAGGATTAATCCTATTGAAAATGGGAAGGATCCGTGCCATATCATGGGAAAAGGGGCTTTAATGACAATTTTCTTGTTTACACTCTATAGGCCACAAATATTGCCCAATCTTCATGAAACTTGGTCATAATGTTGGTCAGGTCACATGAATGAAGCCTTTTGAAAGTGGGAAGGATCCATGCCATATCACAGGAAAAGGGGCCTTAATGATAATTGTCTTGTTATAACTCTAGGAGCCATATTTTTGGCAGAAATGTCATGAAAGTTGGTTTTATGTAGAAATTATCTACTTAATGACATCTGCCTATTTAATTGATGTGATGCCCTAGGGGTCAAATAGATTCAGGTGAGCGATCTAGGACCATCATGGTCCTCTTGTTTTCTTTTGCGTGGGTTTTCCCGCATTTCCTGCAGTGTTTGGTTGTAGTTTTTGCCTTCTGCGTTCCAGATCTCTTCCTCAAAGAAGTTTGTTTGTGGCTCCTTACAGCGTTAACGGCGGAACGATCGGCACTTTCGGCCAAGTTCATGAAGGTCATATGTTGTCTGCAGTACTCGAAGTTTTGAGCGATGTGTATGGCCTTGTCAAGAGTGAGCTTTTCTCCCTCATTTATGAGTTTTTTCTCTCACGTTTGCACTATTAGTTCAAAAGACAATTCTATCTCGTATTAGTTAGTCTTCTATACCCCCATATCGACAGTCTCTGGCTCGAAGCCGTAGTCGGGCTACAAATTTATCGATTGAATCCGAACCTTGAACTTCGTTGTTGAAGCGAAATCGTGCTAACATGGGGTTCAGTTTTGGTTGAACGTGAGCCTGGAATTTGTCGCAATACGTCTTGAGGAGTTTAGCTTCTTCTGCATCAAGCGACCAAGACTGACATACGTCTCTCCCTTTGTCACCGACCCATATTAACAAATATGCGATCTTTTCTTCTTCCTCCTTCGACATAAGAGGACCCTCGAAGATAAGTTCTACGTGACGTAAAAATTTCTCCCAGGTTTTTGGGAGAGTGGAATTGTCCCAGTCCATAACCGGTGGTGTAATTCCTGATAAATCCATGTTTTTTTTCTTTTCACAATGATCGTAAAAGCAGAATGTCCAGGATAATTAATTTTTAACTTCTGACATACATACATACATACATACATACATACATACATACATACATACATACATACATACATACATACATACATACATACATACATACATACATACATACATACATACATACATACATACATACATACATACATACATGCACATTACAATAAACTACAATGCCTACTGCTGTTAATTAAAATACGGGTGTGCAATCAAACTGACGTATCTATAACAACATTCGAGCTGAAGATACAGTATATTTGTTCGCTCAAATGACGTGTGTCGTCCACAACCGTGAACAGAAAAGTGAAAGCTGGACAAACAGTGAAAAAGAAGATCAACATGTTGTTAATACAGTAATTGTTACGATCGTAGATTTTTTTCTTGTAGACTGTTTTATCGGATAAATAAACGTCAAAATAGCCATTTAGAGACCGCCCTTTTTCAACGTACTGTTTGATTTTATTTGTACACATTACGTGCTTCTTGACACATTTTTTGGCGCGAAATTCTTTCAATGTTGCGAGCCTATCAAATAGTGTTATCGATTTATTGTTCCTATTTATAAAAGAATGGTGTCATTTTGGTCAAATTCAAAGGCTAGGTCGGAGGCGTGATTTTACAAATGATAGAACAGGTTCACGGTTTCATTGGTTGACGATCACTAAGTCAGATAGAGTCTGTATAGTATATTCTTCGCGAAATAACCCATCATGTCGAAAGCTGTGCTTTCGTCTTTTGATGTTTTTTTTTCGCGTAGAATGTACTATACAGCATCTATCTAATACATAAGCGGCATTTTCAGAGAACAGTTAGAAATTCCAGTGACGTCATATAAAGTGTCTGCAACAACATGTCTGACGAGGGATTTGAAATGACGAGGTTTTCTTGTCTTCTGTTATTCGGATAATTCTGCGTACATTGTATTTGTAAATAAGTTTAGAACATTTATTTGAACACCACCTAGTACGTTCGTCACCCTTTGAATGACAGTGCGATAACAATAAGCTGCATTAATCTCCAGTTTTCGTAATATCGCCGTAATGGATGCCAAAACATCGTAACTAAAATTTGAGTAAGCCGCATTTCCTTGTCCCGACGCGCAAGATACAACTAAGGACCGAATCAAAATAGAAACTCCACAGTTTCTCATATCAGTTTCCATAAATCATTTAATGAAAGTAATAAAAGCTCATTCGAAAGAATGCTTTTAAACTCCTCGCTTTATTTTTACCTTGATTTTTTATCATAATATTTTTTTTAAAGGACGATTACTTTCTATGCTTTGCTAGCTTTCAGTACTTTCAGTACTTTGATTTATGATGTCAGCCTAAAATTAGTATTAAAGTTTCTATTCAAAATAATAATATACACAAAATGATAGATAAATTTGTTTGCATTTTTTGTGAAAATTATACAGCGCTTAATTCAGAATCTCTTTCGACAAGTCACTGTCTTTCTCACAAGCTGAGCACTAGCACTGCAGTTTCTGCATTCTTGTGTATCTTCTTTATCTTATTCAACTGTAGTTATTCGCCATGTTGACAATATCTAAACGTTATCTAGGCAAAAACTTGGCTAATTCTTTGTCTTGTCTAAGATAGAGAACTGATACAGAGACACCTCTATATATTAGTACTTTTTGGTGCATCAGTAGTTCTGTTTCTATTAATCCAGTTTAACAAAGATGACTTTAAAAAAAGGGTGTGGTTAATGCTGCCAACAATCAGGGCTCTCAATATACCCTCATGAAGACGCTACTTTCCCGCTGAAGCAACGTCATTGTCACGGTTGCGTTTTAACGTCGGGTCAAAGCGGGATAAGACTTGAATGAGATGAAATCTATAGCAATATAATATTTGACAATGAAATCTTAAAAAAAAATGCACAGTTCATTTTTTTTTTAAAAAAAAAGAATGTAAATACAGCCGTATTTAAGCTAAACTTGCGGCTACTCATGCCGGCCAACATCTTGTCGGAATCAGTCGCATCCTTTAGGATTTAGACCTGACACAGTTTCTATAATACGTGCGCCCATATTCAAAGTACCCCCTTAACATTTTTTGCGAAGAAAAACCAATAAGAATTGTGTTAATTTCTTCCGATGTTAGCAATTATCTAAATGACTGTGACGGGTGGGGAAATCAATCTAGAATGATAAAAGAGAAAAAGCAAATAGCCATCGATTTGATAGATAGCCTATTTCGGTCTTCGAAAAACAGCATAAGGCTGGAGTGCATGAGCTTTATTGTTAAATTCGGTAGCTTACGTTGAGTAAATAAGTAAATCAAGAATGGTTCTTTCTTCAAAAGTCCATTTCGTCGTTAGATATTCCATTTCGCTCCAACCGTCGGTCAACCGGTCTATAGGTTAAACCTATACTGGAAATGTCACGCACAGGCTCATATTATTTTTATTATGATTATTGTTATTATTATTTCTTTAAAGGTCAAATGAAAAGCTCTTTTGACCTTACATTAATACAAAGAGGTGTATTAAAATAATCTGATGCGATATTCAAAATGAAAATAATATACACGATAATGGTAAAATCGACGGTTTTCTCTTGTCACACCTGTAGCCCGCTATTGAAACTGACATGTGACGTCATTGTAGTTATGAAGGTGTTGACGGAATAAGCAGATCAAATAAAATTACAGATTTTCGTTCAACCTATCACAGATATTTCATAAATTTGTCGTAAAAACGATTGTCAGTAAGTTGTTGCGGCAAGATGCGAGGGTCTTATTCATTTAAAATGTCTGGATGTAGCCTTATTAATAGTATTAATTATCCTAATAGAATCGGGACCCAAAACACCGACTATACATAAAGACATAGTAATGTCTTCCGGTGTACTGATTGGTTATTCTTGCGCATGAATTGTCCGATAACCACGCCCCGTCAAAGGGTAATAAACCAATTATCGCCTTTTTGAAATTTCCGGTGAATTGATTGGGTAATTAGAAAACCACGCCCCGTCAATAAACCAAAGTGTAAACTGATGTCATATTTGCTGTAATTAGTAAAATTACTTATTTTGGTGTTTAATGATTAAGACTTTTTGTTGACGTCAAACCAAAATATCGCACTTACAGTTTAAAACGGTATTATTGAATTATGAAAATGTACCCAATATTTTGTCTTACGAAAAAGGCTTGTTTAGCAGTTTCTGATCAGCTTAAACAGACGTTTCAGTACCAATTTCTAAATTCTTCACCAAAGAACGTAAGGCTAGTGCGTAAAGAGTCGACCCTAGTCAGATTGCGGACCGTGACGATTCGAATTTTTTCCAACTTTGATGATTTTCTTTTACAAGAAAAATTAAGTTTTTTGTTCCTCCCTTTGAAAGAGTTTTTTATGCGCCCTCTGACTGACTTGTACTTGACCCAATCCTTTCTTCACATAATTATTTCATGGAGTTCCCAGTCGGTCCACTTTCGCGTGACGGGTCACATAATTATAATGAAGCTGAAGCTTAATAAATGGTCTCTTCGAAATTTTGCCCTGAGAAATTATTTCTTGAGTTCGAAGTTAACGTATAAACTTGAACAGCACGAAAGCCGGGAAGAAATCTGCATCTGTTATAAATCTTGCGCAAGGGCGTAAAAACATGACACGCAGTACGCATTAGCGCAATAAGTAATATATTATTCGTTGAACAACATCATCGATGATTGATATATTATCGAATCAACACAAGTACAGCTTTTTAAAGCTACATTTGCGACATTTTGATCACACATCAACATTTTTTTTTTGGTACATTCTCTCTGGTTTGGCGCATTCTGTCTGTCTGTCCGCCTCTCTTTCCCCCTGCCTCTTTTAATTTGTTTCTCTCTCTCACTTTATATCTTTCTTCTTGATATTAGACATTAACATTACATTTAAATAGTTTTTCGATATTTACAATATTGTGAAAACTTTTTTGTTGAAAAAAAGAGAAGAAATTTTCTTCGTGTAAACGATATTGAACCCGCTTAACACTTATTACAGCTTGAAATGGTGACCATTTTTTACTATATAGAAATGTTTTGAGTGCCGAAATAAAAAAGAAAAGTGTATAAATTTGAAAAAATGTTTCAGAAATGATTTTGAAAATAAGGGGCATATTTGAACAATTATCGGTACACAGACTAGCACACGCAGGAACGGTTCCCTTCGGTTAATCATTTGTCATGTGCGCTGTTGTGAAATCGGCAAGATGTCACAATGCTTCCAATAAACAAAACCACCCAGCTACATGTAATTTATAAAACTTTATAACTTAATTAAACACAAATTTTTATCCTTCAATGATTCATCTGACATGCCGCAAAAGACTAATTTTTCAACCGGCGATATACCTAGACACAACCTTTAATCGACAACGGAATACCATCAAATTTGTGTTTAATTGAATTTATTTTTCTAAGTATTTGTTTATGATATCCATTCGTTATATTTTTGACAAATTCAAATAAAGTGAAAACATGGGTGAACATTTATGGATTAAAGAAAATGGAAAAAATCGTGGAAAAGGAAATTTATACCGACAAATAATTATAGTTTGAGGAATTTCATACCATCTAATTGTCAAAGCCCTGTTGAGGTAGGGTTGTATTCAATATCTTAATTTAATTTTGCATAATATATTTGAATGACTTTGTAGTAATATGGTTTTGACCAACCATCAAATGTGTTATGTCAATCCTTTTTCTGTTTCTTTATATATCTGTATTATAAACAAAAGTTGGAGCTAAATAATTGGTCACTGTGAAATATTACTCTCAATAAGATCAAATTGGATTTCCTTCCGAAGTTTTTACCAAATTTACGAAGTGAACAGTCTGAAAAATGCCGATTTTAATTTGTGAGAGAAAAATGTTTATTTTTAACAAGATTTCATCGTTAAAGCGGCGTGAAAAACACTCTAACCATGCCTAAGTTTCCGACTTACGTTTATCCGGACCTTGTTGTTAGACTCGTGACTAGACATCTCAGATTTAGGGTATAAAGTAAACATATCTGTAGTTTCCGCTTGCTAAGGTTTAAACTGTTCTGACTGCACAGGTTGATAGCCGTATAACAATATCGAACCTTCGTGTTGTTGTTCGATAGCTGTGATAATAACAAGCGTTCGCCATGTTTACCTTCGAGAGGAATAACTACAATGACGTGACACCCAGTGCGCAAGTGCGAAAATCCGTTTTCGGCCAGGTGAAAATTTCCAATAAATCACGGTCGTTCTTTTGTAAATATTGTCCCTTTGGGTGTGTGTTCTTCGACGCGGATTTTTTATATCTTTTTATTTCAATTAAGGGTTTACCGCGATTTGAATTCACAGAAACTGAGTCAATTGACATGAAATTAAAAACTCATACAAAGTAATCTATTGGACCAAAACTGATATAGTAGCTTTAAAATATTACTAAAGAATGCAAAATAGTTTGGATATGAAGAAAAAAATATCAAAAAGTGTCTTTAAAGCATGAAAATATGACACATTTACAACATTTTCTATTTGCGTTCAACTAAAGATTCAGTTGCACAATAGATAAAACAAGAAATGTCTACATGTAGAGGAAAGGCTAAAGAACAATGAAGGAGGCTTAAATTTTGCATAAACATTTCACATAACTCACATTTTGCATCTGAAAATGACCAACTCCAGAAAAATAATTTGCAAATGGCAGACATAGAGTTTGTTTACATTTACTATTCCCACGCCAAATGATATTTCATTCATAAAAAGAAAGTAGACCGCTTCATAACATATGGTGACCAAGTTAATACTATGTCTGAACATTTCAAGTTGTTGAATTAATTTTTACCTGTTACCTGTGCGTCGGGACCATTAAATTTCACTTTAAAGAGGAAGATGAATATCAAAACTATATGATAATCTTTGATTTTTGATTGATATTTGCAAAATAAATAAAAAAAAACCATCAAAATATAGTGGAAATACGTATGGTTCCTTTTGGTCTCCATAGGTAAGATTATTTGAAAGATTTCTGTTGTAAAAACATCACGTGAAATCTACGTTTAGCGTAAATTAACAAAATTGGCTGATTTTATTGATTTAACTCAAATTATTTGGCGTTTCCTTCTGCTTGCATATAAGGAATGATGTAATGAACAGAAAAATGGCAAAAACTACCTTGATCTATCGATTAAGCTTTTGATTTTCCAGGTTTTCTTCGATTTTCACCTTCTTCGATTTTTCGCGGAAAAACCCAACTACACTTCCGGTTTTTGTTCTTGTGCAAAAAGTAGGCCTATTTTAATTTAGACTGGCTAGCCTGTCCTCATTTATCGATACTAGATCCTAAAGTAAGCATGGACACCATTGGTCCGTTGCTTCCTCTCGTTTCATTGGTCAAAATGTATTGAGGCCTTTGATTGGTCATCTCACGTACGAGCGTAGCGTGTTTAAACTGAAGAAAGGGAAAGAACGGAATTTATGACTTTCATGGTTTTTATTGGAGCTTAATAAATAAAGTATCATATGCTAAAGATTTTGAATACACAGTTTCTACCCAGATTTTTTTTAATAAGGTTGACTTTTGATATTCAGATTAGTAATTATTATAATTTTGAAGAAACTTGACTCTCTCCTCTATTCTTCTTTCTCTCTCTATTTCGCTCTCAAAATTAATAAAACGCATAGTTTCTAATCCCCAAAACTTAGCTCTTCGTTGTGTCAAGCGGAAAACGGTTTTGATAAAAGATAATTTATTACTGCATTTTCAAACATTATTTATAATCAAGACAACAGCCTTAAACGCTTGAAATACCGGATAATAAGATGACATTTGATAACAGTCAATTTAATCCTAAAAAAACCTGTTGTTAATAAAGTGTTTTATAAAAAGAGTACAGAGTATATATTTAGAGTGCATATATAATCATACGGAAAAGGTGTCCTCCAGGGAGTTGTATTAAGTGTCCTTCGATTATACAGAAGAAAATGGGAAACATTAACGAAATTAAGTGTTACTTTTTTCCATTTTGAAAAAGTACAAATTAACGTTTTTTTAATTGCCTCACCCTTTTAAACCTGTACTCTCTAAATAAATTTCTGGCGTTATAGAGAATATACCAATTAGATATGTAAAACATTCAATCTCTGCGAGCCTCCTTTTTGAATGACTCAACCATACCTGTCTTTGAATGTGGTCTGATTATTGGGTCATAAACTATTTACAACAGATAGCGAGCCGCTGGGCAGCATGCCAATGTGTGGGCAGATCAGGTGACCTTGTTCTGTTAGGAATGTATACATACAAGAGGTATATAAAGGCGCCCACAGAGCGGTGAGCGGGGAGAGACTTCTTTGGAAGATAAGAAGACAGACAAATTTTAGTTAAACGTTTATTAAAGAAGTGTGGTGTAGTAAATTTGACTTTGATTCATTTCACCAATATAAATATTGGTGTCACAGTCTTTCTTTATACGATTTGCTGCAAAATATAAAGTATGATTATGACCACATTATTATCAACATGTTCTTCACAATTCCTTGTTAATAGTAGGGCAAAATTTCACAATAGAGCTTGTGATGGTATCTCCTTTGTTCAATTGAAATTACTCAAAGGCTGAAGCTCAATTAAAGAAGTCATATTTTCATTCTGATGTATGAAATCCCAATATTTTATTCGTGTTTGAATTGAAGTGGTAGATTTCACAAACGAAACGTCAAAAAAGGGCCACCCACACTTGGATTGTCTTTTGAACTCAATAACAATGATACAATTTAATTAAAAGTAATTTTCAAGCGCAAATTTTGCTTACTATAATATCTTTTTTCAATCTATTACCATGAAAAAATATGTTTTCAGGATTTTTGAAAGTAAAATAATGATTTTGTCTGTCCGTCTACATGAAACTCCTGGCCTATTACAACTTATTGTTTCTATAATAAGGGAAAAGTGAAGTGTCTTTCTCAAAATAGGTACCAATTTGCATCGAATCAAAAGAGGATGATTTTAAAGAAGCCGTTTTTTTTTTTTTTTTTTTTCTTTAAATATATAATATCGAGTATTTCTATAAAATTAATTATGTTTGTGTAATTCACTCGTAAAGTATATTAGAATGAGTGTGTCCTATCTTTGTTTGTGAACCTTTTGACAAGATATTGATAATCGCCTATAACTTTTCATGAATGAACCCTGTACTCTCTAATTCGGACCAATCAAATCATGGATTATTTAACGAAATCGTTGCGTTTTTCACGAGATATAACAAGTAAATAGCGAGTTATGAATGGTAAAAAATACGTGATGTTTTAGTTTAAAATTGGGTACCGTCGATATGAAAATACGCATATCCAACAAAAGAAAATTGGTCATTTATTGTGTCAAAAGTTTAGTATAAAAACACAAGTTTTTAGTATATGTGTACATATTCTTACTACTTAGCAGCCTTAACAGAGGAAAATGCGAAAAATTATCATTTACTAAGTAGACAAAAACATCATTCTGGAACTATTTTATAGTCTAAAATTAATTTGGATTAAGCTAAAATTAAGATATTACTACATACAAAAGATTTTACCAACGTATTTTTGTGTAATTGGTGAAAACACCGGTCCTTATACAAGGCAATCGGACTATAATAATAACACATTTATATGAATAAGGGTATTGGTCTTTAATTTGAAACAAACCTTTATAGATGTAATACGAGAGACTGAAAAAAGTAATTTGAGGTGTATTTGTATTGAAATAAACCAAAAAATAAAGCTATTTAATTTGTGATCTTATTAAAAAAAAAGATGTATAAAAATGTATAAATCGAGCCATTAATTGTATATATTCTTATATGACATAAAAAAAAAATAATTTTTGCTTTTTTGACCAAATGAGTAAAAGTTTTGACTTGGTATTGACTGGTTTTAGCGAATTTGGGGTCGTTTTGACTTTGGGCCGTTTTGACTTCAGGCCGTTTTAACTTGCTCTCAAATAAGTATGAAAGGTCCCACTCTATTTTTTTTAGAGGAGTGATATTTTTATCTCTTTTTCGGTGAAGCGGTTCATAACAAATTTCCCACGGCAGTTTTTTTATTTGACAGCTGAGAAAAACAGAACACTAGCAAGGATTTCTAAGTAGAAATCAAGGTAAATTTAGTCTCATTTTTTAAGTAGAAATGCCCAAGAGTGATAATGGACTGTCACCTTTGGCTTTCAAGGAATACGATGGTTGCAATTCCTTAAAACATCTTTGTTTACATGTTTTGTTGTTGTAAAAAAAGGCTGCCATGTTTTCTTGAAAATAAACACGTGTCTTTCAACGCCGAAATATCTTTCCCACAGGCATTTTAGCCAAAAGTAAGCCTCGTTGATTGTACTCTGGATATTCCAGTTGACGTCTGCAAGTTTTTGTCCCAAATGCATCGGTACATTTTTCAAATGGATGCAAATGCGAAAGTGCAATGTGGAACTCTGTTTTCAGCTATAAAAGCATTCTTTGCAAATATTTTTATCAAAATATCTCCATTTCCCCTTTTTAATACATTTTATAACATATTCAGTTGACTTTGCATAAAGAAAAGCCTTAATTTTGCATATAAAATTTTGGCCAAAAATACAAATGGCCTCCATTTATATTTGCGGCGAACCCTTAAAGTGATTGAAATATATATTTAGTTCTTGTTCGAAAAATAGCTTTTCATTTGATCTTTAAATGTCATCATCGGTGAATTAATTGCTGACTCGAGGGTTTTATTTCGATGTCTTAGAACAAAAAATTCGTGGTCTAATTAGTCCTTGTCACAACAACAACTATTAAGTTCTTCAAAAAGAGGTTGCCATTATAAATCGCGTGGTAAACAGAAATCAGAGGTGCGTTCGTTAGAGCGAGATTCTTATTAAGATTTTTAAGATAAAGCGTTCGGTAGAGCAAGATTTTTAAGCCGCTCAATAAGAATCTTAAGATATCTCAATAAGGAAACGAAGATGGTTTTACATTGGCTTAAACGAGTAGTCATGACGACGTCGCATATTTTCACTCAAAATATCAAAAATCGTTCATTACGACGCCTTAAAAATCTCATTTAGATGGATTTTTCATCTTGCTCTAACGAACGCACCTCAGATATATTTTGTGTACGTCATCCTAGTACTATTCAGTATTAATATGAAATAAGGCAAAGCCTTAAAAGCGAGCGCAGCTATTTGTGTACTGGTTGACAAATTATTTGTTACTAGAAAGAGAGAGGGGAGAAAAAGAGAGAGAGAGAGAGAGAGAGAGAGAGAGAGAGAGAGAGAGAGAGAGAGAGAGAGAGAGAGAGAGAGAGTCTAACCTAAAAACAAATTAATTGACATAAGATTTTCGCAAATCAACTTGCACCTTATCTTTAATTCAATTTTATTCCCGGGAAAAAAACAACAAACCTTTTGTAATTTCTCTCCTGGAAAAAAGCTGAAGTCGCCACAGATACTAGACTGAAAATGACTTAGTCATAGTGTAAATTTATGTGAACAACAGACAAAAGAAATCATTATTTCTGGTTGGGATTTCCCAAATTGTTAAAAAAATCAGGAAAAGTCAATGAGCACTAGGTTAAATTAATGAGCCTGTATTTCTATAGCAAGATTCAAATATCAATGTTTTATGTTCCGATTGTGTATGGCCCACTTAACTTGATTAGAAAAAAGTTTCGAATTTGAAATCGTAGGTTTTTAGATCTAAATTTCGTTCATTTAAATGAAGCTGATAAACTTACAGCTTTTGAATACTATAACGTGATAAGAACTCGTCTCAATTAATGTCAAAACATTTCTAAGGAACTGCTTGAAATTTCCCATAGAATCTGCATTTTCTACATGGATCTACATAGGGTAATAAAGTTCACTAAATTATAAAATAGACTACTTACTTGTCTATTTTATCTAAGTACCATTACATAACACCAATAATGTATTGAGTAGATGTATGTTTGTGATGTACAATCTATTCCTCTAATACTTAATGATCCGTTCATCAGTTAAGCAATTAAGTTTCATACCTCTTTGAAACCTCTCAGATTTAATCACATTTAGCAAAAACGTAAAGATTTATCACTAAAAGCAAACATTGTGCATGGGGCCACTTTCCGCGGAAGTTATTAAAAAACTGTGTACTCAAAATTGTTTTAATTTGGGCAAATAAGAATGCATAAACCTTTTTGAACATAACTGGAATTAAACTAATATATTATCTTCAGGCTTTAAAAAACATGCTCTTGAAGACGGGTCTTTGTACAGGCGGTAACAACAACCAAAGACAAACATATAACATAAACTTTACAAACTAGCATTTCCTTCTTTCCCAAAATGTTTTATCATGACCTGAAAAAAATCATTACATTCTTGTTTTGGTTATTACAGGGCAACTTTAGTCACTGTTTTCTATATTAAACATATTGAAAATCGTAAGAAACATCTTGCATGCAAAACAAGTCCTCAAGTCTATAATTGAAAAATTTGAATTTCCAGACTAACTTATTCGTGACGTCATTGTCCATTATTGATGACGTCAAAAATGTTTGTGTTGACATTTTAATCTTAACATGCATGCATCATATATCTGGTGGGTTTAACATGTTCCAGGTCGTATACGTGTTAGGACTAAAGGTAAGGATGTTAAAAATAGCCTTGTCATTCTGTTTAACTAACACTAAAGAACATTTTGTGGGAATGACCGCGTGAATTGCTTCGGTCGGCCTCGCTTTTGGCTTTGTTTTGTTGCTTCCGGTAGAAAATAAATTTTCTATAGAAACCTCGTTTTAACGGGATAGCTTAAATTAATTTTCAATTTTTAAATCTTTCTTTTACGAACGATACGTTGAGGTATTTTTCCAATTCAATTTTTGACTTTTTTTCTACCCTGCAAGTGATTCACTCCGGGTGAGAAATGACACGATTATTTCGTTTGACAGTATTGATAGAATAGAATAGAATAGAATAACACGCGTTACCATAAACGCTCGCTTCGCGCTCACGGCCTTCGGCCGTTCGCGAGCTGCGCTCGCTATGATCTGATGAATACCAATGATATAAAGGTTTTGTTTAAACTTAGTAAATTTTGTAAAGAAATTTTGAAAACATTTAAGGTCATATATAACCAGTAACCTGTTAAATATGAACTTGATATAGTGTGTAAAGTGTTTTTAACTCAACTCCTCTGAGGTGAACCAGTGATTTGAAGACTGTGAGTGGCCCCCAGACATTCATGTTCTACTAAATTTTATACTTAAAATCCTGAATGATTTAGCTTGGACCATAAATAATTACTATTCATCCAACTTAGGTCTAGTCTGATGCCATGTGGATTCATGAATGGAGAGTGATTCCTTTTTGTGGATGTATGTGGACTTAGGCCCTTATAATAAGTAGCCATCTTTAACACGGTTAAACCTGACGCTCTGTCTCTTAACTTAAGCAGAATTTAACTGGTCCAATATATGTAATAACTATTTTGAAATTTAAGTGATTATGGATTGTGTATATTCCATTGTCATCTGCATTTTACTTAAAGTATGGATTATTAGGAATTCACACCTTAAGATAACCTATTAAACTTGTTTTTAACTGGGGGCCTTATCTGCACTTTTCATCATTCTTCATCATATCCCTTGATTGTCGTTAGTTAAATCTAGTCAGCTTCATTTGGAGCTTTCATCAAACTTTTCACATGTTTTGTTAATTTTGTTTGTTACTATGTAGCATATTGACCTATACCTCGGTTAGGGGTCCTGGTCTTTGAATAAAAACCTTGAAACCTTGAAACCTTGAAACCTTGTTTTCGTATAGTTTTATTTCAAAATTTCAAATAATTTGAACATTTTGAGTTTTTTTCTGAAAGCCAGATATCTTTAATGAAATGTGTCAAGGCCCTAAACATGACCCAATATTTTCGGCCTCTGAATTGTTCGACCCATCTGGGTTCACAAGGCCAAGATACGACAACGTATCCCTCCTTTGATAAACTGATGTGTGAGGAATCACTCCCACATCAGATTATCAAAGGATAGAAACGTTATCATATCTAACGAAGGCGAAGAACTAACTGAGGCATTTCATCCTCTGTGCCATTAACTAGCTTTGTAGTAAAATATTGATATTTTTTTGTTTTTGTATAGATACATTTTGTGTTTATATAAGTAGATATCTGTAGGTGACATGGATACATTATGCATTATCTACAAGGGAAAACTCCTACCCAACCTTGAATTCGATAGATATACTCATGTGAAATATAAACGGATTATTCCTTATCAAGTGACTATGTGCATTAAGTATTAGATAGAGGCTGTAGCAGAGTTCTGCCCAGGCTGCGCCATTGCAATATGCCTCAAAAAAATTGCAAACTGTGTGGACAAAATCAAACATGGGCCAAACGGCGCGCGGAAATTTTACACACAGCGTCGGCAGAAAGACGACTTACAGTACATCCCGTAGCGATTAAGCCTACTCCAAAATAAAAATCAATATGGTACCCCCCGCCATACTGTTAAATGGACACCTCGTTATCGAAAATTAAAAATTGTCTTTATATACTGCCTGACTCCCCTTTCGGGTATTACTGGCAGGTGAGGGACCATTCCTTGTTTTCATGTTTTTGAGATATGGATCAAACTAAAAGGTATCATAGGACTATTTTTGTCTTTTTTTACATGGAAATTGACCAAAACAGAGAAAGTTTATGATGAAGTTGATTCGTCTGAACCCGGACCGAGTCCCCAGCGCTCCGTGGATAGGCTTCATTACAACCCAATGTCGCAGATTCTTGAGAAATCCGTCTCAGTAAAAAGTTTGCTTGGCAAACAGTCGAATGCCTCTGAATGAATATTTTGGCCAATCAGAAAAATAAAGAGGCCCTGATTTTTCATTACACAGTGATTTGATTTGTGTAACTGCTTAGACAACAAAGAGAAATATAAGTTGAACATAATTGTGACTTGTCAACACGCCATAAGCAACTCTACCAAATTATAACCCCAGCCTAAATTAATGTTATTTTTAGTCAATTCACATTATTATTCATTATTTTTAAAGTACAGTCAATATTGCTTGAGCGACCACGTGTATTCAGCGACCTTTTGTGTTAAGCGACCACTTTGAGGTCCTCCCATAGGCTTTTACTCTAATTTGTTGCTCTATTAAGCAACTTTTGTCCAACGCGACTGGTTCGCTGGCATTTTTGGGTCACTTTCATCCATTTGACAGTCTATTAAGCGACCATATGGTAAGATCTCAATTCATTACCTGTCATAAACGTGTGAAAATCATTGATAAATACTAGCATGACAATACAAACGAATTGACTGATGATAATCCTCTATTTATCACACCTTCTCGCTGGAAGATGAAATGAAACTGTCAATAGAAAAACTTGATTGAAAGCTTTAGAGTACTTAGGTTGAAATAAAATCGGCAATCTAGTAAATCTGTAATTTATATCATTTATTTTTTCCGTTGGATCACTATGTGATTATAAAAGCTGCAAGCGTGTTGAAAACACATCAAAAGTGATTAAAATATAATTACAGCTGATTCTATAACTTTGATTCTATAACCAAATTTCTTGTTCGATTAAGTAGTGAAGAAAAGATATGAATCAAACACAAACATGTTAGGTAAATGTAAACATCGAACATGTAAACAAATCAGCAGACTCACGATCTTTAGTAGGTGATGTTAAAGAAATAAATGGCCTAGCTTTAATAAGATATACTTTTTAAATGATTGAATTAGTAATATCACTTTCTCTCAGCTACTTAAGCTTTTGAAATATTTTTGGGAAAGGGGGTGGGGGTGTTGTCTTCGAGTTCCAAGAGTTAGACTTGTATTTTAATGTTTGTATTCAGCGACCATTTTATTAAGCGACCATTTTTATGATGTCCCTTGAGTGGTCGTTTAAGACAAGATTGACTGTATAATTATTCATTAGTCATATTTATTTAACTGCCAATGACCAATGTGTCTTAAAAAAGAAATACTTTTACATTTGGTGCCTGTAAACACGACAGATCAGTATGCTTATGTTTTAATCTGCAAGTAAAGTAAAAGGTTAAAAGGCCTGATAGTCCAGTACTTTTACTTATCTTTAAATGATGACACAATCCTGGCTGGCTAACCTTTTGTTATTAGCTCACCTGAGAACATCGTGCTCAAGGTGAACTTTTGTGATCATTGAATGTCCATCATCCGTCGGGCGGTGTGCGTCGTCCATCTTGCGTCGCCCATCGTCAGACGTCAACAATTTAAGTGTTTACACTCTAGAGACCACAAATATGATCCAATCATCATGAAACTTGGTCAGAATGTTGGTCAGGTCACAAGGATGAACCCTATTGAAAATGGAAAGGATCCATGCTATACCACGGGAAAAGGGGCCTTAAAGACAATTTTCTTGTTTACACTCTGGAGGCCACAAATATGGCCCAATCTTCATGAAACTTGGTCAGAATGTTGGCCAGGTCACAAGGATGAACCCTATTGAAAATGGAAAGGATCCATGCCATATCACGGGAAAAGGGGCCTTAAAGACAATTTTCTTGTTTACACTCTAGAGGCCACAAATATGGCCCAATCTTCATGAAACTTGGTCAGAATGTTGGCCAGGTCACAAGGATGAAGCCTATTGAAAATGGAAAGGATCCATGCCAAATCACAGGAAAAGGGGCCTAAAAGACAATTTTCTTGTTTACACTCTAGAGGCCACAAATATGGCCCTATTTTCATGAAACTTGGTCAGAATGTTGGCCAGGGCACAAAGATGAATCATATTGAAAATTTGAAGGATCATTGCCATATCAAGGGAAAAGGGGCCTAAATGACAATTTTCTTGTTTACACTCTAGAGGGTACAAATGTGGTTCAATCTTAATGAAACTTGGTCAGAATGTATGCCAAATAACAAGGATGAATCCTATTGAAAATGGGAAGGATTCATGCCATATCAAGGGAAAAGAAGCCTTAATGACAATTTTCTAGTTTGTGCTGTAGAAGCCACAAATATGGCCAAATCTTCATGAAACCTTGTCAGATTGTTGGTCAAGTCACAAGGATGAACCCTATCGAAAATGGGAAGGATCCATGCCATATCACGGGAAAAGAGGACATAATGACAATATTATTGTTTACACTGTAGAGACCACATAATTATATGGCCCAATCTTTATGAAACTTGGTCAGAATGTTGGTCCGGTCTCAAGGATGAACCCTATCGAAAATGGGAAAGATCCATGCCAGATCACAGGAGAAGGGGTCTTAATGATAGTTTTCTTGTTATAACTCTTAAAGCCACAATTTTGGCCCAAACTTCATGAAACAAATAATTTTTGTGTAGAAATTATCTCCTTTATGACATCTGCCTATTTAATTGGTGTGATCTCCCAGGGGTCAAAGAGATTCAGGTGAGCGATCTAGGACCATCTTGGTCCTCTTGTTGTAATTATTTGTAAGGCCCCACAATTTCTGAAATGGCCCACTTTTTCTAAACCCAATGGGCCATTTGGCTCCACTGATTTGATTCCTGGGCAGATCCCTGCTGTAGAGTGCATTCTATGCGAAATAAACCACCAGAAGAAGAAAACGCAGAATGTACTTTACTGACTCTATCTGACTTAGTGGTGACATCCAATGAAACTGCGAATCTGTTCAATCTATTTTAAAACCTTTGACCTTTAAAGCCTTTGACAATCTAATTTGGACAAAATTACATCACTCTTCTGTAAATAGTAACAATTAATCGATGGCACTATTTCATAGGCTCCCAACACTGTAAGCAATTCATGCCAAATAATGTGTAAGGCTCACAAAATTTTGTATAAATAAATTCAAACAGTAATGTTATAAGTAGAATTCGCTTCTTTGACTCGTCGATTGTATACCAATGTACTGTAATCACAAATCACAATGGCGTATTTGAGTTATATATTGAACAGGATGGTCTCTAGATTGCTATTTCGATTATATTTTTGCCGCCACCATAGCGCAGTTGGTAAGGCATAAGACTTCCAATCTGAAAGTCGTGGGTTCGATTCCCGTTGGGGGTAAATATCCTTTCCGACGTTTATCTCTCACCAATGGGTAGATAATCGTAAACCTATGTGAGATAGCAGTCGGAGGCTAGGAAAGGGTGTAATGGTAGTACAGGTGAAAGAAATACCAGGAATCCATTGTTAGGTGCTCGGGCCACTGCGATATAACTGCGAAATTGTTGAAAGCCGCATATAATCCATCCAAACAAACAAACAAAATCGATTATATTTTTATAATCCCCTTTGCACCAGTCTACATGACATAAATCTACAAAAGTTACAATTATTATCTCTGTTTTCACTGTTTCATCCGCCTCTTGCTTTCCTGGTCACGGTTGTAGACGGTTGTGGTCACATCATTTGAACAACCAAAACACTGTATCTTCAGTCCAATGTTGTTGTAGATACGTGTTTGATTACCCACACAGCATTTAAACAAATTAACAGGCCTGACATTGACAGCTACTTGGTGGTTATGACAAACCATTAATCAGAACCCTGCTGTATTGAAGCTGAGTTGCAAACTATAATTTTCAACTAGTATAGCGCAAGCAGATATGGATACATTAGTATAATATAATTTAATAATAAGTAGAGTGCAGATAGTGTTGACCAAGATCAGACTGCAGACTGTGCTTGCTGAAATATGTCTATTCTGTATGCCAAAACTTTGTGTGAAGCAAAAATTTGGCACGATTCCGATGTCAACATGAGAAGGATAAGAGACTAAAAACACACCTTGGTCTAATAATAGTTTGAATGACCGCAATCTTATTTACAAACACATGTGTTAAAACAACAACAAGTAGGTGATATAGAGAGATGAAAATTTGAAATATCAAGTGATTGCATTTGTTTAAAAAGTATGCTCAATCAACCTTATTCAAGGGTACAGTTGGTAGAGCGTCAGACTGTCAATCAAGAGGTCCCGAGTTTGATCCCTGATGGCGGCACTCATCCTTTCCAACTATTTGTCTACCATCAATAGGAGAATCGTAGACCTATATAGGATAATAGTTGGAGGCTTCAAAAGGATGTGATGGTAGTACTGGTGTGAGAAATACCAGGAATCCATTGTTAGGTGCTGTTAGTGGAGTAAAACCCCATTTAAACAAACAAATCAATCAACCTGAAAATTGTTCAGATTGTTTGTCTTAATAAAATATGGTTCATGTTCAAAACTTTGTCATGGTGGGGCAAAAACTTGGACATGAGGTCAAATCTTAAAAAAATGTTGTAGACACTCTAGAGGACATATTTTTTGCCTCATCAACCTGATAATTGTTCAGATCGATTGTCATGATGAAATCTCTCTGTCAAGTTTAACTTGTTTTTATCTTTTTATAGATGACTTGTTTGATAAGTTTGGTATTCCATATTCTCTGTATATTTTAGATGGATACTTTGGATGGCCCTTCAAATTCAAAGAAGCAGAAAACCGAAGAGCCTGATGATACAAATACAATAGACCCAGAACAATCTGCTTGTGAGCTGACAGTTGGCCTCAAAGAGACCTCTGGTGAAACTTATAACATCTGTCCCATAGAGAGAGTTCAAACAGAAGTTGATGTTGGTATCACACAGTATATAAGTCAGCATTCTGGTTTTCGTGGTGTTATAAAACAAAGGTTAGTTGATTGATATATACCATATTTCTCTTAATAAACGCTCCAGGGAGCTATACATAACAATAGTCAGAGAGCTTTTATTTAGTATGTATGTTCTGATTAAAAAAAAAAAATCATTAAAATCTATGTCTTTAGGTCCTTTTCCCTTAAATTGTAGGTGAATTTCCTCTAAACAGTCATACAAATCATTGTTTAGAGGATATTCCCCTCAAATTTAATTGAAGTCTAAAAAAATCCTAAAATTTAGGTGTTTGAAGTGGGTTTTCTTAGTAAAAAATGTAGGGGTGCTACTAGGAAATACAGTAATAGGCTAAATAAAATGTTCAAATTGTATTTCTGGGAAAAAGACTAACAGTGTTAAAGCATGCTCCCTGACTACCCAAATTCAATTTTTAACATTTATAGGCAAGCTGAAGGACTTTGAAGTTGCCCACACTTACACACACACACACACAAAAATCAAAATGGTGTAAAAAGAAGAAAGTCAACAGTCATCTCATCATAAATAAGATATTTTATTGGTCAATGGATATTTATATTAACAGCTGTGGTCTGTTTATTGTTTAAAACTTCCCACACAAGCTCATTATACCCCTTGCCTACGAAGAAGAGGGGGTTTGGCTTGGATTCACTGTTTCTGTCGGCCTGGCCATCCATCCATCGCCATCCAATCCAATCCATCCATCCATCCATCTGTCCATTTTTAGACTTTTTTTTGTCAAGATTCAAGAACAAAGAGACCTAAAATCATGAGACCTAATACAATTGTTGCCCTTGACCCAAGAAAGTGCTGCATTGTTTTGGGGACATGAAGGTCAAAGGTCACAATTGAACTTGTCCCAAACCGTTTATGGAACAAGGACAAAGTGCTAGTGGAGGGTATTTTTCTGCTTTGATCTACTGTATTTCTCCTAATAACTGCTCCTGGGAGCTATACATAACATGGTGACGGAGCTTTTCTTTAGTTTGCATTATCAGATTTAAAAAAAAATCATTAAAATTGGTGGCTTTTAGACTCTTTTCCCTTTAATTTGAGGTGAGTTTCCTCTAAACAATCATATAAATGATTGTTTAGATGAAATTCATCTCAAATTAGGGAAGAAGTCTTAAAAAATTTCTAAATTTTTGGCATCTGAAAAGGGCTTTCTATTCAAAAAATCACCACTAGGTTGACCTAGACCTATGGGAGATAGCAGCTGGAGGCTAGGAAAGGATGTGATGGTTGTACTGGTGAGAGAAATACCAGGAATCTATTGTTAGCCGCCGCAATATAACTGAAAAACTGTAGAAAGTGGCGTAAAACTCCATTCATTCAATCAATCTATGCAAAAAATGTAGAGGTGCTTCTATTAGGGAGGGTGCTTTTATTAGAAGAAATATGGTAGTCTGATTTTGTTCTGTGCAGGTACTCTGACTTCCTTGTGAATGAGATCAGCGCAGATGGACGTGTTGTAGAACTCACAAGTACAGAGTTACCTCCCCCTGATTCTCTTGGACAAAATCAGGTTGGTAATTAAAACTATCTCTCATTGATAAGGTCTAAATAATTTTGTTAATTTAGTTGAACTTCAATAAAAAAAAAAGAAATATCAAAACTTCACTTATTATTACAAGATAGCATTTGCTGCTCACTCAAAATATGATTAGTCGGTCTTTTTCTGAAACCAGGAGTGTGGAAAAACGACTTTTCTCCACATGTCCATGGACAAGTAAAAGTCTATTTCCTACTGTCCATGATCAAAATGAACTTGCCCACAAAATAATGAATTGATAAATACTGAGAAAAACATTGTCTTAAACGAAGAAAATGCTGTAACCCAGAATTTTCTTCATTAAAGGCAATGTTTTCTCCCTTTTGATACAAACAATAGGATGACTTTTATCCTAGATCTTTTAAGTACTGTATCAAGATTTGCTCTAGTATTTACGTGTCCACAGACAAGTGGCCTAGAAAAATGTGGAAAAAAGGGTGTTGGACAAGTAGGGCATGGGAATTCCACACCCCTGCTGAAACATTGTATATTTTTACTCTACATCATTTATTTTCCTGTCAATAGTCTAACAAAGGTTTTATAACATTTTGATACCTTCACTTTTCCAGGTCAGTGAGATAGACCCTAGTATTATTTCTCCTGAGCATATCAAACAACTACAAGATTTAGCTGCATCCAAAGATAAAACCAGATCGGTGATTATAGAGGTAATGTAGTGGATGCATTTTTACTTGAACCTGAGGTTTTTTGGCCACCCATCAGTTGATTGGGGGCATATTGTTTTGCATGAGCCTGTCTATCTGTCTTTCCATGCATCTGTTTGTCTGTCTGCAAAAACTTGTAAACTAAACTAAACTTCAACACTAATTGAGCAATATTGCTGATTTTTGACATGAATGTTCCTCGTATTGATACACATCATTAATTTCAAGGCCATTTACACATCATTAATTTCAAGGCCATTTATTAAAGTCAAGGTCAAATATCAAGATCTAAATTTGAAAAAAAAAAAACTGTTTCAGGGCACTGGTATTTTTCATTACATTTTGTTTATCAAAATAAACTAAAAATCCATAGGCAAAGCAAGAGTTTCCTGCAGAATCCACTGCTCACTTAACCATTACTGAACGTAACTCTTACTGTGAACTAGCTGACATTTTATTTTCTCGGCTGTCTTTGGAGAAAACCTGAGGTATTGCTCTAGCTTTGGCCTTGTTATTGTTGTCATCATCCAAAAAACTTGATATTTTTTGATGTCTCTCGTTGTTCAGAAGGCATTTACATGAAACTTTGCACACATGTTTACTAGCAAAAGAGGAACCTATAATGTAAAAAGGGTAACTCTAGATACATTTTCGACTTATATTTTTATCCACTATTCAGCACCCAACAGCCAAGCATTGGCACCCATAGGTGGTGCTCTAGTTTTGAAAGCCAGAGTAGTTTAAAAAAAAAAAAGATACTGACTTAACATTAGTGCATCCATGGCTATCAGCACCTTTATAATAATGCAAATTTTCCCTAGGTTTTAATTAAACATGCCAAGGGTAAAGTTATTCTTTTTAATACTGTTTATGGCATTACATGTATGTTAGAAATTCTGTGTTATCCAAACTCATACTTGCAGACAGAGACAGTTGTATTTGATTTTGATGTGTAAGTCAAAAATTAAAGTTGCTTCCACAGTAGTTACTGAATATGGAATTCTGCCATACATTATCTCATTGGAATTGTCTTCCAAAGACAATTCCAATGAGATATTGCAAGGCAGAATCTAACAATGAATAAAAGCATAAGGTCTGATTTTTGTTTTTGACTTATGATCAATTTTTCGTAAGAAGTTTAGTAAAACGGGGCCCTGTTCCATATGAGCCTTTTTGATTAATTTTTTTTCAGGTAGATGATAATAAAGAAGCAAGGACCAAAGTGCACAGAGCTATAGCAGGGGGGTTTCCTGGGTTGTTGGATTCTACAACCATTAGTAAAAATGAGAAGAAGTTTGTGGAAGTCAAAATGACATCTAATAAAAGTAAACTGTGCAATTTTACCATTATCCTGCTGTATTTAGTTTTTGATTCAACAAATTGCTTATTTAATGCATTTCAGCCGGTCTGGTCCAATTTTTTGGTCATGAACAGTTCAGTCCTATTTTATACAGCTAAGGAATATCAATAGTGATTGATATTTAACTTTGTATATGTTAGTGTAAACATATTTTATTCAAATAATTTACATGTTATATATATGTATAAAACAATGTTCATATATATAAAACAGATTAGAACCAAAGCTTGAAGCTTAAATTGTTCTTTTCCAAATAACCAGTTCTTTTTTCACACATTGTGGTCTGAATTGAATAAATGTTAAAATCATATGAAAATAAATACAGTCAAACTTCGGTCTCTCGAACAGGGGTAATCTCGAACACTAGGGAAAATTCGAACAAAGATCTCAGTCCCGGCAGAAGTCGCTCATAATTCATAGTGTTCGACCTCGGAAAACTCGTACACCAGGTCGAACTCTCGAATACATTCTTCAGTCCGGAAGTTAAAAATGCTTTATATTTCACTTGGAAAAATTCGAACAAAGGGTCTATCGCTAATAACAAGATGTCATATTTTGGTGATTTTCACACTTTTCAAATCGTAATCCTTTGACACCTTATTATCAATAACGCACCGTGCGTCATAATTATCCATTCCGTGAAAAATACACTGTTTTTTTTAATTGAATTTACTTGTTGATTGGCCATCTGCTGTTTACATTCATTACTATAAATTGTCTTTTAGTGATATTTTGGCGACTAGTTAACTTAGCGATGTCAAAAAACATACAGACACGTAACCCCTGCTTGAAAGTATGACAAGAAGGGTCCGAACGATTGACTAGAATTTTGGGGTTTAAATTTAGATGGATCTATATTTTCTCAAAGACTGACGTAAATTTATATAGTCGAAAACGTTTGAGGTTCAACATTTGAACAGTGGTTAAATTTGACTTTAATTATTTTTTTCACTTGCTATTGAGGCCGCGCACGTAACAGGAATAATAATACGTAAGCGGCTTTTTTGTAAACAAAGGGAATGCAACTATAAGTCTCTCGTCGAAAGTTTTTTTTTTTTTTTTTTTTTTTTTTTTGCTTTATTCTTTTTCAAGCACAAATCCCATGGATCAATCGTTAGAAACCTAAAAAAAACACAGTGAATTAAAAAGTAAAATTGAAGAATCAAATAAGTATACGTATATTCGGATACGATGTATTACAGGATGTGGCGCATTCCCATCTTCTGGTACCTTCATAGTTTTTTGGATTGGTCGAACAACCGATCTCTCGAACAAATTATCAAGTCCCCAAGGTGTTCGAGCTACCGAAGTTTAACTGTACATGTACAAAATTTTTTCAAAAACTGGAGATATTTGTGTTGTTTACTATTCAACTTAAAATAGGATCATTTTTCATTGCCACCACATCATTGTTAGTAGACTTGTACTTAGAAATGTCTGAAGTAATGTAAGTGATGATAAGTCAAAATAAATTGTTTGTCTGTTTCACAGATAATGGATTAAGAAAATGGCCAAAGAACAGGGGAGATTACTGCAGATTTGTTTTGTACAAAGAAAATAAAGATACAATGGACACTGTAGGGCTGATAGCAAGACAACTTGGGTGAGACTTTTTACTTGAATTCGTTATCAGTCCTGACACAAAACCATGGATTGTGGGTAGTCATTGGCATAATCTTGTTGTGACGATTTCACAACATGTGGCCAAAATGGCTAAAGAAGATTTGTGTTGTTGATTGAAGATTTGTGTTGTACAAAGAAAGAAAAAATACAATGGACACTTTTGGGTTGATAGCTTTACAATAAAAGTGAGATTTTGAACTTAAAAATACTGTAGATTCTTGTTGTTGTACAAAGAGAATACTGATACAATGGATACTGTGGGATTGATAGCAAGACAACTGTACTCATTTGAATTGGCTCATAATAATGATTCAAATGAGTACCAGCAACATATGGTTCCACAAAAAAGTAGGGGTGATAGCTAGATAACTAGAATGAGCTTGAATGACATCAAAAGGACTAAGTAGAATTTTGGAATTTAATTGAGAGATGTAGATATTATTTGTTGATTTCATTTAGGTTTGAAACTAAAACCTAATCACACCATATAGATCAGCGAAGCGGATTGATGCATGAGAGTGATAAGGTTTTTAGTTTCATAAAATATCATGAAATCAACAAATATTATCTTCATATTTTATAATTTGATATCAAGAAGCAAATATGTAAAGATTTATCAATAATGAAACAGATTCCCCAAGGGACTATTTTGTGCGGAAACTTACAAAATAGTCCCGTAATCAATTTTTTTTTCATTGGCTGATGAGAAATAAATTTAATTTTTCAGCCAATCAGAATGCACAAAACTTGATGGAATCAACAAAAATGAAATTCTTTTGAAATATTGAATAAATACTGTTACAAACCTTCTGTTGTGGGTACTTATAAGAATAAGCTTGACGAGACAATTTGAATGAGTACTTGTAATTAAGGGTTTCAAGTAAATGGCCAATAGCAAGGGGAGATTACTGTAGAATTGTATATGTATTGTACAAAGAGATTAAAGATAGCCAATTCTGTAGGGTTGACAGCTAGACAACAAGGCTGAGATTTTCATGGCAACATTGCCAAAAAGATGGAATTTTTTGCTCTTTCTCTATGAAAGAATATTAGCGTGCTCCATTCGTAACCTTGTGGTGGCAGGTTCAAGCCCCACCGGAGGGGGGTAGTGTATTTGGGCAGGACACTTTACAGACAGGGCTCCAGTCCACCCAGCTTTAAGAGTGGGTAGCAGTTGTTAGAACCCATTGCCTCTCTCTCAATGTGTAGGATAAAAACTGGAATGAGTTAGGACTACAATGGAAATAAGAGTCATTAGACCCTTTATCGTGTTATCCTCGAGTAAAAAAATAAAAAAAGATACCACACAAACTTTCCATAGGCTTGCATCGAAAGGTCAGGGTGTATTTATGCCCTCTCATTAAAAGATCAAGCATATTGTTTTTTTGTTGTCCATAGATCTGGATGATGACCATCTACAGATACCAAGTTCATGGTCATGCGACAAGGTCAAGGGTATCTGTCAAGGTCAATAGTCTAAAAAAAAGTGTTGTTTCGGGGACATTTGTGTTCATAAACACATCTTGTTGAAGTAAAATCAGTCTAAAATTTTGAAATGGAAAAAGGGCTTATCTAGATCTGCAGCTTTAATTTTCAGACTGAAAGGAAGCATGTTTCAATATGCTGGTACCAAGGATAAAAGAGCAAAAACATCACAGGAGGTGACAGTCTATAGGTGAGATCCAAACGCTAAGAAAATTTATAGATGATATCAAGGAGTCAGCTCTTAACTATTGTAAGTGCATGATATGATTATTTGCAACACTAACAATAGTTTTACGCTGACCAGTAAAGAGATTTTATACTTACTGCCCTGACCGATTGATATATATAATTGATTACCATATGGGATACATAGAATAAGATAACCTGTATATAGGCATGATCTATAGGATAAGAGAACTAAAGGTTGAGATGTAAATTTGATGTAACAGGGAGATCGTTTTTCATGAATGCATCTTGTTTTTTACTTGCAATCATCTTTAGAGCCTTTGTCGCAGAGGATTTAGGGCATATTGTCTTACATTTGTCTGTCTATCTGTGTAAACTTAACTACCTGTCTGCGAAAACTTAGCCCCAAAGCTTTACATTGCCAATTACTTCGAAGATATTTTAGGTACAAAGCTCATATTTGTTGTGATGATATATCTCAATGATTTGCACCAGTAGATTCTAAGTTGGCCACTGGAGCTATTATAATGGCGCTGTGTCCATTTTTTGTCTGTCTGTCAGTGCGTCTGGTCTTCTCAATGACTATTTGATGAATTTCAGCCAAACTTCACAGGAATGATCCTTGTATGACCCTCTGTCAGAGTTGTTCAAGGATTTTGATCCATTGAGGATCTAATGGGCAGGGCTGAATTCCATATAATGGTATTATGTGACTTTTCTCAGATAGATATTAACCAAATTTGTCTTAAGTGATCCTTGGGTGACCCTTTATCAGTCTATAAAAAATATTGTGATTAGATGAAAAACTTGTCTTGCATGGGCAGAGGTCAATTCTCTACATGTTATGTATTGTTAACTTTAAGAATCTAACAGATCGATATAAACCAAATTTCAATTGTATCTAAAAAAGTTTGTATTATTGGTCTAACATTTATTGAAAATGAACCCTGTGTTGTTAAAATTCAACAGAATTGTCTCAGTGGGACGATTCTTTTGAGTTTTAACAACATAGGATTATTGAGAATTTTGCAATTATATGCATATTCAATCAAAATGTATGTTACTTATTTGTAAACGGATCGTGTATAAAGCGGCCATTTTCTTTAACGACTAGTTCTTGGTGGTCCCGTAAGTGGTCGCTTATTGTGACAATTTGCCAACTTGTTCCACTTGTTACCAATCATGCACTTTTACCTCTTGTTACAGAGTTCAGGCTGAGAAATTACAGAATAACAATAAAAGACTTAGAAACATTGTCACAGGTAATTATTCGTAAGTATATCAGAGGTTTAAATTTGGAAGATTTAGATGATTTACTTTGATTTTCAATTGAGACTATCTTTTTGTAGAACTTGAGGATGTATTCATTCAAGAAATACAAAGAATGCATTGTAATGTTTTCCAGTGGTAGCAATATGATTGAATTTTTTTATTTAAAGTGGCATTAAACCCCAAATCAAAAATTAGTGAAGCATAGTTACTCTTTTTATTGTTAAATTCCATTCAGAGTTTCAAGTGAATACATGTTGTAGAAAATGCTCAAGTTTATCCTGCCTAAGCCTTTGTACATAAGTTAAGCAAAATATAATGAGGAGACCAAGCTGCACAATTTGCTATCAAAGTGTCAATCATGAGGCTGAGTCTTTGGTCTAAAGATTCACTATTCACTATCCAACCACTAAGTATAGGACATGCATAGACTTTGTTCTTTTGCATGTTACAACGACCAGATTTGTTTCCAGAAAATATGTTGTTGTAATGAAAAAGTTGTTGTATTGGATGAACACTGAAGTCAGTTAATGCAGGATTAGCAAAAACAGCAGCATCCATCTTTCAATATACAATGTATAGTTCATCTACAGACTATTGATATAGACATAGTCCTCACGATCACAGCTCAGTGTATGTAGGTTGGTGGATCAATTCATCTGTCAGTAAGTCTGTCTGTCTGATTTTGTCTAAATAATTACTCCTACATTATGGATGGATTTTTAGCTCACATGAGCACATCATGCTCAGGGTGAGCTTTGTGATCATTGAATGTTCGTCGTGCGTCATCTTTCATCTGTCGTCCTGCGTCAACAATTTAAATGTTTACACTCTAGAGGCCACAAATATGATCCAATTTTCATGAAACTTGGTCAGAATGTTGGCCAGGTCACAAGGATGAACCCTATTGAAAATGGGAGGGATCCATGCCAAATTACAGGAAAAGGGGGCTTAATGACAATTTTCTTGCTTACAACCTAGAGGCCACAAATATGGCCTAATCTTCATGAAACTTGGTCAAAATATTGGCCAGGTCACAAGGATTAACGCTATTGAAAATGGGAAGGATCTATGCCATATCACAGGAAAAGGGGCCTGAATGGCAATTATCTTGTTTACACTCTAGAGGCCACAAATATGGCCCAATCTTCATGAAACTTGGTCAGAATGTTGGGAAGGTCACAAGGTTTAACCCTATTATAAATGGAAAGGATTTGTGCCATATCATAGGAAAAGGGGCCTCAATGACAATTATCTTGTTTACGCTCTAGAGGCCACAAATATTGCCCAATCTTCATGAAACTTGGTCAGAATGTTGGCCAGGTCACAAAGATTTACCCTATTGAAAATGGGAAGGATCTAAACCATATCACAGGAAAAGGGGCCTTAATGACAATTATCTCGTTTAAGCTATAGAGGCCACAAATATGCCCCAATCTTCATGAAACAAGGCCAGAAATTTTTAAGGTTGGCCAGGTCACAGAGATTTACCCTATTGAAAATTGGAAAGATCCATGTCATATCACAGGAAAAGTTGCCTTAATGACAATTATCTTGTTTAAGCTCTAGAGGCCACAAATATGCCCCAATCATCATGAAACAAGGCCAGAAGGTTTGTCAGGTCACTCGGATGAAGCCTATTGAAAATTGGAAGGATCCATGCCAGATCATGGGAAAAGTTGCCTTAATGACAATTATCTTTTTTATGCTCTAGATGCCACAAATATGGCCCAATCTTCTTGAAACTTGGTCAGAATGTTTGTCAGGTCACAAGGATGAACCCTATTGAAAATGGGAAGGATCCATGCAATGTCATGGGAAAGGGAGCCTTCATGACAATTATCTTGTTTAAGCTATAGAGGCCACAAAAATCGCCCAATCTTCATGAAACTCGGCCAGAATGTTGGTCAAGTCACAAGGAAGAACCCTTTTGAAAATGTGAAATGCCAAATCACAGGAAAAGGAGCCTTAATGATAATTTTTATGCCCTCGTATCGAGAGATCGGGGGCATATTGTTTTACTCATGTCCGTCTGTCTGTCTGTCTGTCCGAAAACTTAACCAAACTTAACCTTTGCCAATATCTTCAAGCCTATTCAAGATACAAGGCTCATATTTGGCACGATGATAGATCTCAATGATCTGCATCTGCTGATACCAAAGTCAAGGTCATGTGAAAAGGTCAAGGTCATCTGTCAAGGTCAAACTTTGAAAAAAAATGCTGTGACGGGGGCATTAGTGTTTCACAAACACATCTTGTTCTTGTTATAATTCAGGAGGCCTCAATTTTGGCCAGAACTTCTTGAAACTTGGTTTGGTGTAGAAATTATCTCCTTAATGAAATCTGCCTATATAAATGATGTGATGTCCAAGGGGTCAAAAAGACTCAGGTGAGCGATCTAGGACCATCATGGTCCTCTTGTTAAATAAATTGGCACAATTGTTCTCCAGCAATAGTAGATGTGATATTTGAAAGAAACCATTGGGTCAGGGTCACAGTTAGAGGTAAATATGTGGGCTCAGTAGACAAGAAAAAAATAAAAAAATATATTTTCAAAATAAATACCGACTTACAATTAGTATCCTGTGCTAACAGCACTTTGATTTTAATGCAATTTCACCAAGATTTTTATTCAGCATGACAAGGGTTCAATTGAATTCAACAGGTATGTGAAGGAACCATTAAAACTAGGTCAGCTCCAGGGCAACAAGTTTACGATTGTATTGAGGTCTGTGACAGGATCAGCCAATCAGATTGAAGATGGGATGACATCACTACGTGAACAAGGGTTTATCAACTATTACGGAATGCAGAGATTTGGTACATCAACAATACCAACACATCATGTTGGAAGGTACATATTATTATCACTAGGGCTGCTTTTGGTGTGCAAGACATATTAAAAAAAAATGTACAGATTGATATATAGACATGCTAACAGACGCACAAGCACACATACACACTGTTGTAATAGTTGTCTATATATCTATCTGTACATTTTTCCACTGTCACAGCGCAGTTGGTAGCATGTTGGACTGTCATTCTAGAGGTACCTGGTTCGATCCCCGATGGTGGCACTCATTCTATTTATCTATTTGTCTCTCACCAATGGGTTGATAATCATAGACCTATGTGAGAAAGCAGCTGGAAGCTAGGAGAGGATGTGATGGTTGTACTGATGAGAGAAATACAAGGTATCCATTGGAAGGTGCTTCAGCCCCAGCGATATATTTGAAAAAAAAATGAAAGCGGCGTAAAACTCCATTGAATAAATCAATCAAACATTTTTCTCCGGATAATACCTCCTTCATTTGTGGATGGATTTCAAATTAGCTGGGTATGAATGTTTTCAATTATGAAGAAAAATTCTATTTTGAAATTTTCATTGTATCTCTAAGGTCAAGGTCACAGCTCAAGGTCAAATGTATTTTGTGAGCTCAACACAGTTGCTCTCTGACAACCATCTAGTTTTTAGTTCCACTGGCCGAAAGGCCAGCGGGCTATTGTCATGGCGGGTGTCCGTCGTCCGAACGTCCGTAAACTTTTATTTTAAAAATCTTCTCCTCATAAAGTACTGGATGGATTCTAATCAAATTTCACAGAAATGTTCCTTGGGTGACTCTCTATCAGATTCCTTCAAAGAATTTTAATTGGTTGAAAATCATGGCTGTAGTGGGGGTGGCTAATTTCCATATATGGTAATAGGTGACTTTTCTCAGTAACTAATGGATGGATATAAAGCAAATTTCACTGGAATGATCCTTGAGTGACACTTTATCAGTCTACAAAAAAAATTGTGATCAGTTGAAAAGTATGTATTTTAATGGCAGAGGTCATTTCTCTAAATGTTATATAGTGAAACCTTTGACATTATTTTCTCTGAATCTTTTTAATGGATATCAACCAAATTTCACTGGAATGCACCTTGAGTGACCCTTTATCAGTTTACAAAAAAAAATTGTGATCAGATGAAAAGTATGTATTTTAATGGGCAGTTTATTTCTCGAAATGTTGTTATATAGTGAAAACTTTGAAAATCATTTTCTCAGAATCTAACTAATGGATATCAACCAAATTTCACTGGAATGGTTCTGAAGTGATCCTTTATCTGTCTACAAAAAAAATATTATGATCAAATTAAAAATATGTCTTTCATGCGCAGAGGTCATTTCTTCAGATATGCTACATGGTGGAATATCCAATATAGGAAAAACAAATTTTCTCAAAGTTTAAATAGATGGATTCAAACAAATATCACAGGAATTTTATTTCTGCAAAGTTGTATCACTTCTAAAAATATTTTGATTAGGTGAACATCATGTATTTTATTGGCAGAGAACATTCCAGCATATAAAGTGAATATTTGGTCACCCTTTGGGTATCACCTAAATGATAATTTTTCTAGACTAAATTAATAGGTGTAAAGATTGTAGATTAGAAGGAACAAAACCTTTGTAGAAATCCAAATGTATAAAAACATTTGCTGAAATAGGTAGCCTGAGAATACCCCCTGAGAATTGGTCAGTTTAGTTGAACGAAGGGTTACTGCGCAAAGAGGACAATTGGTGTAAAACATGTTGTGTTCTGCTGAGGTTCAGAGTGGGGTAAAAAGAGTTGAGTTGGCTGCACTCTAAGGCATTGGGCAGAATAAAATAAATATATTGGATTGAATTTTTTATAGTCATAAGTAAGAATTTTGTTTCTTCTAGTAGTGATTAAAGAAAAGCAGACATATCTACAGTCAAAATTTTGCAGTCAAAGTACCAGTATACTGTGCAGTAACATTCTGTTAGTGTTGAAATTTTTGTATTTGGATTCAAACAAATTTCACTGGAATGATCCTTGCTTGACCCATTATCAGACTGCATAAAATAATTGTGATTGGATGAAAAATATGTTTTTAACAGGCAGAGGTCAATTTCTAATATATTATTCATTGATCATGATTTTTTTATACCCCCGCAAAACGAATGTTTTCGGGGGTATACTGGAATCAGCCTGTCTGTCCGTCTGTCCATCTGTCCGTCTGTCTGTCCGTCCGTGGACATTTTTACTAGTAATTTTGTGTCGCAAACTCCTCCTTCAGTTTTCATTCAATAGTAATGAAACTTCATACAAACATTGATCACAAGTTGAAGTTTTGCAAGACGCAATTTTCAAGTCTCAACTCCCCCTGGTTCATGAATTATCTCCACTTGAACTTAGACATTTTCTTTCCTAATTGTAACTATGTACGGATAATTTTGTGTCACAAACTCCTCCTTCAGTTTTCATTCAATAGTTATGATTTTTAAAACAAATATTGATCATAAGTTCCTGTTTTGCAAGACGCAATTTTCAAGTCTCAACTCCCCCTGGTTCATGAATTATCTTCCCCTTGAACTTAGACAATTTTTTCCTATTAGTTACTATGTACTGATAATTTTGTGTCGCAAACTCCTCCTTCAGTTTTCATTCAATAGTGATGAAACCTCATACAAACATTGATCATAAGTTGAAGTTTTGCAAGACGCAATTTTCAAGTCTCAACTCCCCCTGGTTCATGAATTATCTTCCCTTGAAGTTAGACATTTTTTCTTATTTATTACCATGTACTGATAATTTTGTGTCACAAACTCCTCCTCCAATTTTCATTCAAAAGTTATGAAATATTAATCAAACATTCATCACATGTTGAAATTTGGAAGGACACAAATGTCAAGTCTTAATTCCCCCATGTTCATGAATTATCTCCCCTTAAACTTTAGACATTTTTTCCTATTTGTTACCATATACTTATCATTTTGTGTCGCAAACTTCTCCTTCAATTTTCATTTAATTGTAATGAAACATTATACAAACATTTATCACATGTTGAAGTTTTGCAAGACACAAATTTCAAGTGTCAATTCCCCCAGGTTTATGTGTTATTTCCCCTTGAACTTTGACATTTTTTCCTACTTGTTACCATGTACTTATAATTTTGTGTCGCAAACTCCTCATGCAATTTTCAATCAATAGTAATGAAACATTATACAAACATTCATCACATGTTGAAGTTTTGCGAGACACAAATTTCAAGTGTCAACTCCCATAGGTTTATGAATTATCTCCCCTTGAACTTAAGACAATTTTTCTTTGAAACACGTATACTTGTAATTTTGTTACCCAAATTTCTCCTTCAGTTTTCCTTTAATCAGTTTTCATGTAATACCTTTGAAATTTTATACAAACATTTACCACATATGAAGTTTTGCAAGACACAATTATGAGGTCCCAACTCCTCCTGGTTTAAGAATTACCTGCCCTTACACTTACTACATTTTTTTCTTATTTGTTCTCATATACTAGTAATTTTGTGTTACAAACTCCTCCTTCAGTTTTCCTTCAATAGCTTGAAAACATTTATCACATGTTAAAGTTTTGCAAGACACAATTTAGAGGTCTCAAATCCAAGAGTTATCTTTATATTTGAAGCATTTTTTGCCTCTTCTGTCAAAGTATCTCATTCTCTGAAAGCACTTGCGGGGGTATAAAGTCACATTCAGTGACAAGCTCTAGTTTTAAACAGCCTTATCATCCTCAGATAATCATAAGCAGGATATTCAGGCCTGTGGAGTGAATCAGGCGCTCAAGCGCCACTAGTGTTAATCAATTACATGGTGACAAAATTTAAGACTGGAGGAAATAAAGGAAGAAATCTATGGCTCAGCTGGAAACAGTTGTAAATGCCTATATGTTTACAGGCAGTTACAATTATTTTGTGATGAGCCATTGAAATGTTATGCACCTGAATTGATAGATCAGAGGTATAATGTTTAACCAGCGTAAACTTAACCTGTCAAATAAACATTTTCCCATAATTCACCACTATCCATGCTCTCCTTTAGCATAAAGGTTCTTCTAATCAATGTGCATCTTGGAAGACTAAGGCAATTTTACTTACAGTAACATTAGAAAAGGTAGTGGATGTGTAAAAGTACAGCAACGTTTTGGAGGTAATGAACTTTAACAGTGTTAACTGAGGTTTCCTAGTGATTTTTTTATTAGGAAACCTCAGTCAATATTGTTCAAGATGATGAGTTCTGAAATGTTTGGAACTATTACAGTTCCACTACCTAAGTAAATTTACAAGCAGTAACATAAGATAAATAAGTAAATAAGCAAGGTCAATTATCTAGGTCAACTTTGAAAATAACTTTTGGGGAAGAAAACCTGGTGGACAATGAAGAAATATTTAAAATAGGCATATTATTTCAAAACGAAATTTGTTTCACTGTGTTTTTAAACTATAAAATGCCCAAATGACCCTTGTAGACAATAAGAAAGCATTAAAGAAATTTGTTTCACTGTGTTTTTAAACTATAAAATGCCCAAATGACCCTCGTAGACAATAAGAAAGCATTAAAGACATTTCTTTTAATTCAAGCATATTGACTTAATTATCTCAAGAAAATAAATTTCCTGAAAAAAAATGAAGTAAGATACTACACTTACTAGTAAGCTTGCGACACTTTCCGGTTTATGTAAAAGTTGGAGCAGATTACAAAATGGGTTTATCAATGTCAATTTGGATCCGTATTTCTTGAAATATGAAGTAAATCTTTTATTGTATTTCACAGGGCACTGTTACTTAGTGACTGGAAAACAGCTGTTGAACTCATTCTCAAACCAAGGGCTAATGGTATGAACTTTTACGTTTACTCGAATGTGAATACGATTTGATTAGTTTTTAGCTTCACTGATTTTGGGAAAAGCCTAAGGTATTTGTATCACCTTAACATCAATGGCATTGTAGTTGGTGTTGACCTGACAAACTTTAACTTTGGTCATATCTTTACTGTAATTTGAAGATGTCTTCATGAAACTTGGCATGTGTAATCACAAAAGAATGGGGGGAGGGGTTAATTCTCAAGTATTTTACAAGTTTATTACCTTTTTTTGACTAAGATTTTTTTGCATTATCTAGCACCTGCAGTCAAGCCTTGACAACCATAGGTATTCATATCATTTTTAGCTCACCTGAGCACGAAGTGCTCAAGGTGAGCTTTTGTGGTCGCATGATGTCCGTCGTCCATCGTCCGTCGTCAGTCGTCTGTCGTGCGGCGTCAACATTTACCTTGTAGACACTCTAGAGGCCATGTTTTTTGCTCAATCATCCTGAAAATTGGTCAGAATGATTATCTTGATAAAATCTCGGTCAAGTTCGAAATTGGGTCAAGTGGGGTCAAAAATGAGGTCACAGGGTCAAATCTAAGGAAAACCTTGTAGACACTCTAGAGGCCATGTTTTTTGCTCAATCATCCTGAAAATTGGTCAGAATGATTATCTTGATAAAATCTCGGTCAAGTTCGAAATTGGGTCAAGTGGGGTCAAAAATGAGGTCACAGGGTCAAATCTAAGGAAAACCTTGTAGACACTCTAGAGGCCATGTTTTTTGCTCAATCATCCTGAAAATTGGTCAGAATGATTATCTTGATAAAATCTCGGTCAAGTTCGAAATTGGGTCAAGTGGGGTCAAAAATGAGGTCACGGGGTCAAATCTTAGAAATACCTTGTAGACACTCTAGAAGCCATATATTTTGCTCAATCAACCTGCAATTTGGTCTGAATGATTGTCTTGATAAAATCTCGGTCAAGTTCAAAATTGGGTCAAGTGGGTCAAAAATGAGGTCACGGGGTCAAATCTTAGAAAAACCTTGTAGACACTCTAGAAGCCACATTTTTTGCCCAATCAACTTGGAATTTGGTCAGAATGATTGTCTTGATAAAATCTCGGTCAAGTTCGAAATTGGGTCAAGTGGGGTCAAAAATGAGGTCACGGGGTCAAATATTAGAAAAACCTTGTAGACACTCTAGAATCCAAATTTATTGCCCAATCAACCTTGAATTTGGTCAGAATGATTGTCTTGATGAAATCTCGGACCAGTTCGAAATTGGGTCAAGTGGGGTCAAAAATGAGGTCACAGGGTCAAATCTTGGAAAAACCTTATAGACACTCTAGAAGCCATATATTTTGCCCAATCAACCTGAAATGTGGTCAGAATGATTGTCTTTATGAAATCTCGGACAAGTTTGAAATTGGGTCAAGACGGGTCAAAAACTAGGTCATTGGATCAAATCTTAGAAAAGCCTTGTAAGCAGTGTAGAGGCATCATATTTTGCCCAATCGACCCGAAATTTAGTCAGAATTCTCCATCCTATCTAAATCTACGTTAATTAATTTTTGACAGTTCATTCAGGTGAGCGATTTAGGGCCACTATGGCCCTCTTGTTACCTCCCTCCTGAACACTTTGAATAAATTGTAGTAATAAATGCTGCATATTGAGGAGAGAGTTTCTTTCCAAGTTGATTTAATTCAAAACAACCCTGTAAACTTTAATTGACATAACCTAAGAAGCAGGAAAATTTTTAGAAACCCTTCTGAACAATCCATTTGAAGTCTTTTAAACACAATTACTGAAAATTAATGAAGGAAAATAAACCGGAATGATGAATATTGAAACAGTAAAACCTAAAATTTGACATGCCTTCTGTACATTACCTACCTCGTCATTTAATCAATTACTGATTCATTGGAGTGGCTATCAATCTAATTTCTTTCATTGTCCCACACATTTGGAGCAAGTACTGGTAAATTTTCTAGGAAGCAGAATTAAGAGTGATTTGTCTTAAGTTATAAAAACTTGCTTCACAATCGATACAAGAAATATTGGTTTAAACCAACCTAATACCAGATGACAAAATTATAAAGTGATGGAATTTAAAGGAAGTTAAAGACAACAATTTTGAGAAGAGCCAAAAAAATCTAAAACTTTCTTGGTAAGAAAAAATTGTTGGAAATAAAGAAATTGCTTGCAATAAGCAACTTCTGCCATTTCTAACAAGGTTTTCTAAAGCATTTATTACCAGGGGTTTTAAGATTTGGTTAAGTGAAAATGAGTCAAATATATATTTAGTTGAATTTATTTACTTAAATTGCAACAAGAGTCTAAACTTTTAAAGTTGCCCTTAAATACTCAATCCTATTGTTTTCACATTCCCAGAGAGTGAGGTAGTGGCTTTAACTCACTGCTACTCAATTGTACAGCTATGTTGACTTTGGCAGGCTATTAAGTGTTTCTTCCATATACATACCTAGGGATGCTTCTGCATGAAGCACAGACCTTTAGGTTTCAAGATGAGCGTCTAAAATCACTCAGCCCTTGAGGCAGTTTAGGTGTATTTGTGTCCTCTAGATTCAGAAGATGTAGATGGTGCAAGAAAACATTGGTGGAAAACAAGAAATAGTAAAGAAACACTACAGAAGATGCCAAAATACCAGTTTTTAGAGAGATCTATCTTACAAGGCTTAGCAGACCAAGGGGAAAACAATTATTCAGGAGCACTTAACAAGGTAGCTTCATTGCAATATTAGTTTATAGATAGATTTATCTTGCAGGGATTAGAAGACAAATGTGAAAACAATTATTCTGGTGCTTTAAACAAGGCATGTTCATCGTATTAACAGTTTAAAGAAAGATCTTTCTTTCAAGACTTATTAAACCGAGTAAAACAATTATTCAGGAGCTCTGAAAAAGGTTACTTCATGTTAGAACAAGCTTGTAGAGCGTTCTATCTTACAAGGCTTGGCAGGCCAAGGGAAAAACAATTATTCTGGTGCTCTGATAAAGGTAGCTTCATCAGAATAATATTTTTTAGAGAAATCTATCTTATTATGCTTGGCAGATCAAGGAGAAACAAATTATTCAGGTGCTGTAAGTAAGGTAACTTTTACATTGCTGTATTAGTTAATTGAAATATCTATCTTACTATGCTTGGCAAGCCAAGGGGGAAACTTATATTCACCACCTCTTAATGAGAGATCTGTCTTACAGAGCTGCTTGTGAAAATATAGCTTTTGTTGTTCACAAAATGAAATATTAATCAATCTTAAAATTGAATCTTGCTTGAAAAACAAACGATTATTCTATTTCTTTTATGCATTAATGCAACAAATTGTGAAAATTCTATGACACATTTTCTCAACGGGTGTAATTTTGCCTATGATTGCTAAGCAACATTCATGACGATGTCACCTTTTGAGCCTGCTAAGATGACGTGCGATAGGATGAAGTGAATGAAAGGGGGTTATAGGTTTTTAGCTCCACTAGCCAGCGAGCTTTTGTCATGGCGGTGTGCCAGGAGTGCAGGTGTGTGTCTGTCCGTGTCTGTGTTAACTTTCTTTAAACAGCTTCTTCCAAACAAAAGGGCCGATTTTAATGAATCTAGGTAGAATTGTTCCTTAGGTGACTCTCTTTTAAAATTTTGATTGACCCCAAAATATGGGCATGGATAGATCAGGGCATTTTTATGCCCCCGATAGGGAGGCATCATAAATTTGACTTGTCCGTCCGTCCGTCCGTCTGTCCGTCCATCTGTCCGTCCGTCCGTCATTCCGTCCAAAAACTTTAACATTGGCCATAACTTCCTTATTACTATCAAAGCGGTGTCGGGGGCATTGTCATCTTACAGTGACAGCTCTTGTTTACTATAAAATCTTTACAAATATTTTCCTTCCAAACCAACAGGCAGATTTTAACAAAAAATGACAGAAATGTTTCTTTGGTGACTCTCTTCTAGAATTGTTAAAGAAATTTTGATTAACCCCCAAATATGGGTGTCATTTGGGACAATTCAATGAAAATTGGCATGAATATTCCTTATGAGCACTTTAACTTAATTTGTTCATGAAATTTTGATTGGCCCATAAATGTGGGTGTGACAGAGCAGGGCCAATTTTCACTTTAAAATCTTTGAATATCTCCTCCCAATCAGTCGGGCTAAGTGCAATCAAACTTGGTATGAATGTTTATGAATGACCCTTTACTTAAATTGTTCCTGAAAATTTGTTTAGACTGGTCTACTTATTGAAAACACCTTAATGTGGGCAAAACTCAGTAAATAATTACAAAATAGTTCTAAAGAGACAATTTCAAGGTTTGTTTTCAGTCAAGGTAAGCTTTGTTTGATAAAAGTCTTGAGATGTAAAAGCCAGTGGAGCAACACAGGCCCTCTTGGGCCTTTTGTTGACATTTACACTGATAAGGCAGTGATTATAAGGCAGTGGTCATTTATTGTTATTCTTTTATAAAAAACGAAAAAGCTGGAATGAAATAGATCTATTGTACAAGTTTTTACAGACAAAGTGGAAATAGGTATTCAGGAGCTTTTAAAACGATAAATTTATTGCAATTAAGTAGCTTTTGCTGTCAATCAAACAATTTAATGACCAATAAAGTTATTACATGTATTGAGGCAAGGAAGCAATTCAGATCTCTGACACCAACACTTATTTCAAATATTTCTTTGATTATCCTCTTCGAAAATTGTAATTATATCTTCTTTTTTTTAAACTAAAATTACTTTTTAGATATATTGATGGATTTATTTCAGTAAACCAGATCATACAATTAACAGTAACATTTAGTACAATAAAATGATAAAAACAAAGAAAAAATATTTTAAATGAAAAAATTATGTAACTATATAAAAATAATACATACATAAATAATTATTATACTGCAAAGATAATTCTTGCATTTTCATTGGCTAATGCTGACTTGACCAAGGGCGTAACTCCCATTACGCAATTTACACAAGTGCGTAAAAGAAATAATCATTCGTTGAAAATATTGTTGATGAATGATCATAACATCGAAACTACAGCTTATTACCACGTTTTGATTATTCATCAACGCTCAAATCATAAAAAGGGAGCAGTTGGAGGACATTCATCTTTTATTACATCTCTCATATATCGCCATTATACTATATACTCTTTGGTTGTCGCCTTCTGAGTGCAATAAAATTTCAAAGTCCTAGATATGCCTATGTTGACAAACATTGATATTGATGGCCACTCCAGTATAACAGCTATTCTTTCCTGTAGGCGCCTTGCCGGGAACATAAACAAAAATTCGAGGCGGTCATGGCAGCCATGATTCTCTTGCTACGCTGTTAACACAACCCGAGTATACACAAAATGCTACAGTTAAAAGCATGTCTGCTAATAAAATACAAGTAAAAAAATGACTTAAATTCTAATAAATACCTTTCGATTTCACCATTCTGTCCATTTAGAGAGCTAACTTATGCAGATTAAGCCAAGAAAGGCCTATATATTGATCATGGCATCTCAGGATTTAGTATAGTGATGTCACTATTGCCTGTGATGTCATTGAATATGACACACATTGAGGGATATTGGTATTTTCAAAGAATTGGATGTATATCAAGGCATTTAATAGGCAAAGGCGAGTTTTTTTGTCGTAAAATTTGCAGTAAAATAAATTCGTAATACAATTTCTTTGCCTTGGTATATGATGATTTACTCCTGGCAGTAAAAATGAAGTCAACTCTCGCCTGGGGCTCGGGTGACATCATTTTTTCAAGCCGGGAAACAATCGCCATATACCCTGGCAAGAAACCTATAAATTAAAACTATATAAATATATATATTAGTAATAATACATACATAAAAATATTGTAACAATCTTTAAAAAAAAATACAACAACAAGCTTTTCAAAGAGTTATTTTATACATTCAGTGACCTCAAACCAAGGATAACATAGTAAAAAGACAACTCATATGTCCATCCTGTCCAAGCCATGGGCAGTGAGTGAGACATAGTTGTTACAACCCAATGCGTTTCTGCTGAGCTTTCTGGGCTCAACTTTCATTGTATAGGGTAGAGAGATTCTTTATTAAGATCATTGAAAATCATTGACCTATAGATAAGTATGAACACTGTTAAACTGTTTTGTCTTTCAGGTAGCAAGAAATACCCGTTTAATGTATGTACATAGTTATCAGAGTTATATATGGAACACGGTTGTGTCAGAGAGAATAAGCAAGTTTGGAATAAAACCTGTATCTGGAGACTTGGCTCTTACCAAGGATGAGATAGGTCCAGGTAAGAACTGAATAATGTTTTTTTTGTTTTTAAATATTGCTTATGTTGTTGCTTTATTGGTTCATCCTCTACATCTGTCTTTATGTCCATCCATTTTTATACGCCCGAAGGGTTGTATTATGTTATGGCCTCGGTCGTCCGTCTGTCTTTCTGTCTGTCTATCCGCCTGTCCGTCTGTTAGCAATTTTTTGTGTGCGCCTCCTAAACTATTAATGGGAAAGAGCTGAAACATGGCACAATTACTCCCTATGAGGTCTAGTTTTGCATAAGACCTTTGAAATTCAAATCGCTCCAGTCATTCCTGAGAAATCTTGAATTGTCTGCCCTTGAATATAACCAAAATCACTGTTTTTTGTGTGCGCAACTCCTCCTAAACTATCAATGAGAAAGAGCTGAAACTACACACAATTACTCTCAATGATGTCTAGTTGTGCATAAGACCTTTGAAATTCAAGTCGCTCCAGTCATTCCTGAGAAATCTTGAATTATCTGCCCTTGAATTTAACGAAAATCACTATTTTTTGTGTGCGCAACTCCTCCTAAACTATCTATTGGAATGAGCTGAAACTAGACACAATTATTCCCTATGATGTCTTGTTGTACATAAGACCTTTGAAATTCAAATCGCACCATTCATTCCTGAGAAATCTTGAATTATCTGCCCTTGAATTTAACGAAAATCACTGTATTTTGTGTGTAATTCCTCCGTAACTATCAATTGAAATGAGCTGAAACTAGACACAATGACTCTCTATGATGTCTAGTTTTGCATAAGACTTTTTAATTCAAAATGCTCCAGTCATTCTTGAGTTATCTTGGATTATCTGCCCTTGAGTTGATGAAAAACAAAATTTCTTGTCAGCTCATTTTCTCCTACATTTTGGATGGGAATGAAAGGAAAATTGCCATAATGAATCTGTAAGTTGTCTATTTGTGCTTAGGACTAAATATATTTTCATATTTAAAGTAGTTCCTGATTTATCTTCCCTTTACTTCACAAATAAGTTTAAATTTATAGATTTTTTTGTGCGTGTGTGTGCACAACTCCTACAAATTTAATTGGATTGCAATGATTCTTGCCATAATGTAACCCTGATATTTGGTTAAGCATAAGACTTCAGAAATTCCAAAAGCTTGGGTCTTTCTTGTATTATCTGCCCTTGAATTGATTGAAATTCACTATATTTCTTTTGTGAGCAAGTGGTCATACTTTGAATTCGAATGAACTGAAACTTGCAAAATAACTGGCATATAGTTGTGCATAAAATCAATTTCAATTTACACTCAAAAGGTCATACTATGTTATGGCACCAGTTGTCTGTCTGTCTGTTTGAAATGTTTTTAGCTATCATTCAAGCACTAGTTACTGACAAGCCAAGGTTACTGACAAGCCCCATCGGGCGTATATGCGCCGCTCTGCGAAGCTCTTGTTTCTAATGATTTAAAAGATAATATTCCACAGGGAACCCATGGTACTCCATTTTATTTCTAAACACTCTTTTTTCGAATTTTTGGTCACCTGACCTTAGTCAACTACAGAAATGACTGGAAATGACGTCATGTTGCTATTTACATTGTTTTAAACAAAATGTAATGGAGGAATGATGAGGATATAGTGTCTTTATTATATATAATGATGTTTTTCTTGAAGAAGGTCAGGCGACTGAAAATTCGAAAAAGACTGTTGTGGAAATAAAATGGAGCATCCAATTTTAGTTGAAACAAATTTTTCTTCAAATAAGTAAGGATTTGCATGAAACATTCACAGACTGTTCCTCATCATGTGCTGATTGGAATGATTTATGCCATTTCGGTGTCAAGGGAAAAAATGGCATTCATATGAATTTTTTGTTCTGTGGCAGTGTATATTGTGACTTTGAAACTCTTGTTTAAAAGTTTAGACAGGTCAAAAGTTGCAATTGATGCAGATGACAATGAAATGTTAGCAATCTACAGATAAATGATTCTTTATAGTAGACAATGTTGTGAGAAAAGAAGAAATTGCTTGCAACAAGTAATTTCTTCTTTTCCACAATATTATCAAGTATAAAATCAGAGTAATGTACTTGAAAGAGTTAAACACCCATGAAAAAATTGTTATCCTGTCCGTTATTTTTTTTTCTCTGAAAATTGAGATACATGAATCAGCTTTGACACAGTGCATTTGTAATCAGAATTAATGATAAATCTTTCCTTAAAAGAGCAGATTGACCTCAAAAAACAATGGATGTTATACCATTATCAGTTTTTACTAGAATTAAGAGTTATTTATTTTTACTGTGAGATCTTGTTTCTTAATTGATGTGAAATAGAAAGGCTTATACCTTAAACTATATTGTGCTTATGATCCTAATTTCAATGGTGAATTATGTTGAAAAAAAAGTTACTGAGTATCTATTCCCACCCTTCAGAATCTGAAGTCACAGAGAGTCAGAATGAATCTTCAACTAAAATCAAACCTGTATTGATAACAGAGGATAATATAGGTAAATATATTCTTATACATCTCTTCTTTTTGACCCAGCTTAGGAAAAGATAAATACAAAATATAGTGATGAAAGTGCATCATTTTTACTTGCCCATCAAAAGATGGGGCGTTTTATGTTATCATCTGTGGCATCTTGGCGCCCACTTCTTTATCTCGAGCATAACTCTGTCACCTTGTGGCCAATTGACTTGAAACTTGGCAGTTACGTTCCTCTAATTGAGTGCAGTGCACAATAACTGTACTCTACCTTGCTTATTCTTTTAGTTATTTGCCTTTGTAGTATTTCATACTTGGATATCCAGCAGTGCAGCAGGCATATTTTGTGACAATTTGCCATCTTGTTCCTGGAATTAGGAGGAATAGTAGGCCTCTTTAGATTATGTTTAAGAAAAAAAAAGAGGGAAGAAATGTAAAACGGGTATAATTTTATGGTAATTTCATCAGTTGATTGATGAAATTATGAAGTTTAAATCTACGAAGCAATCCATTGGAAATTATTAAATACTTTATAGCTCTGCTGTTTTCGGAGAAATATAGCCTTGGTGTCGTCGTCGTTGTGCGAAAACTTTGACTTTTTGTGATAACTTTTGAATGGTAAGTGATAGGGCTTTCTTATTCCACATGATGATTGACTGGGACAAGGCCTTTCATTGGTACCAAGTTCAAGGTCATCAGTTAAGGTCAAGGTCATTTTTCAAGGTCAAACTTGTGAAAAAAATGCAAAAATTTTGACATTGCAATAACTTTTGATTGGTAAGTGATAGGGTCTTCATATTTCTCATGATGATTGCCTGGGACAAGCACTTTCTGTTGATACCAAGATCAAGGTCATCAGTCAAGGTCAAGGTCATTTTTTCAAGGTCAAATTTGTGAAAAAATGCAAAAACTTTGACATTTTTGTAATATCTCTGGTTCTACTAAGGCATTCACATGAAACTTGACCTTTTCTTCCAAGGGGGATAACTTTTGAAACATTTTCTGCAAATTATGTCCCTTTTTCTACTTAGATTTTTTCACAAACCATTAGTTATTTTACCATCCAGCACTTACAGCCGAGCTTAGGCACCTGTAGGCGGTGCTCTTGTTTGTATTTCAGAGCAGTTTACTATCTATGACATTGTTTTACCGTTACCTGGGTATGATGTGATCTATCCTGACAGTGTGACAGACCTATATAAAACATTGATGGAAAAGGATGGACTGGATTATCTGTCTATGAGACATAAAACAAAGTAAGTCTCTGTGGGGCCTCCTCTATTAAGGTAGTGGAACCGTAATAGTCCCACAATGTTTCCTGATTATTGAACTTTAACAGTGTTAATCAAGGTTTCCTAATGATTTTCATTAGGAAACCTTGGTCAACATTGTGAAAGATCATGGGTTCCGAAATATTGCCTAACTATTATGGTTCCACTACCTTAAGCACATTCATTTTTCAGAATCATTAGCCTTACTATCATCCATTTCAAATATTCACTTATTCACAAAAACTTTTACAGAGCACAAAGTGAAGACTCTGATCAGTATGTGTGAATAGACTGGCTTATCAGTGTTTGTACTTGGGGTACTTGTGAAAATTGTTGGATTTGTTCAGCACAGGCTTATGTGTTATCTAGGCATTATCGACCCTCCAGGATTTTGTAAGTAAAAAGTCAAACAGGCTCCTAACTTATGAAATCTAGAAGTCTAAAATTAAAAATAGGGAGTCAGGATTCCGTATATTGGAGAACACTGTCGACAAGAAGAAATTATTTGTAACTGGCCATTTCTTCTTTCCCAAAATACTTTGTTTCAAATTATTGCTTGTTTTTTCTTTCAAAATATTTGATGAATACAAGCAAATTGATTGCTCGGCGCAAAACATTTGTAACTGCCTAAAAATATATAGGCAGTTGCAACTGTTTCACGCTGAGTCATCAAAATGATGTGTGCAACAACTTTGTTATTGAAGAAATCTGCAATTTTGAGTAGGGTTGAATCCTAGAAAAATTCTCTGATCATTTATTTTTGGAAATATTTCAAGACCAAGAAGTCCATCAGACTCCTTATTTGCTAAGGAAAGGAGTTCTGTTCCAAACAAAAACATAAGGGGCCCCTAAATGTCAAACCCTGGCCTGGGTATTTCTTTGTCTCAAGCCATCATTGTCTTCTATAACAATCAGCCAGTCAGAGATATCCTTGTCTTTCATGTATGTATGATCACTTTATAAATTACATTTTCCAAATGGTTGGTTGTGCTGCCGTTAATTGGTGATGGAAATGAAATTATTGTCCAAAAGCGCAAATTTCTTTTCATTCAGAGAAGAAGAATTTGTTATTCAGTTTTGTTAAGCTTAACTGTGGTTATAATAGAAACGATATTGAGCTTGCCAAGGCTCGCTTTATAACATTTCTATTCTAGATTCAGTTAAGATCAACTTGTCTGGAACAAAATCTCATGACAGATCCTTTATGAATCACTCAAAGATAAAAAAAATTAATGTTACAGGGACTATTCATTATCTGGAGCCTACAGACATATTCTAGTCAAACCCAAAGATGTAACATGGTGTACATACAAATATAATGATGTCTCCCTTCCACTGGTACTCAGCGACTGGGATAAATTAAATGGGGAACCGGAACCACAGAATGTTGAAGGTTAGATCTTAAAACAAGAGCACTGTTTACAGGTGCCAATGTCTGGCTGCAGGTGAGGAATCCTGAGGTATTGCTATAGTGCAGTCTGATCTAAATCTATACCACCTGAAGTTTCTCTTTTTTAACCAGAAAAGTTTTAAAATAATACTTTCAAAAAAAGACACTGACTCACATTCAAGTCCTTTCAGCTCTTTTAATCCATTTTTTCCAAAAAAATTATCAAGCATGACAAGGATTAATATGTATTTGAATCTTGATTCCAAATTGCCCCCTCTATGGTTAAAGACTACCAAATTTATAAACTTTCCATGTTCTTTTTCAGATGGTAATCACACAGCAGTGAAGATGGAGTTAACTCTTCCCCCCTCATGTTATGCGACAATGGCCATTCGGGAAGTTTTAAAGACTGATACGTCATCTGCTCATCAATCGACCTTAAATGTAACTTGAGATACAAATTCTATCTAAAGCTACCCAATTTAACAGCGAGATGGACTGGGGCTGTCTGTCCAAATTTACTACCCATTTCTTGTGGGGCTACACCCCTCAACCATCAGAATAAAAGTCAAGCATGCTCAAGCACCCCTTGGCCAACAAGCTAGCATATCTATGGCTCTGCACAAAACAGTTGTAACTGCCTATATGTTTATATGCAGTCACAACTGTTTCACACTTAGCCACCATAAGTGTTAAATAAATCCCAATTATTTAAATATAACATATATATTGATGGTATAGCAGGAGTGGAATAACTATGGAAATGCATAAATTCATTGCATATTATACTATGTTGAAAGAAAGCAACTACACAAAAAAGATTACTGTAAGTCTTAGGCCATTCACCATTATCAATTGTAAAATATACAAGTAAACAATAAATGACAGCGCTAATTTTAACCCTTGTTATGCTGAACCCAGAATATTCCTGCTTTGGCAGGAACTATAGACAAACATCAGCCTGCACATATGTGCAGTCTGATGTTAGTCTTCACCACCTGTTTCTCACTTTCATACCAGAATTGTCTTAAAATACATATACTTATTTTGTTCTATAATTTTACTATTCAATTCACAAAAATCTGTGGGATTGTGTGTTCAAAAATTAATAAAGAAATAAAATGATGAAATGATTTTCGACTAGAGAGTCTTATGGTTGTATTCTTATTGTTTACAAAAAAGGCGAACCTTTAATTATTCATGTTATGTACGTGGCCTCAATTGCAAGAAAATAAGAAAAATAAATATGTTTGTCAAGTATATAAATCTACGTCAGTCTGGAAAAAAGTAGTTCCATCAGTTAATTTAAACCCCAATTGAGCCCTTCTTGTTAGACTCTCTAGCAAGCGTCATGTATCCTTTTATAGTTCCACTGGCCGAAGGCCACTGGGGCTATTGTCATGGCGTTGTGTCCGTCGAGTGTCCGTCGTTCTGTGCGTCCGGTCGTTAACTTTTTCTTTTAAAATCTTCTCAGAAATTACTGGATGAATTCCAACCCAAACTTCACATGAATGAACCTTTGGTGACCCTCTTTCAAAGTTGTTCAAGAAATTTTGATCCAATGAAAAACATGGATTTAATGGGCCTGGCTTATATCCAAATATGGTAAAAAGTGAGTTTTCTAAGATTCTAATTGATGGATACCAATTTAATTTTACATGAATTATCCTTTGGTGATACTAAAAATTATTGGGATCATACAAAAATATCTATTTATTGGCAGAGGTCATTTCTCTATATGTTATATAGTGGAAACTTTGAAAATCATTTTCTCAGAATGTAATTAATGGATATCAACCAAATTTGACTGGAATGATCCTTGAGTAACCCCTTATCAGTCTACCAAAAATTATTGTGATCTGATGAGAAATATATATTTTATGGGCGGAGGTCATTTCTCTATATGTTATATAGTGGAAACTTTGAAAATCATTTTCTCAGAATGTAATTAATGGATATCAACCAAATTTGACTGGAATGAACCTTGAGTAACCCCTTATCAGTCTACCAAAAATTATTGTGATCTGATGAGAAATATATATTTTATGGGTGGAGGCAACATTTCTCTATATGTTATATGGTGGAAACTTTGAAAATCATTTTCTCAGAATGTAATAGATGGATATCAACCAAATTTGACTGGATTGATCCTTGAGTGACCCTTTATCAGTCTACTAAATATTATTGTTATGGGATTAAAAATATGTCTTTTATTGGCGGAGGCAACATTTCTCTATATGTTTTATAGTGGAAACTTTGAAAATCATTTTCTCAGAATGTAATTGATGGATATCAACCAAATTTGACTGGAATGACCCTTGAGTAACCTCTTTTCAGTGTACCAAAAATTATTGTGATTTGATGAGAAATATATATTTTTGGGCGGAGGCAACTTTACTCTATGTGTTATATAGTGGAGACTTTGAAAGTCATTTTCAACAACAGTTGAACCCAAAATATCTAAAAATCTAGTCAGAACTTTGATATGCTATTACAAGAATTTCAAGCCTGTGGAGCCACTCAAGCTATTCACGGCTTTCTAGTTTAAACTAGTCACCGAAATGTCAATAAGAGACAAAATACAGTGATAAATATGTGAAAGCAGATGGCTAAACAATGATTTCAATCAATTAAATGAAATGGTGTATTTTTTGGGGAATCGGTGATTATGAAGCACATTGCGTAATTGACAGTAAGGTGTCAAAAAAAAAGAAAAGAGGACCATGATGGTCCTAGATCGCTCACCTGCGTCTCTCTGACCCCTGGGACATCACATTAATTAAATAGGCAGATGTCAAAAAGGAGATAATTTCTACATAAGATCAATACCGTGGAATGTTATCAGCCAAGAGCAAGACAGATATGCCTTTTTAGCTCGTTATCTCTATGTAAAACAGGCTGGAGCCCAAATGTAAACCCAGGGTCTTGATATGAACAAACTTGGTAGAGGTCCATTAGATGATGCTACAAGCTAAATATGAAACCTGCCTGCCTACTGGTTTCAGAGAAGAAGATTTTTGAAGGTTTTCCTATTTTCACCCATCGTGCTCAGGTGAGCTAAAAGGGATGCGCCTGGGTGGAGCCCAAATTTGACCCCAGGATCATGATATGAATAAACTTGGTAGGGGCCCACTAGATGATGCTATATACCAAATATGAAAGCTGTGTGCCTTCTGGTTTCAGAAAAGAAGATTTTTTAAGATCTTTGCTCTTTTATGTAAAAAGGGTTGCGCCCAAAGTGGAGCCCAAATATGACCCAAGGGTCTTGATATGTACAAACTTGGTAGAGGTCCACTAGATGATGCTACATACCAAATGTGAAAGCTATCTAGCTTCTGGTTTAAGAGAAGAAGATTTTTGTAGATTTTCATATTTTCACCCTTTTTGTTGGAGTAAAGGGAAAGTTAAGGTTGGATTTCATTTATTTGAACAACTTTGGCAGAGCGTGACCCAAGGAACATCCCTGCCAAGTTTCACCAAGATTGGCTTCTGGTTAAGGAGGAGAAGATGTTTGAAGGAAAATGTGGATGACTGTCGATGGACATTGTACGATCACAATAGCTCACCTTGAGCACTTTGTGCTCAGGTGAGCTAATAAGGAGTGGAAACATGTGAATATCACCCTTAATATGACATTTTATAATTAAGTATAGTCCGTTTTGTTCAATTTTTCCAGGTAAAATATAGCAATTTTACTTTCTGGACTGAAGAATGTGTTTTGGGAGTTTGACAGCCCTGGAGTTGCAGTTTTCTTTCAGTCAAACACCTTTAATTATGAGTAAAATCTGTCTGGACTAAGATTCTTGTTTGAATTTTTCCTAGTGTTCTAGAGAAACCGCATTGAAAAGACTGAAGTTTGACTGTATATCCAATTTTGTATATTTTGTTTGTCAGAAATGCATTGATCCTTAGGATGGAAGCTGAAACAGATGAGGAAAACTAATCTTAATTGTTGCTGAAGTAAAAGAAATGATGACAAATTGAATGACTTGTCATAGATTACATCAGAGATTTACATTTCTGACGACTACTGTGTTCGTAATTTTCAGTTGTGAAGAAAGCTGTTTACCTTTTGGTTTAAGAGAATGTTTTCAAAGATTTCCTCTCTAAATGTTTTGGAATGGGTGTATTAGTGTGTCTGGCAATCAGATTTTGTCAGAGGGGTTTATCCTACATTTATCGAACTTGGCACATTTGCTCATCATCATGAGTAGATGTGCTAATTTAAAACAAGAGCCGTCAGAGACGGATTATGCTCCCCAAATAAGCCATTGTCACAAAAACCATGTAGAATGGACGAAAGCCACGAAAGCTTGATAGTAAACTGAAGACTAATAGATTAAGGATTCTTTTGTACTGTCAGACATTTACCTCCTGTAAAATCTAAGTATTTAAAAATAGCAAAAGGCAATAACTCTAAAATTATGCAAGCAAGAGTTGTAGTTCTTGTGTATTGCACTTCTCCTCCATGAGATCTATCCACCCATAAAGATTCAAGTTGATAGCTATCATACTTTAGGAGATATGCTTCAGACAAAATCTAAGTATCAAAAAAATAACAAAAGGCAATAACTCCAAAATTATGCAAGTAAGAGTTGTAGTTCTTGTGCACTGCACTTCTCCTCCATGAGATCTACCCATACATAAAGTTTCAAGTTGATAGCTATTACACTAGTAGATGTGCTCCAAACAATATCTCAGTATAAAAAAATAACAAAAGGCAATAACTCCAAAATTATGCAAGCAAGAGTTGTAGTTCTTGTGCATAGCAATTCTCCTCCAAGAGATCTATCCACCCATAAAGATTCAAGTTGATAGCTATTATACTTTAGGAGATATGCTCCATAATAATTCAAGTATCAAAAATAAAAAAGGGCAATAACTCAAAAATTATGCAAGCAACAGTTGTAGTTCTTGTGCACTGCACTTGTCCTCCATAAGATCTATCCACCCACAAAGTTTCAAGTTGATAGCTATTATACTTTAGGAGATATGCTCTGTGGTCAGATTGCAAGGACTCAAATAAGGTGTTATCTATACAGCTAACATAAAGGTAACAAACATTAAACCCCCTTTGCATGACATATTTTTAGATACAAATTTCAAATAGTTTATGGTAAAGGGCATCTGATTTGCTACTCAAATGTGAAATTTCATCAAATTCTGAGCATAAGACTAGGAGAAATGAAAGAATAACTGTATTTTACACACTTACGTAAAGGTAACAAACATTTACCCCCCTTTTTCCATGATATTTTTTTCACGTTAATTTCAAATTGTTTATAGTAAAGGGCATCTGATTTGCTACTCAAATATTAAATTTCACTAAATTCTGACTGTTAGACTAGGAGAAATTTGAGAAAAACTGTTTTTTAACCTAAGTCCCCTTTTTGTGTGACGAGGTCTCAAATCCAAAAGCTGTCACAGATGCATCAACACTATATCATAGGAAGTTCACATGGTAAGTTTCATTTGATTTGGCCCAAAGGTTATGGAGAAAAAGGTGGGGACGGACGGACGGACAGACAAAGCGGCAGCTATATGCTCTTCCTTTGGGGAGCATAAAAAATATTCAGATAGGTCAAAGTTCAAGGTCAAACATTAAAATTGAGCTTTCAAAGGTATAGTTCCTACATTGGTGGATAGATTTTAATATAGCTTAACACAATAAATCTATATCCAAGTTTTTGGATAATTGGTTGCCATGGCAACTAGAGTAACAGAAAAATTATCTCGAAGAAAGAATAACAAAACATATGGACAAGTAAATCTTTACTGTCAACTTCTCCAAGGTGAAGTGAGGAGTTACGAAAAACCACAAAACACAACAACTGATATTCAAGTTTATTAAATTCAGACAAAAACATTTTTTTAAGAAATCCTGTTAAAACAAGTCTCAATGTTTCATTAATCCTTGTCATGCTAAATAAAAACCTCAATATCATTTAAATCAAAGTGTCTAAAGCAATGGATGAACTGATAGTCAGTGTACTGGTTTAAAAAGCAGAATCAGGTGGTATGGACTAAGATCAGTCTGCACATATGTGCAGGTTGATCTTTGTCAACATGCCAAAGCAGGAATATTTTACCTTCAGCATGACAAGGTCGCAATGGGCTAATGTGCAATAGCAAAACCATTTCGATGGCTCAGTGCGAAATAGTTGTTACTGCCTTTAAACATATAGGTACTTACAACTGTTTCGCGCTTAGCTGTCGATTTAGGTTTCTTGGATGACATTGTGATAAATTGGATTTGCAACACTTTTGGGAATTGGTAGGAAAAATTCATATTGGTTATCTTTTGAACTGCTTTTAATTTCTGACAAGTTATTAACAAATGACAGCTGTCAATCTAAATATTGACTGTACAGTCAAATAACTCCATTATACCTGGATGAAAGATGACTTTTGTCCTTGTCTGCCTTTTTGTTTCAAGACTGTCCATGGATAATTGACAATCAAAACAAGCAGAAAGTATGATGAATCGGTCACTCACAAACAATTTGCTGTTTAATGTCCATGATCATGTATTTGGCTGACAAATAACTTTTTATTATCAGAAACTGTCTGCCAATCAGCTTATCTTTATTGTTCACAAGATAACCTGCCTTATCATAATGATGTCTACCAAGAAAACCCAATGTTTGGCAATCTTGGTATTTCTGCATTAAGGTTCATGTAAAGTGTTTGAGACCCAATATTTAGGGCACTTCATTAGCCAAGAAAAAGCAGTATTTCCAGGTATATTATATATCAAAATGAAGCTATTCGTGAGCACTAGCAGTTAGGCAACATAAGACCTCAAAAGCTATAGCGGTATAGCCAAAACATTGTGGAAAAGGGTCATTTTGTACAGAACAAGCAACTGCATGACGGTTGCATAAAATTGCCCCGTATTTTAACAAAGTACAGTCTGAAGTACCATCTAGGTAGTGCTACAACCATTGGTATAAAACTCAGTCTCAAAAAGCTATTTTGAAACAATCAATTTCCATTTATTTTGTCAACATACATGTCAAACCGGTTTGGTCTGTTTTCAAAATAGATGCAAGGTATGGTGCAACATCACACCATAATATTGTGAAATTTTTTCTGCGATTTATTTCAAATTATAGTTTTTTTTTAATTCAATGATCTACAATATTACTTTATATTTATCATTCTGTGAAATAGAAATTGATATATTGCTAAACAACCTTACAGGTATATAAACAATTAATGTCTATTTATGTTGTGATAACACACCATACCATAAAAAGATCTACACGTTTACAAAATTAGAATGACATATATGACATATGTGTTTATAAAATAAGTCAAAATAAATTGCTTGCATAACTACGTTTTGGGGCTGAGTTTTATACCAATGGTTGTAGCACTACCTGGATGGTACTTTAGGCTAGACTTTGTTAAAATATGAGCCAATTTTATCCAACAGTCATGCAGTTGCTTGTTCTGTACAAAATGACCCTTTTCCACAATGTTTTGGCTATACCGCTATAGTTATAACAGTCTTATGTTTTTCATCTGCTTGTGCTCATAAATAGCTTCATTTTGATATATAATATTCCTGGACATACTGCTTTTTCTTGGCAAATGAATGCCCTTAAAATTGGGTTTCAAACACTTTACATGAACCTTAAGCTTCTAATACCTCAACCTCCAATTGATTACAAATTAGAATTCAAAAAATTTTTTGTGCCATTTCAACCAGTCTTGCTCACAACCTGATTTGCTATCTGCAAATCTAAGGATTAAAGGCTTAAATTTGGTTTAGCTAGCAATTACCTCAAAAACTACAATTATCATGAAAATTTGGTAAAAATCTTTGGCTTCCTGCTTAGAACTTGCAGGGTTTTCATTTTCCAACATATTTTGTGTCTTTGTCTTAAGAATACAAGTACTCAATTGTCTTTTTTAAGCAAACAATTCAAACAAATCTAAAATCTATTAACATCATTGGAAGTTACATTTGATACTGCTCAAGGAATCAATTCTACTAACCCATCACAAAACCGCATTTTAGTCTGATCCAAATTCCAAGAAGTTACAGATGACAATTGAGCCTGTGCGTGACATTTCCATCAATTTCATGTGTGAATGATGGAAAGATGTTGAGTAGCCTGGACACACAGCAGTGGATTAAAATTAATTTTGGGTAGTGCATAGTGATTTTAGGTCAGTAGCCATGTGTTGAGTGCGTAGTTAAGACTCTGATCAGACTGTGCGGCCGCACAGACTGATCAGAGTCTCAATGTTGCACACATAAGAAATTGTTGGAAATGTCACGCGCAGGCTCAATAGAAACAATATATTTCTAAATCTTTTTGGGGTACAAAAATTTGTGAGAAAGGAGGAAATTACTTGTAACGAGCAATTTCTTCATTTTTCAGAATGTTTCCGAACTTTTTTTTTTTCAGGAGCATAAAATGGGAATTTTGTGAGAATCAGTTAAATCAATCCAGCAACATATTTATACTTGATATAAAACAAGAAGTGTCTGTGAAACATGAATGCCCCAGAGACAGCAATTGACCTAGACAAATGGCCTTGACCTTATCATTTGGACATATCTTGGCATCTGCAGATATATATTATTGAGATCTATAATCATGCCAAATATGATCATTGTGTCTGGAAGGGCCTTAAAGCAATTGGCAATGCTATTTTTCTTTTATTAAATTTTGAGAAGACAGACAAGTAAAATGGTAAAACAATATGCCCACACCATCATATCAAAGCAGGGGCATAAAAAGATGTGTTTGTGAAACAAATGTTTTTAAAGCTTTGACCTTTACAAATAACCTTGGCCTTGTCACATGACCTCAACCTTGGTATCTGTAGATGCCCATTATCAAGATCTATCATCATATCAAATATGAGCATTGTATCTTGAAAAACCCTTGAAGCAATTGGTAATGATATAACTTTTTGTTTAATTTTTCAGACAAATAGATGGACTAACAGATGGACAACAGTTAAACTATATTCCGCCGATCTTTTGATGTGGGGGGAATGAAAATATAATTTAACATGAACTATGTTTGATCATTAGGTATTATGGACAGTTTTGAATATTTGATCATGAAATATATACAATGTACATGATTTTTATCACCAAGGAACTTGACACAACAACTTCCTTTCCAATAACATGGCAAGGAATTGGTGCAACACTGTTGTAAGTGCCTATAAATATACACAAAGAAAAAGGTATTGCAATATCTAAAATATGTAGATATAAAAGTACTTTCTATAAAGTCAGATATGAACCTCATAGAGCATGTGTGGGCATTATTTTGGTTGCTTAATTTGTGATCTAGTACTTCCAATTCAAAACCGGCAATGTTTTGGCAGATGCTGCAAAAGTAATGGCGACATTCATACACTATGTCTGATCTAGGATAAGAAGAGAAGAGTGAATGCCATGAATGCCTTGGCTTGTAAATATTCACAATATTGACAGTACAATTATCACGATAAATACTCTTGGATTAAAGGAAATGACCAGTTTGAAATCTAACCTAGCTTAGTGGATGCAGCCATAGTTAATCATGTAAGAATTATTGTGGAAATTCAGATTCTTGTTACTAAGTCCAGATTTGCATAAATATGCTGACTCAGGTAAAAAATGTCTTTTTTTCTCGTTTGATTAAAGATTTTACAATTTACTGACAATATTTTCTTGTTTCTTTAATGATTAAAGAAACAAGAAAATATTGTCAGTAAATTGTAAAAACAAGAGCACCACCATCGGGTGCCTACGCTCGGCTGTCGAGTGCTGGATGGTGGGAAAAAATCTAAGTCGAAAAAGGGGCATAATTTGCACAAAATGCCTCTACAGTTATCCCCCTTGATAGTATAGGTTGCTCTTTTGATGATGAACATGTGTGCCAAGTTTCAAGTGAATGCCTTCAGTAGAACCAGAGATATAACAAAATGTCAAAGTTTTTGCACGACGACACCAACGACGACGACGATGACAACGACAACACAGGAGTAATACCTCAGATTTTCTCCGAAAACAGCCCAGCTAAAAATGAGCCAAGTTACCACAGTTCGCATTTGCCTGGAACTTTTTCAATTAAAATTGGATGTTGCAATACTTTATTCTTTGAGTATATATCTGCACTTACAATAGTCTTACACTAACCCCTTGTTTTATTTCAATTTGTTCATCAAGCTACGATAAAGAACAACTCAACATTGCCCACTTATATGAAACCATTCCTGTATGGAGAAGTTATTTTTTATTCAAATTTGGAAAAAAGGTGGATGTGTACACCAACACATACACCAAACTGTCACTGTGCCCAGTTGCAAGAGCAATGAACAAAATAACAAGCATTTGGAAGTATTGCATGGCAATACCAAGTCCCCTACCGGATTTATAAATACATCCCTAGAGCAGTATCTTTTTTGGTGGTAAAAGGTATAACTACCTCTCCAAAATATTAGTTGTATCAGATTTTATGTATCAGCTCAATATCTCTGAGGATAAAAAAAAACAAGATGTGTTTGTGAAACACGAATGCCCCCGGAACGGCATTTTTTTTCAAAGTTTGACCTTGATAGATGACCTTGACCTTGTCACATGACCTTGACTTTGGTACCAGCGGATGCGGATCATTGAGATCTATCATCATGCCAAATATTAGCTTTGTATCTTGAATAGGCTTGAAGATATTGGCAAGGTTAAGTTTTCGGGTTAAGTTTTCGGACAGACGGACGGACGGACAGACAGACGGACAGACAGACGGACACGAGTAAAACAATATGCCCCCGATCTCTCGATACGGGGGCATAAAAATCTCGAAATTTCCTGGTACTTTCCTAAGTCCAGCATCCATATCTTCCACAAAATCAATGGACCGGAACCAAATTCAAACTTGATCTGTAACTCATTGATGCAGACTCACATACCAAAAATCAGCTCAATATCTCCAAGGGTTAAGAAAAAAAGTCCGGAAAACTGAAATTTCCTGGTAATTTTCTAAGTCCAGCATTTGTATCTTCCACAAAAATCAATGGACCGGAACCAAACTCAAACTTGTTCTGTAACTCATTGATGCGGACGCACATACCAAAAATCAGCTCAATATCTCCAAGGGTTAAGAAAGAAAGTCCGGAAAACTAAAATTTTCTAGTAATTTTCTTAGTCCAGCATCCATATCTTCCACAAAAATCTATGGACCGGAACCAAACTCAAACTCGTTCTGTAACTCATTGATGCAGACGCACATACCAAAAATCAGCTCAATATCTCCAAGGGTTAAGAAAAAAAGTCCGGAAAACTGAAATCCGGACTGACAGACGGACGGACAGACGGACGGAGCGCAAACCTATAGTCCCCTTCGGCTTTCGCCGGTAGGGGACTAATAATTAAGGTAGTGGACCTGTAATAATTCTGCAACATTTTGGAAGTCTGGAACTTTAACAGTATTAACCCAGGTTTCCTAATGATTTCATAACATTGTGAGAGATCCTGAGTTCCAAAATGTAGCAAAATTATTAGGTGTCCACTACCTTAAGCAGTAACAAAATAATTGGACTCTTAATCCTCGTTGTTCTGAATAAAAAAGTTATCACATTAAAAATCATCAAAGAACCGAAAGTAATAGATTACCGCATTTTCTTATTCACATTTACAAATTAAAGTAAAACAACTTCTTTATTAATAAGACAAACAAATGGTGTGGACCATGACTGAATCACCACCAAGACCAGAGCTGCGTTTGTTAGAGCAAGATGGAAAATCCCACTTACTAAGATTTTTAAGACGTCATAATGAACATTTTTTATAATTTAAGTGAAAACATTAAATGTTGTCATGACTCCTTGTTTCAGGTCAATACAAAACCATCTTAAAGATTCTTATTCAGCGACTTAAAAGTCTAGCTCCACCAAACATTTTATCTTAAAAATCTTGATAAGAATCTTAAGAATCTCGCTCTAACATACGCTCCTCAGACTATACATATGTTTAGGCCAATCTTGGTCTTTACCTCCTCAGTCCTGCCTAAATCTGGGCCCGAGGTTTTTTGTCATTCTCAATTCAAAATTGTCTCAAATTTATATTTGAGATTAAAGCCTTGATTTTGTTTAAATACTAATTTTAATGTATTAACAAAGGATAATATGAATAAGTTGTTACAAATAACAACTTATTAATATTATCTTATATTTTCATACATTTATTTTACTTTAAAATTTGAGAAAATTTTCAGTTGAGCCTGAGAAAAGTTTTATAGCCTTGGGCCCAGAACATTGCGGGGCTAAGCATAACAAGGTTAAACAACAATACTTTGCTAAAGATATTTACAAGATGTGTCTAAAACATTAATGCCCATTAAACAGCCATTTATACACAAATTTGACTCTTTTCCCTTAAACTACTGCATCTAAAATGTTTCAACATGTCTTATTCTCCTCACAATAACAAGTAGACAGCAGACAGTGTAGACTTTGATCAGACTGTATATACAGGGCTCGTGTTTGACCCTTAAATCAGGGTTTTGACCCCCAAAAATCTGAAAATATCTTAATTTGACCCATAGAAATTTCTCCCAAGGGGGTCATTTTGACCCCCTTGAGAGGAATTACTAGGGGTTAAAACATGGTTTTATACCCAAGATTTTCACAAATTACTATTTAAAGTGTAACAAATTAATTACTTGTTTCATATTACAAGAAACAGTTAATGTGACTCTTAAATATGCAAAATTTTACTTTTGATTTGCTTTTTCTATTGTTTTGACCCCGTTAAATTCAGATTTGACCCTCTGTATTTCTTTGGTGAGGAGTCAAGGACTCCCCAATACCAAACACTAACACCAGCCCTGATATACAGTCAAACCTATGTTAGCGGTCACCTGTATTTAGCAAGCAACCTGTATTAAGCAAGCAGCCACTGGGTTCCTAAATGAGGCAATTGAACAGAAATTGACCTCTATTAAGCAAGATCCTGTCTATAGCAAGCACTTTTCAAATGTCCCTTAGGCGCTTGCTTAGTACAGGTTTGACTATATGTGCATGCTAATCTTAGTCTTTTCCTTCTGCTCAAACATTGTGCACTGTAAAATTAGCAAATTTGTGTGATTTTTTTATTGATTTTTTTGCAACTTCTTGCACCTTTGGCTTCAACAGAAATTTTGGGGACTTAATAATTTAGTAAGTTTCAAATTCAAAGTCCCAGTAAAAAGGTAGTCCAAAGCCTATGGATACTTATTGGCATCTTCTTGATGAGACGATTCCAATGAATATCCATAAAACAGGATTTGATTTGAAAATAATGAAAACATTCTTTAATTCTTTTCTAGGGCTTAGCCCAAGGGATCAAATATTTGCCTCACCTTTCATCCTTTCCAGTTTTTTTTGAAATTCTTGACTGGCCTAAATTGGGAGTGGTTGCAGATAACAATTAAAAGCAGGAGTGATTTAAAATGAAAACAATCTTATGTGGTAGAAAATATTGTGTCAAAATAAGCGATTGCTTTTTACACAAGCAATTCCATCTTTTATCACAATTTTTTCTCAAGTATAAAATCTCACGGACATAAAATCCGGGACTGTAAAAGACAAGGTTGACCAGAAAATTGTTCAATATGTACAAAAACACAATTTTTTCTTTCAAAACAGTCAGGTTATAAAACATTTCCTAAAAGATTCAATTACACATACATGTATCTACATTCCACATTATTTCAAATTATAGCATGGCACAAAATGGATTGAGCATGTCACCAGATAAATATGTACAATCTTTTGAAACCAGAGCAAAACTATCCTGGCTGCAGGTGCTTGATTATGAAACATTTCAGCTTAAAAAAGGTGGTAAATTCTAACAAAATACACCTGTTACATTGCTGGATGTGAAAGTTTGATGCAGCACATTGGTCACATGACACCACTGGTGATCTATGGGCCTGTTTTACTAAACATCTTACGATCATTTTGTGCGTAAGTCAAAAATTTATGCTGCTTCTACAGAAGTAACTAAATATGAAATTCTACAAAGCATAGTCTCATCGGAATCGTCTTTTAAAGACAATTCCGATGAGATATTGCAAGGCAGAATCTAACAATGAGTGAAAATACCAGGTACCATTTATGATTATGACATACGGTTAATTTTTTTTGTAACATGCTTAGTAAAACGGGCCACAGGTCTTTTTGACAGGCCTATAAAAAGATATGGTTGTGAAACACTTTTGCCCCTGCTACAGCAATATTTCACAAATCTGACCTTGATATATGATTTTGATCTTACTATCAGCAGATGCCAATTGCATAACAATGAGATTTATCATCATGCTAAATTTTAGGATGTTGAATCAGCTTGAAATTACATACTGATCTCATTCATGAATGCATATTAACCATTTTGGTCTGTTTCATAGTTTATTGCACTATCCGTCACATGACTAGTCAGCATTATTGACTTTTTCATCCACAGCAACAAGCTGTTGCCTACTTGCGAAAATTACATCATTTTGTTGCACATGTAATAAACATACAGTCACGCAATTTAAGGAATTTTATTCGAAAACTGACTTTTCTTCTCTGTCTCTTTACGTTGTTACATATTTTTGAATGAAAAACATATTTACCCAATATTGATCAGGTAATAAAACAGTTATTTTATGGCTTTTCTTGTAATGGTGAAAAACTATTGCCCTCTGTGTCTGGGATGACATTATGAACTGTTGCCCTCTGCCTTTGGGATCAGGCAACAGTTTAGAATGTCATTCACTCAACCTTGTGACAACAGTTTTCACTGTTAAATGAAACACCATGAAATTACTGTGTACTGTTAAGTTTTGAAGAATTTGTTTTGTTTGTTAGAATGGGGTTTTATGCCACTTTCAACAAGCTGTAAATTATATTGTGGCAGTTGGAGCAACTAACAATGGATTCCCGGTATTTCTAACACCAGTAATACCATAACATCCTTTCCTTCGGGGATCAAACTAGGATCTTCTAGATTGCAAGTCCGTAATGCTACTAACTGTGCTATGACTGCGGCAAGTTTTGAAGACAGAATCTGACAGATTGACAGAAGTGTATGATGACAGACAGATAGATAGACAATCGTTACCAAGAGAACTATTCCAGAACTTTTTACAATGGGACATTCAAAGTCCAAAATATCTGAAAACAAGAGCTGTCACTGTAAGATGACAATGCCCCCGACACCGCTTTGATAGTAATAAGGAAGTTATGGCCAATGTTAAAGTTTTTGGACGGAATGACGGACGGACGGACGGACGGACAAGTCAAATTTATTATGCCTCCCTATCGGGGGCATAAAAAATGCACTTTGTTGTCCCCCTTGATGGTATGGATTATCCTTGTGACATTTACCAGGTACGAAAAGTTTAAAGTGAATATCTCTTATGATAGTCAAGATATTGGAACGGTTCAAGTTACTTTTTTACCAACTTCACAAATGGATGGCTAAGCACAAAAACAAGTTGTAACTGCCTATACGCATATAGGCAGTTACAACTGTTTTGTACTTAGCCACTGGAAAATGGTCACTAATGATAATACAAACCCAGGGTGATGACAATTACCCCACCCTTTGTCCTCATATAGTTGTATAAAAAAAGTTGCCCTTTAATGTAAATAATTATCCTTAATCTATTATAACATATTTTCCAGTTTTAAAGCTACAGCATGTAAAGTTTCAAGTATCTCTTATGATAGTCTAGACATTGGCAAGGTTCAAATAACATTTTGACCATCTTCACAAATCGATGACATATAGGCAGTTACAACTGTTATGCACTAAGACACTAAAAAATGGACGCCAATGATAATACAAACATAAATGACAGGGTGATGACAATAAGTCCACTTTTTGTCCTAATATAGTTGTATGAAAAAATGCTGCCCTATAGTATAAATATTTAGCCTTAAGTCATTATAAGACATTCCTAGTTTTACAGCTACTGTTTAAAAGATTTGATCAAAACTTTCAAGTGAATTGTTCAGCACAAAACTGCCCTATTCATGTATATTGTAGGACAAGTATAATTAAGCATTCTAAAAATCAAGGATCTTCAAACTGTAATATTTCTGGTTGTACATTCTTGGAAAAATGAGTACATGTATAACTTAATTCTATAACTACAGCTTACTTGAGCTTTATTTACAAGGTTTTTGTCATGGAAAGTACACTACATACTGATTGAAAATGCAAATTATAGATATCAATTAAATTAGGTAAAATATAATATTTCAGAACAAACATTAACCCTTACAATATCAGCTTGATCAGAATACAACTATTAGCTCCCAAGATACTACATTTTTTTTTTCAACAATGTTTACATGAATCATGAATGCCTCTGTAACAGCAACTTTTCATAAGTTTCACCTTGACAATGACCTTGACCTTGGTATCTACAAATGTTTATCAATGAGATCTATCATCATGCCAACTATTAGCGTTGTATCTATAATAGGCTTTAAGTAATTGGTAATTGGTAATAGGCTTTAAGTAATTGGTAATATTTTTGGATAATTTTTACAGACTTACAGACAGACAGACAGACAACTGTAAAACAACATGCCCATTAGCTAATCGATGTGGAAGCAAGAAAGAATAACCAATTTATTGCCATAAAAGCCAAAGCAATCAAACTATCACACAGGAAGAATGAGAATTTATCATGGAATGAAGCCTGTATAGACTTGTTATCAAACGTCTGATAACATAACATGATATCAGGCAGTCTATCTTTAGAAACAATTTTTATACGCTTTCATCTGAATTTCTGTGATTTTTAAGCGTTTATTATTATTAAGCCCTGAAGAATAATTGCATGTTATATAGAATAACATGTAGGTGTCTTAGAATATCAATTAAATTACCTGGGTCTAGCTGTGAAAAATTATCATTACTCAGCAAAGCCTTGTCATGATAAATTCTCCCAACCTCAACCAAATACAGTAAAGTCTCGGTGGTTTGTATCTCAAGGGACTGGGACAATTTTTACGAACTAAACGAAATACGAACCAACCAATGTCAAACGGTCGGTAGTTTTTTGATGGCTCAGATCGGACATGGTCTTAAGGTACCCTATATTTGTGGCTTTATTCTAAGGTTCAATGGAAAATGTCTTAAATCAAGTTTTAACGAGACCATTTTGTAGAGAGTAAGGACGCAACAAATCTCACTTGATCAATGATCATCTTTCGTTATGTCCATATTTAAATCCTAAACAAAGTAATTTCGGCAATAATTTACATGCAAAATATTAACTACATCAGAGTGTTTTCCCTTTGGATCAAATCACTTTGAGTACTTATTCAGAGGACGATAAAATCTTGGCATTACGATTAATCTGTGTTGAAATCATGTTGACAACCAAGTCTACGAAGATTTGCACATTCATTTATGCATAATCGGTATGAGAAAGCCAGGTGGAATACAACAATTAATGTGACTGATTGATCCGTTATTCGATTAAACCCGCCGAAAATTACAAATCAAACAATGCCTGTAAATATTGATGCAAAACAATAACTTCGATTACTACCAATCAACAGGTGTGAAAATCAAGGTATATGTCTATTGTTACACTTAGGGCAACTTTTGATCGCACAATTCACACCTACGGATTAAACATATTAATTTGTGTTATTTGGAAACTCTCGGGACTTGACACGGGCTACGAACTACGAACCACCGACGTGCGAATTACTCGGAGCCTTTTTACAAAGATAAAGAGGGAAGAAAATCGGGACCAAAGAATGTATACGAACCAACACATACCTACAAACCACGGGCGTGCGAACGACTGAGATTTTGCTGTAACATTGATAAAAATAATGATACTAACATGATATTCTCTATATCTCTGTATTATTGAGCCATCTTACTGTGAAACTGTTTTGATAGCTGAACATTTCATGTTCTTGTTCATGCTCAAATAGTGAATTTGTTGCCCATCATGCTAAAAAGGACTATCTGGAACTTTGTAAAATAAATACAGTCAATATTGCTCGAGTGACCACTAAAGCGACCATTTTCATTTAGTGACCGTTTTCAAAATCACCTTCTTGAAAGCAAAATATCTGGAAAAAGTAGATATCACTAGTATAACAAGATGTGTTTGTGAAACACGAATGCCCCCGAAACAGCGATCTCTCGATAAGGCAAAGGTTAAGTTTTCGGACGGACAGACTGACAGACAGACAGACGGACATGAGTAAAACAATATGCCCCATATCTCTCGATACGGGGGCATAAAAAGTATTGTTAATGAATCCTATGCTGTTAAAACTCAACAGAATCGTCTCAATAAGACGATTCTGTTGAGGGTTTTTTTTTACAGCATAGGGTTCTGGAGAATTTTGCAATAACATACATATTCATCAAAACGATGTGTCTTAATTGTAATCGAAACATGTATCAAGCGACCATTTTCTAAAACAACCGCTTTTTGGCGGTCCCATTCCTGGTCGCTTAATACAAGTTTACTGTATTTGTTAAATGCTAAAGATCCAGCATAGATCATCCATAAGGTGTATGTCAGGGAAAAAAATACATTGGAAGGTAGAACAATCATTCTAGATTTAGAAAATTTGTTTTATGTGAATAGTTTTGACCCTGGTTAGTCTGCGTAGATTACGCAGTCTGACCAGGTTCAACACTTCTTGCGCTTCCCAGATGGTCCTTTTGCCCATGACATGTCACATTTGAGTTGGTACCAGGGTTTGACACTAACTACATTTTGCCAACAGCCTGAAGGACCTATTAGCCCTTAATATTACAAGTCCTCCCTGCATGAAAATCATGTTTGCTTTCAAGCAATTTAAGGCATGAATTGTAAGGAAAACATTGATGGAAAGGAAGAAATTGCTTTCGACAAGCAATTCTTTCTTTTTCCACATTGTTTTCCATGTGGTAATGCAAATTTAAGTATTTGAAAGGCAACTATTTTCAAAACTGAATGGATTTAAAATAAGTACTGCCATTAACTACAGGCCTGAAGGACCTGCAGCATGGAAACATTTACCAGTCCTCCCATTAATCTGTAGGTCTCGGGCCTGAAGACTGGTGTTAGTGTCCATTCCTGTTTGTACTGTATAAATGTAGCTTCTACATTGGTAATTAGAACACACAGTCTTCTACCATTGGCTGATATACTTAAACTTTTATTGTTAAAGGCTTAAAGATATTTGTTTCAAGGTCACAAGCCAAGGGGGGAACAGTTGTACAAAATCATTGTGAAATCCATCCCTAACTGAAAATGCAAAGCTCGAGACAAAATTACAGTCCAGCAGACAAACTGATGTACCTGTGCAATTTCCTTAGCATATGGCTTAAACAGGCATCATTTGCCATGTGCTAAGGTAATTGCACTTTATACCCCAATAAATGCAGTGAAAAAGACACTCATCCCTATAATAAAGTAACAAAATTGTGTCAAAATCATAAATTAAATAGCATCATGATTATTAGCGAACAAAGTTATTTCAGACTAAACATTAATGAGGTATCAATACATTGACTAAATTACACACATAATAATAATTTCATTCTTTTCAAACGAGTAATACAATTTCACAAACTGAACAGTCAACAAAAACTCATTTACAAATCAAACCCTTATTTGGCAATTTAGCTGTACATATCCTGGGTTTGACTTTGTGAGTAAAGGAGTCCAAGAATATTGTAAACAAGAGGGCAATAGTGGCCCTGAATCGCTCACCTGAATGAACTTTCAAAAATTGTCGAAAGTAGGTTTAGAAAGGATGAAGAATTCTGACCAAATTTCAGGTCGATAAGGCAAGAAATGATGCCTCAACACTGCTTACAAGGTTTTTCTAAGATTTGATATCATGACCTATTTTTTGACCGCATTTGTTCCAATTTCAAACTTGTCCAAGATTTCATCAAGATGATCATTCTGACCAATTTTCAGGTTGATGAGGCAAAAAATGTGGCTTCTAGAGTGTCTACAAGTTTTCTCTAATATTTGACCCCATGACCTCATTTTTGACCACACTTGACCCAATTTGGAACTTGTCCAAGATTTCACCAAGATAATCATTCTGACCAAAGTTCAGGTTGATTGGGCAATAAATATGGCTTCTAGAGTGTCTACAAGGTTTTTCTTAGATTTGACCCTGTGACCTCATTTTTGACCCCAATTGACCCGATTCCAAACTTGTCTGAAATTTCATCAAGACAATCTTTCTGACCAAATTTCAGGTTGATTGGGCAATAAATATGGCTTCCAGAGTGTCTACAAGGTTTTTCTAAGATTTGACCCCGTGATCTCATTTTTGACCCTACTTGACCCAATTTCAAACTTGTCTGAGATTTCATGAAGACAACCATTCTGACCAAATTTCAGGTTGATTGGGCCAAAAATATGGCTTCTAGAGTGTCTAAAAGGTTTTTCTAAGATTTGGCCCTGTGACCCCATTTTTGATCCCACTTGACCCAATTTCGAACTTGTCTGAGATTTTATCAACGCAATCATTCTGACCAAATTTCAGGTTGATCGGGCAAAAAATGTGGCCTCTAGAGTGTCTACAAGGTAAATATTGACCACGCACGACGGATGACTGACGGCGGACGACAGACATCACTCAACCACAAAAGCTCACCTTGAGCACTTGGTGCTCAGGTGAGCTAAAAAGAAGAAATAGCAATTTCTTCTTTTTTACAAGTTCCCCACCAATTATAAGATGGTTTTCTTTCAAAATAATAAGTAGCTGCAAGCAAAAATTATCAAAGAAATTTTTTGTAAAAGGGAGACATTGCTAACAAACTAGAAGCTTAGCTAAACAATCTTCATCGGGGGTCCATGAAGTCTTTAAACCCCAATCAAATTCCTATTGCTTTCCTTACAATAAATAAACCTTTCAGATCTAATATGCCAAAATTGCATCTTTTATTACATTAATTCTATTTCTTTAACCTATTTAACAGTACCTTTCGAGCATCAATGTTTGGGACTGAAAGAACAACCTAAAACTTGTTTGACAAAGTTTTAAAATGATTCCAGAATTCAAGATAAGGGGGGGTTCTTTCAAAATAATAAGTAGCTGCAAGCAAAAATTATCAAAGAAATTTTTTGTAAAAGGGAGACATTGCTAACAAACTAGAAGAAAGGGGGGGGGTATATAAATAATAAGTAGCTGCAAGCAAAAATTATCAAAGAAATTTTTTGTAAAAGGGAGACATTGCTAACAAACTAGAAGAAGGGGGGGGGTATTTCTCAACAAAAACCTATGTTGTGGGTACTGATTAGAATCGTCCCAATGAGACAATTCGAATGGATACCAACTCCAAAGGCTTTATTGAAATGATTGAAATTTTCAAATCTAGAATACAATTAGCCCTTACCTATCTATTAACAGCTCTAAAGGCATAAAACAAATTATACATGTTAATTTCACTACTTTCAATTAAAATATCTAAATTCAGTCTAAAAAACTAATTCTCTCTAATCTTCAGGGTAAAAACATTAAACTAAAATACAAATTTGCGACAATTCTTCGCTCCACATTGGCACACCATTCTATATTGTTCCTTTGCTTGGTAGGTTTTCTTTTCCCCATTGTCAATTTCACCTGAAAGCATGTTTTCCCCATCAATCTTTGGTACTTCAATGTTGTCATCCAACTGTGTTACTGTGTTACTATCCTGAGATTCACTTACAATGTCAAGTAATTCAGGTTCTAAATTGGGCACCTGTTCATTATTATTGACCTCTGATTCAGATTGCGCTGTATGAGACTCGGTATCTGTTACAATATCTGGTGGTTCCGACTCTGTGGTAGATAGCTCTTCGGATTCGGTTTTAGATTCCGTGTTGGATGCAGTGTCCGATCCCTGCTCATTCAGGTCAATCTGGGTCAACACGGGTATGGACGGGTCATCAACTACATCCTCTTCCTGTCCTTCTTCTTCTGCAAAGGAAGCTGCAGAAACAAACAAGATGTGTTTGTGAAACACAAATGCCCCCGGTAACACCATTTTTTTTTAAGTTTGACCTTGACAGATGACCTTGACCTTTTCACATGACCTTGACTTTGGTGTACAGCTTTGAGTGTCAAATACTTTTGGAGAAAAGGCAAAGGTTAAGTTTTCGGACAGACGGATGGACGGACAGACGGACAGACGGATGGACAGACGGATGGACAGACAGACGGACAGACAGGAGTTAAACAATATGCCCCCGATCTCTCGATACGGGGGCATAAAAAGTGATTTTTAACTTATTTATGTGTTCGCACTTCAAAAACTTTAAGCATGAAGTTAGGCACATATATAAATCTGTGACATGGTTTTTGATGGACCTAACCAATATTTGGAAAGAGGGACTGATGCTCATGTCAACACTACCATTCAGTGCAATTTTTAACGAAATCGAATGAAAACTGCCATATCGAGGGGTGAGCGCAACACTATTGTAAGTGGCTATAAATGTATAGGCACTTACAATAGTGTTGCACTGATCCCTCGATATAGGTATAACAAAAATTTGATTGTACAATCATTCTGCAGGGACAATACTGGCTCAGAATTTCATGTGCGAAAAATCTCATTCAGTCGGAACTTATGAGAAATACAGAGTTTTCAATGGCAAATTGAATCAAACCCTTCGTTAAAAATATATTTTGCTGTGACATTTTTCTCTCATTTAGCTACTTTGAATGAGATTTCTGGCAGAAAAATGAGATAATTTTCACAGATCTTGCCCAAAAATGATTCTGTGTAAGTTTGGACACAGGATATCTAATGCCCAATGTTATTCTTTATAAAAATTAAACAAATGTTTCCATTGAAAACATTCAGTAATACAAGAGATATTACTTAAGCCTTGTCATGCTGAATAAAAAACCTTGGCAAATTTATATATAAATCAAAGTGCTGAAAGCTCTGTTTTTCCTTATTGTGAGTTTGAGTTTGAAAATATAATTTCTGAGACTTTTCTGGTTTAAAAAGGAAAATCAGGTGGTATGAACTAAGATCAGACTGCACATATGTGCAGACTGATGTTTGTCCATACCTCCTGCCAAAGCAGGAATATTCCGAGATCAGCATGACAAGGGTTAATATCAGAGTTCTGTAAGAAGCAACTTACTATTGTAAGTGCCTCCATATTTAGAAACACTTACCATAGTATTGCACTGACCCCTCAAAATAACTAAGTAGAGGCTACAGAAAAATTGATTTCCAAAAAACAACCTAGCTTGTACAATAAACTTTGACTCACTATGCAGCTTGTTTGACATATAATCAAAGGTCAACTCCTCTCCCTTCTCAATGTCTCGTCTAGAAAACAAGGCAATCCTAGGTAACCTGGGGTCAAGTGTGTTTATCCATACACTATATACTTCTAGATTGGGGTCACACTAAAAAGAAGAAATAGGAGAATTATCTCTTTATCCATGGCATGATAAATGCTTTACAGTTAGAAAACTTTTTTTTACAAAACTACCACTGAGAACAGCGATTGAGATTTCATTTTTTAAGAGAAGCATTTTATCATCAAAAGCTTTGTGAAAGTTTTTTTTCCAAGTCAGAGCTTCTCAACTTTTACTCAAAACGAAGAAAAAGATTTTTTTTCAATCTTCATTTCAGAATTTAACCTTTCTCAGGTAATCTATGTTGAAATGTTAATTTTCTCCAATTGCCTCTGGATTATTTTCTACTAGTCTAGGATCAAAAAGAAAATGTCACTTAAAAAGAGATTAGATGATTTTTAAGAAAACATTGGAAACCAGCAATTTCTTCATCAAAATCAATGTTATTCACCCTTTGATATAAACATAAGGATATTTCATCTCAAAGATCTATTTAGTACTATTCCAAGATTTGCCCTGGCATTAACTCAACCACAGACAAGTGGTTAGAAAAAATATACTTGTCCACAAATAGAAAAGCTCATATCAGACAAGTAAGGCATTGGAATTCCTAACCACTGCTTCTAACTGACAAGAATAGAGAGTTGTAACATGCTACTTTTAAGGTAGTGGACCTTTAAAAGTCCTGCAACATTTTTGATCATATGTTCTTTAACAATGTTGACCCAAGTTTCCTAATGAAAATCATTAACACTGTTAAAGTTCATGACTTTCCAAATGTTGTGGAACTATAAGGGGTCCTCTACCTTAAAGTCAAAACAAGAGCTTTATAGAGCGGCACATGTACGCCAGATGGGGCTTGTCAGTAACTTTGGCTTGTCAGTAACGTGAGCTTGGATGATAGCTAAAAATATTTCAAACAGACAGACAGAAAACTGGTGCCATAACATAGTATGACCTTTTGAGTGTAAATTGAAAATGATTTTATGCATACTATATGCCAAACAGTTATTTTGCAAGTTTCAGTTCATTCCAATTCAAAGTGTGACGAGTTGCTCACAAAAGAAATATAGTGAATTTCAATCAATTCAAGGGCAGATAATACAAGAAAGACCCAAGCTTTTTGAATTTATGTAGTCTTATGCATACCCAAATATCAGGGTTACATTATGGCAAGATTCATTTCAATCCAATTAAATTTGTTGGAGTTGTGCACACACACACACAAAAAAATCTGTAAATTTAAACTATTTTGTGAAGTAAAGGGCAGATAAATCAGGAACTACTTTAAATATGAAAATATATTTAGTCCTAAGCACAGACACCCTACAGAGTCATTATGGCAAGTTTCCTTTCATTCCCATCCAAAATGTAGGAGAAAATGAGCTGACAAGAAATTTTGTTTTTCATCAACTCAAGGGCAGATAATCCAAGATAACGCAAGAATGACTGGAGCGTTTTGAATTGAAAAGTCTTGTGCAAAACTAGACATCATAGAGAGTAATTGTGTCTAAAACAAGCTCATTTCGATTGATAGTTAAGGAGGAGTTGCACACAAAATACAGTGATTTTTGTTTAATTCAAGGGCAGATGATTCAAGATTTCTCAGGAATGACTGGAGTGATTTGAATTTCAAAGGCCTTATGCACAACTAGACATCATAGAGAGTAATTGTGTGTAGTAACAGCTCATTCCCATTGATAGTTTAGGAGGAGTTGCGCACACAAAAATAGTGAGTTTCATTATATCCAAGGGCAGATAATTCAAGATTACTCACGAATGCCTGGAGCAATTTGAATTTCAAAGGTCTTATGCACAACTAGACATCATAGAGAGTAATCGTGTGTAGTGACAACTCAATCCCATTGATAGTTTATGAGAAGTTGCGCACCCAAAAAGCAGATTTTCGTTAAATTCAAGAGCAGATAATTCAAGATTTCTCAGGAATGCCTGGAGCAATTTGAATTTCAAAGGTCTTATGCACAACTAGACATCATAGAGAGTAATCGTGTGTAGTGACAGCTCAATCCCATTGATAGTTTAGGAGGAGTTGCGCACACAAAAAGCAGTGATTTTTGTTAAATTCAAGGGCAGATAATTCAAGATTTCTCAGAAATGACTGGAGCGATTTGAATTTCAAAGGCCTTATGCACAACTAGACATCATTGAGAGTAATTGTGAATGGTTTCAGCTCATTGCCATTGATAGTTTAGGAGGAGTTGCGCACACAAAAAACAGTGATTTTCGTTAAATTCAAGGGCAGATAATTCAAGATTTCTCAGGAATGCCTGGAGCAATTTGAATTTCAAAGGTCTTATGCACAACTAGACATCATAAGGAGTTATTGTGCCAAGTTTCAGGTCATTCCCATTGATAGTTTAGGAGGAGTTGCGCGCACAAAAATTTGCTAACGGACGGACAGACGGACGGCCGAGGCCATAACATAATACGACCCTTCAGGTGATAACATTGGCTTACTCACTGAGTGGTTGACGAAATGGGACACATTTCCATACACAGCAGCATCGACAGTAAACGGACAGTCACCGTCATTAAAATCCAGGTCAAACAAGTATGTACGTCCAACAGCATCATATGTCTGCCCTCGGATCTCTGCTTCTTCATTACTTATAACCTGAAAAAAACTTTTGTAATGAACATGTGACATTTCAAAAAATTTCATGTAAGCTGACATACCTTGAAAACTTTAGATATCCACACAGTTGGTTACAGATCATATCTTGTAATTGTAAAGAGACATGTGGCGTGGGGGGTCCTTCCTTAAAAGTTTTGTGAGTCCCTGCTTTAGATGGAGACTTTTTTCTTAAGGCTATAATCTTTTATTACATAAATTTAGAGCAATTCCCTGATTAAAGAAATTTATGGCAGTATATTAATAAATAATTAGGGTTCAATTTCAGTAGCTTTTACTAGACCTCCCTAAAATCCACAGATATCGGGCCTGAGGACTTGTATAAGTGACAATCCCTGCCACTTAACTGCTTTATAACTCGTAACTTGTGATTTCCCATTGTTGGGAGACAAATGACTCTTGCCACCATGACTTGTGATCAATGTCCAATAAAGTTGTGCAAGCTTCTGATGAGAGGATTGGTGAGAGCCTAAGTATTACCACTTGGGAAATTATTGTTGTAACAAGGTGGCAAATTATCACGAGATATATGCAGGGAAAAAGACTAGCAGGGGCCCAGTTGCCCTTGGCCCCTAGATTTTGGGCGGGGCCCCTAGATTTTTTGGGAGAATGCCTATACCCCTAGTGTTTTATTGAACTTTGGAAGTCTGGGCCCCTAAGTTAAAATTGTTAGTTTTCCCTGATTAGCTGCCTGTAGGTACATGGACACTACAGATGATCACATAATATTTTCTGTCTTTTGACTTCTTTGACTGTCTTCTTTATAAAAAGAGAAATTTTTGTAACAAGCACATTTTCTTATCTTATTCTGAAAATGAACCCTCTTTTCATTGTCATTTGCAAATTGCAAACTCTTTTTCATGCACCATTCAAAGTAAGTGATTTATCCTTCTAAAAAGATAATTTTTATAATCAGTCATTCAAATCTTAATTTGTGGGTACCCTTCAAAATTTGTCCTCCAAAGTAACCATAACATAGGGTTTAGATGAGATAGACTTAAGGTAGTGGACCCCTAATAGTTCCTCAACTTTTTAGAAGTCATTATCTTTTACTATGTTTACAGAGCTACAGATAAGATGCGTTATTGCGTGAAAACGCATTTAAAATCAACAGAAACGCATTTTAAGATAATCAAGGGGGTACAAAAACGCATTTTAAATCGCCGATCAGCATTACCAATGGTTCTAAATGCGTATTTTCGTACGTATGACGCCTGAACATAATCCAAATTTCCTACAGATGACACTTATCGAGCGTGTCCAGTGCTGGTTTCCGTCTTCTATAATTTTGTTATTCGAATTAAACATGAAAAGCTGAACTAAATATTCCCAAACAAATTATGGAAAATGACATCCGAACATTGGCGAGTTCAAAGCGAAAAGTTGACACAATCTGTTTTAACAGTTAAAAATTTCTTTCACCTTTGTCTAAAAATAGTATTCTGAATAACTTTCTCAAGGAAACAAACATTAATCTTCAACTTTAAATGGGTCTAGATTTCACAGTTTCTTTACGACTTTCGGAACCTCTAGAGCGCAAATTCCCTTTTACAAATCGTATCAATAAAGAGGAAGAAAAGATGATTTTGGGATCAATTTTAGAAAGAATTCTTGTTAGCTAATTTTATTCCACCTGAATTTTTCGTATTTTTCTAGTTTGAAAAGCACAAAGACTAAATTGATTTCCGCTTATTCGTACCCAAGAATGTTCGACCCACCAAATTATGTCCGTTTTTATTTTAAATGAAAACAGCAAGTGATCTCTGACATTGTGACTTACAAAGACAGTTTATATTTTCTAACCCTGTTAAGCTTGGATTCACCCGTCTTGAATCAAAGCACTGAAAGCACTGACAGATTGGGAGGATTTTGACAACATTGTAATAATGTTTTTCTATTAATTTCAGAGGTTTTCTCTCTCAGAGAGGAAAGAAAACAAGGATGATACTTTTTGCCCAATAAAATATAATGGGCCTTATGCTATTGTTTATTGTATGTTGGTCAAAATAATAAATTCATCCCTTCCCTCCAGCAAATTATTGGCAAGGAAACATGGATGCTCTTTCAGTGAAGGCAACTCGAGACTGGCAGCAGCTTAACAGGACATCCATTATATATATATTTAAGAATTTGAGTTGTGACACCATCACAGATATTTAACAGGGCAATTGTAAAATATTTCTCAAAGATATTATTGAGGATGTTAAGAGCTAAATTAGTTTTTAACAATTAAAGATGATAACAATTCATATTAACTCTAAAATATATTCCAGCAATGCTGCATTATAAATCAGCATTACAGAAAAAATCAGGGGGTAAAAACTCTTTAAGATAAAAAATTATCTGTAGCTCTGTGTTTACCAAGGTTTCCTGATGAAATCATTGGGAAACCTTGGTTAACTCTTTCAAGTTCATGACTACATCTGAAACAATTACATTGTGGAACTTTTACAGGTCCACTACCTTACAATATTATCACTCTTTTCTGGAACATTACTTTTTCAAATCTGCCAAGTCTAAAGTTAAAAAGAAACCAGACAGGGTTCAAGAAGATGGCTTACCTCCCCTACATACTCCATGACAAACGTCCCTTGTTTGATTTTCTGCAGGGCCTTCACCCCCCAACCTCTACCGTTACTCGTTCTAAACACGCAGACCTTGTGCTTCCTGCCCTGTTGGACCACGCGGTTCGAACATTCCGGCCCACATTTACACCTCTTGTTACACTCGTAGACTGGCCTCCCAGCGTGAATACGCAGTCGCTTGTGTTTATAATAAGCAAAGTCCACACCAAACTGCGCTGCGCAGCAATCAGACTTTTCACTATAGCAATCTGTACACTCACATCCAATGATCGGATCGTCCGGAATCTCAATGCCATCACCAGGCTTATAGTCATTGATATATATAAAGTTTTCTGGTGGTCCTTCAAGATCTACATCATTCTCAACAGAAATAGATGCTGGATCAGTGTTCACAGAGTTCAAATGCTTCTCCCAATCCTTCAATGCTTTTTGTATTTCTATCCGTCTATTCTTGTATGCTTTCGATCTTTTGTTAAGGAGGTCTGTGGTTTTAGTGAATTTGGGAACTTTCAGTCCTTCACAGCTTAAGACCCCTTTGTACTTTCTCTTCCCTTTGTTTGGACTAGTTAGGGAGATCAGTCGTGATGGAGTTATCACCTCCTTACATGTCTTTATCTTAGTAAATAGTTCATCAATCTTCTGTCGTTTATTCTCACGCTGTTCATTACCCTCAATCTCACTTTTCCGCTTGCTGCCAGCTCGCATGAACCCCAAAACACTTCTCTTGTGAAACTCGTCTATCATGTCATCGCAGTTGAGATTTTCTTTTGGTTCCCAGCTATTGTGGGCATGGCCCCATCCTTTCCATTTGATAAGGTATACAGTTTCATCCTACAAAATTGAAATATGAGTTTTAATAACATTGAACACTGAAAAAAGTGCAATTTTTCTCTAAATTTTAGTCATTGAGGATCACTGTATCGATTCTAAGAAAACGATTAAACAATTTATCATTAGATGATTTAACTGTCTTACAAAAAACAAAATTATCGATGATTTAAAACTGCATGATTGTACAATACTAGAAAATATCCATACCCATATTAGTGTTAAATATTGAATTTTGTCAGACCGGGCCCCAAAGTTAAAACTGTCAACCTCTTTCCCTATATAAGTAAAAACAAGAGGACCATGATGGTCCTAGATCGCTCACCTGAGTCTCTTTGACCCCTGGGACATCACATCAATTAAATAGGCAGATATCATAAAGGAGATAATTTCTACACAAAACCAAGTTCATGAATTTCGGGCCATATTTGAGGCCTCTAGGATGTAAATAAGAAAATTGTCATTAAGGCCCCTTTTCCCATGATATGGCATGGATGCTTCCAATTTTCTACAGAGTTCATCCTTGTGACTTAACAAACATTCTGACCAAATTTTAACAAGATTGGACTAAATTTGTGGCTTCTAGAGCGTAAACAAGGTAATTGTCATTAAGGCCCCTTTTCCCGTGATATGGCATGGATCCTTCAGATTTTCAATAGGGTTCATCCTTGTGACCTATCAAACATTCTGACCAAGTTTTATCAAGATTGGACTATTTTTGTGGCTTCTAGAGCGTAAACAAGAAAATTGTCTTTAAGGCCCCTTTTCCCATGATATGGCATGGATGCTTCCAATTTTCTACAGAGTTCATCCTTGTGACCTAACAAACATTCTGACCAAATTTTAACAAGATTGGACTTAATTTGTGGGTTCTAGAGCGTAAACAAGAAAATTGTCATTAAGGCCCCTTTTCCTGTGATATCTCATGGATCCTTCCGATTTTCAATAGGGTTCATCCTTGTGACCTAACAAACATTCTGACAAAATTTTATCAAGATTGGACAATATTTGTGGCTTCTGGAGCGTAAACAAGAAAATTGTCATTAAGGCCCCTTTTCCCGTAATATGGCACAGATCCTTCCCATTTTCAATAGGGTTCATCCTTGTGACCTGACAAATATTCTGACCAAGTTTCATGAAGATTGGACCATATTTGTGGTCTCTAGAGTGTAAACACTAAAATTGTTGACACATGACGACAGACGACGCACGACAGACGACGGACATTCAATGATCACAAAAGCTCACCTTGAGCACGATGTGCTCAGGTGAGCTAAAAAACAACTTTGGCTAGGAAAACCTGATATTCAATCATTCATTCTATGATAGGTTAGCATTTTTCGCCCACATAATCTTTTGCAAAATATCTTCTTTTTTTTTATCATGTAATAAATATAAATAACTTAGTCATCAAAAATAACAGATGTTTAGCTTACATTCTCAATAGCGTAGTCCAATATCTCTTCTACTTCGAAGTCCTCTGTCCATGTTAATTCACCCTTCTCCACCACTGAAAATGAGTTACAAAAAAAAAATTCAGGAATCATTCTTGGGTGAGATATTGAGAGATTCTCTCATTTTTTTGCCATAAATCTCATTGAAACTTAGACTGGTCCCACTGTCGACTATCATAAAAGCCGACAGGTAGTCACCAAATTACTGTCACACGGTATTGGCTTTTCAATATTTGATGACATATGCGCACCTAGCACTTCTGATTGGCTAATGAATTGTTTGTAAACAACAAGTCAGGAGGGGGCGCCATTTTGCCTTTCGCGTAAGTTTGCTTTTAAGGTTATGTCCTTAAAGAAAGTATACATTCATTAATAATCTATATCACACTAAAGTTTTTTCGTCAGTATGTAATATTTTTACACATAGATTAATGAATAAACGCCATTATCGCTTTAACTTTGTAACGGACCGGAGCCTCGTTTTCATTTTTATAGACTAGAAAATCTGAAGGGATAGGTCTCTAGACTATGGACGAAGAAATCGGTGTATACCTGTCGGCTTCATACATGAGTCGACAGCAGAACCAGTCTAATTGAAACTAGCTTTAATGACAGAAAAATCTCAAAGCAAAATTCATTTCAGTGAAGTATTTTGTTGGCTCAGTGCATATCAGTTGTAACTGTCAATAATCATATAGGCAGTTACAACTGTTTGGCGCTGAGCCATCCTTTTGTTAAATTTTCTCACCCAAAATTCTCAATTTCTTATAAGATTCTGCTAAATGAGGTATTTTTGCACATTCTATTTTTCCTTGATATTTGGTCGCTTTCTGATCTTCCTGTATTTGAAAATCCGCTAAATTTTACCTAGTTTAAAAGGGGGTGGTAAGGGGCAATTAGAGTAAAATGGGGTTCAAATCCTATTCTGTGACAAAGATGAAATTCATAAGTGTTTTATTACAATTTGTTTATTGTACCAGTAATTTGATTTCAAACTAACAACTAAATGGAATTAAACAAATTTTGGATAAAGCTCTCATGAATTTTTGGTTAGTATTGGAATCAATTTGAAAGTAATTGCTACCTTAATTTACCCTGTTCTACACCCTTTCATACCAGGCAGACTTTCATTAATCAAATCTAACTTTGACTGCAAACAACACTTTGCAACACTTTGCAGTCTCTTTAGAGCTTTTTTGTAATGATTTACTGGGTCTGGCCCACATTGCACCAAAATACTCATATCAGCAACTTGTAAAATTCTTGAAGGGGTTTTCGGGCCAATACAACATAAGGGCCTGGGGAGTACACTGCCATACATTGGGGCTGAGTTGACCGGCTGTTATTTGATTAGCCGAGTTGACTGGTAACCTGAACAAATGTAAATAAAAACTAGAATCTGTTCATACTAGAAGACAACCATTGCCAAATCCAGACATTTTGAAAATAAAATTAAAAGATCGATTATTTTGATTTTTGATGGACAATTCCCTTTTTCTTATTATGGAAAATTATTTCTTATTATTAAACTGTGGAGGAAATTCAAAATTGCTGGTTCTCATTCCCTAGAAATTAATTATTTGCTATAACCACAGATAAAAAAGAAAACCCACAGTCTTAGGCATATAAACCATACAGTGTTCCCACTGCTTTTTTGGATAAGGGTTTTTTGTCACCCCCTGAAAGGTGGGATTTTGAAAAAACTGGGGTTTTCCAAAAAAGTAAGGGGTTTCATTTTTTTAAGGAAATAGTTATTTCATCAAGACAATGAAGAGTTTAATGATTCAAAACTGCTTTACTAAGATTGGATGGAGGATTTTATGTTCACTTTGAGGTTACTTTTGTACTGAAAGAATTTTGGCAAATCTGTTTCTATGCAACTATAATATTAATAACCCAAGATATGTAAAGATAACTGGCAGTTTCAAAATGTATAATCTCACTATGTGTATTTTAAAGCTTTGATTTTGATTGGAATAGACTCACCTAAACAATGTCAGTTTCCCTTCTATATACTCAGGTACTTACAAAATAGTGATAATATAACAAATAATGTTTTGAGCTGTATTTCAAATCTTTCTGTCCGTTAATCTCTCGATTTTAGGTAAAAAAAAAAAACTATTGACAGCCTTTAATCATTGAAATCAAGGACCCCTAACCCCCTTTAAAAATTCAAAATCAAGCAAATGAAGTTACAAATCCAACGATCTTGCTTTTTTGCATTGAGTTTAAGTCTAAGTAATGAAGACACAAACTTAGGCAAGACAATCAAATTTTCAAGGCCAATTATTCTACTGATATTTATTCTTCTTCAGACTATCGAACTTATATTTCGAGCAAAGAAGATTGAAAATACTTGATACATAATTGTCAAGTTTTTATAAATGATTTGCGAGTCTCAGAAGTTTTTTTTTCTGTTTTAAATGATTATCAAATCCCGCATATCAAAGCTAAAAGATCGTATCTACTGCCAATCCAAGTTGTTGTTAGGCGACTTTATGGAAATCAATCAACATCGTAAATTATTTGATAGTAGACTTTTGGAAAGCAATTTTTTTAGATAAAGCCATACCTGCTTTTAAAAAAGATGATAAAATGAAAAGTAATCCTGTTTTTTCGAACATAAATCCATGAAATAGTTTACCAAGTAATCATAACATTTTATTCTCATGATGGAAAGGGTCTCTTTCTCACGAGGTTTACAAGCATGCGTCGTGTGCCAAGTCTAGAGACTTTCCAAAAATAGCTGAACATCTGCTGTCGGTGCTGTTTGATCAGCCGTTCACCCTCTGCGAAAAATAAACTGTTCCAGACTAGGGCTGACTATCGGATGGGAAATTCACTATCACGATAGTTTTACTATCGTAGCATTGATATCGTGATACTATCACTATCGTCAGATATCTATCGTGATATATCACGATACTATCAGTTATCTATTTTCTTATATTTATTTTCTTTAATATCAACAGGTTCTCTCCAAATTGAGTCGTTTACACTATGTTTTAATAGTGTGTAACAAAGTATACAAGAAATTCTGTTCATAGATGTTAAACTTTCACCTTCCTTTGCAAATCCAAAAGGTCTGGAACACGGGTAATTCAAAATTTATTTTCCAAATCTCGAAATCTGCAGCCATGTCAGACGAATTCAACCATAAATTTGGACATAATAAAATAATTACTTTTTGCATCTATAGATAAATAATCAAGCTCGTGTTTGAAAACACGGCCAAATTATCATCGTTTGGAGAGAACCATTGCCGAATTTAGTAAGTAACCAAGCCGCCGATCTTATTGATTTGTTTAGTGTTTGAGTTTTGCGAAAGAGGCATGTGCCAGACGATTGTATTTAAATGTCAATTCTTTTTTAGACTGCCAAATAGGGATTTCACTCGAAGAAGACTGGAATTTTTTTATTATAATAGTTAATTACATGGTTCCCAGGTCCAAGAAGGTTGTTTCACTCTGTCTTATCGAAGATCATAAAGTCCCGCATATCACTAAAAGATTGTAACCTCAGCTAACCCCAATACTTCTTAAGACTTTATGGCAATCAATCGACGAGTAATGACAAAAAAAAAAGATGAGAAAATCAAGCTCTCATTACAAATTATCAAGAAATCTAACTCGACGCCGCTCAATTAAAAAAAAGGTTGATGTGAAATTTCAAAATTGTCTGCATATATTTTGATATAGTCCTACCTGCTGTGAAAATATAAATAAATCCAGTTTTCCCAAATAAAAGCAGACAACAGAGTCAAATAAAGCGTATCAATTTATCCTCAAGATGGAAAGGGTTTGATATCTCACGAGGGTTAAAAAGCGTGCGTCGCGTGTCAAGTCCAGAAGCTGACCCAAAAATAGCTGAACACCTGGTGTCGGCGCCTTTGATCACCCGTTCTCCCTCCGTGAAAATAAACTGTACCGGATGCTTTACTTCATAATGACAGTAAACTGTTTATTTTTCTTGAATTCGATAGATAGCCCCTCGGACTTAATTTAAGATTATTGGAACTGGTATTTTTTTTCTTTCTCTCTCTTTCCCCTTTTTCTTTTTTATTAACGCAAGAGGCCAAGAAAACATTGAAATTCTGTGTAAGTAAGCTTTGATTATTTACTATCGAAACTATCGATATTTCGACAGACTATCGCGATAGTTATCGATGACAGAGAATTGCAATCGATATCGTGACTGTCACTATCACAATACATCGACCTATCGTTACACCCATATTCCAGACCCTCGCCTCATTGCGAGAATAAAATGTTTATTTTCACAAGTTCGTCATGTCGCCACTGGGACTTTATTGGAACAAAATTGAAATACTGGTAAATTATTTCTTGGTTATACATAGCGCAAGTCCTTCGTATTTTTGGATAAAAAGAATACATTGGTAATCTATAATCATATTTCAGTCAAAACAATCAAATGGTTATTGTATCGATGTTAAATGAAAACCGCGTAATAATAATTTACTGTTATTACTTTTTTTTCATTTAATCTTGGGCCAATTCCGCGAGAATAATTTAGGCTCTAGCAAACATTATCCGATATCCAGCTGTAAACAACAACAACAAAATCAGAATTATTCTTACGGAATCGGTTGAGATGAAGATCCAATGATTATCCAGTTCATTGAATTCTAATTATGAAAGCTGTAAAATTGGGGTTTCCCAAGTTTTGGATAGATATTCACGTATTACTAGTGATCAAAAGGAGAATCTTTTACGTGTCCATTCTTCTTTTTCTGCGCGTGAGTGTATTAGGCAGGGTTAGTTTTGAATTCTGTATGTGAATTTTTGTTTTTCAGCGTGATTCACATACATATGTACGTGAATGGGAACACTGCCATACTACATATTTGGGCCAAGTTGACCATGCGGAGTTATCCAATGGGCCAAGGTGAAAAGTAACTGCAAGAAGGGGTTTCACAAAATTTAACCAACAGAATGATTATAGCCAAGAGTCTATCACTCTGAAAGGGTGCCATACACACATTTCGGATACCCTGAAAACATAGTATCTGCAGAGCTTGCAGATTAATGGTAAGAGACAAATTGTCACCAGGTACTAGCTCTCGCTAGCTAACCCGGTTCACAGGGTGACTGGTCAAGTTGACCCATTATAACTCTGCCTATCGGCAACTCATCCTAAGGTATAACTCAGCTCCAATTTCATTTTAAGCCATACTGGTCAGAGACCAATTCTCGCCGAGTACCAGTTCTCGCAAACCACCCCAGCTCACAGTAAAGGAGAAAAGGAAACCCTTCTAAATTAAAAGTTATGAAGACAACAACTTAGTCTATTCAGAAAATAATATTTGGTAAATGAATATTCTGTTTTTACTGTGAAATAGGCCAGTTGGCGAGAACTGGCACTCGGCGAGAATTGGTCTCCAACCAGTAGCCTTCTTATTTACATTTTTATAGATCTTTCTGGGCCTTTAAAAAATAGTTGCCCTGGGATCAGGTTTTGATATTCCAATTCATCTTGTGTGCGAGTTTTTTTGGGTTTTTTGTAATATTGCTTGCCTATGTTGTGACAGACGATTTCCGTAGGGTCATAGGTCACCAGAAATAGAGGTCATGACCCTAGATGTGGCGCCAAAAGGTGATGAGGGGAACCAGTTATCCAGGTACTAGGGAGTCTTGAGGTGGTCAATCAGCTGGCGTGACGTGCCTACAAGACCGGAGTCACTCCCTACTACAACTATAGCAAACAACCTTGTGAAGGACAGGTACCACCCTGCCCCATGAACTAGAAGCATTACAGCAAACCACTCGTAAACAATTTACCTACATGGCCAGACAAACGATATATGTCTTCACTGTGAAAACATTCGGGTGGCAAGAACTGGTACACAGCGAGAATGGGTCTCCAACCAGTATTCCCTAACCGGTGTTTACAAGGTAAAATAAAAAAAATCCTCACGTTTGCTCAATGCCTTTTGGACAGCGTGTGGACCGACTTTTATCAAGGTATCGTAGAGAAGGTATTCTTTTGTGTCCGTTGACAACGATATTTTCTGTGTCTGACATAATTCCTCAAGGCCTACAATACTTGAGAGGCAAGATACTTCGCAGTCGTAAATTGAAATTATACTCATTTTGAAACAGCCATTAAATTGGCGCGATTGGTCTATTTCCGGTAGACTGTTAGCTCATTGTATTCTTTTTTAGGCTGGACACTTTAGTGTCACTATGGCCCTCTTGTTATCTCAACTGATGCAGTAAAATTTTGTTTCGTTTTGTAATCAACTTTATTTTAGTTTTTAAATGCATTTCACAATTGGATTTTTACTCATAAGGAATTCATCACTGCCGGTCTCAGAATTAGGTATTGTTGAATTCCAACATTTCCCAGAACGGACATCAGGAAATTTAGTTTCAGTCTTAGGGCAGTGAATTAGTGAAATAAACTTCAAAATGATGTGAATATGCATTCAAAGCAAGACTTAATAAACAATGGGTCAATGACTGCAAATTTGTACCAAGTTGTTATAATCAGGCTACTCTAAACATATAGTATATTAAGTAAGTAATAAAATAAATAAAAAATAGACTATGAATATAAGAGAGAGTAGAGTATCGATTCAATTAAAGGGTTAAATGTTAGGTTGAAATGTGAAACCGTTTCAGTCTAAATGTTTTATATAAAATGATGAAAAAATGTAAAAGTATCTACATTGCATAAAAAATGGGGCAGATTGCTGTTTCTCATTCCCTAGTCCACATCTTCATGTTTTACTTCATGTACATAGTGTATAAAAGTGGGTTAATATTTGCGTCCTATGTTAATTAATTTGTAATCTATGTCAGATCAATTAAATTGTCAAAATCACAATTGAACTAGTAATGCTTAATAAGGGTTTGTATCGTTTCGAAGATTACGAATAAAAGTGTGGTATTTTTCAAGTATATCATAGTTTATTCATGCCAAGAATATCCTGTACTAAAACTCCCTTTTAAGAGATAATAGCAAAAAGACCCTATCTCTCTGATTGTCCGTTAATATCCCATTAAAATTGTCAGAGAACAGTAGACCGTCTCGTCTTTGTTATGTATGCGGTTTTAATTACCCTGATGGGCACCGAGAAGCCATAAATTTATTCAGTCGGATTGTTGGACACATTTTCATTGTCTGTCTGATCTTTCACTTTATCATTGCTTACAAATGGCCAGTTTAAAGTAGAAAAAGTTGTGTTACTTTGTTTTCTTTATGGTATTCGATTCTATTTCTTAAACTTATTTAAATAACAATCATACGTTACTTCAGGAATACACAGAAATCGAAAAAAAAAAAAAAAAAAAAAACACAAAAAAACCCCCCATAAATTCTTGCTTTCGTCACAAATTTTTCAATACGTAGGTCTAGTATTGAACTTTAGTTGTAAAGTTTTATATTAAACCTTAAAAATAAGACAATTTGAGAAAACAAAAAAAAATTGCTCAAAAGATTGGATTGGATCGATCAAAGGTTGATTAGAAATGCAGTCGGGAAATACCGTCTTCAAATTTTATTTTTTTTTCAATTAACAACGTGCAAAGATTTTTTTCAATAACACTATTTCTGCGAAAAAGATCATGTTATAGCAGTAAGGCATTGGAATATTGTAATATGGTATTGGGTTATGGTAAAAGGGAAGATTAAACATTATTCTTTCCCATGCTGATTTCTGGAACAATCCGGGATCGATCGTTCAGTTTGAAATTTGTCATCTTCTATCGTTTTGTTTAAAAAAAAATACAAAAAATATCCAAACCAATCTTCTCCTCTATCTGTCTGATTTTATCTTTTCCTGTCTCTTTTCTTTTTCTGTCTCTCTTGCTTTTTCCGCCTCTCTGTCTGTCTGTCTGTCTCACTCTCTGTCTGTCTGTTTGTCTGCATGTCCTCTCTCTTTCTTGTTCTCTCTCTCTCACTTTTCATCTCTCTCTATTTCTCTCTCTCCTCTCTCCTCTCTCTCTCTCTCTCTCTCTCTCTCTCTCTCTCTCTCTCTCTCTCTCTCTCTCTCTCTCTCTCTCTCTCTCTCTCTCTCTCTCCTCTCTCTCTCTCTCTCTCTCTCTCTCTCTCTCTCTATCGCTCTCTCTCTCTCTCTCGCTCTCCACATTTTTGTTCCGAAAGTTTCCGATTATGTAGTTATACTTGTAGTAGAGTTTATTTTATAAAACAAGAAATAAAAAAAAAAATAAAACAGAAGATTTATTGTATACATATAGAGTAAAAAAAATCCTCTACGAATCCTCTACGAAATTGACTTGTTTGTTTTTATAAGGTTAAATGCCATTTTTAACACTATAACAGTTATATTGCAGCGGCTGGTGACCATCACATGATTTTCCTTCGTTTCTCACACCAGCGGAAGATTCACAATATTTCATCCTAGTCATCAACTGCTTATTCCTCTTAAGAATACTACTTATCAAATGTCGTAGGTAGGAGAATAATGACTCGTGTCACAACGACTTTTGTTAATTTTGCCAGGTGAAACTTGCCAAGTCATGGTTCGAACTCTCAACCCAGGATTGGCAGCCAAATTCGTTACCGTTGAGCTAGCCTGACTCGACTCTCTTAAAAGTTCGGTATTTTATTTAACAAGCTAAGATGTTACACTGGTTGGGAAAAATAAAAGCATCTTCCATTGTAACCATAGCAACGCAATCAAAATTTGATATGTCCAACAATTAATTACATGCAATGGTCATTTCATTCCCATAAATAACACATCTGGAACCATGTTTGCGGCTCGAATTAAACATGTGGCCTTAGAGTCTTTTGGAAAGAAAACAAAATTTGAAGTAAATAGAAAGAAATGCGCCCCGCGGAAGCTCTACGATCTTTCTTTTTGGAAAGATGAGTTGGGGGTGGGGTGGGGGTTCAGAGATATGATGATGCGTTGTTGAATGCTTTCACGCCTAAACTTCTATAAATGATAATGCAGAACATTAGTCAATGTCTCGCTTCCTTTCATACACAAGATTATACATTTCATCATTTACGCAAAAAATGTTACCTTAGACGTAATGGCAAAAGTTGGCGGTCACGCCTGTAACAAATGACGTTCGTTTTTATACAACGTATCAAAAATGATTTCACAAATTTTACGAAAAGCAACGAAAATAGTTTATAGTCCGTCACTCATTTGTAAAATATACAATAATATACAATCTATTCAAAGTGAACATGCTTACATGTAACTTAGGAATGATATATATCATCTTCAATATACAATCAACTTGGGGGAGTAGTACGATTGAAACTGTTGAAAGCAAAGTCAGAACCGAAATGAAACTGTGTCGGAGCCTAATCAAAACCATGAAGGTCTTCAATCAAACAACGGTGTCTCAACATAGTAAGGTTTAATACATTGAAGTTTAACTTTTATACAAGATTTCGAACTGGTTCTGTGAACGAGAAATATTTTAGTAAATACTTATAAAATGACCTGACGTTCAAACGTCGAAAAAACGCGTTAGTGGGACAATTTTAAGACCAACAGTAAGATTCATATTTCCTATAGTTGAAAAGATATTGATGAATGCTTTTATTTTTGCGGAATATGGTCTAGATGTATTTTGAATGTGAAGTTAAATTAAGAATGTGTTGATTTTTGTAAAAAGAAAATGAGCATCAAAATATCACTGGTATTTTAATAACGCTTTTTGCGTAAAGTGGGACAATTTTAAGACTGAGAAAACATAATACTAAACTCATTAGATGAATTCGAATGTGAACAAAACTTTGAATGCATCAATTCGGGTTCAGACGTATTTCAAATGTCATTTTTTATCATTTTACTCTTGAAAAAAAATGAATTAATACGATTGCGAAAAAAAAAATGACTATTGAAAAAACGACGTTTTTTAGCAATCTGACGCTACTGACATGTGTCTTCCATGAAAGCCAGCGTTAATTTAAACCATCCAACGAGCATAAGACTTACATGATATTCAATGAGCCGTAATTCGCGTAACATGACAAATTTTCGCGGCTCTGGCGCCATTATTATAAATGATATTACAGTTTTAGTGAAACGATCTGGTGTTTTTTTGTTACATCTGATGCCGTCATTTTTAGTGTAGAGTTTTGGTTGCTTTGACTATTACGTTAATTATCTTATATATAAAACCAATATTAGACAAATCAAAATAATCTATTTTTAAAGACCTTTTATTTGATACCAAATTTATATGTGTAAATATATGTAAGCAGCGAATATAATAGTTTCAGATGTAATTGTATCGCCTATTTTGACATGACCGGCAACTTTTGCCGTTACATCACAACGTTCGAAGGCTCTTATTTAAAAAATGTATACAATTCCTGACTAGACTGTGCAAAATGATCGGACTGACCAAGATTAAACTTTTTATTTTTGGAAAATGTTCTAAATCTATTCAGTATTCATGTATTGAAATGCAAACGATGATTGGCGAGCGACATGCTGAGTATAGCAAACAAATATGGCAGATTTTTTTTCTGTCATGGTTTATGATGAAACATTGAAGCATTTATCTATTTATTTTAAAATATCAGTTTTAAAGCGCCAGCGTCCGGTATGTTCAAGATAGGCCGCACGCTATCCTGAACACTGTTTATGTTTAACGTTTTCTATTTCCTAATGTTCATCTAACTTTCAGCTCACCTGAGCACATGGTGTTTCATGGGGACGAGCCTTTTTGATCATTGAATGTCTGTCGTCGTAATTGATCTTATTCTGCAAAGGTCGAAAAAGCTACCTCGAAAATATGATTTCTATAGACGGTGCAACTAAGGTTGGGTCTTTTTTTTTTTTTTTTTTTTATGTATAACATGACAGTTGGAGCACCCAACATTATATTCCTGGTATTTCTCCCATCAGCACTACCATTAAAAATTACTTCCTTTCCTGGCCTTCAGGTGGGAGATGAATGTAAGAAAAGATGTGCCGCCGTTTCGGTCATATTTAGACTACCGTTATATTTCACTGAATAGTGTCAAGTTCAATGTAACAGTCATAGATAAAATCAAGCCATTGCCTGGGAAATTTCAAAACCACCCATGTTGCAATTCTCAAAGTAGTAGAACTGGTATATCGTAAGCGGAAGGCTTAAACCTCGTATCTACAGCTTGAAAGAACGTGAGTTACGAGGTTTTTGTCGTACATTGGTAATATTGTTTTCGAGACTTTATAATACAGTTTCGTGCTTATATGTTCATTCACCATTTTTAGCTCGGCTGTTTTCGGAGAAAACCCGAGGTATTGCTATAGCCTCCGTGTCGTCGTCGTTGGCGTCGTTGTCGTCGTCGTCGTCGTTGTCGTCGTCGTGCGAAAACTTTGACATTTTGTTATATCTCTGGTTCTACTGAAGGCATTCACTTGAAACTTGGCACACATGTTCACCATCAAAAGAGCAAGCTATACTATCAAGGGGGATAACTCAAGATACATTTTGTGCAAATTATGCCCCTTTTTCGACTTAGATTTTTTCCCACCATCCAGCACTCGACAGCCGAGCGTAGGCACCCGTAGGCGGTGCTCTTGTTTCTATGGAGGTAGGTATACTATTTCCGAAATGGAAATGTCACAAAATCGAATTATTTGAGCATATTTCTACAAAAAGGAGATCTAGTACTATAAAAGGTTTAAAAAGGGTATCAGCTAATTTCTGTGAGTACTTGGGTATTTACGAATAAGATTTATATATATATATTGCACAATTTAGGCCACCGAAACAATATTACAAAAAGTGTTTACAAAAACATATAAGAGAATAGCGATCAAACTTAGTTAAATCATCGCACTGAAATGTTCAAAATCATGGTTTAAATTCTTGTAACAATAAATTTTGGTATATCGTCGGCTAGAGACTTAAACCTCGTTTTTACGGCTTGAATACACTGGGGCTATATGAGATTTTGGTCGCTCACAGACGATATGATTTTAGAGTCCCGGTAATAACCGGTCGAGTATCATGCTAAGGTTTTCATATGGTATTTAAAATAACATAACCAAAATAGACTGCATTTGCAATAGTTGGGCGATCCGTTAATTATATTTTGCAGGTCAGCAAGAACATGGATGTCGAATAAGGGGGCATCAAACCATTACCTGGTATCCCCATTTTTTCTCAAGTTTGCGGAATTTGCAAATACATATTCTACATTTTATAACTGAGTAACACTAAAGCATTTCTTCTTCTCTGCTTTAAGCCTAGTTTACATTTGCCACGATCGCCTTACGATATTGCCACGATTCACAAATCGTGCAGTGTCCGCACGGGTTTCATAAAGCTGTCGCAAGAATCATTGAGGTACCCTTGCGGCCATCGCAAGGTAAATGTGCGACCCCGCTTCGAGAATTGTGCGATTTGACAACTTTATACACTGTAGACAGTGCAGCCGCCGTACAACCATCGTGCGGAACCTGCGCGGGGACCCTAGGATGATCCGTTCTATACTTATAGGCAAAACATCATACGGTAGCCTTTCGATGTCCGTGCGGCGATCGTGCGATGCCTAGACGACGTGTCTACGGACTACGCTCTCCGTACGGTCTGGCAATTTTAAAAAAATGTTTTCCTATTTTTTATAAAAAATCGCAAGGTTCTGCGACACCCGTAAAACCATGCGATGATCGCATGGACACCGTATGTCGCCGCACGGGCGTCGCACGATTTTTGAATTGTGGCGAGTTACGGGCGCCGTACGGACTCCTTAATCCAAATGTAAACTAGGCTTTACGGACACATACCGGTATGAGAAATTGTCAAAATAGAAATATGTCTTAAATATGACCATGGTTTCAAGATGAGCAGTTTTTTCGAGTCCGAGACTCCCATATGGTAATTAGGACTCGCAAACTATCCGATAAAGTGCCAGGAACCCTCTTTTTTATGACCCTTGTCTGCTTTGTACTAGTCGACTTACAAAATTCTGTTCTGCTCTGTTTGTTAAAAAAGATACGCAATTCTAAGCACAATGTATTGGTTAAATAACGAATCTATGGAAATATTAAGAAAAAGAAAGGAAAGCAAGAAAAATATATGATCAGTAAATTTTTCTCGCAAGTCAACATGTCTGAAAAATGCATAATCCTTCCTGATGTTTTTTTTTATTTCTACATGTGCGCAACACCCAGACTCAGATCTGTCTCTGCATCCGCACATTCTGATCAAAGTCTTCAAATATCAATCTCTCAATTTCTCGCCATTACGCAAAAATAAAACGTTTTGAAATTAGTATTATTACTAAAGATTACATCACATACGATTGTTTCATAATATGTCTTTTATAAAAAAAAAGTCTCTTGGTAGTACATTTAGCAACATACACTTTAAAATCGGATTTTAAAACAAAATGCATGTGAGGTGTATCATTTTGATTACTCGATTGGTATATCAGATTCTTGATTTTGTCAGACATACATAAAAGTATTGGAAAGTTTAAGATGTTTGGCAAAACTGAAAACAACCTCCAGTATGAATTGTAGCTATGGCAACGGAGGTATTTTGACATATCTCACTAAATTTGTGAACTATTAATTACATGTAATGGTCATTAATAAGGGCAGCTGGTATTGAATCCATATACATGTAGCTTTAGAATCTTGGATTACATGGATAACATGTATTCGAGGAAAATGTTTCGTTTTCACACCAAAAATAGAAAATACATCATTCTAAATGATCTTGTAAAAAGAGAAGTGAGTTGCAAATATGACCCGTCAGGCGAAAGGAATCTTCTTGGTGTTGCGTGACGAGTCGATCATAGCCAAACTGTGCGGACTTTTCACAGGCGTAACATGTTGCCTTTGGCTTTTTTCTGAATCTGTGATGATCTTTCTTCTTTCCAGTAAGAAAAACTTTGAAATGCGATCACCGGCTGACCTCTACTGGAACCAATATCTCTCTAAGATATTTATTTTACGAAGTTCCCGGGAGGTCATTTTTGCATTACTTATCACATAAATTGCAAGTATTATTTATTCCATCTCGCTTTCTTTCATAAACTAGTTCCTTAATTTGGATAAAATATTTTCATTTTAAATACAAAATAGAAATTTCAATAGCTTCAAAAATCAAACAGGGAATAGTTATGGTTCCTGTGCATTGTAATATCATTTTAAAGGATCTTTTCACCACTGAAGCTTGAAGTTGATAGCAAATGTACATACAGAGATGCTCCGGAAAAAAATCTGAGTCATTATAATAACACAAAGGACAATAATCCCAAAATTATGCAACAAAAATGTTGTGGTTCTTATGCACCACTTTTCTCCTTCAAAGGTCAAAGGCCAGGTGCCACTGCACTAACGGATGAATTGAGAATGCAAAGCGTGGGAAAATCTTACAATGCATCGAAAAGATGATTTGTAAGCGTACATGTGTATGTATTTATTGTTTAAAGTTTATTGATCCGCGTTGTCTTTTGTCTTTCAGCGTACGAGGAACATACGACATATGCATCCGCCCTTTCATCTTGTCGTAACAAAAAATTAGATATATTAGAAAAAGTAGACAACAAACATTTTTGCTCTCATTTACCACCAGTTTGCCCTTCTTTCTTTGTTCAAAACTTTATAGCCGCCGTCATAGCGCAGTTGGTAGCGCGACGGACGGTCATTCTAGAGGTCCCGGGTTCGATCCCCGACGGCGGCACTCATTCTTTCCGACAATTTGTCTCTCACCAATGGGTTGATAATCGTAGACCTATGTGAGATAGTAGCTGGAGGCTAGGAAAGGATGTAATGGTTGTACTGGTGAGAGAAATACCAGGAATCCATTGTTCGGTGCTTCTGCCGCTGCGATATAGCTGAAATAATGTTGAAAGCGGCGTTAAACTCCATTCAATCAATCAATCAAAGCTTTATTGTGTCGAAAGTCAATACACAATCTCTATCAATATTTACTCGTTTGTCTTGGAAAGAAAGCGAATGAAAATATGCCCTTATGTTAACGGGAAAGAAGAAAAAAATAAATGAATCCTTTAACCCCGTATATAATTCAAATATGGAGGCTTGATTCTGATTTTTATTTTCCCCTTTTTTCTGAAATCCAAATTAAGAGCGCTAGCGAGGACTCCAATCTTGCTACGAGAATACCCATGGTTATCTGCTTCTACAGTTAACAACATCGTGAAATCGTGAAAAAAGGTGAAATTTTTTCGAATAATTTAGGAATGAAATTGAATGAGTGCGTGGATCGAGTTTTGATTGAATTTAATGGGAGGTATTCCTATATCGCAAATTTTGTTCAGGATGAACACAATTAGCGATGTTGATGTATGTTTTCCAAAATTGAAGACATTGCCTACTTGGGGTACTCACGATGATCGGCGGGCTTCCTTACTAGCATAACAATATCGACGATGGATGCTTTAACTCTCAACGATTTTTAACCTACAACTTTATAACGTTAAACCTTTTTTTGTATTCAAATTATGGGTTGCCCAAAAGCCTGTCATTTTTGAAAGCGAACTCAGTATGTCCGAAATTGAACGATCACTAGCCTGGATTCTGCTCGCGGTGAGTGCATTTAACATCCTGTACATGAAGCTGGTTTTTTACATGAATTGTGACCTGTCTGGCAATAAGGGGTTATCTTGGAAGTGCGAAAAGTAACTATCCAAGTCAGGCTTTACTAGCTGTGCGGACTAACTATTTTAAATCAGACCGAATGGAACTTCATTCGATGGTTTCATGTCGCTTAGAATCAAAAGGTAAACAGGATGTGCAATAATAACTTATCTTACATTTGATTTTTTTTATTGAAATTAGGCTTTACATCGCTTTGTAACAATTTTCCAGTCATATCTCGGAAGCTGGGGGTACTAACCATGTGTTCCTTGTATTCCTCTTACCAAATCACCGATATATGCTTTCCGAATCTCCAGCCACTCATTCCACATAGATTTACGATTTTAAACCCGCTGATGTAATACATATATCGGAAGCTATGGGATATAAGAAATATGATCCTCACCCCTCCCCACCCACCCCATTCCCACCATGATTTCGAGCCTGATGCGCTCCGACGGTGACTCTACTTAAGTAAGCGACATTTTATTACATGTCCTTCATTATCACGTCGGTTTATTTAACGACAAAAATCTAAACTTTGACATTTTGGGGAAATCTCGATTTGTCAGTTTTCCTTAGTGTATGACTAAGTTTCGTTTTACAATAAACTTGTACTTTGTATTCACTAGCTCAATGTTGTTCAATGCTAGTACTTTAAAAAGTGATATCCTTTGTACTTGATACATATAGAGAAAGCCAATCACATTACACGAAAATTTGCTATCCTTTAAATATCAAAATTCAGTTTTGTCACTAGTATGATTATAGAGGTTTCTTTCAGTCAAAACACGGATTTCAAATTTCAATTCAAATGTTGTTGTTTGAAATAGATGTGAAGTTAATGTTTTTGCTGTCAAGAAATATTTTTGAAACATGAGAAATTTCTTAACTAAAGTGTTCGTGTAATGTATCTATGTCTTTGAAATGTGTGTGCTCATTACAACCTCCTATGCTTGATGGTGATCACCATGGCAACTAACCCAAGAATGCCAGTTTCGTAAAATTTAAACATAAATAATTGCTTTAGGTGTCAGGAAAATAATCACCTGTTTCTTATCTATGCATGTATGGTAGAAAATTTGCCGGTACATAATAGAATGGAAGCACTCTACCTTAAGTGTTTTTTTTTTTCAAACTATGAAAGTTGATAATTATAATTTGTTGAATACTATTTCTCTTTAAAAAAAATAAATATTCGACCTAAAGACATACATGCGTTATTTTTAAATAAAATAAATCACAGGCTGTAATTATAACCCTAAACAGCTCTTTAGTTGTCACAGAGTTCTAGAAAACAATACCCTGTGAATACTTTTACAGGTAATGTCCCTGGTAAATAAATATGCAACTTCGTTAGGATTCGAACCAGGGACCTCTTTGTCCAAAAGCGAGAGCTATACCGCGTTGCTACAAAAAGCTAGCTTGTACGACAAGGCAGAAAAAAAACTTTTATATATAACCGGCTACCATATATAGTTAAAACAAAAGCAATCATAACATCATAACTACAGTACAAACTTTAGTTACCGGACAGACGAAATTTATAAAAGGATTTTGTTAAGAAAAAAATACGTAATTAACTTCAAAATTCAAGTTTGGGTTTTACTATACAACGTTGCCAATTGCATTTTATCAATTAAATAAATCATTCGAATCTTCTTCAAAATGTAAGCGGTCTGGATGTGTTGTAAGTTCATGTTTAACAGAGTTTCTTAAAGGAACAAAACATATTAAAATTCCAAAATAAGATCTTGAGACAAACTAGACACTAACACCAGTTATTCCTGGATATTGATGTGCAGTGGATATAACAGGACATTAAGAATCAGCCCCGACCCCTAGCTGACTAAAGAAAACAAACCCCGGGAGTAATGGCTATTAACGGATAACAAGTCAGATTTATGGCATTAGTCCCAGTGCTGATTTCACCTATCTACGGTCTCCGGTGCATTTCTTAAAAGGGAGCAATATTCTTCGCATGGTATTTTCTTAAAAGAAAAAAAAGGTGCAAAAGCACATTGTTGAGATCAATGCTAGGTATAAAGTGCTAAATGAGCAATTTAACAATGTGTTCAATGAGTGTAAATAGTCAAAGTGCTTTTGAGAAGTAAGTGTCATCAGTGTGAGTGACTTAGGACTTTATAAGTATCCAAAACCGGAAGTCCTCAAGGTGCAAAAAGCAAGTGTTATGCGAAACTAAAAAACGGGCCGTAAAAAGCTAATTCTAGCTAATGCACCATTGTGTGCATCTGGTCTCGATTATTGTATAAACTGTTTGTTCTTGATGAGGATTTATCTCAGCGCAACAGTTAAGATATGAAGGTTTGTGATAGATGTAAACAGTTAAAAGATATGTGAATATCTTCCAGAATGTGAATTTTGAATGGACGAAGTACGGGTGATCTTCTTGGAAGATTTACACTGCAAAATCCAAATGGAGCTAGTGTGGTTGACTATGTTATTTCTTCAGAAGAGTCAATAAAAGATATTAACTACTTTCATGTTTATCCTTTCAAACCAGGATTTTGTTTTCAGATTGTCATAGTAAAATTTCATTTAGTCTGAAGGCAGATTTAAAATTTCGTCGATTTTCTTTAAAAGATGAAAACATGCTCATACAAATCTAATGGTCAAAATTTTCAAAAGACTATAAATGTTACCATCAAAAATAAATTATTGTCTTTCTACAGATTTTCAGTATGATGAGAAAGGTATTGACTCTGCATGTGTTAAGTTTGAAATAATAGTTCTTCTGGTTGCAGAAAAGAGTTCGAGCAGGAAAAAAATCTAATCTAAAAGACAAAGTGCGAAGAGTAAAGGGAATTGGTATGATGAAGAGTTGTACGCAAAAGGGCGAAGATCTGAATCATACAGCTTTTGAAATGTATAAAGAACCATTTAACAGATTTCACAGAAATGCATACTATAAATGCTACATTGAGTATCGTAAACTGCTTAAATACAAGAACCAGAAGGTCATTGGTCCTTAAGCGCTCACCTGATGCATACAGTTGACAAAGGTGGCTAAGTGCCAACACTACTTACTTGAAATTCATTATTCGCTTGACAAAAGTCAAAGATATCAAGGTGACAAACATTAGAGTCAAATATGTTGCCTCTCAAATACTGATTTTTTGTGATTTGAAGGTGTCCTAGATTTTGTCCCTCTTTCAAACTTGTATAAGATTTCAAGACAAACATTCTGACCAAGATGCAGAATATTCAATCTCAAAGTGCACACAAAGATTTTCATAAATGTGATCCCTTGACCTCATTTTTGACCCCACTTGACCCAATTTCGAACTTGACATTCGTTTCATAGAGACAAACATTCTAACCCAATTTAATGGCATTTGAGTAAAAAATGTTGGCTCCAGATTGTTGTCAAGGTTTTTACCTTAAGTGATCGATCGATAACCACATTTCCATCTCACTTCGAAGGCAAAATGTGGAACGGTATGCTCACTATAAAGCGCTGAGTCCGCCCAAAGCAACTACATGTAATTCATGTAATTTCAAAGGTATGGATTACTACGCCCGATACCGCTTTGCAGAGAGGCGCAACTCGCGTTTTTATGATTTTAGTTGAGTTGATTGGTTTTCTACTAGTCAGCCAATAATCCATTCGATCATACCGTATAACATTGGTAGTAATGCTGTTTTTCTAAGGGCACAGCTTCGTCGGCTCTTTCTTTTACATCGAATTGAATTCCATAAGAAGTTGTATTTTTATGTGGGAACACAAGAAATTGATAGGGTAAATTTCTCCCTTTCCCACAATATGGTCCACCCTATACTTATACCCCAATATTATTTTTTTAATTTCTTCCCTAGATATATCTCAAATAACACCCATGTTGATTTATTGTCTGCAACCCGTTCTTAGTTGGCCCAGTCTAAAATTTTGTCGTCGGATTAAGGGTTTAAGTATGAGACAAGGCTTTTCTTTTTTTCTAATTTAGATTAATCCATTACAAGAAACAAATGTTTAGACAGGTCCAAATTGTAGAGGGTTGCAGATTACATACAATATGTGGGCAAATTAGTTAAATTTGTAGCAGAAAGGGTAGATAATATTAGGGAGAAAGGAGAAAGTGTTAGTTAGCAGCATTTTCTTCTTTTCCCTATTAGCAAAGTCATGCGTCAAGATCAAATATGAAAGCTATGTATCTTCAACACAGCAGTGATTTTGGAAGTTATAAGTAAGAAATTTTCTGGTATACATAATAAGGACAATGTGAATAATCAAGGTTATATTCCAGAAAATTGACCTCGTGTGTTGTTTCGTCTATTCAGGTCCCTTGCCTACAGTACTATCAGTACTTTGATTTTAGCACAGCGTAGTGATATGCAATCACTGCGTTGAACACACAAAGCACTTCGTATCGCACAAAAGTAGATGACGTATACTAGACCTATTTTCTTGCGCGCGCATGGGCCCAAAAAAGCTACGTCGTTCGGTTTTTGAGTCTATTATCTTTTTCCTAGTCAATTTCCAGGATACAGGGTTGTTTCCTATGGCCTGCTAAACAAAGCCAAAAATGATTAAGCCGAATTTGTGATCCCTTAGACAGAAAAAAATATTTGACCTTTTGATCAACTTTTATGACACGGGTTTGACCCTGCCTCAAATTCTTTGAAGTACATTTTTTTCTAAAAAAAACATGACCCAAGGATCACATTCTTTGAAGTACATTCTATAAGGCATGACCCAAGGATCACACCTATGTTTGGTCAAATTCTGTCAAATAGGTTGATAGGAGAAGATTTTCAATAACAACATGAATTTTCGTATTGTCAGACAGACGGACAGACTGACGATAGACAATGGGCGACCACAATAAATGGTCTTAGGCGTTTCATGCTCAGATGAGTTATAAGAATTCGATAGAATATCAACTACGGATTCTCCCATGGAATTTACTTAAAACAGTATCAGTAAACTCCGAACAGATTTTAGCTCGGCTGTTTTCGTTGAAAACCCGAGGTATCCCTAAAGCCTTGGTGTTACCTTCGTCGTTGTTGTCGTCGTGCGAAAACTTACATTTTCTGATATCTCTGCATGAAGTATAGTAAAGAACATCATAAAATTGACAAGATGACTGTTTCTTGAATGATTTTGGAATGAAATTGAATGAGTATGTGGAGCGAGTTTTGAGTGAAATTAAAGAGAGGTAATCCAGTACCGCTAATTTTGTTCACGATGAACAAAATTCGCGATATTAATTAGCTCCCTTTGATAGAATATGAATACAGGTTCAATGAATAAGTTTCTTTACCTTCACGAACGCGTAATACGCTTTCAAAATTCAGTTTTGTCAGTAAAATCGTGGATTTTTTATGCAGATTCATATTCTGAATGTAGTTGTTGATTTGTTTTATTTTCTATTGTTTTTGGAGCGTTTTCGAATGGTTTGAGTGAGTGGGTGGAAAGAATGGTGGGAGCGCTGGGCGAACAAAAAGCTTCCTATACTACCATGAGGGGATTACTCTAGATGCATTTTGTGCTATTCATATCCGTTTTCGACTAAGATTTTTTATCCACTATCAAGCAACCAACAGCCGAGCTTAGGCATTTGTAGGCGTGCTCTTCCTATAAAATGTTGTCGCACTGACACAAGAACGGACGCGAAGCCATGATAGTAAGCCGCTGACTGTCAGCCAGTTGAGCTAAAATGTAGGTCGGCAGGCAAAATATACTTCAAATTCAAATTTACTCTTCAATTTGATTTTTTGACATAATCAAAATAACATTCTTTTTTTATTCATCCATGATGATACACATTTATACATCCATAATACAATATCATTATAAAGAATCTTAACATTTAGTATGAAATTTCCTTTATGCAAATATTTATTATTTATCAAACTGAGTGACATGAGAAATTGGGCTTTTATTGCTTTTTTGTGATATGACTTGGTTTGGACTTGCGTTTTTGTCTTCCATAATAAAGCTATTTTTTCTACCAGTGACTGCTATTAATTTTCAAAGACGACAATTGGCATTCTTCGTGCAGTATATGATTCAATGCCATTTCCAATAAAATAGTTTATGGGTACATTTATTAGAAATGCGGTAATGGCTTTTGAAACATGGTAACAAACTATGTATTTTTTCCAGCGTTATTCTAAAATATTTAAAGATGAGAAAAACATTCAATAATACAAAATAATGAATACCCGAATTAAATACAATCACGAAAGTTGAAGCAAAAGGGCTAGCGCTAACAATTAAAAATCAGATTATACTCAGAGGGTAAAAGTATCGAAATAAAAAAATATGGTAATGTCAGTTTTTAGTTTGAGCAAATTATACAAATTTCAACATTAAAAAAATAAATAAGGATTTTTGTAAGCAGCCCTTCGTTCAGGATGAAAACGTTAGCGAAGCGTTTTCGATTTGATACCTCGCTTTGCACGTATGTGCACGTGCAAAGCGGGGTATTATCTCAAAGCGCTAGGGAAACGTTTGTACATCCTGAACACAGGGCTGTATAAATGAACCGACATAAACAAGGGCAGGATTTGACACTTTTTCTTTATGTTCTTTGATTTATACAGACATAGTAAATGCAAAAAAAACAGTATAGCTTGTTTTAAGCGACCACAAACGGGACCACCAAAAGGCTCTTATAACACGTTTTCTTTACAAATAAGAAATATATTATTTCATATTAAATATGCAAAATATTGACTCTTATGTTGTTAAAGCTCAATATAATCGTATCATTGAGTTTGAACAACACATGATTCATTTTCAATGAATTTTAGACCAACAATGTCACCTTTTTTAACATATTTTTGTTTAAAGGGGATTTTGAAAACGGTCGCCTAATAAAAATGATCGCTTGATAGACGTGGTCGTTCGAGCAAGATTGACCGGAAAATTGATTGATGTAATTAGATTTCACCAAAATAGGATGTTTTCAGAATTGTAAAAGGGTCAAACTCGAACCCAATCATTAATGAATGCATACCGAGTAATTTTTAAAAAATGCGATTTTTTATAATAATTGTATGTAAGAGACAGATACGAGAGAGGCAGGTAACTACCATTAAGCACATTACGCAAGTGTGTCATACAAATATATCCTCTTTCGAAAAAATGAATGATCAGAACATCGTAGTTATGATGTTTTGATTCTTTCCAAACTCTAAAATCCTTAAAAAACACTTCATCTATCGCCTTCATCCTTTTTATAAGTGGTCGCCTATGAATACTTTTTAAATTTCAAAGTCCTAGTTACGCCTAATACATGGTATAAGATCCTGCATGTTTCTTTTTTTTGGATGACAATATGAAAAACAAAAACACTAAAAAAAAACTCTCACATTTTTTTTACCCTGTTCCCTTGCAGTACTGGCACTAACATATATCCCAAAAATATAAATGAAAATGTCTTCAAAAATCTCTCTCTTTCCTCTCTTTGCAATGTTACGTTCCAATTTTAAATAGAGGTCGTCTTCGTGACCAGATACAAATTTGGACTTAGTTCCATAAAGATTTGGCGAAAATTGTGGCATATGGAATGGAATAGTTGTCATTCAGGCCCCTCCTCCATATTCTTTCCCATTTTCAATTTACTGTGCATCCTTGTTACTAGGCAATTATCCCGACCAGGAATCGTGAAAATTGGGCCAAAACTATTACCCCTACAGTTTAATCAAAGAATTCCCCCTCCCCTTTTCTGTAGGCTTTTTCCATTGAAATGTTCCAGATTAATTAGGGGTTTCTTGGTTTTTCAAAAAACAAATACTCCTAAAAAGTTTCATGAAGATTAGGATAAAAATGGGATGACAAGAGCTAAAACACTTAAATTGTTGATGCCTTTCGAAGCACGACTGACAACGCATGGCACTTATTAATCAGATCGATGAGATTGCCTGATCGGGAAATAGTTGCCTGATCGGACAATTTAAAATTCAGAGAAAAGGAAATCCGTTTGGTTTAGACATAACCTGGATATTCATTAACTTTTAAAACTTTTAAAATGCATGTGTAATGGCAATGTAACTATTGAGAATAAAAAGAGATTTATTGTGATTTGAAACCACTCCCGTCCACTTCAATAAATACTTTCAACGTCTGGGTGAATGAAGATAGACCAAACTACAATGTATCTTAATTTTCAACATGGATCCTGGATCGATGACCTATAGATGTCAAAAAACTTTGGCTAAGCGATTATTAGTCGTTCTTCAATTCATATAAGTACAGACAAGAGAAGTTAAAGCCAGACTACTAAAATCTTTATTTCTCATTGAAACCATATGTTGTGCGTAGTCATTTTAATCGTCTTGACAAGACGATTCCAATGAGAACCCATGACAAAGGTTTTGTGCAAGTAGAGATGAAATAATCTTATTTGAAATCGAAAAGAAACCCTCCATCTGTAGCTCTGCATTTACAAAACGTCTTTAATTACAAATTTCAATTTCGCAAACTCACAAACCCGGTAATGATCATATTGTGCACAGATTATCTCGAAAAGGTCTTTCGCAGATCGTTAATTTCAAGCAAAAAGGTTTGACACAAACAAGTCGATTCAATTAAACAAATATCGCACAGTCTCTAGCTTTTGGGCGTGTACAGAGGAGGAAATAAATTTCTGTCAAATCATGCTGTTTAAAATCGGAAAGTCAATATTTGTAAACTAGCTTGTTCTTCAATAAACTAGTCCAGTTTTTCATGACCCCCTAATGAGTAAAACAGATTGTCTTAAAAACCCAAGTAACCGCAAGGTATGGTCTAAATAACAGTCAGTTATGTGTTCTTCAAGACCCGGACTTATAAAGAAGTCCAAGTTCTGGTTACAGTTTACTACTCGTTCACTAACCTCGTTCTCTGTTGAGAATTCAAATGTGCATGACGTTCTCTTTTCCAAAAGGTCTTTAAGTCCCAGATCTAAAATAGGTTTTATTTGGTCTTCATGATTTTCAGTAGAAACTTGGGTTCCACAGCAATGGTTCCAGCGAATGTCAATATATTCGGGATCTACCAAAGAATACTTTTTAACAATATGGTAAGTAAGCAGCATAGGAATATCGGTTTCCCTCGTTTTATGAAGAAGGTATTCTGAAACTTCTTTGAATGGGATTAGTGCTTTAACAAGAGAGAAAGGAACGTTCCTGCTAACCTTGTTCCTGACAACGACAGTCATTGTGGGAAGTTTACATCGAAAGTTGCTACCCAGTATGATTTTGCCGACAGCATTGCGTTTTATAAATGCAGACATTTCAATCATGAACAAGTCTCGACTTAACTTTGAGTCTGGTGCCAAAAGGGAAACAAAGGAAAACCTTTCTTTCTGGTACGATACGTTGACAATCAGACACCTTCCATTCCAGTCCTTGTCATCACATCTGTACTCATGCGTATTCTCAATATCTCCCTGAAAGTCTAGAGGAAGCAAAATACTGACCCCTTGTCCATCATCTGTGTTGAAGCAGTTGACAGAAACGCCAAACAATGTCCAAAGAACAGGATCATCATTCAGTGATGTGTTTTGGAGGAACACTGCAGTGTTGCTACCCATAACCCATGCACTCCAAACAAAAGTAGAAATCCTCTTAAAAATGGATCCACTTGAGTCAACACAATTGATTAACATAGCCGATAATTTAGAAGTATTCATTTGAAACGATGCTGGTTTTTGAAAGTCAACTCTATCAAATGCTTTGACTACATTTTTCAATGGGAGGATCCTTTTCAAAATCTTAGCTATAAATAATCTCATTTCATCTTGACATCCTGACAACAATATACTGTCCATGAGGGTTACAAAGTTGTTAATTTCTTTTATTTTTTCCAATAAGTACTCTTTTAATTTCCTCATTTCATCTTCTAATGCTGTAATGTGAGTTTGAATCATCTCGGACTCTTTATGCATATCACCTCTTTTAAGCTGGAGTGATTTTTTAATAACATTGTAGACATCTATCGGAAGAAGGGCAGCACTTACAGCGACTCCACCAAAGCGTGCCACATTACCAAATTGGAAAATATTTGCACTGGCAGTGACAGCAGTGTTTGCAGTAGCTCCCGTACCTCCAGCTAGTTTGGGGATATTACCCGTGATTGGCGAACCAACGACCCTTGCGAACCTCAGCATTTTGTTAATATTCATCAGATTCAGGCGTCTTGCCATTGCCATGCCGTTTTTAAATTTATCCATAATATTAGGCAACCCTCTCTTTATCACTTGAACAGAGTTACCCCTTTTCTTGTCAGACTGAATAGCCACCAAATGCTTATCGTTTTCAGAAGAATGCTCACTCAGAGTGCAGTTACTTATTTCTTCGTTGCTTTCTTCGCTTGCTATTTTTCCTCTCACCTGCATCTCTATGACATTTACAACATTTCGCTCTACCTCTTCAATCAATTCTATTAAATCCATAATCTTTTCAGTGCATCCTTTATCGTCGTCATATATTTTCTGGACTTCGGTTAACTTTTGTTTTGTTTTGGAATTTTTTACCATGTTACCCACGACACCAACACCTTTACCAACAACACCAGCATTTACCGCAATGACACCGGGTACAAGCGCTGCCCCTCCAGTAGCAGGTGTGAGAACAATTGCACCAAGTCCTACCAAAACACCACCGATCGAAGTAAGCGATCCAAGAACACTTGCTACATTGGCTCCTCTTTGCAAAGAATCGAGCTCGCCAATTAAAGCTTTTAATTGTGCGATACCCTTCTCTCGACCTTCCAACCACACTGTCAATTCTGGTATATTTGGTTCCATTTTGTGGTCGTTGAGGTCAAAAAAAGGAATGAGTTTCAGTTGTTCATGAGCTGAAAAAAAATTAAATTGAAATGTTGACTTTGTTTTGAGCAAAGAGTTACTTCTAATTGATGGCGAAGACAAAATGTTTATCACGGCCGCCGCCATAGCGCAGTTGGCAGTGCGTCGGACTGTCAATCTAGATGTCCCTGGTTCGATCTCCGACGGCGGTACTCATCCTTTCCGACTATTTGTCTACCACCGATGGGTTGATAATCGTTGGCCTATGTGGCAAAGCAGCTTGAGGCTAGGAAAGGATGTGATGGTGGTACTGGAGTTAGAAATACCAGGAATCCATTGTTAGGTGTTCCAGCCGCCGCGATATGACTGAAACGATGTGAAAAGCGGCGTACAACTCCATTCAAATAAATATCACCTTTATTATGCATTTTTCCGTTTAAAAAAATTGGAGTGTATATTTTCCTGATGGATGCTAATATTTTATGAATTAAATCGCGATAGATGATGAGCGTTACAATCAAGTTTTATTAACAGTATACACATCAAAACAGCCATATAAGTGTTTTTGTTTCCTTGTTTGTTTGTTTTCAAAACTATGAGCTTTGATTTAGGCGCTGAGTCCTTTGCCATAGGTGTATCTTGTATATTTAAAAAGCATATATGCTAGGATTAAACCTGGTCTATTTACTTTCAATTATGTAAGTTGAGTAGACCTTACGATTTAAGACAAGTATCTACTTTTGTTTGAAGGGTATAAATTGAAAATTCTTAAGTGATGTTTTTAACCTGTTTAATCTATTTCAAACAATGACACTGGAATGTAACAATTAAAGTAGGTAACGCACCGAGCGCATAAGCAGAGGAGATCCATTCAGAGGAAACGATCTCCAGCCCTAACTGAGTCGACTTTCTCCATATATGCTATCATTCGCCAATTTACTAAGGATATGTCTTTCTAATCTGCATATCCACTGCAACTAACGTTCCTTTAAACCGTTACATTACTTCCCCACCCCTAGAAGACTCGTCCCGAGTCCTGGCCAGGGAGATCCGTAGCTAAGGCAACTCCGGTCTGGCAGTTATCATTTTCCCACCGCTTCTACCGATAGTAACGCAACGAGCTCATAGACAGACGCGATCTATCCAGAGAAAAAGATCCCCGACCCTAAGCGGGTTGACTATGTCTATATAGGTTACCATTAGCCATTCTGAATAAGGGTAGGTCTCTCTTATTTGCCTATTCACTGCAACTTGCACACCTTTAAACCGTTACATATAAATCTCACGGCCTCATCTCATCTATCTTTAACAGTGATCATTATTTTTCTGAAGTCTGTTCTTATGGCAGTCTCGGATTTAAGCCACTGAATATTTGAGCAGAGCACCATGCACCTTTAGCCAGACAGAATACTAAAAGTAATTATACGTTCTTTCATTGTACGTAGATATATTTTCATCTGATTAAGTATCGTGCCAAAAATTCGCCAAATATTTGTTATGCCGAAACTATGGATCTTAAATCTAATGCTACCTATTATGCTACTAAAATACTGGATCACTGGTTCGATACAAATGCACTCATCGAAAGGTTTGACATACAAGAGGGCCTAAATCGCTCACCTGGGTTAACTGTTTTAGATCTGACCTCTTAACATCTTTAATAATCCCACTTCCTTTCAATCTTGTCTGGGATTTCATGAAGACAATAATTTCAACCAATTACAGGTTGATTGATCCAGAAATGTGGCCTCTAGAGTGTCTACAAGGGTTTTTTTTTTTCTAAAATTTGGCATCGTGACCTAGTTTTGACCCCACTTGACCCAATTTTTAATTTAACTCAGATTTCACCAAGACAATCAAATTTCAGGTTGATTGACTCAAAAATATCGCCTCCAGAGCGTCTACAAGGTTTTTTCTAAAAAATTGACCTTGTGACCTTTTTGTAGACCCCACTTGACCCATTTTCGAACTCATAAGAGATTTTATCAAGACAATTAATCTGACCACATTTCAGATTGATTGACCCAAAATATGGCCTCTAGAGTGTCTATAAGGTTTTTCTAACATTTGACCTTGTGACCCAGTTTTTGACCCCACTTGACCCATTTTTAAAGTTTGCTAAGATTTCACTTAGACAATTTATCTGACCAAATTTCAGGTTGATTGGGCCAAGAATATGACCTCTGTAGTGTCTACAAGGGTTTTTCTAATATTTGACCTTGTGACCTAGTTGTTGATTCCACTTGACCCAATTTTTTTTTTTTTTTTTTTTTTTTTTTTATCTCGGCTTAGATTTCATCAAGACAATTTATCTGACCATTTTCAGGTTGCTTGACCCATTAATACGGCCTCTAGAGTGTCTACAAGGTGTTTCTAAGAATTGACCTTGTGACCTAGTTTTTGACCCCACTTGACCCATTTTCGGACTCAATGGAGATTTTATCAAGACAATTACCCAGACCAATTTTCAGGTTGATGAGGCAAAAAACCATGGCCTCTAGAGTGTCCACAAGATAAATGTTGACGACGGCCGACACACGACGGACAACATAAGACCACAAAAGCTCACCTTGAGCACCTTTTGCTCAGGTGAGGTTTAAACATTAAAGAAAGGAAAAAATATACGGTTTCTCTGTCTGACCAATAAGTGAGTAAAATCTACAGTAAAATTTTATGTAAATTGCAAGTAATTTATGATAAAATAAGTTAGAAACCTGCAGAAATTGATGATGGTCCTTAACTGCTTTCCTCAACCATATTACAATGCGTCCCAGACTCCAATAATCCCCAAACTCGTAGTTAGGTCAAACTCAGTTCTCTACTTTCGATTTAAACAAGATTTTTTCCAATTAACTTAATCGCTATTTTAACGTACAGTCGTATTTTCATCAAATTAAGACACGCGTTATAATCATTCGTTTAATCGCTTTCGTGCTGAATACTAAATAACATGAACAATCTACACAAGAAATTCGTTATTTGTCGTGTTCTTAGAATTTGCACAGACGTGTTACAAGGACTTGCGCAATTGAGTTAACCTTAATTCGAAGCCTTATCGGAATAACGTTCGTCCGTAAATTTCACGCAAATAAATTACGGGACCTTCCGGGTGACATTTGATAAAAATTTTAACAGTGGCCTTTTCCGACTAGGACTACTTTTCCTTCCATTCAAGCAAATATGACGCCAAAAATGTGGTAGCCGCCGTTTCAATTGTCTTAGTATTGATTTATAGAGTCCATGGAAATCTTTGTATTCAATAAAAGTCATGTGCCTTAAAACTTGCTTCACGCACATAAGTAACAGTTAAATTAGCTTCCCAATGTATCCTTACTAAAATCACTCTCTTCTCTACATGCATATATAATACACTTAAATCAAATATCAACTTATTATCAACATTGCCACTCTCTAATTCTGACAAATGCTATATGGAAAACTAACCGACAAAGTCAAAGAAATAGAAGATGATATGATGTTTATTTCAGTGTAAGATTGATTTAACTTTCATCTGGCTAAACAAATCTTAATTGTGATAACATCTTCAAATTAAAAAAAAAAGACAGCTAAAAACTCCAATTTACATATAAATAAAGATAAAAAATGTTTTCAACACACAAGGCAATCGGCTTTAAACTATGATACTTTGCACGACACATAATACTAAGATCATTCCGCACAAAAAATGATTAATTAGAGTACTGAACTAAAAATAAGCCCTGTGTTGTGGGATAGTTGATTTTACAAATAATTAAAAAAGGAAGTACCAACAATCTTCTCTATCTCGACAACAAGGCACATATCTTTCAAATATTGATCACAGAATTACCATAATGGGTACCCAGTTTTTGCTTTAGCATTGGTCTCTTTTCTGTCAAAATGATTCAAATTATTACCCTGAAATTGAAATAACCCAGCAAGCACAATATATTTTGGTCCTTATGGGCAGAATCTGGGCCCCTTTGGGTGTTATATTTGAAAATACTATCCATAAAGGGCACACATACTAAGGACCCATGTGACTATTTTCTTTGTACATATGGGATCTGAATAGACGAATTGCTGGCAAACTAACTTATTGGCCCCATGAGGGTTCCCCTTTAAAAGATTCCACTTATAGGACCCGCTAGGTGCCCAAATATCTATAAACTCGTAAAAGCGTGTTATTATTGGATTTTTCTTCAATTTGTCCTCCTTTCGATCAAGCCTTACACAATACGAAAGTTTTACAAGACAACTGCAAACAAAAACCTGTCTGTGTATCATTAATATGGGTACCATATGGGCCCCATATAGCATATGTGTTCTATATCACTCTACTTTGGATCTGAATGCATTTAGATATTACAGCGAGTGTGACAAACAGTGGCTGCCTAGACTCTTATCTAGTCCATGGCATTTATAAGTTTTGCAACGCAGGACCAACTTCATATTTCTTTCCGTATTCTTTCTAACAAAAACTTTAAGTCATTTATAGATAATTATAATATAACTTAAACACAAATCTTTGAAAGTAATTACATGTGTCAAATAATTTTAGCATTACAAGGCCTTGAAAACTTTGGAAATGTTCAAGATTTGAGCAAATTGTGCTATTATTATATTCTGACTTTGTGGTATTTCTATAATACACCAAATACTTGGGGATATCCACTAATCTAATTTTTTCACTAGAGAGAATAAATAAAGGTTACATGGGTACATTTTTAAAGGGATGTAGTTCCCCTTTTTCATATCCACTTATCCCTTTCTTCATTAGACCAGATGTGTATTCCTTACATAGTACATGAAGGTTATTTACAACATGCCCTGCATCGTATACCAAAATCATTTTTCTAGCAAATCAGATTATACCACTGACTCGCAATATATAGTGTCTTTGGGTGTACATTAATAACAAAACACAAGAAATGAAAGAAATGAAAAAAATATACATATGATAACAAAAAATCGAATGTTTTATTTTGTTAAGTAGATTGATAGGCAAAATAAAGTGCATACATAATGTTTTTAATAAAAAACAGAGTTTTGCCAAAACATCGATCTAGGTAATAGATTTATTGGTCTGTAAGGAACTAATTCAGATATACGTTCTAATGTACATTGACTATTTCTAGGTTATGTAAATATACATGTATACGAATCCAGGCATACACAAAGGAAACACTTTAGAGTAAGCCAATTGACTTGAGTCCGGAATCATAAGACACAAGTATATACAGTTCTACAATAACGATGAGTAGCAGAATATGTTCTTTGTTTTATCAACTTGGCAGTATTTTCAATATGTTCAAGATTTAATTCAATAGCGGATGCCCAATGTGCTTTTTACGACAAGGTGAAAGATTATGGGATTTTCTACTGAGTGTGTTAAATGAACACGTGTGTTTCATTTCAAATATCTTCTGGTTATATGTTTCATAGACATGGTGTTAAAACCGTATGTGTTTAAATGATCTTTGTACATTTATGGAAGATAAGAATAAAACGGATGTGTCTTATCCTCGGCTGGCGACCAATATCCCATAATAAATCTACATCTCAAATTTATGGTCGCCCAAAAGAAGTTATGATTTTCGTAAAAAAAGTCATGTGTTCGGAAACGTTTTTTTTAAAACCGAGACTATCAAAAAATACAAATGTGATTTGTCACAAGAAAATTACAAAAAAAGGAATTAAATTATGTAAGTTGTTAAGCTATTATTATAATAGAACATCCCTGCGTTCACGATGCAAAAAAAGAAAATCTGTGAACATTAAGAAATTGTACCCTGCTTTGAATGTAAGTACATGTGCAAAGAAGGTTATTATTTGTCAAACTATTCGCGCAGGCTTATATCCTTGTCGCAAGGCATGGTTATTAGTTTAAAAACTATAAGACTGAGGGATTAAACAACAATTGAACCAATCATCGCAAACGAAAATGGTCTCTATAAACTCTTGATGAAAATAAATATCTATAAGGCATCAGGGACAAATAATATTCTAAAAGAATGTGCACAAGAACTAGCCCCATCTCTGCTGATAATAATGCAAAAATCGATTGACACAGGAGGAGAGCTACCCAAAGACTAGAGGCGGAATGAAAACATCTCAAGAATTTTCAAGAAGGGAGATAAACTTCTGACAGAAAATAACAGGCCAGTATCCCATTACATCAGTTCCTTGTAAGATACTTGAACATATCATCTGTAGACGTTTTCTTAAACGTCTTTTACAAAAACACATTCTTACAGACCTCAACCTTTGATTTATATATAATGAGATTGATTTAGGATATTCTAGTGAAACCCAACTAACAATAATAAATGACATCTTATCTGAAAATAACAAAGGGGAACCAAGTCGATGCTGATATCCTAGATTTTTTAGAAAGTCTTCACACTGTACCACATGATAAATTGTTACACAAACTCTACCAATATGGAACACATGGAAACATTAACAAATTATTATCAAACTTCATAACAAAAAGAACAATGAGAATAGAAGTTGATGGCGGAAACAACAGTGAGGTGAGGTATATAGGATTAATGTATAGTGCTTTTGTGAAAATCACCATTAATATTTGTAATTGACAGTGGTATCAAGTTTCCAGTCTATGGGACTATTTGATCCAATTCTCCGGCTACTTGATACCGGCATCTAGCAGTCGAAGCCTTACCCGTCAAAATGGCGACCAAGCATGTCTTTCGTAATTTTTGCTCCTTTAAACATCTAGCTATCTGTCCGACGAGATACTGCAACCACCAGACTCGTGCTATAAGTTCTTATTCTATTCTGTTCCAAAAGCCACAACCAGGAGGGGGGAAGAAAACCTACGTACGTGACAAACCACACATGAATGTCGGCACGATTGGTCATGTCGATCACGGAAAAACGACCTTGACTGCAGCAATAACGAAAGTGTTGTCTGAATCCAAAAAGGCTACTTTCATGAAGTACGATGAAATAGACAGAGCACCAGAGGAGAAAAAACGGGGGATTACAATCACTGCTACTGTTGTAAAATATGAAACAGAGTCCCGACATTATGGGCATGTAGACTGCCCGGGTCATAAGGATTACATCAAAAATATGATAACAGGTGTGTTTATTGGCTTTACAGTCAAACTCGCCTCTAGTGAATTGCCATCAAACCAGCCCCTGTAAAATAGACCCAAAATTGGTCAAACTGGCCCAATAATTGATTTTCTATCCTGTAAACAAACCGGCCCTAAAATATAAGAAACAATTATCCTGCTGTGCCCTCTTTCCGTGAGTGACTATATTTCCGTAAATTGTCAATTACAGTTACCAGGGGTCAACACTTACTCCTGAGCTTTAGGAGTCAATTGGACTCCTAACACATGAACTCAAGGAGTCCAAGCTCAAATTAAGAAGTCCAAATTTCCTTAATGGGAGAACATTGTGGAAAAGTAGAAATTGCTTGTTATAAGCAATTTCTTCTTTTTCTCAATGTTCTACCAAAGAAGAGGGTTTTTTTTGTCTAAACAATACAGGATGCAAGCAAATGTTTCCTTCAACAAGTTGTGTGCACTTGTTTCTCAAAGTGTTTCCTTTCAACCCTTGGAGTCCAGCGGACTCCTTACTTGCAAATCAACTTGCAAATCAAAGGAGTCCAACTGGTACACAAGGAGTCCGGGACTCCCCTTAGTAGTGTTGTATAATCGGACAAAAATCGAATTGAATCGGAAACTGCTTTCGATTCAATTATTGATTAATAATCAAAACTGATTTGTAAACATAGAAATGTTTTTTCTAAACTTTAATAGGGTCAAGATTTTTATTTACTTGGAACAAGAATATACTCAAAAAAAACTAAGTTAATTCCTAATTTCTCATTGAAATAGATTCCAGTCAGGGTCCAAAGAATCCACTCGTCCGCTCGTATTTACGAGTAAGAAATCATGGAGGACGAGTGGAAATTCTAAGTCAGTCTTCGGAAAGTTCCGCCCGGACGAGTGGAGAATTAATGACACTAAATAACAATGCCAAGTGTCTGGGTAAATTCGGATAAAAGAAAGAAAAGGGGCTACAAACAAATTAAATGATGATAGAAGTTCGCAACAACTGGAACTGTTGACAGCCATGTACTTTGATTTCTAAGAATAAACTTCCGGTATTGGCATGATATAACCTGGTACCCAAACATCGTATATTTATCGATCCCCAAAACATGGAAATAATCGCGAATTCAAAGGTTTTTCACGTGTTTTGATTGTATTTAACACTTCTTTAATCGTATATAGACACAATCTCTGAATTGAACATGAAAAATCCGCAATATTGTATGTTATTTCCCTTGTCCTAATCATTTTACTGGTATTTAAACTCCGAAGTTAAAGTTATTTTGACGTCATAGATTTTGTCTTTTTGTTCGTCTGCACTCTAAAATAACATCCTCAGATATAAGTAAGTTTTTTTTTTTTAAAGATCATTTACCAATCGTATGGCAAGTGACATTCAAAGCAGGACAAGTAACTTTTTCAAGTGACTTGCCCTGCAGGACGAGTGCCTTTTTCTGAATTCTTTGGACCCTGCAAGTCCCTATATCCATCAATCTGGTTTCTTTCAAGTTACAGTTTTACCAAGCATCAAATAAAAGATGCTTATTTTATGCTTGGTGAACTTTCAAAGTGAAAACAATAACAACAACAACAACAACCAATTAATCGATTTTCCAAGATCAGAATCGATAATCGAAACTTTGGAGAGAATCGATCGATTAATCGATGTTTTCCAATTATTGTTACAACATTACCCCTAAGTGTCGAACCTTGGTTACTTACTGTAATTGGATTAATGTTTTCAATATATTTTGATAAAAGATCTAGAATAACAAGGTTTATTGCACGATGTTTGAAAACGACAAGTTTGGAACAAGGTCTCCTTTTAAATTTAAAATTGTGACACTTCTAATTAACATTCACGGAAATATGGTACACCAGGATAAGGCCGATAACTATCAAGAAACATTTTACAACATTGTAAATTGATTTGATGTTGACATTGGCTCTTAGGGCTGCAACGTCACTGAAAAATGGTCCCATATGATGTAATATTAAAAATACTACCATTCAGAATTCAACCTAACTTCATTAGATTGATACCTAGAACGTGCATTTTCAGATTTGTTTGTAAAATTGGTAAAACTATTCTTGTGCATTTTCGATATTTGAAGTAAAAGGCTGCTTCTTAGTAGGATAAACCATAGATATCTAAATGAGATTTTAAAGCTCGTGAATATTAATTTTTTTCTATCTATTCAGCTTCTTCTGAAAGTCTCACCACTTCTCCCCATTTTGAAAACTTCTCCCAATTTTCAGTCAAGGGAGAAGTGACTTCTCCCTGAATTTGTAGAGTCTGCAGAGCCCTGTTAAACTTCTCTGAAGAATTTAAATTAAAATTTCATAGAACTTATTACAATCATTATGTTACCCTTTCAAAATCAGCTTGGTTTTACGGTATGCCCAAGCTTTCACTTAGACTAGTCTTACAAATGAGCTAGATCTTAGCATATAACTTTTTAACCCTTGTCATGCTGAATAAAAATCTTTTCTAAATAAATGTTAAATTAAAGTGCTAAAAGCACAGGATGTTACCAAACTTAAGTGAGTATTGATTTCAGAAATGCATTGTTTTACACCTTTCTGTTTAAAAATGAAATTCAGGCAGTAGGAACTAAGATCAGACTGCACATATGTGCAGGCTGATCTTTGTCTATACCTGTCAAAGCAGGAATATTCCGGGTTCAGCATGACAAGGGTTAAAGCAATTTAATTTCACAGGTCATAGACTTCTGAGGAGAATTTGGCATTGGAGCAATACATGACTTCCTGGACCTCTTGCTTATTAATGCGAATTCAAAGCTATTTCCTAGTCAAAGTTAAAGAAAGGGTTTGATATGTATCGACACTACTTACTTTTTGCCACTTGCCTAAAGGACCTGTAAGTCTGAAACATAACAGGTCCTTCCTGAAAACAACAGGTCCTGCATAAAAACCATTTTTGACTTTTTAGCAATTTAAAGGATAAATTTCAAGGAAAACATTGTTGGAAAAGAAGAAATTGCTTTTGACAAGCAGTTGCTTCTTTTTCTACAAGTTTTTCCATATGGTAATGCAAATTTCAGTGTTGGAAAGACAAGTATATTTCAAAATTGGACAGATTTGAAATACTTAGTTCTGCCATTTACAACAGGCCTGAAAGACCTGCAGCATGGTTACATCCACCAGTCCTCCCTAAAATTCCACAGGTTTGGGCCTGAGGACTAGTGTTAGTGTCGATCCCTGTGTATCAATATTTGGGTTCAAATTCAGAAGACTGTTTAAAACAGTCTTCATTTTTTTCTGAAATTGGATCCCAGAAGGTCAATGGGACTCATATCAGTTAGTTCTGAGGGTCCAAGTGACAAATTTTTGAGTTGCAGACCCTAGAAACTTGTGTCCCTTAAAATCCTATCTGATGCAAGTCCTGTAGACACTCTGGGGCTCGACTTCAGAAAAAGAATTGGCAACTGTTTTAAACAGACTTTAAATATTTTCCTGAAATTTAGTGCTAAATTCTTCCATTTATCAAACACTTTCTATATCATTAACCAAGATATCGCCTAAAATTCACATTAAAAAAAATTTTTTTCTTGAAAGAAATGTTTTACATCGTAAGAAAAGACTCCAAAACATTAAGAAATGACCCCGCAAATAGAAATAATTGCTTCCTTTGGACCCAGTTTTGAAGATGTCTGACTAATACCCTTTATTATATGACCTTCGTCGCGGGATTGAAATAACACGGTTGAATATTGTTGATATTACACGGGTAAAGATATTACAAGGGTAATATTACACTAGTGGAAAAACTATGCAAATGATCTCAGAAAGAATAGCATCGCTATTTTGTAACAGCGAAACTGACGTCATTATGTATATATTGTGACATCAGTTTTAAACAACGTTACAAGTTTCACGGAAAATTGAAATGTTGAATTTCAAGAATTTTGACGATTTTTTGCAAAATTTCGGGTCATGTTTCAAATAGAATATAAAATTTGTGGTCATGGAATACAGAATTTATTAAACTCATCATTTTAAACAGATAAAAACTTGGCGCAGCCTTGTTTTTATCTGTTTTTAGATGACTTGTTTAACAAATTCGGTATTTCATGACCACTCATTCAATATCCTCTATGTATTGTTGCACTTAGTCAAGTTATTAAACTTACTTTCTACTTCAGGCACAGCTAGAATGGATTCCTGTGTGTTGGTTGTTGCTGCCACTGATGGTGTAATGCCACAGACACGAGAACACATTATTCTCGCCAAGAATATCGGAATTGAAAAAGTCCTGGTTTTCATCAATAAAGTAGATGCGGCAGATGCCGAGATGGTCGAGTTAGTGGAAATGGAGATTAGAGAACTTTTAACGATGCACGGTTACAATGGCGATGAAACACCAATCATAGCTGGCTCGGCTCTGAAAACACTTGAAGGGACTGACGACGAAATTGGTAAAAATAAAGTGCTTGAACTGTTGAAATGTATGGACGAATATGTGCCCACTCCGACCAGAAAACTAGACTTGCCGTTTAGTTTACCAATTGAAGGTCTAATAATGATCACTGGACGGGGTTTAGTTGTAACAGGTGTGTTGGATCAAGGTATCATAAAGAAAGGAGCTGAGTGTGAAATATTGGGATACGGAAGGAAAATGAAGTCATCTATAGCTGGTATAGAGATGTTTAACCAGAGTTTAGACCAAGGTGAAGCTGGAGACACGATGGGCTGTCTCGTACGGAACGTGAAGAAGGACGATGTCCGACGTGGGATGGTTCTCGCCAAGCCGGGGTTATACGAGCTCTGTAACCATTTTATTGCAGAGGTGTATTTACTTGGAAAAGATGAAGGAGGGAGAAAAGTTCCAGTGTTACCACACAATCAGTTTAATTTTTTCAACAGGACATTTTCAGGTGCCGTGGACATAGAGATTCCAGACAGGGAAATGGCGCTTGCGGGTGAAAACGTTAAATTCAGTTTGAAGCTTCAGTACCAAATGCCGTTGAGTATAGGTGACAGGTTTACTCTTCGGGATGGTAATGGCACAGTCGGATATGGCGTCATTACGGAGTTTAAACCAAACATAAATTATGAAGAATACAAAGAGGAAGTGAGGAAGATGAAAAAGAAAAAGCAAAAGGAACAAGCAGCTGCCTCTGCTCAGTAAATAGACTTGTCCTTGTGTTTGGAATTGGAGAATCATTGACTTATTAACCCTTGTCATGCTGAATAAATTTTGGCTAAAAATTTGCATCAAAATCTCAAAGGGCATAACGCACTGAAAGTACCAACTATAGGTCAATTTTTATTTGAAAAACTAAATCTATTGACAATTCTGGTTTGAAAGCAAGAAACAGGTGGTAAAGACTAACATCAGACTGCACATATGTGCAGGCTGATGTTTGTCTATAGCTCCTGCCAAAGCAGGAATATTCCAGGTTCAGCACGACAAGGGTTAACAGTGGAATTTTTGGGGTCAAAACAAGACAAAAAGAGTAACTAAATTATGAGTAGAATTTTGCTGGTTAAGAGTCAGCTGACATTTTCTTGTAAAGACTTAAATTATGCAAATTATTTGTACAATTTTATATCCAGTAAAATAGATACTTTACATAAAACCAAAATTTGACCCTTAGAAATTTCTCTCAGGGGGTTTTATGAAAGGCCTATGGGAGAAATTTTAAAGGGCAAATTCTTATATTTTCTGATTTTGGGGGGCAAAACCCTCTTTAACTGGTAAACACGAGTCCTGGTAAATACTTCAATTACATTCTATTCTCTAATAGGAATTTAGCTATGTAAAGATGGTGTTTTCTTTGTTTAATGATAACTCTTATTCCTCCGTGTTTAAATTTGAGCCTGTGCATGATATTTCCAGCAATTTCAAATATGCACAAAGCAAAGACTCGGACCAGCCTGTGCATTCACACAGTCTCACCAGAGTCTTACTATGTTTTTAGTAGATAGAAAAGGTCTCAAAGTTTCAGTAGACCATGAGGTAACTTTATATTTACAGTATGTGGCTGTCTATGCTACTCAATGTTTGAACCTCATGAATGTTTCAAATTGGTGGAAATGTCACGCACAGGGTCAATTCATTTTAAAATAAATGCAAGTTTTTGGGACATTTCAACCTGTCTTGCTCCAGTATTTCCCATAATAATTAAGTAGAAAGCAAGCAGTAAAAGCTAAGGTCAGACTGCCTGTCTATGCTCAGAGCTACAGATAGAGGGGGTATTTTGGGTTTTAGATAAAACTAATTTAATTTTCCGAGCACAAACCCTATGTTGTTGGTACTCATTGGAATTGTCTTGTCAAGACAGTTCCAATGAGTACCAACAACATAGGGTTTCATTGAGAAATAAAGATTTTAGACTTGCTTTACCCCCTCTTATCTGTACCCCTGAATGCAGGCTTGTTTTGGTCTATACTGTCCTCTGTTTCCTGCTTTGTGTAAAGCAGGAAAATAGTGAAACGTGATGAGAAAGGTTAAATTGATTGAACAACTCTTAACTTTTCCATTTGGCATGGGTACTGAATTGAATTGACTCAAGTGTCCAGCTCATTGGCCAAATGGTTAGCATGTTGAACTCATAAATCTCCAAGCCCCACTGGAGGTGGGTAGTGAATTTGGACAGGGCACATTGTAGTCAGCCCAACCAGCAAAAAAAAGTGGTAGTGTTTTAGAACCCACTGCCTCTCTCATCAGTGATTTAAGATTAGAGATTAAGAGATGATGCAGAATTTTGCACAATGTGACTTATGTCTTATAAATTAATGCTTGTAATGATGTGCCTGGAATATTCTGGTTAAGGCAGGAGTTATAGACAAAGGTTAGCCTGCACACATGAGCAGTCTAATCTTAGTAAATAATACCGATTTTCCTTTCTTAACCAAAAAAGTTTAAAATTTGTATTTCCAAACTAATAACTTTCTCACAAATGGCACTACCTGTGCTTTCAGTACTTTGATTTGAACTCATTTTTGTCAAGATTTTTGTTCAGCATGACAAGGGTTAAAAGCAGAATTTTCAAATTTCAAGAAACAATGTGGAAATAGAAGAAATTGTTTGTCAGAAGCATTTTCTTCTTCTTCCTCACTGTTTTTTCATACAATTAACTCCTTATACTGCTTAAAAATAAAGTTTTCTATGAGGACCCCTTATTTTCTTGGAGGACCCGTAAGATTTAGGGCTAAAAGGTCCTTGTGGCTTGTGACAAAAAAAAGTTAGTGTCAAACCCTGATGCATATTGGATGATGTTCATCTAAATTGTGCACAGAACCATGAGTAAAGAAGTGCTATCATTATTTGTACTTCAACATTAAATAAAAAAGTTGTGTTAATTGTAATTCGATAGTTTTATCTTTTCCTCTTTTATTTAGGATTTTACTCTTACTTCCTTGAGTCCAGTGGACTTCTGAATTTAGATAATCCAGAGCTACAGATAGAGGGGGTATTTTGGATTTCAAATTTAAAAATTTCATCAGTAATTCCTTAATCAGATCCAATCTTGTGGATACTCATTGGAATTGTCTCAACGAGACAATTCCAATGAATACCCATAACATATGGTTTCGTTGAGAAATAAATAATTTAGACTGGAGTTGGCCCCCGCTTTCCTGTACCTCTGAAGCTATCAAGGAGTACAAATTTATCTTTGAACTTTCACCGATAAGTGGATAATTTTAAGCCTAGGTTGGATAGCAGCTGCAGGCTAGGAAAGGATGTAATGGTAGCACTGGTATGAGAAATCCATTAGGAGCTCGACCAACTGCCATATGACTGAAAAAAATGTTAGAAGCAGTGTTGAACTCATTCAAACGAATAAACAATTCAAGGTGCTCAAGCCAAAGGACTCACCAACATGCCCTAAACTTCAGGAAAAGCCATTTCTGTGACAAGCACTTAGTTGGGGTTTATGACAGTTCTTGTTTTGAATGCTCCAAGGTCAAGGTCACAGCTCAAGGTCAAATGTGATTTTGAAGGATCAGCACCAGTTCTGGGAGAACCATCTAGTTTAGCTCCACGGGGTCTGTGGGCTAGTGTTATGGCAATGTGTCTGTCGATGCATATATCTGTGTACTTTTACAGTGGACATTTTCTCCTCAGAAACTAATAAATAGATTGCAATCAAATTTCATAGGAATAATCCTTGGGTGATCTTCATGAAGATTTCTTTGGAGAATTTGAACCATTTCGAAATTTCACTGAAACGAAATTTTGAGTGACAACATTCGACGTTGCCAATGCTACTTATGTTTGTCACTGTAGAGGCAATTTCTGTTATAAGGTAGAAACTTTGAAATCATTATTTTAGAAACAGAACTCTTGATTTCAACCAAATTTCATTTGAGTGATCCTAGGGTGACCCCTTATTAGACTGCAAATAATTATTCATTGTGATCTGATGGAAATATATGGGCAGGGATCATTTCTATACATGTTAAAATGTGAAGTATTTGAAAATTATTTTCTTCAAAGCTAAATGATGGATATCAACTAAATTTTTATGCCCCCGATAGGGAGGCATCATAAATTTGACTTGTCCGTCCGTCCGTCTGTCCGTCCGTCTGTCCGTCATTCCGTCCAAAAACTTTAACATTGGCCATAACTTCTAAATCAAAGCGGTGTCGGGGGCATTGTCATCTTACAGTGACAGCTCTTGTTCTTGGATATTCCTAGTGTTGACTTTTTATCATCCTACACCGAATGGTTGTGATCTGATTGAAAATATTACTTTTATGAGTGAAGGTCACTTTCCTATTTAATGTACGTGTTCATGTACAGTAAAAATAAAACTCATTTTATAATATGACCTATGTCGCGGAAGTTTTTTGATATTACACGGGTGTTAAAACACTAGTGGAATAAATATGCAAATAAGCTCAGAGCGAATAGCAACGCTATCTTGTAACCAGGAAAATGACGTCATAATGTATATATTGTGACGTCAGTTTTAAACGGCGTTATAAATTTCGCGGAAAAATTGAAATGATGAATTACAGGTATTTTGAGTATTTTTCGCAAAAAGTTGGGTCATATTGTAAATAGAATATCAAATTCGTGCTCATTAAATATCGAATTTATTAAACTCGTCATATAAAACAGATAAAAACTCGTTTAATAAAATCGGTATTCCATGACCATTCATTCAATATCCTCTATTTATCACCCATGGCTGACAAGCAGTGTCCACTTCTTTGTCTAATGCATAACTCTGTCACCTTTTGTCCGATTAACTTGAATCTTTGCAGTTAAGTTCCTCTCGTCATAAAAGAGTGCATTGCATAAGATTCGTCACTCTACATAGCTAATTTAATTTATCTATTTCAATCTATTTTTTTAAACGCCCGTTGAAAGACGGGACATATGTGCTCACCTGTGACCTCTGGCACGTGACTGACATCCACTTCTTCGTCCGAAGCATTAGTCTGTGACCATATGTTTGATTGACTTGAAACTTGGCAGTTAAGTTCCTCTCGTCATAACAGAGTGCAGTGCACAAGATTCCTAGCTAATTTGTTTTAGTTACTTGTGATCACCTGTGGTGGCTGGCGTCCAATTCATAACTAAGATACTTTATAACCGATTGTATTGCATCTAGGCATTTATATTAAGATTATAATTGAATCTAGGCATAGAGATCTATATTAAGATAAAGGAATGCAGTGCACAATACCCAATGACTACCTAGCTTACCCTATTTCTTTGGATGGATTTTGATATGTTGGAAAGAATTTCGCATAAGAGTTGTTTCTCTCGTTTTATAGAAAAAACAAAACATTGTTCTCTGTTAAAAACTATTATGAGAATTAACACTGCGTAATAAAACAGGCGCTTCAACGCCTCTAGTTCTCGAGGTAACTCTGGATGGGCAAGACATGGTTGTTGCTATAGGTCCATGTATGTGTGGTAGAGTTTTAAGGGATACCGATTTTGAGCGTATGAGACCAAGATAAGTAGCCAGGAGCCTGTTTTACTAAACGTCTTACGAAAAAAAAAAAAGATCGCAAGTCAAAATCTCAAATCGTACCTTGTGTTTTAATTTTTTGTTAGGTTCTGCCTTGCAATATTTCATTGGAATCGTCTGAAGGAGACGATTGCAATGAGATAATGCATGACAGAATTCTTTGTTTAGTTACTACTGTAGAAGCAACTTTAATTTTTGACTTGCGCAAAAAAATGATAATAAGATATTTAGTAAAACAGGCCCATGGACCGTCAAAACTATATGATACGAGTCCAATAGACTCTCTAGGGATCACATTCAGAAAAGAATTGAATGCTGCTTTAAAAGGTTGTCAATTCTGTCATGAAGTTGAGCCCCAAATATTAATATACTCCCATCAAATTCTTTACCGTTAACCGGGGAATAGCTCTAAATTTACATTATTCAAGACTAAGGCATATATGACATTCGGAACATTACTCGGCCATTTCCGTAAACTGCAACATACATTGGATGTATGTAAGGCGGATGGGTATGTAACCAAATCGTGCATTTTGTTAGGCGGAAACAGTGTGAGAAAAATTAGCACTGTAGATTTATACCTTTTACTGTAAATTACAGCTGAAAAATCTTAATTTTTGAGAATGACGAACCATTCTCAAGAATTATGATTTTTCAGCCGTTATTTAAGAATCTAAAGATATTATTATAAGGTTACGATGGTTTAACGCCTGTGACTTAAACGAGTATCGTTGACGACGTAGAATGTTTTCACTCAAATTTCGAGGGCTAACGCCATTTAAACTGACGTCATCGAGTTTTTTTCCAAGGGTTTCCCGTAATTTTTCAAAATAGTCCGTCTATTTACATCCGAGGTTGATCGTGAGATTGGCCGAGTGGTGTTCCGAATGGCCTAAATGGAATAGTCTACATCTATAGCAGGGACTCACAAAATTTAAGACAGGACCCCTAAGATCCCAACAATTGAATCTTTTGAGCCACATTTTGTTGATGTCGGACTAAAATCCTGGAAAGTGTGAGCACCTGTCCAATTTTGTCCTGCCATAATTACATCTACATTTTTGGATAGATTTCAAATTTAACTTAGTTCATTGTATCCCGTCATGAGAACATGTGCCATCTGAAAGATTTTTTTTATGACGGCGGGAAGGTAACAGCTAAATGTCAAATGTTAAAATTAAGCTTTTCCATGCAGAGCTCTTATATTTACATTAGGAATTTAAATGAGTTTGGTACTTTAATCCTGTGGATTTCAAGAGTTTAGCACACTTTTTCGTGTGAAGATTTGCTATTTGAAAAAAATTATCTGCTAGATCGTCGATCAAGATCACTGCTCAAGGCCAAGTCTTAAAATTAAGCTAATCCGAAACACCATACTCGAAAACAGTATGGTGACATGTTATTGGATTGAATGAATGGAGCGCTGAGTGAGTGAATTTGAACGGTTTTGATCGGAATGAGTGTCAATTACATTATGTAAATAACTGTTCTATGTTCTCTTACACTTATGAATGTTGGGTAAAAACGTTGGATTGCGCGATTACTTCGATCTGCTACGATGCACTCGAATAAGAACTAAGTTACTTAAATTTTTGTTCAAAGCGATTTGATAACACAACGTACCAACTACTAAAGGGTTTTATCTGTTGAAATCAAAACAGGAAGTTTAAAGACTGGATGAATCGCATTCTAATCTGACAATCTAATGACATAGACTTAACGCAGGAGGAATCTTAAATTTCCCAACACTTCGTATGACGATTAGTCTAAATATTCTTCCTTTTCTTCTTGCTAAAAAATAGCCGCCGCCATAGCGCAGTTGGTAGCGCGTAGGACTGTCAATTTAGAGTTCGCGGGTTCGATACCCGACGGCGGCACTCATTCTTTCCGACTATTTGTCTCTCACCAATGGGTTGATAATCGTAGACCTATGTGAGATAGCGGCTGGAGGCTAGGAAAGAATGTAGTGGTTGTACTGGTGATAGAAATACCAGGAACCCATTAGTAGGTGCTCCAGCCGCCGCGATATAACTGAAATAATGTTGAAAGCGGCGTAAAACTCCATTCAATCAATTCAAACTTGCTAAAAAATGCTATAATTTCAAAATCTAGTTACTATATTTGTGATCATGTCACGTGGTTTTACCATTACACGACCGAGTGATATCTAGACGCTTGACTTGTAACCTGAAGATCCGCGGTTGGAACCCCAACATCGCCGGGGTGGGTTTATGAACAGAACACTTAGTAGCCCGCCAAAGTCGACCCAGCTATTGCATATGGTAGCAGAGGGTTTAGGTCGTTGCCTCTCTCAGGCAAGCGAAATCATCGGGATTTCAGATTGTTAGATAGTGACTTAAGAAGCTTTAGACTTCATTGCAATCGAACTTATATAATACTTGGTAAAAGCTAGACATTTCTTGCATTAACGCATATAAACGAAGAACACATATATACCAGACTTGACAGCCACACAGTACAGAAAACTTTGGGGTCAGAACCTGTCTTCAGTGTGTACAGTGATCCGAATGCGCGAGGCCGATCGCGCACATGTGTGTGTTTTTTTTTTTTGTTTTTTTTTTTTTTTTTTTTAAATCCTTTTTTTGAAAATGTCACGTTTAAGCTCATTTCGTTCGTAAGTAAGATCACCAAATGGCGCTTACTTATGATCTAGCATTTAAGTATTTAAGCTGGAGATTCGACGAAAATATAAAGAAATGTTCAAAAGGAAGAGCCCAGTTTTGTTACATCATGTTACATCTCCAAGAATGTCGAGAAAGCGTTTTGTGCAGTCTGATCTTAGTCTTAACCACCTGTTTTTCATTTTAAAGTAATACAAGCTTAAAATTATACTTTTCTAATGAACTTGAATTGTAACCAATGAATAATTCGTCTGACACTATTCGCAAAATATTTCATAAACATTAAAAAATAAAAAATTCTTTGAAAGCATTTTGATTTACTTCCTCAAAATTCCTAATTTTAATTGGTATTGCCCGTCTTCGTAGTATACTGAGCGGCTTTAAAACCAGCCCAAAAAAAGGAAGTGACAGAAAAAAAAAACATCAGTCGAGATGTGGACCCAATCCGACATTATTCCTTAGCTCGGATAAAACTTGACGTTTGATTTAAGACTTGATGTCGTCGTCGTTGCAAAAACTGTCATTTTGTGAAATCTCGGGTAATAGTGAAAGCATTCAATTGAAGTTAACCTTGGCACACATTGTCACTTTCAAAAGATCAAAATAAACTATGTATAAACAGTTTACTATAAAAGGCGCGATAACTCTTGGCAATAAAGTAAGATTTATGCCCCTTTCTGACCTAGATTTTTTTTATCTACTTTCCAGCAAACTTCTGTCGAGCGTTGATATTCATAGGCGATGTTCTTAATTTTTAATAACCATGAGAGACGAGCACGTCGTGTCTTCGTCGATTGGCACCCAAAACATCATAACTTTATTTTAAATAAAAAAGATATCGATGTTTTGTCACCATACGACTACTTGATCCAGTTACAGACACGGTCAACCGTTAGAACTAACAAGTCAAGAAAAGCTTAACCATGCATTTTCCTAATGTAGAAACCTTCTTTCCAATTTTTGTTATAGTATATCGATGTTCGAGCGCGAAAGTTGTAACTACAGCCAGTCAAAAATATTTCGATATACTTTATTTACGACGCAACGTCAGTGAAGCCCTATTTTTTAAACATCTTCAAGCTTAAGCCCTTCCCAAACAATCCCTCTTTCTGACACCCTCGCGAAAAGAGTTAGAAAATCATTGTGAAAAAAAGACGAAAACGGGCGTTTTTCATGTTTTCTATCTTAAATACGAAAAATACAATATACATGTACCATAAGCATTTAAATGTCGTCTACGACTTCTTTTAATTTGGACCAGTCTAGGAATTTTTTTTTAATTTTCCATGATTTTATGAAGCTTTCTTCTTGGAGTGCGTCGACCAGAGGGATTGTGCGAGAATGGGTTAACCGTAACACGTAGTCCTCTCACAGAGATTATCTTTTTGACTGACAAATTTCTGGTCACTTTCTGGTCACTTTATTTTTAGATATGTCTACAAACATTTTACTGATCTCCATGAATGATTGATTTGAGTGATTGAATTAATTGAGTGATTGGATTAATTGATCTGGGGCCCGTTTTACTAATCATCTTACAATCATTTTTTGCGTAAGTCAAAAATTAAAGTTGCTTCTACGGTAGTAACTAAATATGAAATTCTGCAATGCATCATCGCATTGCAATCGTCTATAGACGACGAATTCAATGAGATATTGCAAGGCATAATCTAACAAAGAAAGAAAACACTAGGTACGATTTGTGATTTTGACTTGCGATCATTTTTTTGTGAGAAGTTTAGGAAAACGGACCGCTGATAATTTGATTGAAGCATTTGCCTGAATTGATTGGATAGATTTGACTTCATAATTTCATTTGATTAATCGATCGTGCGAGCGAGCGAACAAATAGACAATCAAATTAATAAATATACGACCAAACGAACGAATGAATAAAAGAATGAACAAGCGAATGAATGAATATTCGTCATTTGATCGCGTTGATCATGAATTCTTTTACAGGAATCACTTTTTCTTGTTGTTAAATTAAATGCGCCCAATCTATGATGCGTATCTCGAAAGCAAACTGTCCTATCATTGCATAAAAAAGATAACTGCCTGACCGCATCGTCGATGATCGATAAACACAAGAGTCTGATGATTTAGCATTCCGTAATTGGCGGCGCTATGTTGTAGACCTTTTTAAAATCTGGTAGTATTCCATATCAAGGATGTTCAAAGTGAACGGGTATTTTCTTCCTTTTATCAGTTTTTGACGTTTGAAAAGATGTACTAGGTTCATTCAAATATGACTTATTTTGATAACACCAAGTAAAGAAGACTTTTCGTTAAAAAATACTTTGTAACTATATCATAATCGTGGCTGTTAGATTTACTGTGTTTCTAAAGAACTGGATTAGAAAATCAACGTAAGGTATTTGAGCTATTGATCATATTTGTAATTTTTAAACGATATACAAGGAATTAACTTTATTTTCACGAAATCCAGAGGTTTTGTTCTTCTTCTTCTTCTTCTTCTTCTTCTTCTTCTTCTTCTTCTTCTTCTTCTTCTTCTTCTTCTTCTTCTTCTTCTTCTTCTTCTTCTTCTTCTTTTTCTTCTTTTTTTTGTTGTTGTTTTTGTTGATCATTGTTTTATTTTGTCTAGTTATTTGGGTTTGGTTTTTAATTTTCTTTTTAAAAAATATACATATTGTGTTTGGTTTTGGAATAATTGGTGTGTTTACTTACAATGGGTATCTTTATCCATGACCTGTAACTACCGCTTTATCATGTGATACAGCTAAGAACATCGTGAAATTGACAAGATGAATGATTTTGGAATGAAATTGAATGAGAGGGTGGACCGAGTTTTGAGTGAAATTAAAGGGAGGAAATCCAATATCGCTAATTTTGTTCGAGATGAACAAAATTAGCGATAGTAATTACCTCCCTTTAATAAAATATGCATACAAGTTCTATAAATAGATTGCGTTTTCTTCTAGAACCAATCATACGTTTACACTTTCAAATATGTCATTGGAATCGTGGATTTTTCTAGCTATTTTCATTTTGAATGTAGTTGTTGATTTTATCTTTTACACTGATTTTGGATCGTTTATGAATGGTTTGAGTGAATGTTTGGAATGAATGAGCGGATTATTATATATAGCGATTAAGAATGGTTTTGATTGAGATAAATGTCAATTTCACTATGTTACTAACTGTATGCTCATGTTAAAACAGAAGATGGATAAATCATGATTTCAGTAGAAGAAGTGGGTGAGGACTCGTAAGCAAGAGAGAGAGAGAGAATATTTCCGGCATGTTTGTGTAACAAGTAAACAAAATTGTGGCCTCTCAACTAGTAACAAGAACACGCCATTAGGCACATTTTCCTATGACATATATTTGTAAGTAAGAATCAATAGGTTTTTGTGACCACCTCAGTGGTAACAAGGATATTGTCATTAATGCTCTTTGCATTTTGGTATATGTCAGAGCGCCACTAATTTCGATATGAATCTTCCTTATGGCCAATTATTCATTTTCAGAAAGTTTTAGAAAGATTGTGTTAAGTTTGTGACGTATATAGCGGTAACAATGAAGTTGTCTTCGAGGCTCTTTTTCACGTGGCATAAGTCCAAATGCCACCAATATCAAATAGGTATCATTCTTGTGTCAAGACAAACATCACCAGTGTGACTTCAAGAACGATAACAAGGAAAGTGACATTAAGGCTCATTTTTCCTTGAAATATGTAGGAGAGTCTTCAAAACCAAAAGGGATATTCTTGATAACCAGGCATTTTTTCAACAAGTTTAACTCAGATTAGACCCGAAGTGGTAACACTGAATAGTTGACGTCACCATGAGTTAGCTAAAATGTAGGGGGGTCCGCTATTTCTACCCCCCCCCCCCCCAAAAAAAAAGGGAACCCAGAAAAATTCTGTATAGCGTTTAATATATCAGTTTTTAAGCTTTCTCTTATTCACATATCTATAAATAAGGATGCATCAGAAAATCCAATATAATGAATCTGACCTAGACCTTTGAATCATTAGATGAGGCAGCACTATCAATTTTTTTACTGTGATTTTTACAGTTAACAACGTCGTAAAATTGACACTCATTCCGATCAAAATCATTCACCCAACGCTCAATTTATTCATTCCAAAAACTCACTCAAATCGGTCAAAAACGCTAAATAATTAGAAAAAAAACATTTCGAAATCGGTCACAGCGTTTAATTCAAATCGACCAAATTATTCTATGATTTTATTGGCTTGCGTACATTTATAAGTATCTGATAGTTCCACATCGACACATAAACAACAAAGTACGTATATCTTATTAAAGGAAACAAATATCGCTTATTTTGTTCATGATGAACACAATTAGCGATATTTGATAACCTCCCTCTGTTTTCAATCTAAACTCGCTCCACATTCTCAGCCAATTTCGTTCCAAAAATTTTATCTTGTAATTGACTTTTACAGAAACCAACACATTTTAATCGGGAAGAAATTAAAACACGAAAAAACTCAATAAGTTGATGGGAACCTTCTGATGCGTAAAAAGTATCAGGGTCAACTTTAAACGTATTAAATTTACGCTGACTTCATTTAGCAGGCGAACTTTTACGGGAAATACCCGTGATGTTTAAACATAAAAAACAGTAAATAAGGAAATTATCAATCCGGGTTTTTAACCGGCCGTTTTCGGAGAAAAACCCGAGTTATTGTGATCACCTTTGCGTCTTTGGCATTGTTGCTGGAATTGGCGTTGGCGTGACAAACTGTAACCTTGGCCAATTATTGAAGATATCTATATGAAACTTGGCATGTTTGTTCACCATCACAGAACTATCAAGGCTATCAAGGAATATAAATCTGGAAGCACTTTTGCAAGATATAGGCCCCTTTTTCGACTTCCATTTTTGCATTATCCAGCACCTGCAGCCGAGCGTTGCACCCGAAGGCGGCGCCCTTGTTACCACTTGGTTTTACTAGCAGCTTTGGATATACCCGAAAATTAGATGTACATTTCCCGTCGTATATTAAAGGGGTAGATCCTATTTTTGACGACCAAACTGATGTATCTACAGCTTAATTCAAGCTGTAGTTACAACGTTTTGATCGCCAAACGTCTACGTAACGATTTAAAATACATGTAGAGCGGTGTCGGGTATTTCCGAATACCTAAGATGTACATGTTCCGTCGTATATTAAAGGGGTAAATCCTATTTTTTAACTACCAAAATGACGTATTTCAAGCTGTAGATACAACGTTTTGATCGCCAAACGTCTTCATAACGATTTGGAATACATGTACCTATCCAAAAAGAGAATATCAATTAATCTGAACTACATTATTAAATGCATATGCACGTCATGAAGAAGAAAAATCAGCACACTTTATCTCGACATCGAAAAAAAAGTTTAAGTTGAAATCTTATCCCTTCATTTCTTGATAAAAACCTGAGTGTTTCTGTCGAACCCGAATATGACACAACCCAATAATAGATAAGTCGATAGTTATTAAGAAGCTGATTTCGGGTAAAGCCTAAAACTTGCCAGTTTATCGAAAAGAAAACATGTCTGCAGGAAACACTGAAAAGATGAAAATGTATAGTTAAAAGTAGTTAAGATATCTTAAAAAAGTGATTTTATTCTTCTAAAAATCATAGTGAATGAATCTACATTGTTAAAGCCTATTAGAACCATCTGATCTGTTGAGATAACAAAATATTTTTTTTAAGAAATTCGTAATTTCATACAATTTCAATTAAAATATCTAAACAAGTAGATTTTATTCTTCTAAAAATCATTGTGAATGAATCCTACATTGTTAAAGCGTATCAGAACCGTCTGATCTGTTGAGATAACAAAATATAATTTTTTAAGAAATTCGTAATTTCATAAAATTTCAATTAAAAAAGTGTTTCTCATTTGTTAACAAAAAGCGAACTAAGCAGCCACTCTCTTTAAGACCGTTTTTTGTGTCCCTGTTTTTGTTCTATTAAAACGCCTATTAATGTAAATTAGTAAATGTTTCGACCTTGATTTTCCGGCAGTATGTATGCTACCCGCTAATGATACATATATTTCTCGCAGTGCTGAGTTGGTCGTTTCCAGCCCTACATTCAGATTGACAAAACGATGAAACCTGGTCGAAAATTATACCCCGCTTTGCACGCAAGGGAACGTCCAAGGCATGGGTATAATTTGAAAATAGTCTGCACCGTTTTATCCTGAACGCAGGGCATGTTTCGGAGAATAGAACAAACAAACAAGACAATCAGCTGAAACGACATAAATGAAAGTAATGTAGGAATCGTTACCCTTTTCACAATTTACGTCTCAATTAAATGGAATCAATTCTTTGACCAAAGCACCTCCTATATTTGAAGTATAGGATAGAAAAACCGATTTGATAAATTCCCCGAAAATAATTCATTTTGCAAACAATTCATTGTTTTTCCAGAACCATTTCAACCTAATCCCGTTCTTTGAAGTATTTTACACGCGGTTTAATCCGTGTAAAGCATAGTATAAAAGCTTGGCAAAACTGCCGCTGGATACACTAATTGTGAGTGAGTATATATTTTGATTTTTAAATCGGGCTGTGAAGCCCGAATTTATATATACCGTTTTCCAGAAATCCAATCTGTTAGAAACACTTCTGAGCAATGTGTTCGAGCCAAAGTATGTTTTTTTAAAAACCGAAGAAACGGCCTTTTCAGTCACAATCTACAAACTTTTTTTTATCTTACTTACTTTTGCGACAAATAAAGAAGAGGCTAATACAAAATTTGATGTAATTTTCGCTGCAAGTAATTACCAGTTAGTATTTTCAGTGTTAATAACAAGATTTTCGGTTGAGTAAAGGAGTTGAACAGTACAATCGGTTAACTGTATAATGAATTTGTAGCACTTACAATATTACTGCCCTGATTTTTTTCTCGAACGGTCATTTACCAGTTGTAGGGCTGACAACCAATCGAATTCTGTTATGATTATCACGTGGTCAAAACCCACGCTTACCGAGGCTGGACACTTACATTTTGCGTGTTATCCACTGAGCTATTTGTTTAAGACAAACAAAGCAGAAACGGCCTTTTCAGTTACAATATACATTTTTTTATCTCTTTTACTTTTGCGACAAAAAAGGAAGAGGCTTATACATAATTTGATGTAATTTTTGTTTATAGTAATTACCAATATTAAGCGTTTTTACAAGCTTTTCGGATGAGTAAAGGAATTGAAATTATCTTCAAGCTGTTCTAATTTGTTGTTCTAAAATCTATTTAATGTGATCAATGTCTATCCCTGCGAAGGGGTTACATTGTAAAAAAGGGGAAACAACTTCTCATATTTCATAAAAGAACGACAACAACAATTCCCTACTCCTCCTTCCTCTCCGTTTTCCTTCGTCTCGAGTTCTTTCTTCATTTGTCGTCTGTTGGAATCGTCTGCTTCTATAGTTGACATGGTTTAATCCTAGTCTATTTTTAGCACAGATTTCTTTGTCATTGCGTTGATTTTGATCGGTTTATGACGGGTTACGCCGTATTCGACTGATGTGGTCATATTGAGCGGCTGGAGCACCTAACCATGGATTCCTATAGTTTCTTATACCAGTACTAGCACAACAATCTTACCCAGCCTCCAGCTGCTCCATCACATAGGTTCGCGTTATCACATTGATGGACGACATTTTTGTCTGAAAGGGTATTTGCCGCGGCCGAATATCGAACCCGGGACCTCTTGAACGAGAGGCAGGTGCGTTACAAACTGCGCTAAGGCCTAGGATTACCGTTACGTTTTGATAAACCGTAAGTGCTGTTATAAAATATCTTAACTACGGCTTTACTCAAGCCGTAGTTACGAGATTTATAACAACACCTACGAAATATTGTTTGTCCGATATTGCGTCATTGTTAACTTGATAAAATCGTTCATTCTGTTTTAACTTTTAGCTCTCTGCGTGAAAAAGGGCTTTTCCAGTCCACTGGACCAAGGCTAAATAATTTTGTTGAAATTTCATGTGCAATTTTGGCATCTCTACTGCCTATACACTGTTGAGACATGACCGGGATTTGCCATTATCTGTCTCTATATAAATGCTTCCCTCAGGCATCAAATTGGTGCCGGTTCTACCATCTTGACGTCTGACCGTATAGCGCAGTTGGTAGCATGTTGGATAATCAATCTTAGTTGAACTGGGTTCAGTCCCAAGTTGAATGGAAATGTTTTGTGACATATCTCTCAAGTTGAGTGGATATAATTCTGTAAACTCCAGTTGGATGAGCAGGCGTTGTCCTCGAAAAGATGGAGTGTTAAGACAAAAAACTCACAAATTGGGCAAATATTTTACCAACTTTTATTGTCCAAATTTGAGCCCTTTTGATTGACGAAATATTGCACTATCCCAGCCTCTCAATGATGCCCGATTTACAGTGCTGACAGCACTTTGATTTTTATAACTATTCTGGTTAAAATAGAATAATCATGTGTTAAAGACATATCCCCAGTCAAGTTGAAAAAAAAAAACGGTTTTATTACACTGGTCGAATATTGTCAATCGTCCACCATCGGCGTAAATGCGCCCATTAACAATTATTTCAGCGCATCTTCTCTTGTGGAAATCATAGCATCACTTAGCAGCGATGCTCCTTAGACGAATCTCCACCAGAATTCTTAAATTATTAAAAGTAGTCCTAAACTCTTCGTGTCTTGACAACAAAAAAGGTGGAAAATAATTATATTGAAAACAAAACATATTTCAAAACGAAAAACGAAATGAAATCCTACTTTGAATGTGTAATCACGTGAGAGCATGGTACTTTTTCCAAACATTCACAAACGATCAAACTCTAATCATACTTATTCTGATTCTCTAAATGAAGCCAAATGACATATTATTTCAGTTTCGTCTGTAAGCTTAAATTCCAAGTCTGAAATTACGTTATCTTGCAGAATGGCCATCTTATCTCCCAACTTATGGGCGATATCGACATTCCGAGAAAAAAGATCTTTTTCTATTATCATTATTTCTCATTTTCAAACGACTATTTCAAAATCGATTAACCTTATTGTAAAATTCAATTAATTATAGGGAGCGTACCAAAATAAGGATTGATACCAATCGGGATTGAGCTTTAATAAGTAAAGGGATTGCATGCTGAAAAAAAAAACATTTAATCTCGTGACATTGGCGGGCTAAAGTGACATGGATTGTTTTTCTATGGTGGTTTACACGACCAAATTAGGCATGTTTGAATCCCCTATGGAAATGAAGTCTGGCAATTTATTCCGAGCTCGGAATTTGTACTTCCTGAATAATATTTATGACAATTTTATGGGAACGTGGAAGTTTTCAATAGGGCCAATTAACTTTTACTGTGTCACAAAGTAGAATATTTGAAGAGGACAATTCAAATTGAGGATTAACCCTTTCCTTTTTTACAAAATTTTGGACCTGTCCAAATTCAAATGTTTTGCAGTCGAAAATAAAAAGAAAATAAATAGCCATTCAGTAGCGTAGAAAATAGTGTGGAAAAAGAAGAAATTGCTTGTTAGAAGCAATTTCTTCTTTTTTTCACAATGTTTTCTCAATCATAAAATCACAGGCACGTAAAAAGCAGGGTTTAAACAGCAGAGGGTTAAATGAAAATGAATAGAAAGTCAGATTTTATCACTGGGTGTCATCTATTGAGCGAGACTTTATTTAACTTCCTTCCCGCCTTTCGCTAAAAGAAATATCTTCCTTTTACTTGAAGGATTTTGACTTTCTATGTCATATTTGTAAACATCTTTGATTAATGTGATTATTTGCACTTCCCTGTTTTAAAACTTCTCTTTTTGGCATGTTTCGGTGAATTTTCTTATTCCTCCCTTCCCCTCGCCATTCTTTTAAGATTTATTGTTCATTTGTACATGTCCAGATATACAAACAAAAAACAAAAACAAAAAAACAAGCAAACAAATAAATTAGTGTAAACGCAAGCGGATACCACGCTCGGCTGCCACACTCGGCTGCTTGTAGAAGATCGGTAGTGGAAAAATGACGATAGAGGGGCATACTTCTATGTAAACGCATTTCCGTATATTTTTTTTTTTAAATTTACCAAAACAGACATGATTATTACTTATCTGAATAAATTTGTAATGGACCATTTACTACACAACAATGTTAGAGCAACCTCAGAATGGGTCGTTTTTTTAAATTTAGACCTTTAAAAAAAGGGTAAAATGGTCAATCTTATTTGTGTAAAGTTGGTTTGCAAATTCTTTCTGTCATTCGATTTTTGGTAGCATTACCTCTAGCCCAGTACAAAGTACTGGCTATCAGTTTGTTGAACAGTTCCCATAGTCCAGACAGTTCGTACGAGCATAGGCTAACATTCATTAATTTATAGGTCTACACCGTATCCTCGACGTCCCTAATGAACTTCACGTGTCGTTTGGGTTTCAAAACACTCGAAAACACGAGTAGCAAAAGATTATTTACAATTCTTTGATTTTAATGAAAAATATATACGGTCCATATAATACGTAAATTGGGATCACTTTGGTGATTTTTGCTTGGAACAAGTGTGAAATTTTATGTTGTATTTCAATTCGCAAAGGAACAATACAGCTGTACTTTTATTGATGGAATTTCCTTTTTTTCCCAAAAAAACAAAAAAATGAACAAGCTAAAAGTACCTTTTCATTGACCTTCAAATAAACATCGACGTCTTATGGTTGATGTTGAGACTTACAATGCAGTAAAACTTGTGTTAACCGACCTCTTAAGGGACCACCCAAAAACAGTCGTTTATGGGAATGGTCGCTTACTCCGAGATATCATGATAAATGTGAATGTTCATTTTGATACCATTTATAGATTGTCGGCCAGGTCGTACTGAATCTTATGATGTTCGAACCCATTAGAATCGTCTTATTTCGACGATTCTAATGGGTTCCAACAACATAAGATACAACAATAACCAATATTTCGTTAAGAATGTCCTCTTTTTCAGAGATTTTGATTATGGTGAAGGGACTTTTTTGTTGGTCGCTAAATAGACGTGGTCGCTCGAGCAATATCGACTGTATTTACATGTTCCTTTGTAGACGGTAAACAGGAGTCGATTTAAAATTTTATAATTTAGGACAGTTTGTGCAAGGTTTTGGGTGGTTCGTTTTCATTGCGTTTAAGTATATATATATTGAGGTAGTGGCAGTGAAAGTACGATTTCATAATTAGCCCTACATCGAGATTTCTCGGGTAATTTCGTTACCTTCCGAAATCATTGTATCTGTTAGCAAAAACAAATGGCGTAATTTATATCCGTCACAACGACGCCGTGATCCCGTAGTGGCACGATGTCACCGGGGAAAACCGAAATCGACCGATCCACATGCAGCTTCTAAAGCATACTTCTGCTCCTTCGACTACTTCTGAAAAAGCCCAGCATGACATAATTACCACTTCCTTAAAACGAAAGTATACAGCAATCGTGTCTAAGCGTAGTTAGCGATTCTATGTCGCCGGATTTCTTCAGGGAAAACGCTTTGAATGGTTTTCACTGTACGAAATGGTTAAATAAGCGATTGATTCCAGAGTGTGGACTGTTCGTTATCTGTTTATCCTTCGGGGACTCTGGATGCCAATGTTTAATTCGGAGAAGTTTTTATGTCTACAACTTTCTAAAAGCACATAGCACTGTTTGACAACCGTCACAGTGTAAATTTAGATGTGTTTGTTTATTTCCGTTTAGCTATCGTCCCTACCGTAGCACATACCCACGTGAGCGACGTCCCCAGAAGACGGTTAGATGTTACGAGGTATAGTACAAGGATGCATGACGAATCTACTGCTGAGATCCGCCATGGTTCTTTAACGTGCTCGGTGTAAAGTACCATCTCACAGGACCTCAGTTTAACGTCTTATCCGAAAAACAATCAGTTTGTTAGTGGGCCAGCTCGGGAATCGAACCTACGCAATCGAAATTCAATCGTTAAGGAGTCCAGTGCTCTACCGACTGAGCTAATCGGGCTGACCCGATGTAATGTGTTTTGAACGGAAATCGTCTAATATGGTGGATATACCAGGGATGTCCAAAAATATCGGAAAAGTTCATCTTCGTTTATTATAAGATGATTCTTATTAATATATATTTTATGTTAATTCATATTCTATAGATTGATTCTATCAATTTTACACACATCACGGCGCGTGATTGATAACCAGCATAGCAACTTCAGGTCTTAAGGAATTCTTTTATTCATGTTATGAACAAGTAAATAAATTTTCTAAATACTGTCCAGCATATAGGTGTATTTTCAAAACTGAGCTCTGACGTAGGCGTTGAGTCCATTACCATAGGTAAATCGTGTATACTAATCAAAGTGCTGTCAGCACTGTAAATCGTACATCATTGAGAGGCTGGGATAGTGCAATAGTTCGCCAATCAAAAGGGCTCAAATTTGGACAATAAAAGTTGGTAAAATCTTTAAATTTGTGAGTTTTTTGTCTTAACACTCCATCTTTTCGAGGACATCGCCAGCTCATCCAACCTCGTGGGTCCGATTTTGAAAGTTTGCTGATTCGATAGCCCTCTGCTAGTCTAAATTATTTCTTAGCAGATTTTTACGTTGTTATAATGAGCACGCGCCAAGCTAAAAGCTTGTCTGTTAATATTATTCTTCTCTCTATAGAGTTTAAAAGCCTGTTTAGCAACAAACATTTTTCATTAAACTATTTACAATTTTGATTACCAACATGTTTGTATTTCAAGCATTGGGTTTTCCCAAATACTGTAAATGCATTTTCCCTCAAGAAACACGTGAAATCGCCAACTATGCTATTTATATCCCTGGTTTCTGACCAATCGATTAAATCTAGAAGCACTCTATGATTATTCATGAGTTGTTCTAAAAATAGATCGCTCTTACTGCTATCCTTTACCAGTTTATCGTATGTTTTTGTCGGTTTATTTGTTGTTGAATAATTTTTCTTCATACTCAAATTTGAATTTATTGAAAATAGGATTGGAGCGTGATCAGAGTGCTCATTGAAATCAAATATTTCAAAATTATTTCTATTTGTTAACAAAAAGTAAACTTCTCACGCTCCTTGTTTGAGTGCAGACGACTATTGACTAATGACAAACAAGTTAATTGACACATTTCGAGCAGACGATGTCCATTTGCGCGTGGGTTTTGACCCAGTGATAATCATAACAGAATTTGATTGGTTGTCAGCCCTACAACAGGTAAATGACCGTTCGAGAAAGTTCAGAGCAGTAATATTGTAAGTGCTACAAATTAATTATACAGTTAACCTATTGTACGTTTCAACTCCTTTACTCAACCGAAAATCTTGTTATAAACACTGAAACTACTAACTGGTAATTACTAAAAGCGAAAATTACATCAAATTTTGTATAAGCCTCTTCTCTATTTGTCGAAAAGTAAATAAGGTATAAACAAAGTTTGTAGATTGTGACTGAAAAGGCCGTTTCTTCGGTGTTTGAAAACACATAATTTGGTTTGAACACATTGCTCAGAAGATGATGGTAAAAATGTAGTGGGTCAAACAGACTGGATTTCTGGAAAACGGTAGATATAAATCTACTGCTTCGCAGTACGATTTAAAAAGCAAATGATAGGAATTTAACCTGATCCCGTCACTGAAATTATGTAAGTATATGTTAGAGTGACCTTACGTTTTAAGACAAGCAATAGCGTTGGTTTAAAAGGTATATTTTAAACTTTTTTTAAAACTTGTTATTTTAACCTGTTTTATCTATTTCGAACAAATGGCACGAGAATCTAACTGTAAAAAGTTGATTTTACGGCTCACCGCGCAAAATCTACCTATACAATTGTAATGAAAATACATTCGAACCAACAAATGAAAATAGATTTGAAGTCCGGGGATAGAAGAATAACATGTACATGTATTCTGAAATATTGCCTGATTATCGAGAACCATGACATCAAAGTTGTCCTAACGTGACCAACGTTCGTATCACTTAAAGGGATGAGGGATTCGCAAAACGTTGACGGCGAAAGAAACTTGTGTATAAAAGATTGAAAAATGTGTAATCAATACAATGAAAAACTCTTTATTTGTAATTGATGGGGATGGGGTATTGGAAGGGATTTGGCTTAGTAAATGTATAATTTTTCGCCCATATATTGACTTTTATTCTGAATTGCTAGTTTCTTATAGTTTCGCCCCCTAAAGAAAAGCAGTATTAATGTTTATAAATCGATGAACTTTACAAATACGTTTATGCAATTCTATGATAAGACATCCATGCTTACAAAGTATGAGCATCCTTAACATATTGGCACGCTAATTACTTCTCATCAAAATTAAGTCATTTTTACAATATGATGTCAAAGTACACCGCTCACGTCGACTTGACGATGCTATGGTGATTATATTTTACGTGATGCTTTTATTTTCTTTGGAATAATTCAACGCCACAGTAGAATATTGTCATACGTATTACCACTGAAAATGATATCAAATTATAAACCATAACGAATATCAATTGATTTGCGGAACTTTTCCTTAAAATTTCTGGACAGCCGTAGATGTTGCCAGTAACAATTGCTTGGTATAAACAATTTCTTCTTTTCTGGCGTTGTTTCCTCTAGTTTAAACTCATGGAAGGCTGCATTAGATCCGAAACGTTATTTGAAAATGCCCAATTCATCGCATCGATCCAATGTGAAGATTTCTCAGTGAATCAGTAACGAAATTAGCTTGTGCGTGACATTTCCAACAATTTTTAACGTTCGTGAAGTGCAAACATTGAGTAGCGTTGACAGCCACATACTGTAAATATAAAGTTGCCTGATGGTCTACAGATACGTTGAGACCTTATCTATCTTTTAAACGTATAGTGAAGACTCTGGTCAGACTGTGCAGATGCACAGGCTGGTCAGAGTATTTGCTTTACTCATATTTGAAATTGTAGGAAATCTAACGCACAGGCTCAATTATCTTTAAGAGGTAGGGTACAGAGTTTGTACACCACTAGCACGATTCGGTTTCAATTACTGTTGGCCTATCAGTGAAAATAGTCTCTTCTTGATAAAGTTACAGCCCGGCATTCAGAGTGACAAAACGGTGCAAACTGTTTGTGAATTATACCCCGCTTTTCACGCAAGTGCACGTGCAAAGCGGGGTATAATTGGAAAAATGCTTGCATCGTACTTGTCATCCTGAACGAAGGTCCTCAAAACGGATACCAATTATCGTGTCATGGTGCAGTTAACGTTTCTATGTCACCGGATTACATTCGGGAAATAACTTTGAATGGCTTTCCACGGACTGGTTTGGTAAATAAATGATTGATTCCAGAGTCTTGACTGTCCATTATTTGTTTATCCTTCGGGGACTCGGGGTGCCAATTTTATATTAGGTAAAGTTTCTATCTCTATAAATTGCTAAAAGCGCACCAAACTGTCTAGGTTAGACCTATTTGACAACCGGCATTTAATGCCAATTTTGTAGAGATTGGTGAGCCGATGCTATTGGTCTTATATATGCTTATAGGGTGTTTTACTTCGCTGTTGACTTTTTTCAGTCATATCGAGAAGTCTGGAGCACCTTACAATAGATTCCTGGCCTTTTCGCACTAATACTACTGTTAATTTCTATTCCTAGCTGGGGTTACATCTTTCCCTAGCCCCCAGCTGCTATTCCATGTAGGCTTTCTACAGACAAACTGGATCGGTCAAAATCCAAAGAGGTTTTGGACGCCAAAGAAGAGTCAGTACAATTTGAATTGAAACTTAATTGGTACAGGTAGTTTCTTCTTTTCCTACAATAGTTTCTCAATTATAAAAAAATGAGATAATTTACTTTCAATTCAGAGACTCTATTTGAATGATAGATAGATTTACAGTAAATCTTGCTCGAGCGTCTATAAAGCGACCACTTTTATTAAGCGCCCGTCGTAAAGAGTCCCTCGCCGTGAGTAAAATTCCCGAAGAAGTGGACATTTCCAAACGAAAAAAATTTAATATTGAATTCTATGACGTTAGAACCCATCAGAATCGTCTCATTGAGACGATTCTTATGGGTTCTAACACCCTAGGATTCAGTCAAAATTATGTGACAATCTTTATATTCCATCAAAAACACTTCATTTTTATCATTAGATATTGTATTAAGCGACCATTTCCAATAGAGACCGCTTTTTATTTGTCCCCTAATTGGTCGCTTAACGCGGGTTTCACTGTATTTCTGTTTAAAATTTATTAGAATAGGCTGCTTCATCATTATCGATCTTGAGAAATTATTTCTCGGTGAATCATTAACGGATCATTTTAAAGAATGGCAGTTTTAAATTATGAGACATTGTCGGTTCACCCAGAAGCTATTGTCGATCTATTTTAGACGATGATTCTCGCTGATTCAATATGATTTCTGTTGCTACCTGATCCGGTCAACCACTTCATTTGAAATGTGGATAATATAACGGGCTGTTAAGCTCTCGGTATATTTTTTGTCGAAGTGTTGTTTGTTTGTAACATGCTGTTGTCCTTAACGTTGCTAAAGAGAATACGTTGTTAATTCTATATCGATTACCTCTTCGATTATTAAAGAGATGAAAACATTTTTTCATTCATGTAGGTATGAAATTACAAACCTAATTTACTGATTGATTGGCTGAAAATTGGTTTCATTCCTCCACGAAAAGAATTTTGGGTACGCAGATACTTTGTTAGAGTAGCTTCACAAGAAATTTCTCTCATTGTAGAGCAACATTTTTTTTACATTTTGCTTCGTTATACATTTTTTTAGAGATGAGAAGAGTTTTCTAGGACATGGTGGTATGAAACTGAAAACCTAATCACACTCATGTATTCATATATCGGTCCGATTTTCGTATTCATAGTGTGAATAGGTGTGCATTTCATATCTCCATGAAATAATTTTTAAAAAAGAAATTGTCTTGGACTTCATCTTCTAGCAGAATAATTATTGTGCTAACTCGTCGATTTGAGAATCAATGTTTGTTTCTCGGCACATGTTTATTGCATCCAATGACACTGTAAACAGATACTGTACATTTCAGTCTGAATATCGATTTGACATCCAAGGTATAATAACCTGGTGAAATTCCACATTGAATAAAAAGGGCGTGGTGGTTGGTCTGTAATTAAACATTGTTATGTCTAGATTGATGAAAACACGGGAATCAACGAAACGGCGGAATTTTATCTTTTGTTGGTGTTATTTTAACCCTTTCCTGTTTTACAAAACTTTGGACCTGTCCAAATTCGAAGGTTTTGCAGACGAAAATTAACAGTGGATTTAATTTGAAAAATAACCATTCAGTAGGGTAGAAAATAGTGTGGAAAAAGAAGAAATTGCTTGTCAGAAGCAATTTCTTCTTTTTTCACAATGTTTTCTCAATCATTAAATCACAGTCACGTAAAAACAGGGATTAAACAGCAAAGGGTTAAATAATAATAATAATATTAGTGTCTCTTTGTTCTTGGATTTTTTGTATGGTGTTCAACTTTCATTCTTATCGTGTTCTTATTGGAAAATAGTGCCGTGCTACGCCAAATTCGAAACATCATTAGCTTGAATAAGCTAGAACGAAAAGGTTTAAATCGCCGATCAATTCCATCCTTTTACATCATTGTTTTCTAATATATAGGTTGTTTTGTATATATGACCCATCATGCGAAAAGAACCATCTTGGAACACCGCAAACTAGATATTTGAAAAAGAATCTCGTTCCAGTAGAGGTCAATTTGAAGTCGAATTCAAATTTTCTTTACAAAATTAAGAGAATTCATCTGAATTTTAAGAAACTCGGGCAAGTGCATTAAGTTTCGATCCGCAAGGTCTGTTTAGGTAGACACTTCACACTCTTCGGACTTCTGTAGCGTAGTAAAGTGAAAAGTTGTCTCGTGTTATCTGCAAATAAATAACTCTACTTGTATGAACGAATACGAGTGATGCTATAAAATCTATTTTCTGCTGACAGGAATATACTCATTGACTCTTAAAACTATATCGTTACCAGCGGTTTTCCATTTCACAAAACACTCCAAACTCTTCGCTAACTAGAATTTGGTGATTAAAGGAATAAATTTGAAGAGGTGCTTATTTCACCAAATGAATTTAGTGCAAAATGGAGTTTTCGTAGTTAACGAACTCGGGGATCGTGATAAGTGATGAATTACTGGATTTATATTTCACTATTTTATTAATTTTCAGGTGAGTATCTTATCTATCTTTGAGCATATTTATTCTGCATCCTATGTCGATTTTTATTCTTAGTCCAGTGGCAATTGTTTCAGGACCTAAATTTTGTCAGAAAAGTTATGATGTAAGACTTTTATAACCTAAAAGACATATTTCGTATTATGAAACAAATGCCAGTGCACAAGGCTACATTGTGAAATAAAAAATAATCATGAAAAAATGACGGTTTTTTATATCAATTTCACAAATCATGTGAGGATGTGCGTTAACTTTCCTACAATTATAATATGTGACCCGTCACGCGAAAGGGGACCATCTGGAAAGTGCGTTAAGTGTCGATCCTTGTCAGACTGCAAAGACTGACTAGGATCAAAACTTTTCCCACTTTGCTTATATTCTGAATCAAGAATGGTCAATCTACCTCCCTGTGAAGGAATATTTGAAATGCGACCTCTTGTTGATACATTTGTATATGCTGGACCCAATCTCTTTTCAGATCCACTGCACAAAGTCCAGCGCGGCTATTGTCGTTGCCTGAGGCCCGTTTTACTTAACGTCTTACGAAAAAATTGATCGGAGGTCAAAATCACAAATCGTACCTGGTGTTTTTATTCACTGTTAGATTCTGCCTTGCAATATCTCATTGGAATCGTCTTTAGAAGACGATTCCATTGTGATGATGTTTGGCAGAATTCAATATTTAATTACTACTTTAGAAGCAACTTTAATTTTTGACTTACGCAAAAAAAGATCGTAAGATGTTTAGTAAAACGGGCCCCAGGTGTCCGTCGTGAGTGTGTGGGTACGTGCGTGCGTTAACTTTTATGTTAAACATCTTCTTCTCTAAAACTATAGGGCAGAATTCAACAAAACTTCTCAGGAAATAATCCTGTGGACATGCTATCTCAGTTTTGTTCGTGAAATTCTGATCGGGCTTATAATATGGGCTCCACGGACTGTCGTGTCACTGAAAAATGGTTCCATGGGATGAAATATTAAAAAAAATCCATATTCTTTGAAACAACTGTTCAGAATTCAACCAAACTTCACAGCAATGATTCTTAGGACATGCTCTTTCAGATTCCTCCTTTTCCTCCCGATCAGGCTGCATACATGGGTGCTACAGGCTTTCACGTCATCCAAAAAGAGCCCTTTATGGTGAAATATAAAAAAATGTTTTTCTCTAAAACTACTGGTCAAAATTTAACCAAATCATACGAAAATGGCGCTTAGGACATGCTCTTTCAGATTCCTTCTTTAAATTTTGAGTGGGCTTATAATTCTGGTGCTATGTGCTGTTGAGTCAGCAAAAAGGGCCCCCATTGGTGAAACATTGCAAAATCTATTCTCTGAAACTACCAATTAGAATTCATTCAAGCTTGACAGGAATGGTGCTTGAGACCTGCACTTTCAGATTCCTTCTTTTAATCCTGATTGGGCTGATAACTTGAGTTCTACAAAATGTGTTATATGACAATATATATAAAAAGTATCTTCTTCTCTGAAGTGATTTTTTGAGCGCAAATGATCAATATCAGGATTGTTCTCTCTCTGATTTCTTGATGATTATGTTGCTATGTTTTGGTAAAACGGGGCCTATGTGATGCAACTTTACTTGAAACCCAGCCTGTACATTTATTGACATATTTTATGAAACTTTCATGACTTGGCTTAATACTTTTTATGCAATTAATTAATGGATTTTCATAAATCAGTTAGGTATTAAGTGCCAGTGGGGCGATACTCGTGGGCCTCTTGCTAACCCTTGTCATGCTGAATAAATTTTGGCTGAACATTTTCATCAAAATCAAAGGGCAAAAAGCACTGAAAGTACCAACTGTAGGCCGATTTTTATTTGAAAAACTAAATCAATTGACAATTCTTGTTTAAAAGTGAGAAACATGTGGTGTAGGCCAACATCAGACTGCACATATGTGCAGGTTGATGTTTGTCTATAGCTCCTGCCAAAGGCAGGGATACTCCGGGTTCAGCATGACAAGGGTTAATATTTATTTTTAGAATTTCTTAGACAGTCCTTTCTCGCGTGGCGGGTCACGTATATGTACGCAAAGTTTGTTGGGTTTTTTTCTACTAGGGATTGTTGCATGTTAGACTATGTGAATTATAAAGGATCGATTGGTTTGGACCTAAATTTTCTAAGAATCGGGAATTAACTAAAATGGAATGATTGATTTACGAATGTAACGGATGTTTTGCGTTAATTATCTAGATAACGTATCTGTCTATCTATTTCCGTTAGCTGTTAACATTTCCCTAATTTTTGATAATGTAATATATGTTATTCCTCTGTTTTCCAAATTTTGGCAGTTACACATAAGTTCTCATTTCAAAACCCTTCCGAGGAAAAAGCGCTCGATTGTTGACTGTTTAGAACGCCTTATATCATCCATTCCTTTATAGCGAAAAACGTTTGCAAATGTTTGGAAAGAGTACTTTGCTTTGCACGTAGACTAACGTGCAAAGCAGGGTACTTATTCTAAAAACGTTTCGCTTACGCTTTATCTTGAACGCAAAACTGTATTTTCCTATTTGGCTTTTTGCATCGTTATCAACAATAAAGTACTTTTAAAAGTTATTTCACCCCTAATGAAACAATAAAGAAATCGGCATGATTCGTGTTTTCTCGAATGTTGTCTTTTACCTTTCAGCAATCGGGAATTCTCGGCGATTCTACGGAATAGACCTCGGGAATAATACGGGCGCTGCCATGAAAGCGCGTCATTTCGCACTTGGATTTATGTGACGTCACAATCATCAATGATCCTTCTTAGGACGACGATGCATATTTACAAAATCAATGAAAAACGAAAAGTGGGCTTATTATAGTTAAACAACAAAACGCAGTGTGTCATTGCGTTTTGTTTATCAAATTATAATATGCCCGAAATTTCTGGACGGTTGACAGGAAAGATTTAAAAAAAATGGGATTTTCTTCACGCGTATTAAATAACCGAAGTACTACAAGAAACCGAATTACCTACAGAAAATGACCCAGATACAGAATTTCAATGAAATCATTACTGTACTTGCGAGATTTCATCTGTTCCTTATCAGTATAATTGTTTGGTGCTATTTGTGGATGTGTACATTTAAGTTACTTATTTATCATTAACACTCATTAGCACGTTCTAAGCTACTTTTAAACCTAGAGTATTTTTAGGAATACATATGAAGTAAACAGTTCATGTGAAAAAAAAGGGTTGGATGCCCCTGATTATATAAGTAACCCGCCATTCAAAAAGGAGCGATCTGGGTATTGCGTATACGATTTTTGAAAATACGACATCTGGATCACAGGTATTTTGACCGAGCTATTTTTTCGCATTCTTTTTCGGGTGCTCACTTTTATCGTGACGGGTCACATATATTTCTTGAATATAAAAAGGTTTTAATGCCATATTCCATACGTATTTTGAACCGTTAATATAGGCTTAACAAAACATAGGCAGTTCAGTTCCTTTAAAGGTTGCATTAAAATTGAAACTTTCCGAACTTGGGTCGAAGCATTTTAAATTTATCATATATTTACATGGATGGTTTCTTTTTTTGTCTCGTTTTATTTTCATCACAGTGCCACAAGAAACGCCCACCTCCAGTGCTATCAGCGCTTTGATTTTATAACTATTCTGGTTAAAACAGGATAATCATGTGTTAAAGAGATATCCCCAGTCAAGTTGAAAAAAAACGGGTTTTATTACACTGGTCGATTATTGTCAAGCGTCCATCATTGGCGTAAGTGCGCCCATCAACAATTATTTCAGCGCATCTTCTCTAGTGGAAATCATAGCATCACTTAGTAGCGATGTTCCTTAGGCGAATCTTCACCAGAATTCTTAAATTATTAAAAGTAGTCCTTAATTCTTCGTGCCTTGACAACAAAAAAGTGGAAAATAATTATATTGCAAACAAAACATATTTCAAAACGAAAAACGTTTTGGAAATGAAACCCTACTTTGAATGTGTAATCACGTGAAAGGCATGGTACTTTTTCCAAACGTTCACAAACGTGTCTGTATCCTAAATGCAGAACATGGCAATGCTCGATCGAACTCTAATTATTCTTATTCTGTTTCCTTAAATGAAGCGAAGAACATTTTTTCAGTTTCGTCTGTAACCTTAAATTCCAAGTCTGAAATTACGTTATCTTGCAGAATTAGAATGGCAAATATTATTCTTATGGACGATATCGACATTCCGAGAAAAAAGATCTTTTCTATTTTCAAACGACTATTTCAAAATCGATTAATCTTATTGTAAAATTCAATTAAATATAGGGAGCGTACCAAAATGAGGATTGATACCATTTGGGATTGAGTGTTAATAAGTAAAGGGATTGCATGCTGAAAAAAACATTTAATGTCGTGACATTGACGGGCTAAAGTGACATGGATTGTTTTTCTATGGTGTTTTACACGACCAAATTAGGCATGTTGGATTCCCCTATGGAAATTAAGTCTGGCAATTTATTCCGAGCTCGGAATTTGTACTTCCTGAATAATATTTATGACAATTTTGTTGGAACGTGGAAGTTGTCAATAAGACCAATTAACTTTTACTGTGTCACAAAGTAGAATTTTTGAAGAGGACGATTCAAATTGAGAATTAAGGTAGTGGACCCGTAATGGTTTTGCAACATCTCAGAAGTAATGAACTTTAACAGTGATAACCGATGTTTTCAAATGATTTTCATTTGGAAACCTCTGTTAACATTGTGAAAGAATATGGGGTCTGAAATGTTGCGGAACTATTACGGGTCCACTACCTTAAGGACGCAATGAACAACGATCTCCGGACTCTATCAACCGGAGCGGGTATCTACTTTCTAATGCCCTATTTTTTCGCGTTGTTTAACCCTTTCCTGATTTACAAAATTTTGGACCTGTCCAAATTCAAAGGTTTTGCAGACGAAAATTAAAAGTGGAATTAATTTGAAAAATAACCATACAGTAGGGTAGAAAATAGTGTGGAAAAAGAAGAAATTGCTTGTTAGAAGCAATTTCTTCTTTTTTTCACAATGTTTTCTCATTGATAAAATCACAGGCACGTAAAAAGCAGGGATTAAACAGCAAAGGATTAAGGACGCAATGAACAATGATCTCCAGACTCTATCAACCGGAGCGGGTATTTACTTTCTAATGCCCCATTTTTCACGTTGTTTAATAGAAACCTGAAGCATTTCAAGGGCGTAACTCCCATTACATAATTAACGCAAGTGCGTAAAATAAATAATCCTCTGTTGATAAAGATCGTTGATAAATGATCATTACATCGAAACTACAGCTTATTAAAGCTTTAGTTACGATGTTTTGATTATTAACCAACGATCAAACCATAAAAAGGGAGCGGACGGAGGGCATTGATCTCACTTCGCCTCCTCATTTCGCCTTTATTCTATATATTCCTTGTTTGTCGCTTTCTGGGTGCGTATTCATTTCAAAGTCCTAATACACCTATGCATTTAAGAAATGGATTCAGAGATTGAAATTGTGTATTTCAAATCAAGGAGAATACACTCCTCAAAACTTCTAAGCGGCCACTTGTCTTTTTGGTCATATGTTATAAATGCCGCATGATTACATACCGTTTTTGTAATTTTTAGGCAGCAAAATCATTTATGAAGCCAACAAGACAAAAAACAGTGAAATAGTTCAACTAAAAATGTTTAAAAATTAAGCGAAAATAGGAGTACCCTCGATTTTAAAGTTAACATTGGTGGGATATTTTTGACATTTTTTGTTGGGATAAGGATTGTGTACAAAGTTGTGGCATTTCTTATTATTTTTAGAAATCCTCAGATGTTGCTCCACTGATATCAGTACAAGAGAATGATAGGATTTGCGTTTTTCATTTGTCGAAAATTTCAAATTTATCGATTAATTGTCATTTTTTTGACCTTTGAATTTGAGGATACATGCATTTAAATCCGTCTGTAGGACTTACTAATGCATGATTTAAAAAAAAAACAATTGGATAGGATGATGGCTGAATGGCAACTCTTGTGAAAGACAAAGATAACATTTCAAAATAAAAGAGAATAATGTGTGAAAAATGGAGAAAGGTAAGGTGGCCGCTTAGAACTTTTGAGTAGTGTAGTTTGAATGGATGTAGTATAAATTTGACTAAAAGAAATCATACTGTGATACACCGAACAAAGTGTGAATAAGTTTTTACTGTATGAAAATAAAGAAAAATAGTCGTTTCATCTCTTAACTCTTTCCTGTTTTTACAAAATTTTGGACCTGTCCAAATTCAAAGGTTTTTCAGACGAAAATTTAAAGTGGATTTAATTTGAAAAATAACCATTCAGTATGGTAGAAAATAGTGTGGAAAAAGAAGAAATTGCTTGTTAGAAGCAATTTCTTCTTTTTTTCACAACGTTTTCTCAATCATAAAATCACAGGCACGTAAAAGGCAGGGTTTAAACAGCAGAGGGTAAAATGAAAATAAATAGAAAGTCAGATTTTATCACTGGGTGTCATCTATTGAGTGAAACTTTATTAAACTTCCTTCCCGCATTTCGCTTATAAAAATATCTTCCTTTAACTGGAAGGATTTTGACTTTCTATGTCATAAATTTTGTAAACATCTTTGATTAATGTGATTATTTGCACTTCCCTGTTTTAAAACTTTTCTTTTGGCATGTTTCGGTGATTTTTCTTATTCCTCCCTTCCTCTCGCCATTCTTTTAAGATTTATTTTTCATTTGTACATGTCCAGATATACAAAAAAAAAACAACAAAAAAAAACAACAAGCAAACAAATAAATTAGTGTAAACTCAAGTGGATGCCACGCTCGGCTGCCACACTCGGCTGCTTGTAGAAGATATGTAGTGGAAAAAATGACGATAGATGGGCATTTCCGTAAAAGAAAGCCCCTCGATAATATCACCGTTATATGATTGAGAAAGCACACGCCAAGTTACGAGAAGGTATACTCACACGCAATGAAAACGTACCGCTTACTTTTTTTTTTTTTTTTTTGTATATATATTTTTTTAAATTTACCAAAACAGACATGATTATTACTAATCTGAATAAATTTGTATTGGACCATTTACTACACAACAATGTTAGAGCAACCTCAGAATGGGTCGTTTTTTAACCTTAGACCTTTAAAAAAAAGGGTAAAATGGTCAATCTTATTTGTGTAAAGTGGGTTTGCAAATTCTTTCTGTCGTTCGATTCTTGGTAGCATTACCTCTAACTCAGTACAAAGTACTGGCTATCAGTTTGTTAACAGTTCCCATAGTCCAGACAGTTCGTACTCGTGAGCATAGGCTAACATTCATTAATTTATAGGTCTACACCGTATCATCGACGTCCCTTATGAACTTAACATGTCGTTAGGGATTCAAATCACTCGAAAACACGAGTAGCAAAAGATTATTTACGATTCTTTGATTTTAATGAAGAATATATACGGTCCATATAATACGTAAATTGAGATCACTTGGAACAAATGTGAAATCTTAAGTTGTATTTCCATTCGCAAAGACACAATACTTTTATTGATTGAATTTCCTTTTTTCTCTCAAAAAACACACACACACACACACACACAAAAACAACAACAACAAAAAAACAATAAATGAACAAGCTTAAAATGCACTTTTAATGACCTGTAAATAAACATCGAGGTCTTTTGATTGATGTTAAGACTTACAATATTTACATTTACCTTTGTAGAAGATAAACAGGAGTCGATTGAAATTTTATAATTTAGGACAGTTTGTGCAAGGCTTTTTGGTGGTTCGTTTTCATTGCGTTTAAGTATATATTTATCAAGGTAGTGGAAATGTAAACATCATTTCAAAATTAGCCCTACATCGACATTTCTCGGGTAATTTCGTTACCTTCCGAAATCATTGTATCGTTCAGCGAAAACAAATGGCGTAATTTAAATCCGTCACAACGACGCCATGATCCCGTAGTAGCACGATGTCACCGGGGAAAACCGAAATCGACCGATCCATACGCAGCTTCTAAAGCCTACTTCTGCTCTTTCGACTACTTCTGAAAAAGCCCAGCATGACATAAATACCACTTCCTTAAAACGAAAGTATACAACAATCGTGTCTAAGCGTAGTTAGCGATTCTATGTCGCCGGATTTCTCTGGGGAAAACGCTTTGAATGGCATTCAATGTACGAAATGGTAAAATAAGCGATTGATTTCAGAGTGTGGACTGTTCGTTATCTGTTTATCCCTCGGGGACTCTGGATGCCAATGTTAAATTCGGAGAAGTTTTTTATGTCTACAAACTTCTAAAAGCACAAAACACTGTTTGACAACCGACACAGTGAAAATGGATGTGTTTGTTTATTTCCGTTTACTATCGTCCCTACCGTATTCTGCGTTATTAATGAACTGGCAGGGCGGGGCTTAGCCGTGACGTAATTGGCGAGTAAACTTTTGAATATTTTGGGTTCATTCAAAAGCTTTTCAAAAGCTTTTCGGCAATAATCGCGAACGCGTGCAAATAACTGTACCCTAAAACCAAAAGGATTCACGTGCTTAGAGCACGAACACATTTCATCAAAGCCTCGTAACTTCAGCTTGTACAAGCTAAAGTTACGAGGATTTGGTTACCAACCTACGATTTAAGATCCCGAGTTATTTATGTCGACTCTCTTTAGAAGTAGGTTATTTTAGATAAAAGCTGATTTCCCTTAACCTTAAGTGCAACGACCCGTTACTTAGGCTCCGCCCTGCCAGGGCATTAATCATGGATAATAGCACACACCAATGTGAGCGACACCCCAGAAGACGGTTAGTTGTTACGGGGGATAGTGCAAGGATACATGACGAAACTTCTGCTGAGATCCGCCATGGTTCTTTAACGTGCTCGGTGTAAAGCACCGTCTCACAGGACCTCAGTTTAACGTCTCATCCGAAAAAAAAATTAGTTTGTTAGTGGGCCAGCCCGGGAATCGAACCCACGCAATCGAAATTCAATCGTTTTGAAGTCCAGTGCTCTAACGACTGAGCTAATCTGGCTGACCCGATGCAATGTGTTTTGAAAAGAAATCGTCTAATAAGGTGGAACATACGAGGGATTTCTAAAAAAAAATCGGAAAAGTTCAACTTCGTTTATTATAAGATTATTCTTATTAATATAAATTTCATGTTAATTCATACACTATAGATTGATTCTATCAATTTTACACACATCACGGCGCGTGATTGATAACCACCATAGCAACTTCAGGTCTTAAGGAATTCTTTTATGCATGTTATGAACAAATAAATTAATTTTCTAAATACTGCCCAGCATACTTATTGTAATGAAAATACATACGAACCAATAAATGAAAATAGATTTGAAGTCCGGTGATAGAATCATTCTGAGATATTGCCTGATTATCGAGGACAATGGATCAAAGTTGTAATAACATGAAACTTTCGAATCACTTATGGGGATGAGGGGTGCACAAAACGTTGACGGCGAAAGAAACTTAGGTATAAAAGATTTTAAAATGTGTAATCAATACAATGAAAAACTCTTTATTTGTAATTCATGGGGATGGGTATTAGAAGTGATTTTGCTTAGTAAATGTATAATTTTTCTCCAAAATATTGACTTTTATTCTGAATTGCTAGTTTCGTATAGTTTCGCCCCCTAAAGAAAGGCAGTATTAATGTTTATAAATCGATGAACTTAACAAATACGTTTATGCAATTCTATGATAAGACATCCATGCTAACAAAATATGAGCATTTTTAACACATTGGCGCGCTAATTACGTAAAAATTCTCATCAAAAGTAAGCCATTTTTACAATATGATGTCAAAGTGCCCCTCTCACATCGGCTTGGTGTTTCTATGGTGATTATATTTTACGTGATGCTTTTATTTTCTTTGGAATATTTCAACGTCACAGTAGAATATCGTCATACCTACTACCACTGAAAACGAAATTAAATTATAACAAATATAAAATGATTTGTGTCAATTTTCCCGAAACCTTTTGGACAGCCCTCGGAGTTGCCTCCATACAATCGATTGGTATAAGCAATTTCTTCTTTTCTGACGACGTTTCTGAGTTTAAACTCGTTGAATGCTGCATTAAATCCGAAACGTTATTTGAAAAGGGACAATTCATCGTATCGATCAAATGTGAAGATTTTTCAGTGAATCAGTAACAAAATGAGCCTGTGTGTGACATTTCCAACAATTTTGAACGTTCGTGAAGTGCAAACATTGAGCAGCGTTGACAGCCACATACTGTAAACATAAAGTTGCCTGATGGTCTACAGATACTTTGAGAACTTATCTATCTTTTAAACGTAAAGGGAAGACTCTGGTCAGACTGTGCGGATGCACAGGCTGGTCAGAGTCTTTACTTTGCGCAAATTTGAAATTGTTGGAAATCTAACGCACATGTATAGTGAGGACTCTGATCAGACTGTGCGGATTCACAGGCTGTTCAGAGTATTTGCTTTACGCATATTTGAAATTGTTGGAAATCTAACGCACAGGCTCAATTATCTTTAAGAGGTAGGGTACAGAGATAGTACAACACAAACACGATTCGGTTTCAATTACTGTTGGCCTATCAGTGAAAATATTCTCTTCTTGACAAAGTTACAGCCCGGCATTCAGGGTGACACAACGGTGCAAACTGTTTGTGAATTTTACCCCGCTTTTCACGCAAGTGCACGTGCAAAGCGGGGTATAATTGGAAAACTATTTGCACCGTATTTGCAATTCTGAACGAAGGTCCTCAATACGGATAACAATTATCGTGTCATGGTGCAGTTAACGTTTCTATGTCACCGGATTCCATTCGGGAAATAACTTTGAATGGCCTTCAATGGACTGGTGTGGTAGATCAATGATTGATTCCAGAGTCTTGACTGTCCATTATTTGTTTATCCTTTTGGGACTCAATGTGCCAATGTTACATTAGGTGAAGTTTCTATCTCTATAAAATGCTAAAAGCGCACCAAACTGTCTAGGGTAGACTTACTTGACAACCGACATTTAATGCCATTTTTTAGAGATTGGTGAGCCGATGCTATGGGTCTTTTATGTATGCTTAAAGGGTGTTTTACTTCGCTGTTGACTTTTTTCAGTCATATCGAGAAGTCTGGAGCACCTGACAGTAGATTCCTGGTATTTCTCGCGCTAGTACTACTGTTACATCTTTTCCTAGCTGGGATTACATATTTCCCTAGCCCCCAGCTGGTTTACAACAGAAAAACTGGATCGGTCAAAATCCAAAGAGTTTTTGGACGCCAAAGAAGAGTCAGTGCAGTTGAATTGAAACTTGATTGGTTCAAGAAGATTCTTCTTTTCCAACATTATTTTCTAAAGTATAAAAACATAAGATAGTTTACGTTCAATGCAGAGACTCTATTTGAATGATAGATAGATTTACAGTAAATCTTGCTCGAGCGCCTATTAAGCGACCACTTATATTAAGCGCCCGTCGTAAAGAGTCCCTTCGCCATGAATAAAATTCCCGAAGAAGTGGACAGTTCAAAACGAAAAAAAAATTAACATTGAATTCTATGACGTTAGAACCCATTAGAATCGTCTCATTGAGACGATTCTTATGGGTTCGAACATCCTAGGATTCAGTCAAAATTATGTGACAATCTTTATATGATATCAATAACACTTCATTTCTATCATTAGATATTGTATTAAGCGACCACTTCCAATAGAGACCGCTTTTTATTTGTCCCCTCATTGGTCGCTTAACGCGGGTTTTACTGTATTTCTGTTTAAAATTTATTGGAAAAGTCCGATTCACCATTATCGATCTTGAGAAATTATTTCTCGATGAATCATTAACGGATCATTTTAAAGAATGGCAGTTTTAAATTATGAGACATTGTCGGTTCACCCAGAAGCTATTGTCTTTCTATTTTAGACGATGATTCTCGCTGATTCAATATGATTTCTGTTGCTACCTGATCCGGTCAACCACTTCATTTGAAATGTGGATATTATAACGGGCTGTCCAGCTCTCGGTATATATTTTTTGCCGAAGTGTTGTTTGTTTGTAGTAAGCTGTTGTCCTTGACATGCTTTAAGAGAATACGTTATTAAGGTAGTGGACCCGTAAAAGCCCCACAATGTTTATTAAGTAAAGAACTTTAACAGTGTTAACCGATGTTTCCGAATGATTTTCATTCGGAAACCTTTGTCAACATTGTGAAAGTTCATGAGTGCTGAAATGTTGACCGAGGTTTCCGAATGATTTTCATTCGGAAACCTTGGTCAACATTGTGAAAGTTTATGAGTGCTGAAATGTTGCGGATCTATTACGGTTCCACTACCTTAACTATATAACGATTACCTCTTCGGTTATTCAAGAGATGAAAACATTTTTTTCATTCATGTAGGTATGAAATTACAAACCTAATTTACTGATTGATTGGCTGAAAATTGGTTTCATTCCTCTACGAAAAGAATTTTGGGTACGCAAATACTTTGTTAGAGTAGCTTCACAAGAAATTTCTCTCATTGTCGAGCAACATTTTTCACATTTTGCTTCGTTATACATTTTTTTAGAGATGAGGAGAGTTTTCTAGGTCATGGTGGTATGAAACTGAAAACCTAATCACACTCATATATTTATGTATTGATCCGATTTTCGTATTCATAGTGTGATTAGATGTGGATTTCGTATCTCCATGAAATAATTCTGAAAAAGAAACTGTCTTGGACATCATCTTTTACAGAATATTTCTGTGCTATTCCGTCGGTATGTGAATCAATGTTTGTTTCTCGGCACATGTTTATTGCATCCAATGACACTGTAAACAGATATTGTACATTTCATTCTGAATATCGATTTGACATCCAAGGTATAATAACCTGGTGAAATTCCATATTGAATAAAAAGGGCGTGGTAGTTGGTCTGTAATTAAACATTGTTATGTCTGGATTGATGTCTGGGAATCAACGAAACGGCGGAATTATATCTATTGTTGGTGTTATTTTTTATTATTAATAATAATAATGATAAAATTAGTGTCTCTTTGTTCTTGGATTTCTGTATGGTGTTCAACTTTCATTTATCGTGTTCTTATTGGAAAATAGTGCCGTGCTACGCCAAATTCGAAACATCATTAGCTTGAATAAGTTAGACCCAAAACGTTTAAATCGCCGATCAATTCCATCTCTTTACATCATTGTTTTCTAATATATGGGTTGTTTTGTATATATGGCCCGTCATGCGAAAAGAACCATCTTGGAACACCGCAAAATAGATATTTGAAAAAGAGTCTCGTTCCAGTAGAGGTCAGTCGAAGTCGTATTCAAATTTTCTTTTACAAAATCAGGAAAATGCATCTGAATTTTAGGTAAATTCGGGAAAGTTCCTTAAGTTTCGGCCCGTAAGGTTTGTTTAGGTAGGCATTTCACTCACTAGACAGATTTAAAGGATATGGAATAAGTGGTAATGAAATACCAAATTTATTAAACAGGTTATCTATAAATAGATTAAATCGAGGCTGCGCCGAGTTTTTATTCGTTTTAGATGACGAGTCCAATAAATGCGGTATTTTATGGGCACAGATTTAATATGACCTGGAATGAAGTGCATAAAACTTCGATACGCAAAGTATGGTTAAGTAGATGCTTCACACAGTAATTAGATTAAAGGATATTGAATAAGAGGTCATGAAATACCAAATATTATTAAAATATCTATAAACAGATAAAAAACGAGACTGCGCCGAATTTTCACCTGTGTAAGATGACGAGTTTGATAAATTCGATATTTTATGAGCAGGAATTTGTATTATATCTTTGAAATGACATACTCTTCTGCGCCAAATCAAGAACAATCGGGAAATTTATCGATTCAAGTTATCCAGGAAACGTATAACGCCGTTTTCGAATTAACGTCATCAAATGCATTATAGCGTGATTTCACTACGAAAATATAACGTTGCTATCTTTTCTTAGCTCATTTGAAACATTTGAAAAGTGATTCCACTAGTGTAATGCCATTCGTGTTAAATCAAAAATATGCAAAGGAATTATTTTTTCCCGCGCCGCAGGTCATATTATAAGGTCTATTTTCACATGAAGGGTCATTTTTTTTAAAAAATGATTTTCAAAAAAGCCACCCTGCGTACAGGATGTAGGCCTATAAACGTAAAGAGAACATTAGAAATTGCACTCATTTACACGTAGGTACACGCGCAAAGTAGGGCACCTCTTTCGAAACGTTTCATCTTGAACACCATTCGGAACAGCGCTCGGACCTTTTTTCCGTAAACTACAAAGTACTAGAAAGAACTCTTTATCGTAGAATCGCCGAGGATTCCCGATTGCTTGACAGGGAATACGGACTTCTGTAGCCTAGTAAAGTGAAAAGTTGTCTCATGTTATCTGCAAATAAATAAGGCTACTTGAATGAACGAGTACGAGTGATGCTATAAAATCTATTTTCTGCTGACAGGAATATACTCATTGACTCTTAAAACTATACCGTAACAATCGGTTTTCCATTTCACAAAAAAGAAAAACCAAACTCTTCGCTACCTAGATTTGTGGTGTTAAAAGGAACACATTTTAAGAGGTGCTTATTTAACCAAATAAAATGAGTGAAAAATGGTGTTTTCGTAGTTAACGAACTCGGGGAAAGTGAAAAGTGATGAATTACTGGATTTATATTTCACTATTTCATTAATTTTCAGGTGAGTATCTTATCTATCTTTGAGCATATTTATTCTGCATCCAATGCCAATTTTTATTCTTAGTCCAGTGGCAATTGTTTCAGGATGTAAATTTTGTCAGACAGGTTATGATGTAAGACCTTTTATAACCTAAAAACATATTTCGTATTATGAAACAAATGCCTGTGCACAAGGCTACATTGTGAAATAAAAAATGATCATGAAAAAAATGACGTTTTTCTTATATCAATTTTACAAATCATGTCAGGGTGTGCGTTACCTTTCAAACAATTAAAATATGTGGCCCGTCAAGCGAAAAGGGACCATCTAGAAAGTGCGTTAAATGTCGATCCTTGTCAGACTGCAAAGACTGACTAGGATCAAAACTTTTCCCATTTTGCTTATTTACTGAATCTTGAATGTTCAATCTACCTTCCAGTGAAAGAATTTTTGAGATGCAACCTCTTGTTTTTCTATGCTGGACCCAATCTTTTTTTAAATAATTATTTTAAAGAGTTCCAAACTGGTTCCTTTTCGCGTGACTGGTCATATATTATATGTACGCAAGTTTATTTTTTTCTTCTCGAAATCATTGCATGTTAGACTATGTTAATTACATGGGATCGATTGGTTTCGTCCTAAATTTTCAAAGAATTGGGAATTAACTAAAGTGGAATGATTGATTTACGAATGTTTTGCGTTGATTATCTAGATAACGTATCTGTCTATCTATTTCCGTTAGCTGTTAACCTTTTCCTAATGTTTGATAATGTAGTACATGTTATTCTTCTGTTTTCCAATTTTTGGCTGTTACAAATAAGTTCTCATTTCAAAACCCTTCCGAGGAAAGAGCGCTCAATTGTTGAACGTTTAACACACCTTATATCACCCATTCGTTCAGGACGCAAAACGATTGCAAACGTTTGAAATGAAGGCCATTGCTTTGCACGTAGACTAACGTACAAAGCATGGTACTTTATATCTTGAACTCAAAACTTCCATTTGACTTTTTGGCTTGTTACATCGTTTATCAACAATAAAGTACAAAGGTTAGTCCACCCCTAATAAAACAATATTGAAATCGACATGACTCGAATTTTCTCGAATCTTGTCTCTTACTATTTAGCAATCGGGAACCCTCGGCGATTCTACGGAAAAGACCGCGGGAATAATACGGGCGCTGCCATGAAAGCGCGTCATTTCGCACGTGTGTCGTCAAAAACATCACTGGATCCTTCTAAGCCGAGATGACGATGCATATTTACAAAGTCAATGAAAGACTAAAAGTGGGCATATAATTTAATAACAAAACGCAGTATGTTACTGCGTTTTTTTATCAAATTATAATGTGTCCGAAATTTCTGGACAGATGATCGGAAAGATTTAAAAAAAAATTGGGATTTTCTTCACGCGTATTAAATAACCGAAGAACTACAAGAAACCGAATTACTAAAGAAAATGACCCAAACTTACTACACTTACGTCCGAGGTACTTTCCAGTTCACAGAAAGGTCCGAGCGATGTTCCAAATGACCTATTAGAATGCCAGCGGAAGAAGAGTAATTGCGTCATTCATGACGTAATTGTAGTTCTGAAATATCGTATGTGCTTATTTTATAGGTATTACAGAACAGCTATGACGATGACTTAAAGAACATGATTCAGCCGTTACATAAATCGTCATTTTCTCCGATACTTATGTCAGAATTACCTCACGAAGTCAACATATGTTTTGAATCAAAGACGAACTAAAAATGTCATCTTCTTTAAAGAAAAAAGGGTTTCAGGGGATAAAAAGGGATCTCGTTGATGGGAGAAGCGCGCCAGTGATTATGACTCATAAATATTGCACATCTGTTTTAATCACCCATCTTCCCGGGGTGCCATAGCAACTGTTATCTTTTCTCGGAATCTTTATGCTAATTCACAACTCTTAATTCATTTTTTTATATATAACATTTTATTTCGAGGACATTTTTTCATTTAGATAAGGTTTGGCTTTTTCGAATTACTCTGACGAAATACAACATCTTCGCATTTTTAAAAGATAAAATTTCTATAAATACCTTTATACAGTGTTTTTTTTTTTTGTTGTTGTTGTTGTTTTTTTTTGGGGGGGGGGGGGCATTATTGATTATTTCATTTATTTATCAATGTTTTTACACTGTAACAATCTTCTAATTGGTATCTCATTGCTTGTTCCTTCCCAACATACATGCTAGACGTGAATATAATGATGGACGGCCGTTTCAAAAAGGTAAATATAACACAAACATCAACATCAAATGCACAAGAGAATTCGACGTCCCCCCCCCCCCCCCCCCCCCACCCCCATCCCCGTTCTTTTTTATGTATTGTGTTTTTGTGGTTAGCACATTCTAAGAGTGACGACCTGTTGCTTGTGACGTTCGCGCAATCGAGGAATCATTTCTAAACGTTTGCGATTTCTTTTTATCCTGAACGTAGAGATGGTTTGCAAGCAAAGCAAAGCAATGAATTAACCACAAAAACATCAGAAATTGCAAAACAGACTGAAAGGACACGGGATTTTGCATTCTTTTTACGCGTATAAGATTATTTTCTACGGCTTGGAAAGTTATGTTACAGAGTGTGACTGTCTCAAGAAGTAGAATGGAAAAAAAAAAAGAGTTTTAATTATTATTAATATATATAGTTTTGATTAGAACCAGAGTGGATCCAATGAGCAAACCATGTCTTCGTTTGAGATAAAAACGTTCGACAATAGTAAAGTGGGCTAACGCACGTTTGATTTATTTTGAAATGCAGCACACAACATCGATTATACGCGAATTACGCCGAATACAACGTTAATTATACTTATCATATCAATCGTTAGAAAGCATGCCGATATTCTAAATTCATTTATAATTCAGAGCCCATAAACGATGAATGTGTTTGTCTGCGCAGATAAAAACTTAATTGAATTTGCTCTGCGGTATTCCTGTAACATTATCCCGCTTACAATAGACTTATTGTGCATGATAGATCAGATATAACATCCAAATGATACTTCATCATAAACAGGGCTCCGAAATACATGGATCTATTGAAGGACTCCATACACTGTCAATATTATTTACAATATAATTGCCAATAAAATTGAATTCTGTTCCTCATTATTGCCCATACACGATCATTCATAATGTCAATCTCGTAGATATCTAAGACCGATCAATACATTCATTCAATGATATTGCAAATATTATTGATCCTGTATTGGCCGCTGGTATTATAAAAATCAACTTGGCATTATTTTGGGTATTTTCGATTCATTGATAGCGAAAATTGATATTTTATAAAAACAACTAGACTGTCTCTCTGAATGCAGTAATTTTGGTATCGTATATAAAACATCTAAAACTTTAGGCAGCGATTTGTGGTTGAGCAAACTACATGTCTTAAATGCGGTTTTGTTCAAACTGCATTTACGACATTTTGTCACCCCCGACGAAGAGTTGTTTTCAAAAAAATATTTCTTCATTAATTCTGATTGTTCTGAACCGGGACAATCTGCAGACAGAAATAATATCTCATTCCATGTTAGATCTAATTACATAACTGATGCAACATTGGAAGTGTATTCTGCGTTGTTATTCCCCTGACAGGGCGTGGCTCATTCGGAACATCGCTCGGACTTTTCCGTAACTTGAAAAGTACCTCGGACGTAAGTGTAGTAATTTTGGGTAATTTTTTAGGTAATTCGGCTCCTGGTGGTACTTCGGTTAATACGCATGAAGAAAATCGCACTTTGTTAATTCTTTCCAATCGTCTTTGGACATCTTTTTGGCATATGATAATTTGATGACAAAACGCAGTAAGACACTGCGTTTTGTTATCAAATTATAACATGCCAATTTGTATTCTTTCGTTGATTTTGTTTTACGCAACGTCATCCTTAGCGGGATCGTTGATGTTTGTGACGTCATATAAACCCACGTGCGAAATGACGCGCTTTCATGGCTGCGCCCGTATTATTCCCGAGGTCTATTCCGTAGAATCGCCGAGGGTTCCCGATTGGGCATGGCTAAGCCGTGAAGTAATTTGGCTAGCTCGCTTTTCAATGTTTCGGGTTCTTTCAAAAGTTAGTCGGCTATCCTTGTTAACGCGTGCGAATATTGGTATCTTAAAACCAAAAGTATCAGCGTCCCTAGAGAAAGTGAAAAAGAGTCCATCAGATCTCGTGCTTTTTGATTGGTTGAAAAATTGGTTTCATTCCACAATAAAAACAATTTTAAGCGTGCAGATATGTTATACGCTTGTGCACAAAGAGATAAAATAGAAGATATCTCAACATTTTAAAAGTCTTGCTGTTTTGCTTCAAAATATCAAATTACAAGATATGTAGAGAGGTTTTTTTTACATTTCACGGAGGTATGAAACTTAAATCTAAGGACTTAAAGTATCGACCCTAGTCAGACTGCACAGACCGTGCAGGCTGACGTGTGTCGTAACTTTAAATTTTTAGTTGATTTGGCGAATCTAGAATGATCTTACCACTTTCCTGCTAAATAATTTTCGAAATGCAATCTCCGGTTGACCTGGCCTAGAATCAATCTGGGCTTTTTTGTTAAAAAATATTAAACGGTGTTCCAATGGGGGCCATTTCTTTTCGTGACGAGTCTACTTTTTATATTTCCAGATAATTTTACACGCTATCAACCATCATTCCAACTGGAATTAGAAAAGCCATGTTATTTCACCACCAGCTGCTAAAGTTATTTGTTTTGGAATGTAAGTAATTTTTCTTTTATGAAATATGTTTTAAAGTAGTCCCAAGCTTATCTGAGCATGGTTTGTACGGTTTAATGACTTCGCAGGCTGAAAAGGATCGAAACTTTTCCAACTTGGGTTTACCTGTCCTAGAATATATCTTTTTTTTTTCAAATATTCATACCGGCGAGTTCCAAGATGGTGCTTTCTTTACCGTGACGGTTCACATTAAGGTTGTGGACCCGTCATAGTTCCGCAACGTTTCGGAATCGATTAACTGTAAACGTTAACCGATGTTTCTTTGTGATTTCATCAGGAAACATCGGTAAACATTGTGAAATATTGTGAGTTTCGATATGTTGTGGAACTACCTTAATGAATGATTTGATCTCTCATTCTTTAGTCATTTTCAATTGACAGTATCTATTTTTTCAATTATGGATAGCACTCGCTGTCTAAACATGATACAGTTAAAAACATCGTGAAGTTGCCAAGATGAATGATTTTGGAATGAATTTGCAATGAAATCAAATGAGTGCCTTGAGCAAGGTTTGAGTGAAATTAAAGGGAGGTAATCCAATATCGCCAATTTTATTCAAGATGAATAAAATTAACGATATTAATTACCTCCCTTTAATAATAAGTATGCATAAAAGTTCTGTAAATTGCTTCCTATTTTTTTTAAGAACCTATATGACGCTATTTATTAAAAATACTGTCAGAGAAATCGCGATTTCTTTCCATTTATATTTATCTTGAATGTAGCTGTTGATTATATACTTTTTAGTCATTTGGGGCGTTTTTGATCGATTTGAGTGAATGTTTGGTATAAATGAATGGCGCGATGAGTGAGTGATTTAGAATAGTTTTGGTTGAGATGAATGTCAATTTCACGATGTATCTAACTGTAGAATAAGGCAGTGGACCCGTAATAGTTTTGCAAAGTCTCAGAGGAAAATGAACTTTAACAGTATTTACCGAGGTTTCCTAATGATTTTCATTAGGAAACCTCGGTCAACATTGTGAAAGATTATGAGTTCGGAAATGTTGCGGGACTATTACGGGTCCACTACCTTAAATCGGCACTTTGGAGAATTTGCCCGTCTCGTGACGGACTACATTTTTTAACAGACAGAGAAAGAAAACATATAATTGTGCTACATTCCATTGGGATTTGAATCAGATAAAGCCGAGCGTTTTTTATGATACGGTTACCAGAACAAGGTTCCACAGATGTTACGGCGTCTTTGTAATATCATGATATATGAAATCTTGGCGGGATAAAATATGCCTTGTGTCTACATCTCTAACCCTTAAACAAAAGATCTTCCTATTTATATACTGTTTTATTGTAATGGATAAATATTTAGATAAACTGTTACAAAAGAAAGAAACAGATTGCTTTTATCAAAAGAATCTCGAGAAAATTTACCGAAAAGAAATAGTTAGAGGATTTTAAGGTAACTGCGGATAGATGATATTGTCGAATTTTCGACATTCTTAAAATCTCACAATAATTGCTGAGATTTATATTTGAAATGAGTGCATTAGCTAACACGCATTGAAAAGGGTCCGAAGCTCGCTCAATCGACGTCGTGACGTCACTTAGGGACCAACCCCTCTTCGACCCGCCAAAATCAGTATTTGCAAATATTTTCTGAATTAATCGGCCGATTTTTACGAAAAAAGTTTCAGTTAGAAAGTCCAAGATTGGCCGAGCTAGTCGATTAATTTCTGTTCACATTCAAATAGAATCGGGATTTGAATCAGATAAAGCCGAACGTTTTTTTATGAAACGGTTTCCAGAACAAGGTTCCACAGATGTTACGGCGTCTTTGTAATATCATGATATATGATATCTTGTCGGGATAAAATATGCCTTGTGTCTACATCTCTCACCCTTAACCCTTTCCTGTTTAATCCCTGCTTTTTACGTGTGTGATTTCATGGTTGAGAAAATATTGTGAAAAAAGGAGAAATTGCTTCTGACAAGCAATTTCTTCTTTTTCCACACTATTTTCTACCCTACTAACTGGTTATTTTTCAAATTATATCCCGTTTTAATCTTTCGTCTGCAAAACCTTTGAATTTGGACAGGTCGATAATTTTGTGAAACAGGAAAGGGTTAAACAACGGAATCTTCCTATTTATATACTGTTTTATTGTAATGAATAAATATTAAAGATAAACTTTGTCAAAAGAAAGAAACAGAATGCTTTTATCTACAGCATCTCGAGAAAATTCGCCGAAAAGAATATTAAAATATATAAAATGGCATCATTCAATTCGTTGAGATTTCGAAACGAAAGTCTTTGACGCGTTCCCAGACAACAAGGCTAGGAAAGGATGTAATGGTAGTATTGGTGAGAGAAATACCAGGAATCCATTGTTAGGTGCTCCAGCCGCCGCGAAACTGAAATAATGTTGAAAGAGGCGTAAAACTCCATTCAATAAATAAATCCCAGATAACACAATTTTATAGCTGGTCCAAACGGAAAGTAGTTGCAGACGTCAAATCTAAATTGATGAATTTTAGTTTTCTCTGTTTGTCTGAACAGAAAATATTGTGAAAATACTATAGGTGTATTTTCAAAACTGAGCTCTGACCTAGGCGTTGATTCCATTACCATAGGTATATGAGTAAACCTTTAGATCTAAGACAAGCACTAAGTTTCATTTGAAAGGTAATTTGTACCTTTTTAATGGCTGTTTTATCTATTTTGATAGAATAGCACGGAAATTTAACCGTTAAAAGTATATTTCAGGGCTCACCGCTCAAAATCTACCTTTATTAACAATGTGTTTCGAAGTGTATTTCCTAGCGTGTATAGATAACGGGATTGTGGTGGTATGGATTAACCCTTTCCTGTTTTACAAAATTTTTGACCTGTCCAAATTCAAAGGTTTTGCAGACGAAAATTTAAAGTGCATTTAATTTGAAAAATAACCATTCAGTAGGGTAGAAAATAATGTGGAAAAGGGAAGAAATTGCTTGTCAGAAGCAATTTCTTCTTTTTTCACAATGTTTTCTCAATCATAAAATGACAGGCTCGTAAATAGCAGGGATTAAACAGCAAAGGGTTAACAGACGCATTTAACGTTAAGCCTTGTCACGCTGAACCCGGGATGTTCCTGCTCCGGCTGTAGATATAGACTTGGATCAGCCTGCACATATGTGCAGTCTGTTCCAAGTCTATGGCACCCGATTTTCCTTTTAAAACTAGAAGAGTTTAAATGATATTTATAATATTAACCCGAGCTCGTAATAATTATATCCAATGCATTTAGAACTTTGATTTTGATGCAATTCTGCGAAGGTTTTTATTCAGCATAACAAGGGTTAAGATTAGAGCAAAATAATAAATTTACTGATTTTTATATATTATGGAAAACATTTAGAACTTTTCCTTATTTTTGGTTCATTTATACTATGCTACGTATTTAGCCATAAAACTGAAATATGTTCGTCGTACTATCCTATAAACCTGTAATTTTTAGGTTTCATCATTTTCCTATGCCAAAAAACCGTTGCCGCTACGACAACAATCCAAACTACAACTGCCACAAACACAACAGAACAAACAACATCATCAACAGAAACATCAACATTCGTATCCACACTGAATATAACGCCAAACTCGTCAGTATCATCGTCATCAGACACCGCTTCATCACTTGTCACATCTAGTAGCGTTACAACACCATTAAATAGCACAAATCAAACGGAACCAACTACCGTCATCACATCGTCTGTAAACTCATCTACTTCATTAACTACAAGTTCATCAACGCCAGCCCCGACAACGTCTAGTATCGTAACTACATCAACTGTATCTACTACAGTTACATCACAACCTATTGTTTCAAATGATAACACAACCTCACCCACGACTACCAACGTCGAATCTACCACAACGTCATCACCAACATTACAGACACCAAACTTGTCAACTACTCCATCTACACCACAGTCTACACAGTCAGTTATTGCAACAACAGTTAACAACCCGCCTTCAAATTCATCTCTTAATACAACACTAAGTGCATTAGAAACAGATACTTCTTCACAAAGTGCCTTCACTACAACAACGTTAGAATCCATAAATACAAACACGACACTAAGTGTCGATACAAGTGTTACAACTGTACCAACAGCTACTAATACCTCGATTACAACTACAGTGAGTCAGACTACTTCACAAGATGATGGACCAGAAACATCGACTGCGGGACCAAGCACTACAACACATACAGATGTTACAACTACAAGTTCAGCGCCTGATGATTCACAGGACGCTACGTCTAGCACAAACACAACAAGTACAAATCTCGTATCCTCTACAACACCAAACTCGAGCATTGAAATATCAAGTAAGTAGAATTACTCCTCGGTGGCCTAGTTGTAAATGTACTCGACCTGTGACCTTGAGGTCCGTGGTTTGAGCCCACAACGTCGCCGAGGTGTTTTTATGGGCAAAACATATAAAAGCCAGCCCAAATTCACCTAGCTTTAGAATTGGATAACAGTGGGTCTAAACAACTGCTTCTCTCTTAGAAACGTGTAAACATCAGCATTGAGTGTTCGAGAGCGACTCTATAAGCTTAAGCTTTCGTCACAATCGACCTATGAGGAATTAGTGTACACTAAGTATGTAGAATATGGAATTTAGATACATTCGTCTAAACAATAAATTCGATGAGAAAGAATCATAACTCGTTTTATGGTAGGTCTATAATCATAATTTGCTACAAAAATTTCCCTGCGTCGCTTATGCATGAGATAATACTTATTTGAGAAAGATCAGCAATGATTATTTGAGAAAGTTGATATGGGGTCGCTTAGATAAAAGTAAATCTTATTATTTATAACTCTGAATTTCAAAATTTCCGCAGATTTTCTATAAATCGTTTCAAAAAAACGGAGAAATGAATTTTGAAATACATGTATACTATTAATGTTCGTGTCTATCTTGAATAATTTATAAGCAACAGACGCTGATAAATAATTCAGTAATGAAACCATGCATTGAAATGTTTAAGGTTAAACGGTTTTGAATCTCCTGTGACCTTGAGGTCCGTGGTTTGAGCCCACAACGTCGCCGAGGTGTTTTTATGGGCAAAACATATAAAAGCCAGCCCAAATTCACCTAGCTTTAGAATTGGATAACAGTGGGTCTAAACAACTGCTTCTCTCTTAGAAACGTGTAAACATCAGCATTGAGTGTTCGAGAGCGACTCTATAAGCTTAAGCTTTCGTCACAATCGACCTATGAGGAATTAGTGTACACTAAGTATGTAGAATATGGAATTTAGATACATTCGTCTAAACAATAAATTCGATGAGAAAGAATCATAACTCGTTTTATGGTAGGTCTATAATCATAATTTGCTACAAAAATTTCCCTGCGTCGCTTATGCATGAGATAATACTTATTTGAGAAAGATCAGCAATGATTATTTGAGAAAGTTGATATGGGGTCGCTTAGATAAAAGTAAATCTTATTATTTATAACTCTGAATTTCAAAATTTCCGCAGATTTTCTATAAATCGTTTCAAAAAAACGGAGAAATGAATTTTGAAATACATGTATACTATTAATGTTCGTGTCTATCTTGAATAATTTATAAGCAACAGACGCTGATAAATAATTCAGTAATGAAACCATGCATTGAAATGTTTAAGGTTAAACGGTTTTGAATCTCCTTTAGATATTTTTTCTCGATGGTTTGCATCTTTTAAGTTAGTGGACCCGTAATAGTTCCGCAACATTACGGAACCCACGAACTTTCACAATGTTGACCGAGGTTTCCTAATGAAAATCATTAGGAAAGCTCGGTTAACACTGTTTAAGTTCAACACCTCCAAGACGTAATGGAACTCTTACGGGTCCACTACCTTAACATAGATATGGAGTGATATTTTTATCATATCTGAATACCTTTATGTTCCTTTCAAGCCAATACCGACCAAATAACCCCACAAGCTACTACACAGACAACACGGAACGTTACACAGCAGCCTATCACAACTTCTGTTACATCAGGTGTGATAACGAATCAAACATCGGCAACATTAACCGTAACACCACAACAGAATGTTACTTCAGAATCGCCCGCAGCAATTACAACTACAACCATAACTACAGAAGAACAGACAGAGACAATAACAACTGTTTCGACTCAAGAAACTATAGCTAGTTCATCCCCACCGAATAATGATTCACAAACTACACAGACTGACGAACCTGCAACCACTCTTGATGCTCAGACTACCTTGATTACAACTAATGGGTCATCTGTGACAACTGTTCTAACGCCGACAGCGACAAATATGTCTGTGTCAACTACACCAAAACTACTAACGACAACACTCGGAACACCACTATCTACAACAACTGTAACAAGTCCAGAAACATCAGTCGTCTCAGACACGGTTAATTCGACTTTAATAACAAATGTACCTGTACAAAATACGTCCGGTACGACTAGGTTTAATGCATCATCAACAGTTTCAAATAGTTCAACGATGTCATCAGTCACCATGCGCCCATCTTCTACCACAGCTGTGTTAAACTTAACATCATCCTCAACACCATCGACTAGTAGTTCGTCTTTACTGACAACTAGTGCAGATTTTACTACAAGTACTATTGCAACGACGTTAGATTGGAGGTCAGGTGAAATAGACAGATTAGAAGAAGAAAAGAGAGGTACGGTGTTATTCTATTTAGCTTGTGATTAACTATTCACGACATAACTAAGGTTTAAAGCTTGGGTAGACTGTATAGACTAAAATCATTAAGCCTACTCGTCTGATATATCTTTGATTCAGTGGTGGTTCAAGAGGGGTTCCGAGGGTTCGAACGAACCCCTCTCTGAAGCTAAATTAATTATCGATTAATAGCGGCTATCGATCTTGGTTCTTTCATTGGCCCCACACGTTCGGCGCGAGTACTGGTAAATTTTCCAGGAAGCAGATTCGAAAGGGATTAATCTAAGTTGTAGGAACTTGTTTCCCGATCGATGTAAAAGAAATAGGTTTAAACCTAATTATCATGTAAAATTGCAAATAACCCCTCTCCTGCTGTTCATGAACTATTCCCGTTTGAAACAAAGCTGTGGAGACAGTACAGACTAAGATCAGTCTGCACAGGTGTGCAGTCTGATCTTAGCATATACTGTCTGCCTTCCGAGATTTTTGTGTTAAAAATCCTGGGGCAGTCTTGATACTATGTAAAATGGGAAATTTGTTTTGAAATATTTAAATTCAGAAGAATAAGGGTTAAAATTGTGTTAGACTAGGGAAATGAACCCCTTATATGTATGTCGAACCCCGATTATAGAAATCCTGGATTCGCCACCGTGATTATCATGGCTAAAACTTGAACCAGTCTGGATAAATTGTCCGAAAATAAGTTATTTGCTTTAAGGTAGTGGGCGCGTTATAGGTCTACAACCTCTCAGCAGTAATCACTTTAACAGTGTTAACCGAGGGTTTCAAAATGATTTTCATTAGGAAACCTCGGTCGACATTGTGAAAGTTCATGAGTGCCGCAATGTTGCGGAACCATTACGGTTCCTCTACCTTAAACAAAATTTAAGTTCAATATAATAAGGGGTCAAGTGAAAATAATATGTCCTTATTGTTTTATATTATATCTGTAAAAAAATAGGATTTTGTACGAATGTTAATAGATTTGTCAAGTGAATTTTTAGTTAGAAAGTGCAAACAGGAATGTTTTTCTGAAGTCTTGATGTTTGTTTCTTTGCCTAAATAACAAATACGAATCGTTGGATTAATTTTTATCCCTTCGGACAATAATTATGGATTTGATAGACAGGTTTACACTTTTAGGAATAAGGAAAGAAATTTATTTCAAAGCCTTTCAATTTCATTTGACCAATGTCCCAAGAAATGGTTTGTGCATTGAGCCAACTTTGGCCTTGGGGATTTATAAGCTGATGCTTGCTTCTAGATTACAATATTTTGTCACATTCTAATTGAATGTTATCATAATTAATCACTTGTTTCTGTTTTGTTTTATTTTGTAGCATTACAAGCGGAGAGGCGGCGATATACGATTATTGTGATAATTCTATCCTTAGTGATAGCAGCTCTTATTGGTGCTTTAGTTCTTCATATTATGGTGAAAAAGTGAGTAACGTTAGTTATTATTTGAGGACTAAGAACATTACTGTAATTTTGTTTACTCGAACCTTCAAATGATTCTGAATTTTATTTGGTTCCTTGGTTATAAAATGATATTCTATTCAAAACGAACTATAAAGCAAAGTTCATCGTGAAACAATTGGTACTTTTTTAATAGTGATCATACAGTAAATTTTGGACAAGATGAATGCTTTTGAAATAATTTTGGAATGAAGTTGAATGAGTGTGTGGAGCTGATTTTGAGTGAAATTAAAGGGAGGTAATGCAATATCGCTTATTTTGTTCAAGAATAAATGAATGAATGAACAAATGAATGAATGAATCGAGCGCTGATTGAATGATTTCGAATGATTTTGATCGGAATGAGTGTCAATTTAACGATGATAAACTGTAGGTGTAGAGAATATTATTCAACAACATAAAAACCGATTAATACTCGACATACGATTTCCTGAAACGACACTGTTTAAAATTATGACCTCATTTTGGCAAAGGACAACAACATACTTTTTCAAGGGCTCAGTGCAATAACTATTGTATGTACCTATGAAATATAGTTTCATTTATTTACAGATTCCGAAAGCCAAAAGACTTTTTTCGTGATGTAGATGCAGATTTAGAAAATCCAACAGTAAGTAAATAGCTTTATAAATGGCTACGAATAGAGGGGTGTGTTGAAGTTTAAGTTAACATATTTCGACGTTACTCGCACAAACCCTATATTGTGGGTACTCATTTGAATAATCTTGTCGAGACGATTCAAATAAGTACCCACAACATAGGGACTTAATGAGAAATAAAGATTTTAGACTTGAAATGCTCCTTCTTATCTGTACCTCTGTCACAGAACGAAGTAACCTGCTTTCGTTTGAATCATTTTGTATTTTTATTTATATTGTGCGCTTAGTATTTTCTCCCTTTTTTCATTTTTGTTTGCTATGAATTTTGTATAGTTTAACTCATATAAGAATTCCATATTGCTGAGTATTCATTCACTACCCCACAATGTACATGTACATTTTTTTTAAAAAAAGGTATTTTTGAAGTATGATCTTGGTGTATGAAATAAGCTTTTGAAAGAACTGTGTATGACAAATTGCGGTTGAATTCTAAGATAACAGTGTACATGTAATCTTATATTCAATAGACCAGAAAGGACAGAACAGTGCGGTTTAGCCGACCATGGACGATTATTCAAAGTTTGAAGAGCCGATGGAATGAGGGGGATTCTCGTTCTAGTGGGATGTTTCAACCCGCTAGTCTCACCCCTCTACATGAAATGGGGAGTTTTAAAGCACCCTCGCAAAATGGCATCAATATGTCTGAAGTACATATAGACTCAGAAAAGAGGTGTGAAATAATCTCTCTGGGCTTGTTGGTGATGGACTCTTCTTCATTACTTCTTAGACTATAGGATTGCTTGTACTACCACCGAAATCCTTACATTTTGATGTCTAATATCTGTTATCTGCGTGAAGATCTGAACTTACACTTATTGATAACAAATTCATTATCCTAAATTCAATCGATTAACAAATCAAAAAATCATGAAATGCTCGGTTATTTAGAATTTTTGTTACTAATGACTTATAACTAAATTTATTTAAGATTAGAATTAAGATTAGTTTATCATAATTTTTGGGAATGAATGTGGCAGTCTTGTACCCCAAATTGAAGTAGTCTGAATCCAAAGCTTCACATTTTTGGTGTTTATGCTTTAGGGATCATATGACAATAAAAATAATGATTAATGAATGATAATTATTATGATTCATTTATATATGTTTTTCATTCCAAAAACTCAATCAATTAAATAAGCATAGTTGAAATAACCATTATTTTAACCATTTACTTTTTTCGAGTAATTGTCCTATGCCTGATATGGTCCTATTTCAAATACTATAATCTAAACAAACTGATTTTAGTTTTTGTGCCTTCTAGTACTTTGCTTTATCAAACTTTACGCTCTTATAATTCGCACCGTTTCAACATCTTTCAACTTCATGTTTCCATTATATATATCTATGTGTCTCCTCTTATATATATCACTTTTAAAAGCTTATGTTTTACTTGCCTTCATTATACGTCTGTGTCTCCTTATATTAATATTACTTTTGAAAGCTTATGTTCTACTTGCCTTTATTATATATCTGTATCTCCTCTTTTTCATATCACTTTTAAAAGCTTATGTTCTACTTGCTTTTATTCTATATCTGTGTTTATTCTTATTCATACCACTTTTAAAAGCTTATGTTTTACTTGCCTTTATTATACATCTGTCTCTTCTTATATTAATATCACTTTAAAAAGCTTATGTTTTACTTGCATTTATTATACATCAGTGTATCCTCTTATTCATATCACTTTTGTTTTACTTGCCTTATGTCTTTGAAAAAAGAGGTTATTATTCAATCGTAAAAACATTCGTTTTTGCCCCAAAAAATGAATTAAAAATTACATACAAAATATCAGTAAAGTATTTGGAAAAGAAGGTAAAAAAGGTATTTATGCGCAAGTGTTTAGTATTAGATAAATACAATTTAACATCTTGATAAAACAAAACCTATTTTAATTCTGATTTCTAATTTGGAATAGAGTTCATTATTTGAGATAATTATTATAGATTTATTAGTACTGTCTATCAGAATGTGATTTAAGCCATTCATCTTAATAATTGAGCCCGTGCATGGCATTTCCAACAACTCACATGTGCGCAAAGCAAAGTATCAGGCCAGCCTGTGCATTCGCACAGTCTGACCCGAGTCTTTGCTATGCCCTTTGTAGAAAGATAAGGTCTAAATCCCTCTTTTGGGATTGAGCAAATATTTCTTTTGCACTCTTTGACTGTCAATGCTGCGCAAATTTTGTCCTTACACACATGTGAAATTGTTGAAAATGTCACGCAAAAGCTCAATTTTTTGATAATGCTCCGCCATCTCAATAACGACAAATTAAGTTTTTTTTTTAAATTGAGATAAATAATGATTTCCTCATGTAAAAAATTAATCATAGTCATATGATAAAATCAAAATGGGATACTCCACATTTGTGCAAGTAACAGTCGATGTATGCATGCAATAAATGCATTTGATCTCACATTTCTATTTTTCAGTTCCGAAGACAAAGAATTCCATTCCAATTAACCAATATGGACTCGCCCGGTGATTCTAAAGTGAAAGGAGAACTCAGAAATTCAAAAAATCACGACAATCACAAAACACGTCCGAATATTACAACAACTTTTAAGGAAATTCGGAAATGATGAACGTTGGTTTTAGTTTGTATGTGTTCAATGTATTATATGTGTTTTCGAGAGTGAATGGGATAAGATAATGTGAAGATTCAATACCGGTTCTTTGATAACTTTTAGGGGGGTCCTAACTTACGAATGGGGGTGGCAGTTGGTTTGTCCTTTATTACCAAACTATGATTGAATTTTTCCTCAAAATATGAAACATTTAGGATACAGACGGGGTTGATTAGACCCTCTTTTGATCCGTCACTGATATTTTTCAACGCTTTATACCTGTCGGAATTTATATCATAAAAATAAGAAATGTGCCTGTGCGTGACATTTTCAACAATTTCGCATGTGCTAAACGTTTAGATTCAGATCAGCCTGTGCATCCGCAGTTTGAAACTTTAACACCCACAGTGTCATTTTCGTCAATAATAACCTTGCAAGGAAAAGATGTCGGAATTTATCGATTATTTGAGTAATTTCCCAGGAATTCTGAAATGAAATTTTGATATTCCCCTAAAAATGCTACTTTTTTTACTTTTGAAAAGAAGGGTACTTGTCTTCAACCGTTTGTAGGAGACACATTAAAGGACATTTCTAATCCGTTCTTTTCCAAAATATGCAAAGTTGAATGGCCATTAACGCGAAAGGAATAGGGTTTTTTTTCAATTCATATCGGATGTGTTAAAATACGGTAAATGCAAAGTAGCCGTTTAGAAGTTCGTTTCAGTGCAGATGGTTGGTGATTTGAGATAAAAAAGTTTATCGGGCGAGGCGTAGGAATTTATCCGGTAAGCCGGGGGCGAACCGGATAAATTCCGAAACCAAGCCTGAAAGACTTTTCCTATTCAAGTCACCAATCATCTTTTCCATTTACTCTGTTAAATCCTTTTAAGTTTTTTCCATATAAATACATGTATACGAAAATTTAATCTCATCCCTATTTACCACGCTGATGGCTCATCATAAGTAACTTCATGAGGGCGATAGGGTTCGTAGTAGAGTGATCGCTCACGGCTAAAGGACTCTCTAATCATAAGGATTTCTGACTTAGTAGTAAGAAAAGATCTTAGACAAAACAAAAACTTAAGCAGTGCTAACATACCTTAATGGTTAAAAAGATACGAATCGGATGATTTTCATGTCGATCGCCGTTTCATAATTTAATGGAATCAAGATTTCATCTTATTATCCATTTAGTAGTTGTTGTTTTTTGTATGCCTATTAAAGAAGCTACAGCTGACACGAAGCAGCTATAGGTATCTATAACAATATACGGTGTCACATACACGACCAATATCATTGACAATATTACATCAATATATGAGCCTGTGCGTGACATCTCCAACAATTTTATACGTGTGCCAAGCAAAGACTCTGGTCAGCCAGTACATCCACACAGTCTGTCCAGGATATTTACTTAGCGTTTTTGGTTAGATAAGGTCTCAAAGTATCTTTTGACAAACGACAATCTTTAATCGCAATATGTGCTTATCTAGGGTGCTGAATGTTTGCAATTCAAACAATTGTCAAATTGTTGGAAATGTCACGCACTGGCTCATATCTCTTTTTATCCAGGAATGAAGCCTTATTGAACTGTTGTCACTTACCTGATAACATATAACGATATTATGCAGTCTAATTTTAGAAACAATTTGCATACAGTCTCACCTGAGTTTCTTTGATTTTTAAGGGTTTATTTTATTTCAGTGCTGAAAAAATGATTGCTAGATAAATAGAATAATATGTATGAGTCTTCAAATACCAATGTTATCTGGTCTCTGCTGTGAAAATTATCATGACGAGGCTGTGCTGAGTCGTGATAAATTCTCACAACTGAGACCAGATAAAATTGATATTTGAAAATACTTATATATCTTTCTCTATATTCGCAATATCACCCATTCAGGACCAATAATTTTGTCAATCTATCAGGCTGTCAATATAATTGATCTTGCCCGCGCGATTTTAAAGAGCGATCAATATCAATGTAAGTTTCTTGTGTATTGGTCGCTCACACTATTAGATTAATAATATATTATTTTTATTATCATTAAATCATTATCATCATCATTATCATCATCTTCATGATGATCATCATCATCATCCTCATCATCCTCATCATCATCATCATAGTCATCATCATCATCATCATCATCATCATCATCATCATCATCATCATCATCATCATCATCATCATCATCATCATCATCATCATCATCATCATCATCATCATCATTTATCATTATTATTGTTATTATTATTATTATCATTATCATTATTATCATTATTTATTTATTATTATTATTATTATTATTATTATTATTATTATTATTATTATTATTATTATTATTAATGATCAAATATCATCACCATTTTTGTATTATTGCTATAACCCTGAGCCTTTTTTCTGAACTTGCAATTAGGTATTAAGGATGAGAAGGAAATGTTTTGTCTAAATTTTTTGAAGATAAATAAAAAACTTTATTGAAAAGAGTTGCTAATAGACCTTTTCTTTTCGCATTTCCCGTTGCTTCAAGCAAAATCTTTAGTGGAAACACTAGTCAACAACACTTATCCATTGCGTACATAGACAGAAACAGATTTGACTTAGCGTATGTTTGTAATAATTTCAAATTGTCATATAACGAATCACGAATACACTTTTTAGGAAAAGCCGATACTGTCTATAATAGAACTTTTCATCTATCATGGCATCGTAGCCTTTTACTATATATGGTTGCTATTTGTGTTATTCGGTACAAAAACTTTCCATGGTGGGATTTTGATCATCCATTTGATAATTTTCGAGAACTCTTTCAGATCTCCCTACCAGTATTTCTCGTAGCATTTCCGAAATTTCTCGTTCTGCACGGACCCTTTTAAGGTAGTGGAGCCGTATTAGTTCCGCAACATTTCGGAACTCATGATCTTTCACAATGTTGACAGAGGTTTCCTAATGAAAATCATTAGGAAACCTCGTTTAGCATTGTTAAATTCTTTACATCCGAAAATTTGGGGAACTACTACAGGGCCACTACCTTAAGTAAAGTCACCCTGAGATAACTAATCAAGCAGTTCTTATCCCCTTTTTTATGTTGTTCACATTTTGTCCAATGCTTATTCCTGTAGCGAACAAAGCATTGGTAGGCAGTACAGCCTTATGTCAGCCATAACAGGCGTGCAATCTGAACTTAGCCAGCACTCCCTGTTTTTCTTGATTAATGTTATACCCATCAAAATGTCCCAAACATACGCAATTTGTTGAAAAAAACAATTCAGCGGGATAAAATCTGATTATAAATGACCGCAGCATACAATACAAGGGAAGCAACTGTAAATGAGTCGGTACCGAGCTTATTTCGAGGTTGTCTACCTTACTTAATAACGGGCGGTAGTTTTTGGTTTGATAATAATAATAATAATAATAATAATAATAATATCTTTATTTAAAGAAGGTAACATGTAAAGATACGTATTACAACATTCTTATTTTCTACATGTAGTAAAATACATGTTCTTTCGTTAGTTCAATGTAAGTAATTATACAATACGAAATTGAAAAAGCATTATTATTTTCACAAAGATATGAAACGATAAATCTAACCACACGTTGTTTAGACTTTCAATCTTATATGTTCGCTGTTTCAATTGTAATTTCTTTAGTGCCTTTCGTTTCATTATCGTGAAATATCGGCATCCTTTTTAAAACTCATCGCCAAATCAGTGAGCCTGTGCGTGAGATTTCCAACGATTTCAAATATGCACAAAGCAAAGACTCTGACCAGACTTTGCATCGATACAGTCTATCCAGATGCTTAACTATGTATTTAGTAGATAGATATGATATTAAAGTATCTGTAGGCCATCAGGTATTTTTATATTTACAGTTTTTGGTTGTGTTAGCTACTCAATATTTGCAACTCACGAACATTTCAAAATGTTGGAAATGTTGGAAATGTCACACACAGGCTCATATTTTAACACAATTTTGTTCATTTCACCATTTTTGACGTTGCACATGACGTCGAGACATTCCCTGGTAAGCACGTGCGAAATGACGCACTGCAAGAGACTATATCTGGAAACATTCACACGTTTTCTCCATTATGCATTAAAGAACTAGGATAAAAGGTTGTTTTTCGTTTAAGGTCGACGAATCTTTCCTTTCGTAAATAACTTAATATATACTGTTTGACCCGTAGCTTCTCCACTAGTGAAAGTATAGCTCTTGTTTCACACTCGGTGCAAAATAAAGGATCTGTAATAAAGATTTTGAGACAAGCTGATCTTAACCCAGTCTAGAATATCACTGTCATCAAGCGAGCTTCGGCGAGCTTAATGATTTTTCTATTCTGGACTAGGTTAAGTTCACGCGGCTTGTCTCAACCAAAATCGAGAAACAGATACTTTTTTCCCTCATAAACACCAGCTTTGTACGTTAAATCCCTATTTAGAAGCGCTCAGAGGATAACACAACAGCGATATCGTGCCTAAGATGACGTCATGCTGACGTCAGTAAGATTGTGATCTTACACATTCGCAAGACAATGATATCTCTGATGGCTGTTGGTTATAGAAGACAGGGCGAGCTACAGTTAGTTACATAGTGAAATTGACATTTATCTCAATTAGTACCATTCTTAATTTCTAACTCAGCTCTCCACACATTCATTCCAAACATTCACTCAAACCATTCATGAGCGCTCCAAAATCAGTTTAAAAGATAAGATCAACAACTACATTCTAAAATGAAAATCCGCTTCCGGTGACAACGTGCTATTAAAAAACGCTAAAATTAATCCAAAACCATGCTTTATTAAAACAAGATGGTAAAATTGAGTGACAATATATAGCCAATTTGACTGTACTTACTTACGAATAAGCACTTCCATTATACACAACTATTTATACTTAAAACAGCCACGGGTCAATTCGGCCCACAGACAGATCGTTCCAAAATGTCTGACCAATTGAGTAATCTGAGTATAAACTTGTCTATGGACAAAACAAAACTTACCTATCCAGAACATTGTTTACCAGAGAAATTTAATAAGCGTACTGGTAAAGCCAGGCGATGTGCTTTCGAAGAAATCATTCCAAATCATTACGAACGAGGGGCATAAATGGTAGCCTTCTACACGTCACGGCCTCGTCTCTATGCTTGGATCAAAGCTATGGATGTACTTTACTATGACAATTTAGGCCAGGAAGATAATTATAGTGTCACTTGGCAAGATGAGCCAGATAGATGGACTGATGCCAGTTCATCAAATAATGCTTCAGTGATTTCCCTTCACCAGAACACCACTGAAGATAATTCAAGACAATATCAACTTCGGTTTTTTATTACAACTGGTACATTTCAAATACAAGGCAATAATACCGAATTATTTGCATCTGACCATTTTCACAAGCTGAAGGCATTAGTTCAGATTATCCTAGATGCCAACATTTCCATCAACCAAACCCCTCAGAATGTCCTGGAAGACAAAATTGAAGAAGAAACTTCTCCTAAATCATACACTTGTGAAGCAGCAACAGTTCATTTGGCCAGTAAGCAATCACAATCACAGAATCTTGACAACCAACCCGACAGTGAAGTCAAGGCCCCCGATTATGGGGTTCAAGAAGAAACCTCACCAAAATGGTTACATTTTACTGAATCTGAATCTCTTTCAATAAACATAATCAATAAAAGATTACAAGAGAAAGTGGAAAAACAAGAAAAATTATCCTCCAAATCATCACCACTCTTGATAACATTGAGGGTAAATGCTGCCAGAATTCTGAGCTTAAGGATAATCTAGACAAATTCGCCGTCAATCAAGATACATTAAGTGCTCATTTAAGTAAAATTGAGAATAGGGTCCTAGCCCTTGAAGATAGAGCATCTGAAAATGAACATCTAAATGAATCAAACCTCAGAGGAAAAATTGATGACCTCCAGCGTGAAAAAATTTCATCTGACCTTGAAAGAAAAAGCCTCGTTGACTCACTAAAGATCCTAGAGAAAAACATTCAAGAACAAAACTTGGCTATGAAAGATCTCAGTGGAAAGAATAACAACTTAATGCAAAGTAACAAATGTCTAAATGAAGAACTTAAGAAAATAAAAGAAGAAAGAGGTAGTCTGAGAGAAAAGATAGAGTCCATGTCCTCCAGAAGCAATAACATTGAATGCTCCATTCCGACTCATAATACTTATGCTGTCCTCCAAGAACCAGAGACGACTTCACCCAGTCTGGAAGATGATCAAAATGCTATTGATATTACAATTATTGCAGATTCCCATGGCAGAGATATTGATTCCAAGAAAATGTACAAGATTAAAAAATATTGAAATAAAAGTCTTGGACCAAGGAAAGAAAAACCTCGATGGTGCTGTTGAATTTATCAAATCAAGACCAAATACTGGTAAAGAAACTGTGTTGATAGTTGGAAATAACGATATTCAACATAACTCGGCAGACACAGTGTGTAAGAAATTCCATAACTTAAGTGCCATGTTCCAGAATAAATTCCCAACAAAACATTTGAACATTGTCCCAATCTTACCACGCTATCAAAACGAGAACTACAATTCAGAAGCTTTTTCTGTAAACAGAAGATTATACGAACTATCATCTGAAAATATAAGTGTTGTGCCAGTGGATGATATTTCGCCTTTAGAAAGCCTACTATTCAATAGAGACAATGTCCACTTGTCGAAACAGGGCAATCTCACTCTAATTAGAGCACTTAAAACTCATCTCAATCCAAAACTTGGCCTTCCACCATACTCAACATACTCTCATAAAGACAATATTCCTACCAACCCAACACTTGGCAACTCATTTGCAAGAAAAGGTCATCATGGTCATCATTTAAATGATAGACGTAATTCCTATTTCACCGGAAATTATGACAATCGATTCAATGGTACAAACGGCCAGTACAATGGTGGACGGAGTAACCGTCAATTTGATAATCAGACATTCCACAACAACTCTCAGTCACACAGATATAATGGCCCTTCAGAACGAGACATTCTTCTGAGACTTTTGGGCTTTTAATAAGTCCCATGGTGGTTTTGCGCTGACCCTCTGATGTATACCATATCTCTGGCTCAGGGCAGGACGGTTGTAGCTGCCTATAAACATATTGACAGTTACAACTGTTGTGCGCTGAGCCACCGATATACATTTCATGCTTTTATATTTTCTTATTTGTTAAAAACACTGCATATTAACTTGTAATTCCAGATTTTCTATACAAAAATATTTTATTTCTCTTTCTCTCTTTACTATTTACAATGTCATATTCAATCTCTCGTTTCATGCAGTCTAATACATTGTATTTGGCTCCCCGGTACCTTAAGGGGGGTAGCTTGATCATACTAACCACAGCTCTATTCAACTTTTCTAGGTGTGGGTGGGTGATCTGGTCATCGTCCTACCATCTAGGATTGTTTTAACTCACAGAATATTCCTGCTTTGACGGGAGGTATAGACACAGATCAGCCGGCACATAAGTGCAGTCTGGTCTTGGTTCATAACACCTTAATTTCATTTTTAAACCGAAAGGTGTAAAGCAGTGCATATCGAACTCAATACTCACGTTTGGTAACTTCAGGTGCTTTAAGGACTTTGATTTTACATCTGTTTTGCAAAGATTTCTATTCAGCTTGACAGGGGTTAAAATGCATCTTTATTAGTGATCAACAATTTGCTTTTTATACCAAAAACAAATGCTCATAGTTTGATATACTCTTCTAAATGTCCTCTGCTTCTTCTTTCAATACACACATATTGTCATTTTCTAGCTAAATGATGACAATTTAATCTTCTGTAGCCCAAAATAATTTATATTCAAATACTTGATTTACTCAAGAAATTTTCTATATTAATCCCCCTAAACAAAAATTGTTTTTCGTACTCTTAAGATTAAGGTGTAAGATTGTGAGGGATGAAGGAATTTCTTGAACAAGAGATTGCTTCATTTCCCACAATATTTCATCTTGATAAGTATAATTTCATTGACTGTACCATTTTGCCGTCTACAACTTCTCTCTATTTGAACCATCTATTAACAAATGAAGTGATCCATTAACTAAGAAACCTTTGGCCAAATTTTGCCTAATAATCACATATCTTTCCATATGGAGACAATGAAAATTAGAAGGGATTAATATGGATGAGAATTTGCTTTTTGGGAAGCGGTTGCTCCTTTCATCTTGATTTTTTCTTTTCGTCGTAATACTTATATTGATCTCTGAAAATCACCTTTCATTCTTGGTTTAAGATTCGCTTGTGGAATCCAATCTCTACACTGCCTGCCATCTTGGAAGGGTCAGGGTAAAGGTCTTTAATCTGGTAATTTGGTCACAAAATTTAAATTTGAACTCATGATGATATGACCCTGTCACATGCTGATGGTTTACCCTTGGCTTATTGAGCCATGTTACATTGAACATAGAATAAGAGGATTATGAATCTAGTGTTTTTTTTTCTTGTTATGATTTTAAGATACTAGATCCTTCATTAACCTGTATAATGCTGATTACAACATCTTTCTACTGTAATTGATTCCTGGGAAGACGGTGTTGGTTGTGATCAGCCTGCACAGATGTACATACTGACCGTAACCTGCATCACTTCCTACTTGATTTTTGAAGCAATATTCTAGGCTTAACAGATTTGGGTACTTTATTTATCAATTTATAGTTTGAAACCTAGTTTGAATAGGCAAAATCAGAATTGTTGCTTTAAGTAATTTAGATGATACTTCTAAACAAATCCTGTTGTAACCATAAATACTGGTTTCTCATATCATAAGCCTTATAGATCTACATGTATCTATAGTCTAACACTCAGATGGCTAAGGTTAGTTTTATAATTATATCCCTTTTGCAAATAATTTTAAAAACTTTCATATTGTGTGGATACATTAAATGTTCATAATTTAACATGCTTAAAATCTGAAACATGTAACTTGAGATTAAAAAGACCACTCTGTTACTTTTTTTTTTTTTTCGTATGTGTGTCCAGTATCGGCTTTACTGAGGCATATTGCTTTTCAAGTGTCCATCTGTATGATCTACTTCTACTAATATGTTAACTTAGAAGCAAAAATTATTGCACAATTAATGTCGTTTCCAAGGTCAAACTCTGGAAAATGTTGCCGTTTTGGAAGCATATGTGTTTCTCAAGCAGAGTAATTTCTCAGAACCTGAAAAATATCCATGACAGAATGAAGGTATTTTTAATGAAATTTTAGTAGATCTGTGCTAAACGACCTAAATCAGTTCTCTATGTCATTTCAAGGTCATTAACATGTAAATTCATATTTATAAGTACTTTGTGTCACATGCACATTTGCATGTACAGAGCTGCAGATGGGGGGTTGGGATTTTGGTGTTCAAACTTGAATATTCCATTATTCCTGGCTCCGATCTTGTGTTGTTGGTGCTTGTTTGGAGTGTCTCATTGAGACGGTTCGAATGGGTACCTGCGGCATAGGGTTTTGTTAGGTATCTGTGATTACGAACTCACTTCCCCCTCTTATCTGGACCTCTGATGTATAGGTTCTTTGTGTACTTCATATTCTTACATGAAAATGAGTTCAACTAGTCACTTTGTCTTTGACAAAATTGTTGTTTTTTGATACTTGGTTGTAACATAATGTTTTTCCAGGGCCTCGTAACTGCAGCTTTGATAATGCTGTAGTTATGAGATTTTGAAATAACGTCGACAATAAATCATTTATGTTCCTTAATTTGTTTTGCTCTATTTGAACACAATCATGTTGATTCATTGTAAAAATTATGTGCTTAATTTCATGTTCATGTCTCACAATGATAGTCAATTTTATGATTTAAATTTAATACATGTGTGTTGCGTTAGTTGTCTGGCATGGCAGGGCAGGGCAGGGCTCAAGCATTGGATTGTTCCTCTTAAGATTGATGTAAACAGATCTTAATATTTGCAACGTTTGGTGACTGGTTACAAATATGCTCTGATACTTTCTATCATTTACAGGTGGCCAGGGCCCCTCACACTCAGCTTGTTAAAGTTAAGGTATCAGGAACCCTGCAACCTCGCAAAGAAATGTGTTCACTTTTGCTATACATCTTTACCCTTTTGCTTTATAATTGAAGTGATTTGAATGTGTAAACGTCAATCTATGAACAATCCTTTGTTTTGGCCCATAATATTGATAATAAAATTGCTGTATTACATCAAAGCAAAGCCATGCCCTGCCATGACATTGATGGCGCACAATATGCATGTGTGTTTATTTACATGTAGTAAAAGAAACTGTTCCATGCTGTGGTGGGCAAATTCGACCCCGAGACAACAGCTTAGACAAAGCTGTGGTCTCGGGTTCCAAGGTGCCTACCAAAATATTCTCTCTTTAATGTTGATAGGTATGATGATTATATGCTGGTTCATGCCTTGATCAAAAGCTAAGAATCAACTGTTATGATTCTTGCTCTAATATGAGTTAAGTGTTTGTAACTTCTCTACTTAGATTCTATTCGTCAGTCACTAAATTTTTAATCTGGCTATATACTTGTCCACTCATACATACATGTTACAATATGTTCAAGTTCGCCTGTTGGAATATTCATGGGTTCTCCCAAGAAAAGTTCCAAAATGATTTATTCTATAACAAATTTGATGTTTTTGGTTTAACTGAAACTTGGACCAGTAAGGATTCAAATATTAATCTGCCAGGATATAGGGCTTTATCTAGCTATGCAACTAAAGGAAATAGAAAAAGAGGCAGACCTTCAGGAGGGCTGATACTTTATATCAGAGAAGTTCTTTTTAATAAAGGTCTTGCGCAAATAATGAAAATATCAAAAAAATTCATTTGGCTGAAATTAAGTAAAGTTGCATTTGACTGCGATGCTGATATTTACTTGTGTCTTTTATACATTCCGCCCAGAGTGAAATCGGCTGTTCAGAAAATGATGATATTTTTGAAAATCTAAAAAGGTATATTAGTGAGTTCTCAACAAAAGGTAAAATTATTTTGATGGGTGACTTCAATGCCCGCACTGGAACTGAAAATGACTTTATAGACTTAGATGAAACTACTGAACTTGATTTCGATCTATTACCTCCTAACTATCAGACATTAATTTACCCCCTCGTCAAAATATTGATCATACAATAAATGAGCAAGGTAAGCTACTACTAGATTTTTGTATTGAAACAAAACTAAGAATATTAAATGGTAGAAAATTTGGTGATTCATTAGGTTACAATACTTACTTTGGTCCAAGGGGATGTAGTACCATTGGCTACTTTATTATTACAGAAGATTTGTTTAAATTGTTTGATTTTTTGAATGTTCATCCTCCGAATGAGTTGTCAGATCATAGTGTGGTATGGTGTGGCATGAAGACAAAACTACCGAACTCTGCTTTTTTTGATGATGATTCTGAATCTAATCTCACAAAATTACCTGGTAAATTTATGATTGATGACTCAACGAAATCTAGATTTACAGAAAATCTCCTAGGAAATGAAAGTGTCAGTTTGCTTCAGAATTTTTTGCTTGAAGTTGAAAATGATGATATTGATACATTGACAGATCAATTTACCAATATTATCAATTGCTCAGCACATAAATCTACAAAATTAAAATCATTCAGCAGACGAAAAAAACAAGAAAATATTTAAAAAGAATTGGTTTAATAATAATTGTTTTATCATGAAAAGAGAACTTAGAAATCTAGGAAAACGTCTTCAACATGATCCTGATAACTTCGAACTTAAAGTTGCTTTCCATAGATTAAAAAAAGAATACAACAAAACTCTAAAGAAAACCAAAAGAACTTTCTATAATAAAATCATTGAACAGCTAGACAATTTACATGAAAATGACCAAGATCTTTTTGGAAAACTGTTGATCAATAAAAGAATAAATCGTCAAGCAACAATAATCCCATTACAATGTCTACTTGGTTCAACTACTTAACAGAACTATATAAAGAAAAAAACTCTGACTTAAACTTAAGTGACTTAGAAATAAACACCACAGGACCGCTTGACTACCCATTTACTTGTAAAGAGGTACGTACTGGAATTACTAAACTTAAAAATAACAAACAGCCAGGGTTAGACTTAATACTAAATGAATTTCTCAAATATGGTAAAGACATTCTTCTGCTTCCAATCGTCAAATTGTTTAACAGAATCTTAAACTCTGGGACTTTTCCGCGTAGCTGGAATGTCTCACTTGTCTCTTTCTTAGCAAAAAACAATGATGTGTATGATTGTAGCAATTATCGTTGCCTAAGTTTAACTAGTAGCTTTGGTAAACTTTTTACCTCATTACTCCTATCCCGGCTACATAACCACATGGAAAACAACAACTTATACAATAAATTTCAGGCAGGTTTTAGACCAGGCTATAGAACTACGGATCATATATATACTATAAAGACATAAATCAACAAGTATTTATCGAAATGTAAAAGTCGAATCTATGCATGTTTTGTTGATTTTTCAAAAGCCTTCGATACTGTTTGGCGATCAGGCCTCTATCAGAAACCGCTCACATTAGGTATTGGAGGAAACTTCTACAAGGTGGTAAAAAACATGTACTCAAATTCAAAATTTTTGGTCAAAAAGGATAACTTTATATCTCAAGTAGGAAATTATGACAGAGGAGTACGCCAAGGATATGGTCTAAGTCCACTTCTCTTTAACGTGTTTATAAACGATATTAGCGACATTTTTGACCAGTCTACCCCTGACCCTGTGATATTAAACTCTACTAAGCTAAACTGCTTGATTTATGCTGATGATTTGCTTTTATTATCAGAGAGTAAAGAAGGTTTACAATCCTGTCTTGACTCTCTTCAATTGTATTGTGACCAATGGAAGCTGAAGATCAACATAGATAAAACAAAAGTAATGGTTTTTAGTACTAAAAAAGTCAAAACAGAAAATCTAAGTTTTAAGTTCAATACTTCAGACATTGAGATTGTTGACAAATACAAATATTTAGGTATTATACTCTCAAGCAATGGTAATTTCACTCAAAACTCGCTCCAGCCTCTCATTCAATTTCATTCCAAAATCAATCCAAAATCATTCATCTTGTCAATTTCACGATGTGCTTAACTATATAAGAGAAAAATAGATCAAGACTACACCAGAACAAACACTCATCGTCTATATCGTACAACAATATTTGTGTCCGCAAAGAGCCGCGACCCTGAAAGCGACCTGTCAAAACAAGACCATGTTAATGTAGAGCAATATTGACGAATGACTGGACTGTTCATGTTTAAAACAATAGGTTTACTTTCTTGTTCATTGCGTCAACGGTTGCCAAACCATTATGAAAAATCATTTGAAAATTATTGACCTTGAATTGAAAGCTATTTCTACCTTTATATGAGGTGACTCTTTGTTGTTATTGTTTTTATTCCTATTGTCATTATTGTATTGTCACCGTCATTAATTTCTAGCAAGCTTTTGAAAGTTTCCGTTTAAATAATCACAAATGCTTATGCAGATGATAACAATAACGACGATAATAATATATAAAAACAAAATGAAGAAGAAATTATTAGTGATTTTGAAGACAATTTTCAAGATGTTTCTTCCTAAAAAAGCGGCGTTAATACTGCTAAACGTTTAGAAGAAAAAAAAAACGGTTTCGAACATTTTAAAATGGTACTCAGCTTTCCACGAGAGTATGCGTAAGTTTTTGGACAATCAAGCCGAAAAAAAGGTTTTCTCACAATAAATTAATGGAAAGCATGCCTTGTATTCTAAGAACAAACTGCGCGTATGTGTAGACTGATTGAGTCTACACTTCCTTCCAACGTTTCTTGCTTAAAAAGAATATGCCGTGTTCAGAATGATGAGGTGTAAAATCGGAAAGAGACCATCTAGAAACTCTGAAAATTTAAATTTCGAAAAAGGGATAGGTTTTAGTACAGGTCAACCAGAGATCACATTTCAAAAATTCTTTCTTTGGAAGATCGAATGATCATTCTAGATTCAGAAAATTAGCCCAGTGTGTAAGGTTCGACCTAAGTCAGTCTGCGTCCAGTGCGCAGTCTGGCTGGGTTCGACACTTTGAGCACTACACAGATGGTTCTTTTTCGCTCGACGGGTGACATATTTTGGAAAAAATGACTACATCAAATTGTAATATTTTCTTACCAAAGAAACAGTCGACTTAACACGTATTTGGGTTATGGCTTGCGTGAACTTCTGGCACTCGATCTTTACGGATCATATTTTCAAAAAAAAAAAACCTTTGTCTAATCTTTGACCGGGTATTACTAGTTAACAAATAAAATCAAAGCACTGAAAGTACTGCTGGTGAACGAATTCTGATGACATTCTAGAGTGGTGTATTGAATTCGTTGAGAAAAAAGAAATTACATATGTAAAAATGATTAAGGGAAAGTATCTCGTTGTTTTAATCTACATTTTGGTTCATAATTCAAACTGAATTTGATATTATTTGCTGAATATTTTAGGGGTTTTTTTTCAATTATTATATGCTCCGAGTGACAGCGTCGTACTTCTTTATCGTAACATAATTTTTTTCTTAACTCGAAAAAAGCAGTCCGAAAGGTAGATCAATTTCAACATGCGGAACCAATATTTTACCAGACCAAACAGCAGTCTTTCTGCATTTTGACCATGAAACGTAATGCGTTAGGGCTCTGGATCTTTAATGACCCGATTGGGCCCTAATTCAAAGACCGCTGTTTCGTCTTCAACCAAAACACTGTAATTACAATGTTTGGTCTCTTGAGGTAATATACAGAGTTGAGTAAAAAAAAATAATCATCTGATGCCATTGTGTAAAAAAAGAAAAACAATAAGATTTATGTAGGTAGGTATTTTGTACAGCTAATGGATTGTCCAAATACAGTCGTAGTCTAAATTTTGTTGCTCCTACCAATTAGTGGATAATCGTTAAACTAATAGGGTAGAAGGCGAATGCAAGGTAAGGATTTAGGATAATAATAGATCTGGTGCGAGAAATACCAGCAATCCATATTTAGATGCTCCGGTTCACATGCGATCAATTCACGATCCAAAGTTCGTCTTATAGGTCATACATATTTACATGTATGGCAAAACTCGGATTATGGAAAATCGCATGTCCTTCAATCATCGCGATTTTACAAAGAAACTGTTTATATATTCATCCCTATTCAAAGAAAAGGCACAAGAAAGGTTATACATTTAAAACACGTGTCAAATAATTCTTGAACCCCGTCTCGAGACTGACTTTCGCATGTTGTAAAGTTATGTAAAACCCGATTGCATTAACCGCAGATGTCTCTAGACTGGTTACCGATTCTAATGCTAACTACGTGAATTGAATTGTACAGTAAAAACAAGTTCAGGAGGTCACGACCTAGAAACACATATTCCCGGCAAATTACTACAATTTGCAGTAGCGAGGGACTAGATACAAAACAAAGAATCTGTCTATACAGTGTATAGACACAAACTTTGTTTTTGCTCATAACTCTCGATAAGCTTACGCAGATATTCCATTCGCCTGATTAAAGATTTAAACTTCATTTTATATTTTAAAGGGGAATTTTTCATTTACGTCACGTGTGAAAGAATTCTAGTATCACGCCATAAATTAAATAAACAGTGGTTTTGAGAAGAGAATTCTTTAGAAATAATAAATAGAATCTAGAGGGGCACTACTTTATTTCGAAGCTATTAAGAACGCACATGATGTTCCTTACGTAGTCACACTGGTGAACGAACGTTTCGTTCACCAAAAACTGTCATGAGTTCAGAAAAAGAAAGCCTTCGCAAGCGTCTCCATAAAGATGCACGGTCACTGTATCTATGGACCATAAATTAAACTTTCGAGCTCATCACATTTCGTATTTTTTTATATTTGTGGCCCGTCTTACTTAAAGGGACCATCTGGGAAAGGTGTAAATTTCCGTCAGACTGCAAAGGCTGTTAAAGGTCGAAACTTTTCGCACTCGGCTGATTTTTAATCTATGATAAGCAATCTATCTTTCCGTTTTAAAATTCTAGAAGTGCGACACCTTGTTTACTGTTGCTAGACCGATACTCCCTTTCAAATATTTATTTTGCAAAGTTTCCAGATTGCCCCTTCTCGCGTGACGGGTCACATTCATATACTCCATTGAAAAAGTTTAGTCAGTAGGAATTTTTCAGCTGATATTTGTCAAATCGGTCCTTAAATAATTATAAGAATTTATCTTCCAATGAAGAAAAAAATTGCATATACTATCGCCTGAATTTCTTTGATTATTATAATCAAGCGCTGAAAAATGGATACATGATAAATAGAATAACATTTTAGTGTCTTAAGATATCAATGTTATCTGGCCTCGGCTGCGAGAATATATCGACAAAGCCTCGTGATGATTAATTCTCCCAACCTCGATCAGATAACATTGATATTTTAAGACACTAACATATTATTCTCTATATCTTCCTCGAAAGGATCGAACGGATTGTACTAGGATCTCTTTTCTCGATTCAATATAAGAAAACAATTGATTTTTGATTGACAAATAAGTGCAGTTTATTCCATGTTTCATGATAAGATGGCACCAAATAAAGATAAAAAGTTCACTTCGGTCTTACTTAATGAGTAATCACTATCGGATTACTTTTGTTATTGTTCTGTTTTCGTGACATTGTACATAGATCTGTTTCATTTGTGCAAAGTCAAATAAAAATGGGATATAAGACAGTCCGTATAAGAATTACGAAGAATAGTAGACCCTATTTTACGATTTTCTGTGGATTGTCGAGAAATATCGGCGATTATCAATTGATAATACCAGTACTTAACATACAAGTAGCTACCATAAAATTATATCTTGCTTTTGTTCATTTCACACTTTATGACATTTTCTCAATGGAGCCGAAATAAACAAATGACGTCATGCCGTTGCATGGAGTAATCGTGGGCTATATGACGCGCTTTAAGTGAATTTGTGAAATAATTATCATTTGGTTACATTTTTTAATTTTTCATTTCTTGTAAGATCGAAAAATCTTTCATCTCGAGATAATACAGCTTTTGCTCTACTCATTGAAGGATAAATCGATCTTTTCACCAAATATGTTGTACATTATGTACTGTCTGTAAAATTTTCTTAAAAAGATATGTTTAAACTAAATCGTTCTTTAATTGAAACAAACATTTGAGGTTGTGCGTGACAAGTGACATTTCCAACTTTTTCATGAGTGCGCATTGGAAAGCCTCTGGTCAGTCTGTGCATCAGCTTTAGAGATATTTAAGACCTCAAGGTAGCTTTAGACAGTCAGGCAATCCTTTAACTGAACTTTGTATCTGAATAGGATTTTCATCTCATATTGCTGAAAAGGATCAATTATCATTTATTCTTTTGTGCATCTTTTTTAGAAAAATCCGGATACAATTAACGTATTTAGTAAGGGTATGGTACCATGGGTCTTTTCTATAAGACGTTAGTCAGTTAGTCTACAGATCAAATATTTCAAAACGCACCATTAGTTTTGAATTCACTTTTCAATTAGAACACCTGAACAATGTGAACATTTGGCAAGCAACATTAAAGACGATATATTGACCGAGCATGCTGTAATCATGTTATAATAACAAGTCACTTGAAAAGAACGCTATTGGAAAGGCGAATAGGAATCGATCCGTCTATATCAGATTCGACTGCTAAAATAACACTATTCATTTCCTACATTCGGCTTGAAACATCATCGTAATAGATGGTCAACTTAATTTATTTAAAGAGGATATTGAATGGTTGGTCATGGAAAACGGAATTTACTAAACAGTCATCCATAAACTGGTAAAAAACGAGTTTATGAGCACACATTTGATATTGTATTTATAATATGACTCGAAATTTTAAGATGAATCGAAAACCCAGACATTTACCGATTCAATCTATTCCGCGAAACATATAACGCTGTTTTTGAAATGACGTCTGCAAAAAAATGACGTCATTTTCACAACCAAAATATAGCGTTCTTGGCTCATTTGCATAGTTATTGCACTAGTGTAATAACACCCGTGTAATATCAAAAATATTCAACGGTTTTATTTCACTCCCCTGACGTAGATCATATTATAAACAACGTTTTTTTAGCTTTGTGGATTTTAGGCTATGGCTAGATATTTTGCAGACGAACGACGTTCGTTTTTTTGCTGGACAGGGGTGCTCTGACTGATGTCAGTATTCGGAATATCACTCGGCCATTTTCGTCGTAAACTGCAACAGACCTCGGATGTATGTAAGGCGGATGGGTATGTAACAAAATCGTGTTAAAATTTTGTAAGGGGGAAACAGTGTCAGAAAAACTAGCACTGCAGATTTATATCTTTTACAGTAAATAACGGCTGACAAATATTAATTTTTGAGAATGACGAATCATTTTCAAAAATTAAGATTTTTTCAGCCGGTTTTTAAGAATCTAAAGATATGTATATTAGGATACGATGGTTTCACGTCAGTGACTTAAACGAGTAGCGTTGGCGACGTCGAATGTTTTCACTCACAGTTTCGAGGGCTAACGCCATTTTAACTGACGTCATCGAGTTTTTCCAAGGTTTTCCCGTAAATTTTAAAAATAGTCCGTCTATGTACATCCGAGGTTGATCGTGAGATTGGCCGAATGCTGTTCCAAATGTGATGTCAGGTGGCGGGGCCAACGTTTCACTTATTCTGAGACTATCTCGTCTCTCTATGACTTGATCTTTTTCAAATATGCGACCCTCGGGTGTCTCTCGGGCAATCTCACAACTCAAAAAATCGAAAAACTATTTGGCTTGCTGTGAAAGGCGCATGATGATTAGTATCTATCATTTTGGGATTCGACAATTTGATTCCAAGTCTAGACATGGTTGTCCTAACAAACAATATTTTTTTAAGCATCGACTATTGATGATTTACGCTTCCCTCCCCCCTTCTTTTTTTTCTCTCCTTTTTTGTTTTTTTTTAATTTCCGAAAAAGTCCCATTTTCTGTCCTTCAGCTAACGAATGCATGCACAGAACTTGACAAAAAATACTGGCTTTGACTGTGAGGTAGCCCGTATTTCGACAACCCGGTGACTAAATAGAAGGTCAACCATGCGCAGTTTAGTGTATTGGTACTAACTTGCATTAAAACAATAGGACGTCGATTAAATCAGTGAGCGCGTACTGAATAAGCATTTTTTTTTTTTCAAATTATTATTTGAATATTGCTATCGCCATAATTGACAGGTCGAGAAAATTCGAAACGGTACTTTGACAAAAAACAATTCGTAGGTTCCGGATAACATACATCTGTCCTGCGTTCAAAATGACAAAACGGTGCAAACAGTTTTCCAATTATACCCAGCTTTGCACGTGCACATGCGTGCACAGCAGGGTATAATTTGAAAACTGTTTGTACTGTTTTGTCATCCGGAACGCAGGGCTGATGCCCTATAAAGACAAAATAAACAACAAAGATGAATCAAAGCACTGAAAGGAATATAGTAAAAGCACTGGCGTACGATTCCCTAAATTAATTGTGCTTTACGCCCACGGTTTTGATTATATCGAAAGCATAATATGCATTTCTGGAATAGTCAAGTTTTGAAATTACAAGAAAAGATGATAATCGTTTGTTTCAGTGTTAGAAGAATGTATCTTTCATCGAATGAACAACACTGATCTATTAAGTGATTGATTTACCAATAAACTCAACTAATACTTAGGCGCAGCGGTTCCGTTAAGTGGGCACTATGTGATTTATGCTAAATGAAAACAGATCGGGCGCATTCCAAACACGATACAAACCAGATTCTCGAAAACGTCACTTGCTGTAACGGTCCTAATTTTCCCTATCGCGCTTAAGTACGAACATTCTGTCTCTTATATGTAAGTATCTTGTTAAAATTACATAATCACGCCGCAACATTTCAGGTCGAGCTATTTTGGGAAGATGAATAGACAGTCCAAAAATAGCCGTTGACTAATAACTTATTTCTAATAAGTCTACAAATTTTGAATTTGAGTACGCTTGGCAACTAATTGTGACCTGTCACGCGAAAAGGGACCATCTCGGAACTCTGTAACATGAATATTTGAAAAAGAGATTTGGGTCCAGTAAAGGTCAACCAGAGGTCGCATTTCAAAAATTCTTTCACTGGGAGGTAGATTGATCATTCTAGATTCAGAAAATAAGTACATTGCGAAAAGTTTCGACCCAAGTCAGTCTGCGCAATCCGCAATCTGACTAGGGTCGATACTTTACGCACTACCCAGATGGTCCTTTTTCGCGTGACGAGTAACGATTGTGAATATAAATTTCTACATGTTACACGAACTTTTTCATCAATGAACGCGGGTCTATTCTCGCAAGATGGGCCATAAATACACCATGTTACGAAAGCATGTAATGATGATATAATCTAGGTGCATTCAACAACATGTACAACATAAAAGCCGCAAAATTTCCGCTATGGCGTGGATATATATATATAAGATATAGATTTTACGCGGTGAGCCGTGAAATCAACTTTTAAGTGTTAGATTCTCGTGCCATTTGTTCGAAATAGATAAAACAGGTTTTATTAGCACATTACGAAAGTTTACAATTCACCTTGTAAACCAACGTTATTGCTTGTCTTAAAACGTAAGGTTAACTCAAACATGTACTTTTATAATTGCAGCGAAGGGGTCAGGTTAAATTCCTATCATCTTTTTTCTAATTATACCCGATTTACCTATGATAATGGACTCAGCGCCTACGTCAGAGCTCAGTTTACAAAATACACCTATAGGGGCTTGTAGGCGTAAATTTGTATAACTACTCCGAGGAACAAATATTCGAGATTACTTCACGTCTCAAGTCTTAAATTATATGTATGGAATATATATGTGACTATACTTAAGAACGAAATTCGGGAACCATATTGTAGCCTAAAATAGCGATTCGCGCAAAACGGCCGAGTTACATAGATAATGCATGTCTTAATTTTTGCGACATCTTGTGGTCATCCGGAACATCCCTCTGCTATTTCCGTAAACTGCGCCAGATGTTGAGCGTAACACTCAATGGTGAAAATCTGCGTCATCAGCCACAGTATATCGCTAGCATCTTTTCATTTTAAAAACTGAGTTTTCCAGCTCGAATTTGATTATTATTTCAAATCTGTCCTAAAAATACTAGCCCATCTGGTGCCTGAAATCGCCTTTCGTTTGTAACATTCGATCTGTCATGTAATATTGTAACATTTCCCGATCAAAATGGTGAGTATCCAACTGCCATGCTACTGTTAAGAACTTCGTGAAATTGACAAGATACATGATTTTGGAATGATTTTGGAATAAAATTGAACGAGAGTGTGGAGTGAGTTTTGGGTGAGATTTGAGTGAATTTTAGGGAAGAAATCAAATATCGCTAAATACGCTCAAGATGAACAAAAACTAGCGATATTAATTTCCTCCCTTAAATTAAATATGCATACAAGTTTTATAAATAGCTTCCTATTAATTCAAGAACCAATCATACGATTTAAAACAAATATGTCATCGGAATCGTGGATATTTCTAGCTTTTTCATTTTGAATGGTTTGAGTGAGTGCTTACAATGAATGAATGAATGAATGAATGAATGAATGAATGGAGCGCTAAGTGAGCGATCTAGAATGGTTTTGATTGAGATAAATGAGAATTTTACGATGTTACTAAATGTATTTGATGCATGTTGTACCCCCTGAAATTGGCCGAGAGGTGATCTTGTCGTGTACAAGTCGAAGAAGACTACTTTATATTATCATTATTATTATTATCATATTAATATTGCGGTTGTACGCTTCCACAACATGTTGATTACGTTTACCAATCTGGTTCGTCATCGTCTATATCACTAATGTCATCTCGCGAGAAATCACTTGCGAACGTTTTTTGACGAGATAACATTGTATTGCTCCGGTGAATGTTTCCGGTAAACCGTAGAGGAAGCGAAAGAAATGTTTTATTCCGCCATGGCATCGTAAACTGTTCGAAACCACTACTCCGCGGTTTTGTCATTAGATAGTTGTTTGTTTTGGACTTCATGTTGTATTTTTCGTAAAATTCCCGCGCGGTTTTTGAACTTCTCCGCTCCATTGGAGTCGTTGCCACTAAGTGGTTTTTATACGGACTGCCTGTATTTTCCACAGATTTTAGAACACTTGACGAACTCCGGCTGATGTTATGGTCTATTCCATTTTGAATAACACATCCATTCGGTGATGGCGGTAGGAATGTTTTACTTCCTGTGACGTCATGTTTCTTGTCGAGGTATCTGGTACCACGCTTTCTGGAGTCTGGCTGTATCCCGTGATGGTAGGAGAATTTGACTGTAGGAAGTGCCGGACTGTCGTCTAGAATGTTGGCGATGTCAGACTGTAGAGAAGACAAAGATATTGATTTTTTTATGAATTACTCATCATACTCATTATCATTATCATCATCATTATTATTATTATCATCATTATTATTTTATTATTATTATTATTATTATCATTATTATTATTATTATTATTAAAAGAAGTTTACAAAGATAAACAATTTTTAGTAAATTTTAGGCGTAATTTAATCTTTTATAATGTTCTAAATTGAATTAAACTTGTCATAAGACCTCTGAAAAATTTGTGACTCAAATTCTTAGTGAAATGCGTCTTACATAAACTAGTGGCAACTAGTCTTAGAACCATTTAAATGTCTGCAAGATGAATAAGCGACGTTTACGTCAATGGTCAACGAAATGTTTGTTAAATGGCAATTAATGTAGGGTGTAACCCCACACCATTCTCCGATTAAAAGAATGACTGTATCGATCAATCGAACTTTGATTTATCAATCAATTATGCGATCAACACAGAAATTCAGTCAATGATAATTTAATAGTATTGGTTTCCATCAATTATACGTGCATTATGATTGGCTGAAAAATTGGTTTTTATCCTCAATGAGAAACTAGAAAGCCATGAATGGCTTGAGTCGCTCCACAGGCTTGAAATTCTTGTAAAAGCAAATGTTTTGACTAGATTTTTAGATAATTGGGGTTCTACTGATGTTGAAATGATTTTCAAATATTCAACTATATAAAAACCTCCACTCTTAAAAAACATATTTTTGATCAAATCAAAAATAATTTTTGGCTGCATGATAATGGGTCACCCAAAGATCATACCAAAAATGTTTGATTGATATCTATCAATTACTTTCTGAGAAAATGATTTTCATAGTTTACACTATTTAACATATTGAGAAATGACCTCCGCCAATAAAATACATATTTTTCATCCAATCAAAATAATTTTAGGTGCATTGATAGAGGGTCACTTAAGGATCATTCCACTGAAATTTGGTTGATATCCAAATATTAGATTCCGAGAAAATGATTTTCAAATTTTCCACTAAATAACATACAGAGAAATGATCTCTGCCCATAAAATGTATATTTTTCATTCGATCACAATGATTTTTTGTAGATTGATAAAGGGTGGCTCAAGGATTATTCCAGTGAAATTTGGTTGATATCCATCAGTTACATTCTGAAAAAATGATTTTCAAAGTTTCCACTATATAACATATAGAGAAATGACCTCCGCCCATAAAATGCATATTTTCCATCCGATCACAATGATTTTATGTAAACTGATAAAGAGTAACTTAGGGATCGTTCCAGTGAAATCTGGTTGATATCCATCAGATATATTCTGAGAAAATGATTTTCAAGGTTTCCACTATATAATATATAGAGAATTGACCTCCGCCCATAAAATGCATATTTTCCATCCGATCACAATGATTTTTTGTAGACTGATTAAGGGTCACACAAGGATCATTCATGTAAAATTTAATTAGTATCCATTGATTAGAATCTGAGAAAACTCACTTTTTACCATATTTGGAAATTAGCCACGCCCATTAAATCCATGTTTTTCATTGGATCAAAATTTCTTGAACAACTTTGAAAGAGGGTCACCCAAGGATCATTCCTGTGAAGTTTGGTTGAAATTCATCCAATAGTTTCTGAGGAGAAGATTTTTAAAGAAAAGTTTACGACCGCACGGACGGACGGACGCACGACGGACACAACGCCATGACAATAGCCCCAGTGGCTTTCAGCCAGTGGAGCTAAAAAGAGTACGCAGCTTTTTTAAGCTGGCGCGCAAGCAATCTGTCTTATTATGGAGATTTTTTTGTCAATTTTTCTTTATGATATTGAGCGGTATTGGGTATTTCCGGATACCTAAGACATTTCGTATAAAAAAGATGCATATAACCAATTATACTTTTGATCTTGAGGCGTTTATAGACGGATGCTATCTATTCTTGACAGGATTAAGTAATAAAAAGTTACTCTAGATAAATAATTACTTCTTCAAAACAGAAGAAAGAAACCCATGTTGAGACATCTGATCTTGGTCGCTGGCGGGTAATCTCGGATACTTAAAATAAGTGAAATAGATTTATATCTGAATTGGATTCAAACATCTTTGAAGCGTATTTTATTAATCTCTAAATACAAAATACAATTAAAAATAGAATGTATTTATAGATACAGCATTTAGAAATGTCATTGGGAAAAGTTCAAGATGATAATGATCTTTCAAGCAAATAAACGCAGAGACATGTAGAATCTAGATCTATTCCGAAATATATAGATCTTATTCCATTCTATCAACCCCGTTTTAATGAGTGTTAAGAAAAGTTATGAGGTACTAGTGGGCGCATTTTATGAATAACATTCAATATTTTTCTTCAATTATTGTTTTTGCACTTTTTCTTAATAGGAAAGTACTGGAGAAAAGTCACCAGCTTCAAACATACGTGTAATTATTAATAATCTGAGCCGAACGTATCCAAATGAATTCAAGAATTCGCATACAATATAGATAGATGTGTGTTGAACTATGTACTAATATCGTTCAATTATGACCCATTAAAGTAGAAAGATACGTTCATTTCAGATTTTCTTTAATCAATACGTCAATTATTTCAAATGAAAAGACTGTATATCATTTTCTTATTTTCCTGGTTTTGGGATATACGATGGAAAAACGGCATCCATATCTTTCTTTTCATAAAGTGACGGATCTTATGCTATTTTTGTCGCAAAAATATTGATGGAATGTTTCGTTTGACAAGACTTTCGTCGAAGGATTATTTTTTTGAAAAGTTAGAATGCGCTTTTCACAAGAAGAAGAATGCGCAAATATTGGGTAGTTCGAAGGTATCCGGAAGACCCGAAAGCAACATATTTGTAGGGTCTTTCGGATACTCAAATCATGTTCAACTACAGTGCCATTCCATCTAAAAAGATATGAGTTTTAGGTAGTAAATATCTTCACATGTGAAAAATTTCTCTATATCTTTTCTATATCCCATAATAAGTGATGAAAGAAAAAGATGAAGCTAGACAAAAATCAGAAGTCATCTTAAATTGAAAGCTTTTCCCACAATGTCTTATGTAAGAAGTGTTATCTCCATCCTTCATAAGATTTTATGTCATATGCAGATATGTTATTAAATCAAATATCCTGAAGAACAAAATAAAGCACGACAGAACCATGTACCTTGCACATGCATAGGAGAAATACGTGACTATCCGAGAATACCCGCCATCCGAGAATACCCGACACCGCTTTAGTAAAATTTAATTTAGATATGAATAGATTTTTTCTATAATTTCAAAGAGTAGTGCATTTAAGGGAAGAAGGGGGTATTTTTTTATTTCATTTAGGTATGAAGCTAAACACCTAATCACACAGTTTTCATACATGAGTGTGATTAGGTTTTTAGTTTGATACCTCAATGAAATAAAAAAAAATATCCTTCATCTTTTATATGCACTACTTTACCACAGTTTTGATGTGTTCCGCCGAGGCCTTTGTTGTTGGTTCGGGCGTCATCTCTGAGATCGTGACGCGACAGATATTCCCATTCTCCATATGTACGCTTACATTTTGTCGCCAGTTTTCGATGAAACGACGTTTAGAGCTGCTCAAACTTTCCGACATACTGCTTTGTCCATTGACTAGAAGAACACTTTACAGCCTAAATGGTTCATCGGTAATTTGACACTTTCATGTTCAAAAACAGACACATGTACTATTAGCTTTTGGTACTAGCTAGTCCTTAGAATGCCTCATTAATGATATGGGGGTATCATTGCTCCATCCTCCTGAATAATTCTTCAATCTCATTTTCTGTTAAAAGATAATCAAAAGAACATAAGAGATGCCTTAAGTACATTGAATACATGAAGGTAATACTTTAATTTCTATTCATTTTTCGTTTCTTTCAATTTATTGAAGTATGATATCCGATACTCTAAACCTGTGCGAAGCGGATACATACATGTGATTGAGTTATTAGTTTCATACCACATTTAATTAGAAAAGTATCATTTTTGTCTCACTCTTCAATGATAAGGAAAAAATAATTTACTTATTTTCAGACGTAGACAGAACACCACATAAAGTTATTGACGAAAGTGTCAATAGCAATCGCTTTACATTTTCGAAGATTTCATAAACCGTAAATCGGTTACCGGGTATATTTTGCGTCGGTTTCTTTCAATCACTCGGGACTACAATACGTATTGGTGATTTCATATTTTATTAAGAGTTTATGAAATGACGCCACAGAACGAAAAGGTCGTAAGTGTATGTTTTGGCACTTACGAACTTTTCGCACTGCATCGATTTATTACATGTTTGATTTTTTTTTATCATTCAAAAAAATAAGGCATTTCTCTTGATTTTGCCGCAAATATAAGCGAAGAGTAATATACATTACGAACAAATTACAGACTAATTCCAATCTGTATATCAACATTGTCTGACCAGAGACTTCGATTGAATTCTTGTGGTATTTTGAAATAATTACGGAATAACATTAGCTTTGAAAATTAGGCAATGCAAGCTCGTATCATTAACAAAAAGAGAATAGAGCGGCAAAAGATAAAATAGCGCGCAGCATAAAAATACTTTTAATACAATTATTTTGTACTCAAAGAAAAAATATTTACCATTCATATACTGTAATCCTCTCATTGTTGCCTAAACGAATGACTAAATACCTGTTAATACCTTCATATATCAAAATAACGTATTTTAGAAGCTATCGGTTACGATTTAACAACTCTGTTTGAATACACAGCTATAAATTCCACTATCTTGTCCTATAATCTGTTAATCTGTTACGTGTGTTAATTGTTATAATTGACCGCGCGAGAAATTCTACACTACTCTATGTTATGTTATACCTCGTTAGTTATTGGCACAAACCACAGTTCTGTCTGAACGTTTAATAATCTTTTAATCCCACATTTACAAAAACACTAGCTGCCTCATTAGACTGGAAGTTAAGTTCATAAGGATTCAAATACGAGAAAACGGTGGTCCATTGAGTTAAGATAAAATACGATGAGATCAAATTCAAATCAATTGAAATAAATGACCAAATAAGTTTTCAAAACACCAGCTGCCTCATTAGACTAGAAGCTGATAAGAATTCAAATATGAAAAAACGATGATCCATTGAGTGTGATGAAATGCGATCAAATTCAATTCAAATGAAAAAAATAAATGAACAACTTAGGCAAAGAAAACATGGTGCATTGGCTCATAAGAGTCGTTTAGAGAACAGCACAGAACAGAAGAGTAAACAATGTAGCCATTACCATCAATCGTCTTTGTCGATGGGCTTGAACAAGCTATAGTTACGACGTTTAGGTCGCCTCCCCCCCCCCCGCCCCCCGCTCTTTGTTTCATTATGTCCATCTATATATATATATATTGCGGATGAATAACGTTGGGGGGGATGGAGATCAAGGGGCGGGTTCAGCCATTAATCAATCCTCTGGAAGGGACGATGCAGTACTCCGACCGAGGCATAATAATTCCTACGAGGCTTGAAATATTGGACCTCATGGACTCGTCGGTAAATTAATCGAACGTCTTTTAGAAAGCCAAATTTCACGAATGTATACACAAAGCAAAAAGTGTTGCAACGTCCGAATTTTACCGCTTTAGTTTTGAACAAAAGTGAACTGTGGTAGCTTTACGCAATCTATGGACAAGAAAACATTATCAGTCGGTCTTATAATTGGTAATAAAACTGAAAAACATTTTTTTTCAATACTGTCATTTCATGCATTTTAGAGCTATTATAAAAAGAAAATGTTTTAATCAATTATTCGTGCACGATTAACTATGGCTACATGGAATATGCTAGATATAAGATTTTAACCTGGTTGTTGTCTCTAATCAAAGAGTAATCCACACACTTACTGTACAGCCAATATCATGTAAATGCAAACGTGACGAAAATCACGGTGCCCACTATTCTCCTAATACCCAGGATTAGATGAAGGATATGAATCTGGTCATTACTATTCTAACATCTGTAACAACTAAGCTAGACTTTGAAAAGGAGGTAACAGTTCGTATAGTTGGCGACCAAGAATATCCAATAAATATTCGATTGGGTCCATATTCTACCTTAATTGAACGTACCTTCGTCTTTATATGTATTTAGATGCTGCAATACTTTTTTCTTTGTGTATATATTGGTCGGTGTTGTCTTCAATACAGCCTAAGCTGGCCATAAAAAAGGTTGGCTTTCAAGTTTGCATATATACCTATTAGTTAATTTTAGTTCGATTGCGATGAAAGCTTAAGCTTGTAGAGACGTTCGCGAACACTCAATAAAGATCTTTTCACGTCCCTGAGAGAGAGAGAAAGACGGTGGTTTGTACCCACTAAGTACTACCAAGTATACAGCTGGGTGAATTGGGCTGGCTACTAAGTGATTTGCCCGTTAACGCTCCCCGGCGACAGTTGGGCTCGGCCACCAGGTCTCAACTCGAGAAATTAGATTCTTTGTAATAAGAGCAACGCATGCGTGTACGAACGCTGAGCTGCAGGTGCTGGATAATGCAAAACTTTGATTTAAAAATAAGGATATTTCTGCCGAAATGCGTCCAAAGTCAATCCCATAAATCCAATATGTGAATATATTGACCAGGCTGAGTTGTTGACATTTCTGATTGTAAGAGTAAAGACAAAAAGAGTTCCTTGTAAACACATTGTTGACTGGGCGTGATTATAACACATATTACAGTTTCTTATGGTGTACAGATTAACCTAAAGTGAACTTTAAATCGTCATAAATCACCAAATATATATATATATATTTGATAGGTTATGAAACGCCACCGAAGTTAGACGTATATGTGATAAAAATCCTATCATCTGTTAAGTCTTTCCGTGCGCACCTACAGTTAGTTTCATCTGAAATTGAAATTCGTCTCAATGAAAACCATTCTTAATCACTTACTCAGCGATCCATTCATTCTAAACACTCACTCGAATCGATAAAAAAACGTTCAAAAATGACTAAAAATATATAATCAACAACGTCTTTGAAAATAAATATAGTTAGAAAAATTGTAAACGTCTGATAGGTTCTTAAAGAAATAAGAAGCTATTTATAGAACTTGATGCATATTTTATTAATGAGAAGAAATAAATATCACTGCTTTCGTTCACCCTGAACAAAATTTGCGATTTTGGTTTACCTCCCATCAATTTCAATCAAAACGCGCTCCACACACTTACTCAATTACATTTCAAAATTTCCAAACAATTTCATCCTGTCAATTTCACGATGTTGTAAACTGTCCGTATGCCAATTTCCTAACAAAACTCTTCCTTCATTTTTCCAAGGATCTTCATAAGCTTATGTCATTTGACACATAGTCGCCAATTTAGATAATTAAGGAAAATGGGATCTTCATGTAAGATCACATGATAAAACAACTACTGCAACTTTCATTAATGGATTTGCATGAAACTTTTATAAGAAATCGACATGAAACTCCATTTATTTTTAATTCAACACCTAGGGCTAATTATCAATTTACAAGCTAATATCCCAGAGGGATCACCAGATCTTGTTTATTCTAGATGGACGACCAAAATTACTTAACCCCAACGTAAATGCATATTGTACTGACGAGAAGCTGCTTAGGGCATTATTCTTATTTTTAATTTCTAGTTCTCGTGGGAGTAGACCCAATTTTTCTCTAAGCTGGAATAAAATAAAGAATGACCTTTGATCACTTTTTTTTATTTCCTCAGATGAGCTATTTTGGTCTGGTATCCATATAGAATATGGTCATTACCTAAACATTTTCTATTTAAGTCTGCCTCAAGAACTGATTCATTGAAGTTTTTGACACATCAACAGTTACTACAAGAGAGTCTTGTTGGAAAAACAATCTAAGAAGAAATAAAGCGAAACTCAATTCTGATCAAATTCTAAATAGTAATAATGATGAAATATAAGAGTGTTTTTTTTTCAGTTTTATTTATTTTTTTTTATTCCGACTGCAGGAGTGTAGTTGTATTTTTCCTTCCCCTCTCCGATCCCTTGTCTTGTTTGATTTGTCCCAAAAATCAGAAAATAGAAAAGCTATTCATTGTACAAAAAACAGTAACATTTGTACTGCTAAGGATAAAAATACCATTTATCCGAATGCGTTGGTTGATATAAGATTGTATCGTTTGTTGCCAATTTTAATATGAACTACTTATCAAAATCGGTCATTGAGTATTTATTCACCGCTATCCTGAGTTAGTCTTTCTGTGCGCAAAATAAAGACTTGGATATGTTTGCCCATCAAGCGAAAAGGGTACCTTACAAATTACGCACCGAATTGGGCCTGACGCGAATGCGCGGACCAGACTCGAAAGTTTTCGTCTTTAGCAGATATTTTGAATCTAGAATGATCGATCGATCTACCTCAATATTTACCTGTTTTTGAAATGGAGATTTAAGCTGATGTGCATTCAATCTTTATTCGTCCATCTTAAGAGTATAGCTCATCTTTTAGAAATAATGTTGCTCTGAACATAGATGATAATTTATGCTTTTATAAGATGAAGGTAGCCGAAGCCTTCGATACTTTTTTTACTACGGTTGCTGCCAAACTTGCGCCAAATCTGCCACAGCTACCATTCAACTTTGGAAGTGATTTTGTTAATTCTTTCTATGCTAAAAAGGAGTCATTAAACATAGCTTTTCATCTTCTCTATTCAGTGAGAATACGAAATACCAGGAAACCATTGGTTGGTGCTCCAGCCGCCGCGATATAACTGAAAAAATGTTTAAAGCGGCGTAAAACTCCATTCAATCAATCAATCAGTGAGAATACTGTTTTGAAATACCTTGATAAGTTACATGCTCACAGGTCTACTGGCTTAGACGGCATTCCTGCACGTTTTATTGTTGACTGTTCTTCGGTCATTGCTTGTCCTCTAACACATCCTGTATCAATTCTTAGTGTTGTTTCGAAATTTTTTGAAAGAGTTGTATTTCACCAAGTTGAAAAATATTTAAACGAAAAGAACTTATTATTTGATTTACAGTATGTTTTCAGAATGGACTACTCAACCGACACCTGTCTCATTCATCTATCAGGCTATATTAGAAACCAAATGGACAAAGATAATTTTGTAAAAATGGTTCTTTTTATCCTCATCATGAAACTTGGAAAAATAGATATTATTGATTGGTTTTCGTCGTATCTTAGTGAAGGAAAACAGCTTGTTGATGTCAATAAATCTCAGTATTCCTTTGCATGTATAACCTGTGGAGTTCCACAAGGATCTATACTTGGACCCATTCTTTTTCTAATACATGTCAATGATATGCCTGATGTTGTTAAAAACAAACTTCTTCTGTATGCTGACGATTCTGCCATTTTAGTGTCCAATCGAGACAGGTCGTCTGTTGAGAACGCACTTTCTGATGATCTCAATAATGTAAGAAATTGGTTTATTGAAAACAAATTGGCTTTACATCTTGGTAAAACGGAATCTGTTATTTTTGGATCAAAACAATAGCTTAAATCTGATAGTAAGATCAATGTTCGATGCAACGATGGTTCACTTAATTCAACTTCAAATGTAAAGTATTTGGGTGCTATTGTAGAACAAAGCTTATCAGGTGAGCCAATTGCAATTTCTTTATTACAAAAAGCAAATGCTAAACTGAAGTTTCTTTATCGTTAAAGCAAATTCTCATCATTTCACACTAGTAAATTATTAGTGTCATCCTTGATCCAAGGTCATTTTGAACTCACTTTAAAACTTTGAACAGGCTGCCAGTTGGAAAACGTATCGAACAAATAACTCTAATAAATGTTTTCAGAATTAAGAACGGACTTGCGCCAGACTATCTGATGGACCAATTTGTAGAAGCGTCCAAAGATAAACGCCCTCAGCCCGCTACCCTTTTCTTTGTTTGTTTGTTTGTTTGTTTGAATGGGTTTTACGCCGCTTTCAACAATCTCACAGTTATATCGCGGCGGCCGGAGCACTAACAACGGATTTCTGGTATTTCTTTCACAAGTACTACCATTATACCCTTTCCTAGCCTCCGACTGCTATCTCACATAGGTTAACGATTATCTACCCATTGGTGAGTAACAAAAGTCGGAAAGGATATTTGCCGCCACCGGGGATCGAACCCGCGACTTCGAGATTTGAAGTCTTATGCCTTACCAACTGCGCTATGGTGGCGGCTCCCTTTTCTTCGACTTGAGCATTGGTGAATAATCAAAACACCGTAACTACAGCTTGAATAAGCTGTAGTTTCGATGTTATGATCATTCATCAACGATATTTTTAATAGAGGATTATTTCCTTTCCGCACTTTCGTAAATTGCGTAATGGGAGTTACGCCCTTGAATATACATCAGTTCTAAGGTAAAATGAATATGTTTGTCTGAAAGAAATGACAAAATGTTCCTAAATCTGTTATATTACTTCTTTTTGTGTCAATCATATATAAAAAAACCCTGCGTCGAACTGGTCTCGTTAAAAAGCTTATCACATTTGCATTCGCTTTTTTCTACGAATACTTTTTGTTTATCAGAAAAAGAATATTGTATTTTTTTGGGATAATGTATGGATATTTTATTCAGGGCCACTATATCGCTTTGATATCAAAGAATGAGCGCATTGAGCCGACGTGACAGATGAAAAGCAGTCAAATTGCACAAATTTCAGGACAATATTCATATGATTCAGATAATGTTACGGTTCCCTCCTTACAAGGTCTTGCTCTTGGGCTCTTTTGCTGTTCTTGCTTTTTTTTACATTGAAACTCTTCAAAAGAAAATAAGAGAAGCGGTGAATAGAAATAGAAGTTTGATTTCTAACAGTGTCTCAGTTTTGCAAGCAACACAATATTTGCTTGCGACGAGAAAATATTGCATAGAATCGCAGTAAAGACGCAGTGGGAAGCCAGTGCAATGACTTAGATACACTGAAGTGTCGTAGAAACGCCGAAGGGAAACTGTAAGAAAATCTTGCGCGACCAAAAACGCCGATTATCTTTTTTCTATTTCTAAATTCCGAAAAATGTGATTAATCTCGGGCGATTCCGCTGGATCTGAAAAAAATCTTTAGCGCCATGGATGCTCGGCTCGATCGCCTTTGCTAGCGTGACAGGTCTTCATAGAGTTTACGTAACAAAAACCGCCAGTAAAAAAGAAAAGCCTGAAATCCTCTGAAATACACTATGTAAAGTTTACAAGTCTCCCTTCCTTGATATTGACAGGCTTTAAGATGTGTTAGATGGTATATAACTCCGACATGTGGCGCGGGACCTTTGCAAGTCTGTCAATATCAATGACTTAAAATCATCGATTTCATTCTAAAGCATCGTAACTACAGCTTGATTAAAGCTGTAGTTACGAAGGTTAAGAATAAGACCGACGATATATAAATGCAAAAAAACATTTACAGTGTTGATGTCATTCTTTTACCTCTTAGGGCCGTTAATCCGGAATTAAACATGTCGGGGTACGGATTATCGGATTTGTCTCTTGTCTTTAAACCTACACTTATAAGGAAACCGCAATCCCTTCTATGTGCGTATTTCTAGTGAAAACGCTACACGTCCCAACATCGCGAGTAAAAAAATAGCTTTCTTTTTCATGAAATGAAAGACCAATCGATCTTACTCGAAAAACAAACAATTATTCTTTTACTTTTATGAAGAAAATGAAACAAACGTGGAAATTTTAGTACAAGTTTTCTTAAAGCGCATTTTGCACGTGATTGATATGAAACGTTCATAATTACGTCACTTAATAGGCTGCGCTTAGATAATGCTTTGATAAACTGAACGAAAGCGGGGTATAGGTAGATTTTGCGCGGTGAGCCGTAAAATCAACTTTTTACCGTTAGATTCTCGTGCCATTTGTTCGAAATAGATAAAATAGGTTTAAATCGCACACTAAGAAAGTTTATAATTTACTTTATAAACCAACGTTTTTGCTTGTCTTACAACGTAAGGTTCACTCAAACATGTACTTTCATAATTGCAGTGAAGGGATCAGGTTAAATTCCTATCATTTGATTTTTAATCATACCCGATTTACCTATGATTATAGACTCATCGCCTACGTCAGAGCTCAGTTTACAAAATACACCTATAACATTTGTTGAAAATTTTCACTGGCGGTGAGTTTATCAAATGAAAATGTACCGTTATTTCCCGATAATCCACCGAAAACCATTAAAGAAATGTGTTTGTTATTGTAAGTAACTTATAAATAATATCATAAGGTTGATTATCGCTGTAACGTTTGCCGTTACGTAGATCTCAACACAATCTCATATTCTGTGTCTTATAAGATATTGCTTATTGACGATCAAAACACCATAATTTTAGCTTAAGGTTGTGAAAGTCATTAGGAAACCTCGGTTTACACTGTTAAAGCTCATTATGGGTCTACTACCTTAATGCAGATTTATAGTTACGTTCTTGGGCACTCACCATTTTTTAAAACCATTTACACCTTCAGAGAAATTTTACATGAATTTTGAGGGCTAATCTAACAATTATTTGTGATATTAATTTCACTAGAAAGTTGCAGTTATGAATTAACCCTTTGCTATTTAATCCCTGTTTTTTACGTGCCTGTGATTTTATGATTGAGAAAACATTGTAAAAAAGAAGAAATTGCTTCTGACAAGCAATTTCTTCTTTTTCCACACTATTTTCTACCCTACTGAATGGTTATTTTTCAAATTAAATCCACTGTTAATATTCGTCTGCAAAACCTTTGAATTTGGGCAGGTCCAACATTTTGTAAAACAGGAAAGGGTTAATACCATTCTTTTAACAAATGAGGCTGTGGCAGTCTATTCCAACAATCTCATGCAAAACAAAACCTCTAGTCTGTCTGTGCATTTGCACTGTCTGATCAGTGCCTTCACAATGTACTCTGTAGGTATAAAATATTTTAATCCCTTTTCAAGCGGTCCCTGAGTTATATGTTGTAATATGTGGCTTTACATGCTGCTCAAAGTTTGTGACTTACGCACATGCATTTTTTTGGAAATGTCATGCACAGGCTAAATGTTATTGTCGTCGATTTTTGTGATTGGTCATCATCCAAACTTAAAACGACACCAAACACCAAATGGCTTCTTCTAGTCCTCTTGCGTCGCTTCCTGTTTTACTTTTTTCTTTTCTTTTTTCTGTGTTTTTTTTTTTTTTTTTTTTTTTTTTATGAATAAGCTTATTTGTGAAAACAAACTGTTACAGACAAAAATGGTTTCAATTTAATAACGAAAACTTTGTTTCACTCATTGATAATTCCCTTTTTATCATACAACAACAATTTGATAACTGTGAACCGTCTTACATCAGTAAATATTAATCGAAGATGAAGTAAAATGTAACTTAGAAAAAGAAAAAAAAATGAAGTTGGCAAAATCTGACAAGATATCTACAAACTAGCGTTTCCAGGGGTCGAACTCCCTACTAATAGCAAAAAAGTGGATTGTTAATTGGCGAACGGTCCTTCTGTTTAACCCTCACAGCTAATCCTCGGATTAATACAAGAGTTGACAAAATTGTATTTTATTGTAAACGATTGAAACCGGAGGCTATATATAAGTATACTACATTTTATAGAGAAATTCTTTTTTTTTTTGATAATAACAATTCCAATTGTCTGTATTTTTTTTCTTTTGTTTGACAATAACAATTAAGAAGCATTAATTTATTTAAATTTTCCCTTCTTACCGAACACTATCTAAGCTTAGTAGACAATGATCTTTTTCTACCATCTTAATAATCTTATTAAATATTTTACCAGAAAACTGAAATAAAACGTATAATCTACAAATAAAAACCCAGCTTTCCCCGAAATGTCCGTGCTGAAAAGTCACATAAAGTGCGTTCATACATACGTGTACGTACGTATTTTCGAGTGAATGCCCGATGGGCATTCCTCTGTCTTTCTTCTCTCGCTATCCCTCTATAAATTCATGAAAAGTGAGAGAGGAGAAGGGAAGGAGTGGGTTATTAAAGAGGGGAAAGAAGTGCTGTGTGAGAAATGGAGAGAGTGGGTGGGGGAGAGAATGGAGTGAGGAAGAGGGAGAGTGGTGTGAAAGACAGTGAAGCGGTAGGGAGGGAGAGAGGGGAGGAAGAGTGGAGTATGATAAAGGGGGGGGGGGGGTAGAAAAGAGTGTGAACGAGGGGGAGAGAGTGGAGTGGTAGGAAAGAAAGGGAGGGATTGGAGTATGAGAGGAGGAAAACGATTGAGTGTGGGAGGGAGAGAGTGTGAGAGAGGAGAAAAAGTTGAAGTGTGATGGATGGAGGGAGAGAGTTGCGTGTGATGTATAAGACAGTGGTGTGAGAGGGGGGGAGAAAGTGGAGTGGGAGGTTGGGAAAGAATGACGGAGTGGAAAGAAGGTGGGGTTTGATAGATAGATAGAGGGAGGAGAGAGTGGAGTTTGAGTGAAGTGAGGGAGGACTGAGCGGAGTGGGAGGTAGGAAGGGGGAGTGTAGTTCAGTGGAGGGAGAGAGTGGAGTGGGAGGTTTTGAGGAGACAGTGTAGTTCAGTGGACGGAGGGAGGAGAGAATGGAGTGGGGGAGTGGGAGATATTTGAGTGTGAGAGGGGAGGGAAAGCGGATTGTGACAGACGAGGGAGAGGGTGGGTGGGTTGTTAGAGGAAAGGTCGGTAGTGGAGTGTGAAAGAGTAGGACGAGAAAATAATATAATAAGTATAGGGAAGGTTGGGCGAGTGATTGTAAGACATGGTGTGGATCAATAGAGGAAAACAATAAGAAGATGAAAGAAATCAGACATGCTAGACGATCATTGTGCTTCGTAACACAGAAATTACATAGATGATGGTTGCTTGTTTCAGTGTGAGATCTTACTTTGAGTGTCTGTTCTGAGATAAATATACATAGCCATAAAAGTTTTGGGATACTTTTCGTAGTATTTCAAATAGTCTGCGTTCATATCAATCTTTTTAAGTTTGTGTCAGAGCGATGAATACCTATCCGAATCAAGAATTTTACCTTGAAGATCATCATTATCGGTGTAACGTGCGATTTTATGCGTTTAGCGTCAAAAATTCTCATCTTTATCTTGAGGTCTATCAGATCTTTGCGATTTTTATCATTTTTGACGAGCGCTTAAAGCAAATCTAAGAAAGTCGCTAAAAACAGTTGAAGGAACAGTGCTGGAGATGTTAACGGGGCATGATCACGTACTACGTTTCTGTAATGTCCCTTTTCTATATTTATCTCTCACCAATGGGTTGATAATCGTAGACCTATGTGAGATAGCAGCTGGAGGCTAGGAAAGGATTTGGTAGTTGTACTGGTAAGAGAAATACCAGGAAACTATTGTTAGGTGCTCCAGCCGCCGCGATATAGCTGAAATAATGTTGAAAGCGACGTTAAACTCCATTCAATCAATCAATTAATCAAACCCCTTTCTATGGCTTCAAAGATGAGACACACATTGAAGTGAGTTCGTGAATCTTCTCAAGGTCACTGTAGATTAATATGATCATCTGAAATGTAGCATAGCAGCGATAGATTCCGGAATTAGAGGGACGTCACTCACGTAACGTGAACATAACGTTTTCGTGAATAAAAAAGATTCGTGTTTGCATGAAAGTCCATATGCATAACATTGCATTATCTCGAGTATTTGTTATCCAATTCCATTCTTTTTGAAATTGAAGAGAAATGAGGACATTTGGACAAAAGTTGTTAGGATGTGACTTTGGAAATGCAAACCCTTCCGGCTTCCACTGTGTCGGCTATGTTTGTTGGCCAGGTCTGCAGAGTCAACCTTCGGACATGAATGTAGTATAGATCTATTAATTACAAGTAACAATTGAGCCCGTGCGTAACATTTCCAACAATTTAACATGCACGTACAGGACCAGTATTTACGCGCCGTGACAGCCACAAAGTTTAGTAAGATGATTACCTGACTGTCTGAGGATACTTTGAGACCCAACCTATCTACAAGTAGCAAAGGGAAGACTATGGCTGTTGACGTCGTTGAAGTACTCGCCTACCCAGCATATCCCATAGATGTTCAATCGGTGATATGTCCGCAGAAAGAGCTTGCCAAGGAAGAACAATGATATTCTGCTGTTGCGTGAAATCAGTGCAAACACGAGCGACATGGGGTCGAGCGTTATCTTGTTGGAAGACTCCACCGTGACGTCGGATAAAAGGTACAACATGGCGATGGAGAATTCGTCGCGATGTCTAACGGCTGTCAGCCTTCCATCAACAAACACTAAGTAAGTTTTGTGTGTAGCTGTAATTCCCGCCCACAGCATGACGCTCCCGCCCCCATATGGATCTCGACGTTCAACACATTCATCCAGGTAGCGTTCTCCACGTCTCCGGTACACACGACGCCTTCCATCAACCGATCTGAGCATAAACCTTGATTCGTCTGAAAGTAAGGCACTAGCCCATTCATTTCGACACCAGCGCAGATGATTTTGTGCCCAATTCAACCGTCCTTGTCTGTGATTAACAGTCAAAATGGTCCTCTAAATGGACGTCTTGCTCGCAGTCACACTGGACGTAACCTGTTTCGAACAGTCTGTGCACTTACTCTTTGACCTCCAGGAAGAGTCCGCGCAGTTAAGGTGGGACGGTTTGAAAACGCTCATGTGTATGTATACGCCGAATATAGCGATCCTGGTGTGGAGTTGTCGCCCCGCCGACGTTGGCCAGGTCGGGTACGTTCGTCGGTGGATCCTGCTATGTTGAAACAATTTCGCAATAGTCATCCGATGCACTCTAAATCTTTGCGCAACTTCTGTTTGTGATATTCTACCGAGAAGCATTCCAATTGCACTTTCCCTGTCAATTTTGGAAAGTCTTGGCATTTTAGCCTATGTTTTGAAAATCTACAAAATGTGTTTTTCTTTAATTCAAACTTTATTATAGGTGTATTTTCAAAACTGAGCTCTGACGTGGGCGCTGTGTCCACTACAAAAGGTAAATCGGGTATATTCAACAAGCAAATGATAGGAATTTAACTAGTTCACCCGATCTCAGAATCAGTGCATATGATCATCAAGTTTCGCACTTCAGGAAAAGATGTCTTTGAGGTTTCGACAATTTTTGCAGAATCCGTGTTTCACTTCTTTTTTTAAAATGCATAGTTGTCAGACAGATACAAATCTTTAAAAATAAAGTAAATTGAAAATTACTGAGCACGATCCGATGATGTGTTTTGAAAACCTATTGACATCTGACAGGATTGTTCTTATGCGGTATTAACACTGTTGAACATAAACGTCCACCAAAAAGATTTTGTTTTTCGAGCTTCTTATCCTCCCAAACTTAAAACCTACGACGATAATGTTCTCTTACTGAAGCGGGTTTTCTTTCTGTAAGTTTCACACATCCACGAAAAAAAATGTCTGAAAAAATAAAAAAAAACCTGAGAAAATGTTACTTGAAACAGAAAACCGTTTTTTTTGTGTGTGTTGTAGTTGTTATTTTGGTGGAATAAATCACTAAAAGGCAGACTAGTTCGTTGTCATCATTTTTGTTGGTTGCCAATGCTAACAAGGAAGTTTAAACGAAGTATCATTATCGTACTTTGATCTTTGTCAATCGCACAGAGTACATTCCCTTAGTATACAGACGGCGCTTTCAATCAGGAACTAAAAAAACTTTCAAACTATCCAGGAACTTGATAAATTAAGTTCTTTTAAAGGCTCACGTAAGTTTCCGCACCCAGATCTATATTAAAAGGGGTAAGTATTTGTATTTCATCTAATTGTGACAGCTGTCATTTTGATTTTCTATGTTTTTTTGATAGTTTTCGGTGATTCTTTGGCCCCTTCTGAAGTAGCATAAAAATTGCTTATCAGTGAAATTAAATAGCCCGCATGCATTGATCTGGTTCCATACCTGTTGTTTCACAATTGATTTATGCAGATAAGTGTCTTAATAGCTTTCTTCTCTCTTCTGTTGTTAAACTCTTTTGTCCAAATTATTCTTAGTTTACTTCTAAAAATATTGTTATTGCCTGGACAAATGTCCAGTTTGTTTAAAGTATTGTAGCAACCGAAAGTGAGTAGACTCATGACTAGGGGCCCTGCTAGGTCAGTTGGTAGAGCACCATGCTAGTGTCCAGGGGGGGGAGTGGGTTTGAGTCCTATGTGGGGCACAACTTTTCCGTCCAATTTACTTCAGTAGCCACTTTTTACCATTGTCATGCTGAATACAAACCTTGGTAAATTTGCATTAAAATCATAGTGCTGACAGCACCGTGTTCTCTTATTGTGAGTGATTATTTATTGAGGCATTTTTTTTTAACTTTCTGGTTTGAAAAGGAAAATCAGCACTGTTGGTAAAGACTTACTTAGATCAGAATGCAGATATGGCTGTGATTTTTGGCTTTATTTCCTACCAGAGCAGGAATATTCTGTGTTTGGCATTGCAAGGATAAATTCAGTTTTTGCGATGTGATTATGTTATCTTCCAGACAAATTAAAAACTTAACTTAAGAAGTCATGACTTACAATTAATGAAAAGAGGTCATCTCTAGCAAAGGCCAATAATGGTCACTCAGAGTTGATGCTGTTGACACACAATTTTAGGGATCACCCAAAGAAAAAAACAGATCATTGTCCTGAAAAAGTATGTTTGGGGAACGGGAAGGCAGGGAAAATGACTAACAATTGTAACTAGGGGGCCTAGAATTCAAAAAATCAATATTTAATATAGAGATACAGGTATTTTAACCAAAAAAAACCCCAAAAAACTAGGGTTCAAGCCCAAAATCTATGGACCATGGGCAACTGGGCCCCTGCTAATCTTTTTACATGGGAAGACTAGCAAGACACATTAAACACCATTTGTTACAGAAATGTTTGCAGATTGCAAAATTGTTTGTTACTAGCTATTTCATTCTTTTCCACAATTTCTATCTCGTGTTTGAAATCTCAGTGAAATAAAATTGTTATCTGCAATTTCTTCTTTGATTTCAATATTTTCTCAAATTGTCATGGTATAACTCAGATTAAAGGCTCTCATGAGCTATACTAAACACATACAGATGTCTCAAAGTAAATTTTCTTAATGATTGCTCTATTTAATACAAATATCATGTTATCAAAAATTATTTCTTCAAAACAAGTACTTTGTTTAGCTGCCTTGAGTTGAATCAGACATAGTTGCCACAACTTCAGAGGATGTGCATTAGTAGGTCACCTCGGTTGATAACACCCCATTTTTAGAATACTTGTAATTACCGTATTTCCTTTAATAATAGTGCTCTCCCAAATAGTAGGACACCTACCAGTACTTTTATTACTGAGAAAATCAACTTCAAATAGCTAAATTTTAAGAACATTTTTTTTTGACTTCTTCTCTAATTTCAGGTGTACTTTCTCTAAGCAATCATTTGTATCTAAAAGATACCAATTTAATGTTTTTTTTAAGCATAAAATTGATACTTAATAAAAGCTTCTTGACCATCTTATGTGTAGCTCCCGCAAGCATTGATTAGAAGAAATACATTAAACAGTTGGGAAGAACAAGGAGCTTCCTGTAACTTTATCAAAACTTACAACCTGTATCCCTTGTTGACTCTTTATTGTCAACACCTCATAATAGTTCTGCCAGTATAATTGAATGTATTTAAAGGAAAAGGAATAAATGTCGATAAGTTTTCCTTATGTAATGTACTTGACATCCCTATTTTCTGAAGTTTTTCCTTGTATAAAATATGCATGTAAATATGTTATAGATAAATAAGGATAAAGCCAGTCCAAAACAGCGCTACAGATAAAGAGGGTTTTTCAGATTTTGGATTAAAGTTTCTCAATTATTATAGCACAAACCCTTTGATGTTGGTACTCATTTGAATCATCTTGTCAAGATGATTCAAATGAGTACCCACAACTTAGGGTTTGATTTAGAAATAATGATTTTAGACTGGAATTACCAGCTCTTATCTGAACTTCTGTGAAATATTTAGTTTTCAATGGATACTAGGTTACGGCCCTTGGAAAATGGTGGTCATGTTTTGAAACGATACGAATTGGAAATTGAAAAAAATAACTGTACAGTCATGGGAGTTGACATAGTCACATACAGGTGCAGAATTGGCTTATGTAATATGCCTGTTAAGGTACGAACACCATTACGAACATTATGCATAACTAGACAGTCTGTCAGTAAGATACTTCGATTGGCAATATTGTTTTCTGTGTTGGTGACCTTGGGCGGTGATGTTGAGAAAAACCCGGGGCCCACTGGTAGAGGGGCTAGCACATCTGTTTCGAATAACCCCGGAGAGAGTACTAGATTAACCAGAAATAGTAGACAGACATTGCTTCCTTATGCGGAAATTGTATCTTCCCCTAGCCCTTGCTCGACCCAGGTACCCTCTCAAAATTTGTCGGACTCTCAATCGACCCAGCGAAATCAGCAAGCCAACACTAGGACGAATGGTGCTTTGAACAAGGCTGAAAAGAGCCCTTTGGTATCACTCGACAAAAATAACGATATGTCTTCAGTGCGTAAAGGTCGGTTAGAAAGTAAAACCGCTGAAAAAAGGGACGTTGGGGGAAAAGGAAAAAAGTCAAACAATGATGACAAAAATGAATTATCGGACTTGATACTATCTTTAAAAGCAGACATGAACAACAACATGACTTCTATAAATAGCCAGTTGATTGGCCTTACAACAACAATGTCAAATCTAACGGCAAATATGTCACAGGTCATGAATACATGCAACACTTTACAACGGGAAAATGAGAACTTGCGACAGAGTAATATTGAACTTTGTGAAAAGGTATCCCGTCTCGAAAACACGATCGACTCTATAGAAAATCAGTCTCGTCGTAATAATTTGTTAATTGAAGGTATTGAAGGATCGGTGCAGGAGTCGTGGGAACAAACCGAAATCAAAGTCCGGAGTGTACTGAGAAATGACTTAGAAATATCCTTTACAAGTGACATTAAAATCGAACGTGCCCATAGACTTAAACGATCTGGAAATAGAAATAGTCCGACAATCATAGTAAAATTTACATACTTCAAGGATAAACAGGCAATTCTCAATGCTGTGAAAGATAAGTTAGACCGAGATTCGAACATCCACATTAAAGAGGATTTTTCAGCGAAAATCAGAAAAACTCGGTATGAACTAGGGAAATTCATGCAAAAAGCGAGACAGGATGGCTGTTTTGCTACAGTATCATATGATCGACTTATAATTGATGGCAACGTCTTCAAATGCAATGAACGAACTGATGATTTAACCCTAATAAAACGAAAGAGTAAGAGAAGACAGGAACCATGTGAAGATAATCAGGCGCATGCGCAATCCCAACGACTCAATCAAGATAATGATGATTTGAATATTCATGACTTCGCCGGTAGCGCCACCAATCTATCGGTTAGTGATCACGGGGAACGTAACAATTACGATTACTGACGAGATGGCCCTTGCCCAGTATATCTATGTAACATTATATCTTGGAATATTGCGGGCTTAAAGAAATTTAAGGATAATGTACGATTTAAATCTTTTTTATCCAATTACGACATAGTTCATTTTTCAGAAACATGGAGTGATGTAAAACTTGAATTTGAATTGTTTCTCGAAAATTATTACTATTTTGATGTTGTTAGACCTCGCAATGAACGCAGCCTCAGAAACAGTGGTGGATTAGGAACTTTCATTAAAAAGCAAACATTTTCTGATTTCTTTAGTTGTCGAATACATGATGAAATAAAAGAATGTATTATATTTCTATTGAAGGACGGTGTTTTTGATGGTATCAAAACAAGGGTTTTAATGCTATTTGTTTATATTTCGCCAGAAGGTTCTTTCATTTATAATGAGGATAATAATAATGGTATTGAAAGATTATCTGATATTTTGGATGGCTTGCGAAATGAATTTAATGGATGTTTATTTTATATAGCTGGGGATTTCAATGCCCGAACTAAGGACCTATTGGACTTCATTCCTAATGATAATCTCGATTTTGTTTTTGGTGATGTTGATTACATGTGTGATTATTTTAATATGAACCGTCAAAATACTGACAAAAAATACAATAATTTTGGAAAATCCTTAGTAGAACTCTGCTGTAATTTTGATAAACATATAATGAATGGACGTCTGTTTAATGACACAGAAGGCCATATTACATGTATTTCAAACAACGGATCTTCCGTAGTAGATTATAATATAGCATCCTCTCAACTTTTCAATTTCTGTACTGGCTTCCAAATTTTAAATAATCATGAATCAGATCATTTTCCGATAAATTGTACATTAAGTTTAGTCAGTAGACAAACTATAGACATACAACCTACTGAACATAGAAATATGCATAATGTACGTCGGACTCTGTCCACTGAGAACACGTTTATATGGAGAGAAAATAGAGATCAGCTATTTGTTTCTACATTCATGCTTAAATATAATATTATATATGATGATTTGGTTTCACAGTTGAACGGAAATGTCAACTCTTTTATCTCAACGTTGAATAACCTATATACGTCGACAGCGAATGAGTTGGGGTTTTCTGTTAAAAGAAAAATAGTTAACTCAAGTTCCCAACCTGATTGGTGGGATAATGAGCTAGATGATCTGAAAAATATTAAATCAATTAGACTTAATTCATTTAGAAAAAGTAATGCCAATGACGACTTATTGTTATATCAGGAAATAAAAAAGCTGTTCAAATTAAAAGTTAAAACAAAGAAAAATATGTTATGTTCTTCAAACAAAAAAGCATTGGTCGATGCTGGTAAAAACCCAAAAGTATTTTGGAAACTCTTGAGAAATCGAGAAAAAAGATTGATGGGAACAATTTCTCTCTCAGATTGGTATGAACACTTTTCTAAGTTATTTCAAGCAACGGAATTTTTTAGTTATAATACTGATGATTTACCAAAGGTCGATTCATTAAGTACAGACATATTGAATAACAATATCACTGAAAATGAAACATTAATTGCAATAAATATGCAAATTCCCAGTAAAGCTCCAGGACCTGATGGTCTTCTGGGACATTTTATTTCAAGCACAAAATCAACTGTTATTCCTCTGCTCACCAAACTTTTTAATCAAATCCTTAATAATGATACTTTTCCAGAGGCATGGTCTCAAAACATCATTTGTCCAATATATAAATCTGGATCCATCAATAATGTAAATAACTATAGAGGTATATCTTTGTCAAACGTTATTTATAAAATATTTGCATCAATTCTAAATTATCGTTTGTGCAAATGGAGCGAAATGAATTATCTGATTAATGAAGCCCAGGCTGGTTTTAGAAACGGTTATAGCACAATAGATAATATGTTCACTTTGCATGCCTTAATACAGAAATATCTTTCAAAGAAAAATGGTCGTCTGTACGTTCTCTTTGTTGACTTCGAAAAAGCGTTCGATAACATATCACATAAAAAACTTTTTGAACATCTTTCAACGCTTGGATTAAATGGGAACTTTCTAAATTGCCTAATCAACATTTATAAAAACAATAACTCTTGTGTAAGAATTAACGAGTCATGCACGAGTTATTTCCCTTGTTCACGAGGTACAAAACAAGGAGACAAATGCAGTCCTCAGATTTTTAATCTTTTCATTAATGATATCTGCTCTTATGTTGGACAGAATAATCAATGTGGTATATTTGTTTCAAATGAAATTCAAAATATTAGCAGTTTATTATATGCCGATGATGTTGCGAGTCCAGCCGATACAGTCATCCAACTACAAAGGCAACTTAACTCAATTCAACGATTTTGCCTGGAAAACGGAATGAAAATGAATTTTTCCAAAACTCAAATAATGATATTTAGAAACGGTGGTTGTTTGCGGAAGTCAGAGAAATGGATGTGTGGTGGTAATGACATTGAAATAGCGAGTTTTTACAAATATATGGGTCTGATTTTTTCACCGAAGCTAAAATGGACTAAAGCCCTAAATACCCTAGCAGCACAAGCTAAAAAGACTTTATGCATAATTAAGTCATACAGCCATCGGTTTGGGTCCTTAAATTATAATGAACACTTCAAAATTTTTGATGCCATTATTAAACCAATTCTTCTATACGGTGGAGAATTATGGGGGTATACATATAGGGAATCTGTCGAACGTGTTCAAATATTATCCTGTAAACGATTTCTTGGGGTGGGTAAAAATACAAATAATAAAATGGTGTTAGGGGAATGTGGAAGGTATCCGCTCTGTATCGATTATTTTATAAAGTTTATAAAGTATTGGTGTAAAATATTACAAATGCCGATCTATAGATATCCTAAACAATGTTACTTGATGCTTAAATCTCTCGATGATAGGGGAAAACATACGTATGCATCAAATGTAAGAGAACTTTTATTTTCGTTTGGATTTGGTTATATCTGGATTTCCCAGGATGTCGGAAATGTTGATTTATTTATTGCACAATTACGGACTAGATTAAAAGACATCTTTCAGCAAGACTGGCACAATCACCTAAACGATACATCAAAAGGGCAATATTATTTGCAATATAAATCGCTACTTGATGTTGAATATTACTTATCGTTTAATTTTCCGTTTTATCTGAGAAAAGTCTTTTCTAAATTCAGATGTTTAAATCATCGTTTAAATATCGAACTAGGTAGATATGATAACATACCCAGAGACAAACGAATCTGTATTTACTGTTTAGAACAGCACTCTTTAGAAGTTTTAGATGACGAGTTCCATGTATTTTGTCAATGTCCGCAATTCGATTTTTATAGAAAAGTCTACATTGGAAAAAATCGTATTCAAAATGTTCAACTTTTTTTCACATACATGGCTGAAAAAAGGGAAAATAGGCTTTTAAATATATGCAAATTTGTTCATAAGATAATGCAAAAGCGCGTTTAATAGACCATGTACTTGTTAAGCAGATTTTATAAATATAAGAACTGGAATTAAGCATTTTTATACGCCCGTCGAAGACGGGACGTATTATGGGATCACCCGTGGCGTCCGGCGTCCGGTTGTCCGGGCGTCCGGGCGTCCGGCGGCGTCCACTTCTTTGTCCGGAGCATAACTCTGTCACTTGAAGTCCGATGGTCTTCAAACTTGGCAATTGTATTCTTCTCATCATTGCGGAGTGCAGTGCACAAGAACCACAACTCTACCTGGCCTATTTTTTGAGTTATTGCCCTTTGTTGTTTTTCATACTAGAATCTTGTCCGGAATATATCTCTAAAAGTATAATAGCTAGGATCATGAAACTTCATGGGTGTATAGATCTCACCAAGAGGGAGTGCAGTGCACAAGAACCACAACTCTACCTGGCCTATTTTTTGAGTTATTGCCCTTTGTTGTTTTTCATACTAGAATCTTGTCCGGAATATATCTCTAAAAGTATAATAGCTAGGATCATGAAACTTCATGGGTGTATAGATCTCACCAAGAGGGAGTGCAGTGCACAAGAACCACAACTCTACCTGGCCTATTTTTTGAGTTATTGCCCTTTGTTGTTTTTCAGACTTGAATCTTGTCCGGAGTATATCTCTTAAAGTATAATAGCTAGGATCATGAAACTTCATGGGTGTATAGATCTCACTAAGGGAGAGTGCAGTGCACAAGAACCATAACTCTACCTGGCCTATTTTTTGAGTTATTGCCCTTTGTTGTTTTTCATACTAGAATCTTGTCCGGAGTATATCTCTTAAAGTATAATAGCTAGGATCATGAAACTTCATGGGTGTATAGATCTCACCAAGAGGGAGTGCAGTGCACAAGAACCACAACTCTACCTGGCCTATTTTTTGAGTTATTGCCCTTTGTTGTTTTTCAGACTTGAATTTGTCCGGAGTATATCTCTAAAAGTATAATAGCTAGGATCATGAAACTTCATGGGTGTATAGATCTCACCAAGGGGGAGTGCAGTGCACAAGAACCACAACTCTACCTGGCCTATTTTTTGAGTTATTGCCCTTTGTTGTTTTTCAGACTAGAATCTTGTCCGGAGTATATCTCTAAAAGTATAAAAGCTAGGATCATGAAACTTCATGGGTGTATAGATCTCACCAAGGGGGAGTGCAGTGCACAAGAACCATAACTCTACCTGGCCTATTTTTTGAGTTATTGCCCTTTGTTGTTTTTCAGACTTGAATCTTGTCCGGAGTATATCTCTTAAAGTATTATAGCTAGGATCATGAAACTTCATGGGTGTATAGATCTCACCAAGGGGGAGTGCAGTGCACAAGAACCATAACTCTACCTGGCCTATCTTTTGAGTTATTGCCCTTTGTTGTTTTTCATACTAGAATCTTGTCTGGAGTATATCTCTAAAAGTATAATAGCTAGGATCATGAAACTTCATGGGTGTATAGATCTCACCAAGGGGGAGTGCAGTGCACAAGAACCATAACTCTACCTGGCCTTTTTTTTTAGTTATTGCCCTTTGTTGTTTTTCAGACTTGAATCTTGTCCGGAGTATATCTCTAAAAGTATAATAGCTATAGGATCATGAAACTGCATGGGTGCAAAAAATATTCATTCAAAATAACCTCAGTTCTATTCAACCCCCCAGTTAATACTAAGCAGTGTGACGGGCGTATCTTGTGACAATTTGGCACCTTGTTACAATATAAGTTATGGTTTCCAATCTCTTTATATAATCATCTGTATAAAATCCGATAGCTGCATTTAGTTGAACTGATCGTCTATACTTTTTAATACAATGTTGTCAACCTTTATCATGCTAAATTTAGATAGGTTTTTAAAAATTATTGTCACTTCCAACACATATAAGCAGTATTATCTAATATTCAAATGGTACCTACGAAATAAGGTAGGAAGCTGGCAGGATAGACTCAGCTCAGACTGCACACAAAGTCAAGGAGTCCAACGTGAATGTAAGAAGTCAAAACTTTTATATTACCTGAAAGAATATTTCATTTTTCCCCAAATATTTTCATCCTCAATACACAGTAATAATGGCTATTTTGCAAATCAAAATGTGAGAGATTAATTAAGTGTTTTAGTAGGCAAAATATCTATCATATTGATGATGTCATGCTGAGCTCGGAATATTTCTGCTTTGGCAGGAGCTATAGACAAACATCAGCCTGCACATATGTGCAGTCTGATATTAGTCTACACCACCTGTTTCTCACTTTCAAACCAGAATTGTCATTAGATTTAGTTTTTCAAATGAAACTTGATCTAAAGTTTGGACTTTCAGTGCTTTTTTCCCTTTGATTTTGATTAAAATTTATAGCCAAAATTTATTCAGCATGACAGGGGTTAAATACTTAACATCATGTAATTTGATGTTACATGAATGTTATGAGGAAATTAACTTCTAATTATAATTGAAATGGTTGGCAATTTGAAAATCAACAAACTCGGTTTGTTTCAATCCACTGAAAGGAGTTTTCTTCAAAGGGAGTTTTTAGAGAAAATCAGGTATTCTGTTTTTAATGGCAGGCAGCCGTCATAGCGCAGTTGGTAGTGTGTCGGACTGTCAATCTAGAGGTCCTGGGTTTGATCCTCTGCGGCAGCACTCATTGTTTCCGACTTTTTCTCTTCCACCAATAGGTTGATATTCATTGATCTATGTGGGATAAAAGCTGGAGGCTATGAAATAATGTGATAGTAGAACTGGTGTGAGAAAGAGCAGGGATTGTGCTCCAGTTGACGCGATATGACTGAAATAATGCTAAAAGCGGCATAAATCCCCATTCAGACAATCAAAATTGTTTATGTCAGTGGGTGTTCAGGTTGCAGGTTGCGTGTCTGATATTTTAAGAATCTGCCTGACAGCCTTTTAAAGACAGTGCAAGTCTTTTGTTACATATACCAATGTAAGCTAAAAAAAGTCTGAATAACAAGGGCGTACAATAAACAAAAATAAACCAAAAACAGAAATCTGATATATATCAGAATGTATACATGTATTAATGTTAACTTAATTTACCTGAAAACTTAAACAGAGAGTACCACAGAATCATTCAACCCTTGGCATGCTGAATTTAGTTCTTTCTATAGAATTTCTCTAAATAAAAGTACTGAAGGCACTAGCAGCCAAGAATGATGAATGCCAATATGGGACAATCTTTCTTTTGAAAATTGACTCCATAAACAATTCTGCATTGAGTCGGAACACACAAGCAGAATGGGCTACAATTAGACTGCTCACATGGATAGCTCAGCGCTAAACAGTTGTAACTGCCTATATGTTTATAGGCAGTTACAACTGTTTTGCACTGAGCCAGTGCCATACATAGGATGATTTTTGTCTATACACCCTGTTTAAAACAGGAATATGCCAGGTTCAGCATGAGAATGCTTGATACTGTATTTCTTCTAATAAACTCTCCTGGGAGCTTTACATAACATGGTTGGGGAGCTTTTATTTAATATGCCTTTACCGATTTAAAAAATTAATTCGATGTCATTATGCCCTTTAATTTGGGGTGAATTTCCTCTAAACAATCGTATGAATGATTGTTTAGAGGAAATTTTTTATCAAATTAGAGAAGAAGTCTAAAAATTTTCATAAAATCAATCCTTTTGGAGTCTTTTTTTTTTTAAATTTAAAAATGTAGGGGTGCGAGTATAAGGGAAGGCTCTTTCATTTGCGGGAAATACGGTATCTCCCAAGTGACCATATCATGCTGAACATAAAAATTTAAGAATTCCATCCAAATCAAAATGCTATGGATCTGCACTAGTACTCATTTCTGGTCAATCTTTCATACAAAAAATACGTCTTGGACAAACATGTGGTGTAGTCTTAGTTCAAACTAAACTGGCTGAATCTTGTCTTTACATTTTGCAAAAAGGCATATACAAGGTGCTGACAGCATGACCAGAGGGAGTTTTTTTTAAGGGGTGGGGCTGGGGGGGAGATATTGTCAATTTTGAGAAACATTGTCAAGGGGTTAGGGAAACAGTGTTGTTAGTGCTCAGCTAACTATATATCTATCTTAGTGTGATAATGGGTCAAAATTGATTTGGGAGACCAGATATAAGCAACTAGGTAACACCAGACTTAAATTTTTATTTCTTAATTAAACCTTATGTTGTGGGTACTCATTTGAATTGTCTCAACAAGATGATTCCAATGAGTACCCACAACTTAAAGTTTGTGCAAGTATTATTGAAATATGTTAATTTGCAATAGTAATTTCCCTCTATCTGTAGCTCTGTTGATTGTCCTATGGTTTGAGATTCCTTTCAGATTACTCAGTTATATCATCTAAATTCTCATCATCATTATCACTATTTGAAGTACATTGTAGTACATTGTAAAGAAGTCTACTTCAACTTTGACTCTTTACTTAACCCCTTGATGATGATCCTGAATGAGGTCGGTGTTGTGGTATTGCATCAAAATCAAAGGGTTATTAATTTACCATTGTCATGCTGAACCTGGAATATTCCTGCTTTGGCAGGAGCTTTAGACAAACATCAGCCTGCACATACGTGCAGTCTGATGTTGGTCTACACCACCTGTTTCTCACTTTCAAACCAGAATTGGCAATAGACTCAGTTTTCAAATAAGAATTGACATACAGTGGGTACTTTCAGTGCTTTCGCCCTTTGACTTTGATGAAAATTTTTAGCCAAAATTTATTCAGCATGACACATTGCTCATTTTTAGCATGATGATGTTTCTTATTTATACCCATCTGCTGATACTAAGAGCAAGGTCATCTGTCAAGGTCAAGGTAATTTATCAATGTCAGATGTATCCTAAAGAATTTAGATTTCTTTTGTCTTTTTGTTTATGTCAAATTCAAAAAAAATGTTAATATCATATTATAATATCATAATAGATCTGTAGATATCAACCAACTGTTAACAAGATCCAGTTCATCTGTCAGTCGAGATCATCTTTCAAGGTCAAATATTGGCAAAAAAATTACCAAAAAACTTAAATCTGCCAAATTTTATGTGCCTATGCAAGAAACAAGGTTCATACCCGGCTTGATGATAGATCTTTATGACATGCATCTGTTTGTTCCAAGATCAAGGTTATCTGACAAGGTCAAGGTAATCTTTGCGGCAAAATTAAACCAAGTAACATGACATTGTTGATTTCTGTGATTTAACGGTCACCTTTTACTTGATGATAGATCAAGGTCATCTATCATGGGCAAACTTTTGAAGAAAAAAACAGAAAACGATAGCTCAGCTCTAAACAGTTGTAACTCCATTTATGTCTATATGGAGTTACAACAGATTTGCACTGAGCCATCAAAATGCTTTTTTGTTGGTGTCTGTATTTTGGGAAACTTGATCTAAATTTTCTTTGAAAATAAGATGAATGATTAATTTAGCTTGATAGTGAGAATATGAGCTTAGGATTAAGACTTTAAGGTAGTGGAACTGCAATAGTTCCGCTACATTTCGACACTAATGAACTTCCGCAATGCTAACGAAGGTTTCCTAATGAAGATCATTAGGAAACCTTGGTTAACATTTCGAAAGTTCATTGATTCTGAAACATTGTGGAACTATTACGGGTCTACTACCTTAACAGTCATAACTCACTGGTCATGAAGGAATGACACACAACAAGAATATATGATGTCCTGTAGTAAATATACTATTATAAAGTTAACAGATAGTGTAATTAAATGAAGAATTAATTATGAACATCAAACCATCCATCAAATGCATGAAATAATGGGCACTGACCAGGAGTTCAGTTTATAGCCAAAAAGAAAAAAAAATGTGAATTATCCAAAATCTAGGTTTGATGGCAGCTGGGGCTTAGAAAGGATCTAATGGTTTAGTACAGGTGCTAAGATTCCAGAAATCCGTTATCAGGTGCCACAGCTGCAGCCAAATGACTGAAAAAACTGTTAAAAGCGTTGTTTAACTTCATTCATACTAACTTTTTACAATCTAAATTGAAATTACCGGTACAGTGATATTGAAGCCAGATTTGGTGAATCAGTTGACTTGAATAATATAAAACATTAATAGGACAAAATGACCTCCGGTACCGTACATTAACAAATTTTTAGACAACAAAAGGTAAGACTAGTCAAAATTCAAAGATATTACAGTAGACAGAAATAAGTTACTGAAGCAAGAGAGGGGAAATATAACATTTTCTCACATATTACATTACAGTCAATTATCTTATATAAACTGGATACAAACAAGTAAAGAAAACATTGGAATAAGGAGAGTAATCGATTTTTTACTAACCTGAACACGAAGTGGACATGAGGAGCTCTTAGCATCACCCTGATTCTGTCATCAGTAGTGTGAAGACTGTGGTGGTTCATCAACTTTCTTCAAAAATGAACTTTTATTTTTTGTCTCAAAAGAATGTGTTTAATAAAATGTCATCAAATTAGAATTGTCATCTGCACCTTTTCAAATTCAGCCCCATTTTATCTTTTGCCGTTTGTTAATGGGTTAAATTGACTTCCTGGTCACATTGTTGTGAGAATTTCAGATATTATCATCCATTGATGATTGAAATTTTGGATACACCAACGCCCTAACTGACTGTGCAGATATTGTAAAAGAAGTAAATAAAGAAACAATGCCTTTATTATTCATATTTCATACTTCAGATAATATTATATCAGGAGTTTTTAACCCTTAATTTAAAAGAAGCAATTCTAGAAAAAACACATTATTAGAAAATCTTTTAGATGATTTTTTGTGCTTGGTGGTTTTGGGAGAAAGTGTAAAGTTTTGCTATAGCTTTGTTGTCGATGTTGAGTGAAAACTTTTTAATTTTTGGTGTCTCAGGTATGAATTATTATAGGCATTTTACTTGAAACTTGGAATATATGCTACCTAATTAAAGAGAATTCTACACTATTAATCTGAACAGACTCTAACTTGCAACTTTTAATTCTATTTTAATTTGCCTTTTTATGCCCCCGATAGGGAGGCATAATAAATTTGACTTGTCCGTCCGTCCGTCCGTCCGTCATTCCGTCCGTCCGTCCGTCATTCCGTCCAAAAACTTTAACATTGGCCATAACTTCCTTATTACTATCAAAGCGGTGTCGGGGGCATTGTCATCTTACAATGACAGCTCTTGTTTTATGTAGATTTTTATCTATCAACAAGAAAATTGTACTATTGAAGTTATATTCAATTGAAAGAAAGGGGGAGGCATGTTTTCTTTTTCTATCAACTATTTTTCATACTCTGCCAGGGATGGGGGTTTAGGTATCATCTCTGTCCGTCTGTCAATAAATATGTCCATTTCTTGTAAATTTAACTCCTCCCTCAGATATGGATGAGGTAGCATGAAAGGACCACATATCATCACCATTTTATGATAGTTGCTGCATCACAGATTAAGGACCTTCATCAGAGTTGCAGAGAAGAAGGGGGTAAACCCAGGCTTAAATCTTTATTTATACTTAAAACTCTATATTGTGGGTACTTATTCAAATCGTGTCGGTGAGACAATTCCAATGAGCAACCATAATATACCCAAGGTTTGTGCAAGTTTATTGAAATAATCATATTTGAAATCCAAAATACTCCCTCCAGGGGTGTGGAATTCCCATGCCCCACTAGTCCGACATGGGTTTTTCTACCTGCGGACAAGTACATTTTTCTTTGTCACTTGTCCAAGGACAACTCAATACCAAAGCAAATTATGGAACAGTACAAAAAAGATCTATGATAAAAGTCTTCCTAATTTTTGTATGGAACTCCGAAGGGTAGAAAACATTGTCTTTAATCAAGAAAACGCTGGGTTACAGCATTTTCTTTAATGCTTTTCTGTGGTTTATCGAGAAATAATGGTAGATTATCACTTGATAATCTCACGGCAAAAGCAGTAAAATTATCAAAAACTTATATCCTGCTTTTGTGCATTTCGTCCAATCTGACGTCATCTATGAGGGGCAAAATAAGTTACGTCACAATGAATGTTGCATAACAATCAAGTGCAAAATGATGCGCTTTACGAAAATATGTCCTAAAAATTTCACATTGGTCTCATTTTGCAATAAAGAAATAGAATAATTATTTGTTTTTGAGTAAGATCGATTAATATTTCATTTCGTGAACAACAAAAGCTAAATTTTCACTCGTGGCTCCACCACTCGTGAAAATAAAGCTTTTGTTGTTCACTCAATGAATATAAATCGATCTTACACTGATACAAATGTTTATCCTCTATTTCTTCATTAAAACAATGTTTTCGTCAATATTTTTAAATTCATTATTTTGTGGACAAGTTGATTTTGATGCTAGACAAGTAGGAAATTGACTTGTACTTGTCCATGGACAAGTTGAGAAAATTAGTATTTCCGCACCCCTATCCCATCTATCTATAGCTTTGCCTCAAGTGAAATTTCTTGTCCTTTGGTGGCATATATTGTAGTTATTATGAAATTGATATTATCAAGGTTGCATGTAATTCAGTAATTTGACAAATCTAAATAATGAGGGTATTTAAGAAGTACTTATCTAAGCTGACAAAATTGAAGCTCACTTCCTTGTTGACAAGATTTTCTTTAGGATATATATATAAAAAGCCCACATTTATCAGTAAGAAATATTTTAACTCTCTAATGATTTTCTCTAGGAAACCTCACTTAACATTGTGAAAATTCATAAGTTCCGAAATGTTGCGAACCTATTACGGGTCCACTACCTCAAGAAAACATGGATTATAATGAAATTGCCTCTAAAAAGCAATTTCTTTATTGTCCAGATTGTTTTCTTCCCCATAAGATGAAGACATCAATGAAATATTGTTGTCTGCAACTTCTTTCAAATTGGACCAGTTTAAAAAATTTGTTGTTTGGTAATTAACAAGTTTTACAGGGAAGAACTCGGTTGCTAAGAGGAGGAAAAAACTGTAAGAAATCCTTGACATTCTTTTTACCGATATTGGACTTGTTTGGGAGTGGTAACCTAAAATATATCATTTATGATAAGCAGAAGAGCCGTTTACTTGCTCTTGTTTTTGGATTAAGATCGGATAAGTAAGTGAATTTTTGTTATTTATGTTTTCGGTGGTTTTGAAAGCAAGACTTAAAATGTATCATTTCTGATAAGCAGAAGAGCCTTTACAACATTACAACATTGTTTTAGTATTAAGATCAGATAAGTAAGTGAATTTTCAATATTATATTATGTAGTTGGTGCTTTTAAGCATGAATTTTATAAGGAAGAACAAAGCTAAAAACTCTGCGAATCCATAATAATGGTGTTGATGGGGTCTAATAAATAACTATATGCTAGCTTAAACTGTCTAATGAACAAATGTTTTATTTAGTATGTGAAATCATGGAATATTTGTTCGTCGTTTAACACCGTTTTCAACAGTATTAATGCATGCAAAATAATGAGTATCCTAAAGCAAAAATGATCAACGTGCTTGAAGTAATTGAACATCTTTCATCGTTCCTTTACCAAACCCTCGTAACTTCAGAAGGTACATGGGTTTATTTACCAACCTATGATTTAGGTTCTCACATGTCTACCTATAACAGTAAAAAAATAATCAATTAAAGCTGATTTGCCTTAACCTAAAATGCATGAACCCTATCTAGGCTCTGTTCTGCTTGGGGAAAAATCATGGATTGTTTTTCATCTGATACACAGGGTATAATGTGCCATGCCGACTCCAGAAGGTTCATGGACACCTGATCGATTTTTTCGATACGGAACTAACGGTGGGGCAAGTTTTTGACTGATTTGTAAACCAAAATAATCATTTTCATTTCAATTTTTAGTATCACTGTCGAAATAAATGGTTCCTCTTTAAGGAAATAAAAGGGGAGGGTAACAACTAATCAAAATGAGCAAGTTCTAGCCCTAGGAGTGAGTGACTTTGCTCGTTTTTAAGGTTTGTCATTAATTTTTTGCCAAACAACCTGACTATTCTTCATTGTTTGTGTTTGTCTAAGAGCATTTATGTATCCTCTACACACATTCCAAATTTCTAGGCGAAAGATCCTCATAAAGTGAAGATATTTGTACATTCATTGGCCTGGGTAGCGAAAATATGATAACTAGACACCCCCTGAATTTTTTTCGATTGGAAATCGACACCAGAATTTGTGATAGGGGGTGTCTTGTTATCTTTTTTTCCGCTACCCAGGCCAATTAATTTCTAATCTTTTATAAATTCTGTATGATTAATCACACATTATATTATTCAGAGCCATACCGTAAATAATCAAAGGCTAGAGGTTATCACTTAGATATACAAAAATATATATCTTCCTTGTCATTTTTATAAATTAATTTCTTAACACCCTTCTTTTAAAATCATATGCAATTTCATGCAGATTTACTCATACAACTTTGGAGGTTAGTGAAAAGCTATTGTAAGTGCCTAAAAATATATAGGCACTTACAACAGTTTGAATTATGATTCCGCCCTTTAGATTGATTGATTGAAGGAAATTTATGCTGCTTTCAACATTTTTTCAGTTATATTCGCGATGGCTGGAGCACCTAACAATCGTTTCCTGGTATTTCTTTCACCAGTACAATTACCACATCCTTTCCTAGCCTCCAGCTGCTTTTTCACATAGGTCTACGATTATCAACCAATTGATGAGAGACAAATAGTCGGAAAGAATGAGTGCCGCAGTCAGGGATGCAACCTGGGACCTCTAGATTGACAGTCCGACGAGCTATCCACCGTTTAGAGCCTTACAATACAAAATCAAAGGGAAGCGGTTATAATAGATATACAAAAATATATCTTCCTTGTCTTTCTTATAAATTAATTCCTGAACTCTCTTCTTTTACAACCTTGGGCAATGTCATGCAGATATGCACATACTGGTACAATAACTTGAGCGGTTAGTGCAAAACTATTGTAAGTGCCTATGAATATTGGCACTTACAACAATTGTGCAATGATCCCACCCTTCAGAGCCATACCATACATAATCAAAGGGTAGAGGTCATTTCTCTATATGTTATATAGTGGAAACTTTGAAAATCATTTTCTCAGAATATAAATGATGGATATCAATCAAACTTCTTTGGTATGATCCTTTGGTAACCCGTTATCATGCAGCCAAAAGTTTTTGTCATTGGATGAAAATTATGTATTTTATTGGCGGAGGTCATTTCTCTATATGATATATAGTGGAAACTTTGAAAATCATTTCAACATCAGTAGAACCTAAATTATCTAAAAATCTAGTCAAAACTAAGATTTGCTATTACAAGAATTTTAAGCCTGTGGAGCAACTCAAGCCATTCATGGCCTTCTAGTAAATTAATTTCTGAATACCCTTCTTTTAATTCTTACGCAATTTCATGCAGATATACACATTTAATAGCTTGAGGGGTTAGTGAAAAACAATTGTATAGTCTGTTTGACTTCCATATGGACCAACATTTCGCAAAAAATCTCAGAATTGAATTAATGAAACGTGTTATTTTCTTGTCATATCATATTTTCCATCTAATACCATGACAAATCTTGTTTTTTAGAATTTTTGAATGAAAAATAATGGTTTTGTCCGTCCGTCTACATGTTAACTTCCAGCCTTTCATACCTTCTCGTGTCTGTAATAAACGGAACAGCGACTTGTCCAACCAAAAATAGTTCTGATTTGCATAGGGACCGAGTCAAAAGTGTATGATTTTAAGTAAGGCGTTTTGGTATAAAATCGAGTATTTTTATAAAATTAATTTGGTCGAAGATTTTTAATTCCTTGGGATATCAAATCTGAGTGTATTTTCTCTTTGTTTAAAAACAGTTTGGTCAGATAAATTAAAATTGTTGTTATCTATTTTGAGACGAACCCCATATTCACATATTTAGACCAATCAAAAAGCATTATTTAACCAAGTCGTTATGAATTTCACAAGGAAAACTAGATAAGCAGGCGAGTAATATGGATACAAATCACGAGATATTTAAGTTTAAGATGACATGCCCGTCGATATGCTAATTAGCACATCCAAATAAGGAAGAATGGACATTTCTTCTGTCAAATGTTTAGTATAAAACCACGTGTTTTTACTTTTGTTTACATCTTGTTACAGCTTAAACAGCCTTCTTCACCCCTCGTGTTTAAGAGCGGGAAATGTGAAAATATTAACATTAACTAGATAGACAAAGTCATTATTTTGAAATCATTTTGTTTTCAAAAAATATTTTTTGGAATGGTATTAAGCTGAAATTAAGATTTTACCACATACAAATTTCTAATTCAAACTCAATTTTATGCAATTGATGAAAAGGTCGGTCCATATAGAAGTCAAACTGACTATAAGTGCCTATAAATGTATAGGCACTTACAACAGTTGTGCATCATGATCCAACCATTTAGAGCCATACTGTACAAAATCAAAGGGTAGAGGTTATCACTTAAATTTATACAGGATTATTATTAAAATATATCTTCCTGGTTGTTCTTATAAATTAATTTTTGAACACCCTTCACTTAAAATTAGAATTTTATGCGAAAAATATTTGACATTTAAAGGACATGCACAGTTTGTTGATAAGTTATATGAGTGGCTCAAGAATTTTTGTTAAGGACACTTTCAATCATTAAACTTCATGCAAACTATTTCAGTAATTAATTCCTTTGTCAAAAGTAGTTTAATCCTCATTTTGTTCATGACAAATTCCTTCTGTACCCAAAGACTTGGCAGACAGTATAGACTTTGATCAGTCTCAGAATCAGACATATGTGCAGTCTGATCTTAGTCTATTCCACCTGATTTTCCTCTTAAAACTAGAACATTTAAACTTTGTGTTTTTCATAATAAATACAGATAAGAAATTGTTCCTACCAGTGCTTTTGGTACTTTGACTTTGATGCATTTTTGCCAAGGTGTTTATTCAGCATGACAAGGGTTAATTTGTCAGTGACGAAGTTTAGATTCTGCTGGTCATAAGGGCTAACTTTTGGTATAGTGGAAGCATATTGACCTAAACCTGGCCTTTGTGATTTAAATAAATTAAATACCGGTCGTTTCTCCTCGGCAAAACACGACTTATCTGCGGAATCTAAACGTAAAGTTGGAGTGCACGTGTAAGCTTTGTTAACCCGTTATCGCACATGCTGTTCACTGGAACGGCGATATTTGGTCACCCTCATGAACTAGTGAATCAATACATAAATTGAGTTTTCTATTTAAAAATCTTTAGATGCGGGTGAGAAAAATATAAATTTTCAAATTTCTTTAAATGTGTTTTAGATGGAAATGTGATGAAATCCCCTCTCTCATTCGCAATTAATTGTTTTTGAAATCGAATCGTCTGCAACATGACTAGGCGCCCCGTATATAGGTAAACTACTAACTCCACGCATATCTGTAATTTGTGCAGTATAACGAAATGTCCATGCTTGATCGACACGTGCCGAAGTATCTTCGGAATTTATTCATGTGCCTTATTATTTATTCTGCATAAAGGTCAGGTTCAAGTTAATATGTGCCCGCTATAAGGATGTGAAAAGTACTCCCCTGCATAAATTAGAACCTGTTCAAGTATTTTTGAGTGACATACCTGGCAAAGGTCTACCTGATAACAAACCTGCCAAGGGAAATATGTTTTATTTATTCAGGTCATAAAACTAATCAATTTTTGGACAAAATAAGCTTCCTTATGTAGTTATATATATTTTTCATGACTCTAAATAGTAAAATTCAACAGGTCATATTAGGGTTAGCTTATGGTAAGGATGTTAAAATTATCCCCTGCATAAATTTGAAACTGTTCAAGTATACTTTTGAGTGACATGCCTCCCATAGGTCTCCCTGATAACAAATCTGCCAATGTTAAATGCATTTTATTTAATCAGGTCATAAAACTAACCATTTTTGGGTTCAAGTAAGCTTCCTTAGGGTAGCCAAGCCTGGCTAGCACAGCAGTAACGCATTTGCCGGCTGTCCATTTGTCTGTCCGTCCATCTGTTGGTCTATCTGTCTGCCTGCAAAACTTAACCCAAAAACTTAACATAGTCAATATTTTCAAGCCTCTTCAATATAGATGCCTCATATTTGGCATGATGATAGATCTCGATGATATGCATCTGCTGATACCAAAGTCAAGGTCATGGGACAAGGTCAAGGTCATCTGTCAAGGTCAAATAACTGGAAAAATTAACTAAAAAACATAACATTGCCAATGTTTAAAAGGCTATTCAATGTACAAGTAGACGCAGCATATTTGGCAGGTTGATAGATCTTAATGACATGGCATTTGCTGATACCAAAGTCCAGGTCATGTGACAGGGTCAAGGTTATCTTTCACGGTCAATTAACTTTACCAAAAACTATACATTGCCAATATTTTCAAGGCTATTCAAGATAAACACCTCATACAGTAAAATCTTAGTAGTTCGCAAGTCGGTGGTTCTCAGGTATGTATTGGTTCGTATACATTCTTTGGTCCTGTTTTTCTTCCTTCTTTATCTTTGTAAGAAGGCTACAAGTAATTCGCACGTCAATGGTATGTAGTTCGTAGCCCATGTCAAGTCCCGAGAGTTTGCTAATAACACAAATTCTTATGTTTAATCCGTAGGTGTGAATTGTGCGATCAAAAGTTACCCTAGGTGTTACAATTAACATTTTATACCTTGATTTTCACACCTGTTGATTGGCATTTATCGATCATTGTTATGCATCATTATTTACAGGCATTATTTGATTTGTAATTTCTTGCGAGTTTAATCGAATAAAGGTATCAATCAGTGACCTAAATTGTATTTCATCTGGCTGTCTTATGCTGATTATGCATAAAAATGAATGTGAAAATCTTCGTAGACTTGATTGTCAACATGTCTTCCACACAGATTCATCGTAATGCCGAGATTTTGTCGTCCACTGAATTAGTACTCAGAGTGATTTGATCCAAAGGGATAACACTCTGATGTAGTGAAGAATCGTCATGTAAATAATTGAATAAAATGTCTTCATTACGGTTAGGAATATGGACTTAACAGAAGATGATCATTGTTCAAGTGAGATTTTTACATCTAAACTCTCTACAAAAGTGTCTCGTTTGAACTTGATCTAAAATGTAATCCATAGAACCTTAGAATCAAGCCACAAATATAGCGTACCTGAAGACCATGTCGGATCTGAGCCATCAAAAAACTACCGACCTCTTAAAATTGGTTGGTTCGTACTACGTTTAGTTCGTATGAATTGTTCTGGTCCCTTGAGGTACAAACTACCGAGATTTTACTGTATTTGGCATGATGATAGATCTCAATGATGTGCATCTGCTTTTACTAAAGTCAAGTTCATGTGACAATTTCATGGTCATCATTCAAGGTCAATTAACTCAAAAACTAAAACATAACACTGCTAATATTTTCAAGGCTAATTAAGAAGCCTCATATTTGGCATGAAGATAGATGTCAATGATGTGCATCTGTAGATATCAAGGTCAAAGTCATGTATCAAGATAAAGGTCATCTATCAAGGTTAAACTTCTTAAAATCTTTACGTTAAAACTTGACATATTCAGTTCATCCAAGGCTATTTTAGATACCTTTCTTTTAATTTGAATTATAAAAGATCTCAGTGATGTGCATTGGTAGGTATCAAGGTCAAGGTCATGTAACAAGCTTTCAGGTTGTCTGTCAAGGTCAACATTTTTTTTAGAAAGATGCTGTTAAGGGGGCATTTGTGTTTCACCAACACATCTTTTTTGGCGAGGATTTTTGTAATTCAGCAGGGCAGTTTGAAGGGTTAGTTTTGTCTTCATTGTGTCGCCCCATGGGCGACACTCATTGTAGTATACATATTCTAATTTTGGAAATTACATCATATATTATGGAAGGGTTAATTGAATCCGAGAATCACATATTCATATTACGAAACGACTGTTTACAAGGTCGAATGTTCAAGCGTTACCACAAAACATATTTTGAAGTTCATTGGAACACAAAACAAACTTTAAAGTATATGAAATTAACTTTGCAAAGGACGTTTATTCTTCTTTCAGTTTTCTGTTTCTACTTCCGGCTGTTCCTGGGCATACATGTCTGAACTCCAACCAGTTCAAGGCATATGTCTGAACTCCAACCAGTTCAAGGCAAACATAGGATATGTCTTAATGTCTTATTGAATCAAAGAACTTATGGTGACTGATCCACTCGACTCATCGGCAACTTGTCCCAGCATATAACTTGGCCCCTAATCTAATACCAACTCCATTTTATAAACTATTATCTATTAAGTATAGTTATTACAAATAGAAAAATATTTAATCTTCGTTCAATTGTTCGGTAATGTGTGTATGCATCAGCAAATTAGTTCTAAGAATCGGCACATTTTCAAACAATGATTTGATCTGATAACAATAAAACACAAAAATGATATTTAAAAAGATAAACATAGCAATGTTTAACTGCACTGTACACCCGGTACAGTACTGGAGACAAAGCATGTCATAGAGAAAACACAACACGTCTGGAGCTAGCTGGGTCAACAGGTGTTGACACCCTTTGAAGTCCCCAGATCATTGCACACGACGTCGCTTTAATAATCAGTTACACATGAGATTGTATAGGTTTCTCTTGTTTTAACAGTATGAGTTTTGACTCGGATTAAATCATTTGACTAGGATTAAATCAATTGACTCGGATTAAATTTGATGTTTGAAGAATGTACAATGATTTCAGCAATATTTTCGTAACAACATGAAGAAAGGAATTTCGATCGCATGAAGCTTTTGAAGAATTCTATTTCATTTAAGTTGTTGGAGTAATAAAAAAGGAAAAAAAGAAATTGATATTTGATGTCACACCTCGTGTATTATGAGAATTAGTTTAAATTTTGTGTTGCATTTCGGTACCCGTTGCATTTTAACCTTTTGCGATTCCAGAGCAATTTTGCTATTTTTCAGAAGTTGAGCGATCTTTTGATGATGACTTATATCGTGAAATCACCATAATCATGATCGGGATGGAAAACAGTTAAACTATAATCTTTTGAAAATCGCGTCGTGGAGTAGCTCAAGTAAAATAAACGTTGAGACTGGCTTTTTTTCACCACGGACAGTGGACGGTTGGGTGTTGGTCAGATATTCCAGGGCCTAGAAATCCTGTTTTATGGGAGCGCGTTTATTAGGGAGGGCGCGTCTGAAAGATGAAATATGGTACATATTTTTTTAAAATATATTCTACGATATTATAGACTATATAGTGAGGCCGAGTTTTTCTACTGGATGAGTTGAGTGCAAGTAAAAATGACCCAGATTCAAAAGAGCTCTTATCACACTTAAACCGTCAGAAGCTTTTTTTTTCCATTCATTTAAAAACAACTCAAATTGAATATATGTCTGATGAATGAAAATCCAAGAGAAAATCGATGCACTTCAACTGCTCTAGTAGCAACTTTTTTCTATTTTCTTTTTTTATCACTGGAATAGTATGAAAATATTGTTAGTTAAGTTTCATATCAATTTGCAGAGAAGCTATAATTTTCAGGCATTGACACAAAATTCATCTTCACTAGTCTTCTTTTTAGCTCTACTGAGCGCAATGTGCTCAAGCAAAGCTTTAAGGATCACCCAGTGTCGTCAGCTGTCAACAATCATGAAATTTCTTCTTCTCCTTAAACACTGAGTCAATTTGAACGAAACTTTGTCACAATGTGCACTCAAACTACTGAATGGCCCAAAAATATATAGGTTGGGATTCTCCCTATGAAGTCTTTGAACGAAATATCCTACTGAACCGCTAGACCAACCTCAATATTTTTGCTAGAGTGTTCATTAGGTGACCCACTTTTAAAATTGTTCGCAAAATTTTGATTGACCAATAGCCTAAACATTGGTGTGGCAATTGTGTACCAATTTTTACTAAGAAATCTATGAACGGCATCTCCTCCTAAATTGCAAGACCAATTCCAATGGAACTTTTCCGAAATGTTGACCCTTTCCGAAAATTAATCGCGAACTTTGATTGATCCATAAATATAGGCATGACAGGACGTGACAATTTTCATTTTGATATCTTTGAATGTCAATGAAACATTGCCACAATGTTTCTGGGGTTTCTCTGTAAAAGTGTCCGCAAAATCCGGTTTGCCCCCCCCCCCCCCCCCCCAAAAAAAATGAGAGCATGACAAGGCGTAGTATTTTCACTCTGAATTCTCTTAACGTAGCGCAACTGCCCCAAATAAAACATAGGTAATTAATATGTGTAAACCAATTTTTCTTAATCTGCCAAGTATTCACCATAACTCAACTGCCATTGACTTAAGTTTCATGAGCGGACAGGAAAAAGTAACGTGTAAAAAAGAACCTTAAGTCAGTCTCGTTCGAAAATGGCGTGTTAGGAATTTGTCAATGGTTTAATTGCATATTCCAACAAAAATGATAGTCCTGTGCTATGTCTATCATGAGAAGATTTTGGGGTTATTCATTACTTTTTTTCATATCGATAAATTTTCTTATCAACATTTCTTAATTATTTACTTATTTCCAAGTATATTATCGTACCAAGACTGGCGAAAGTTCTACCTATTTTTAAGAGAAAATATTCGATATCCTATCACTTGCGATGGTCCTGCCCAAAATGATAAAAACAAATTTCAGTTAAATGGCAATCTAATATTTTTGAATTAAAAAATACCTTTTTAAACTCCTCCACATAGTTACCTACAACCTTTTATGCCGGACTAGTTTTTGTTCTAAAGCTGTTCTATTTTGTGAAGTTCAGAATTGTAAACATTCATTTTAGCTTTGCTTTTGTACACCGAAGAAAATTGTGAACTCAAGCTGCGTGATGTATTGTTGTTATTTTTTCACCATTCTTACCTAAAGTCCCAACCATTTTTTCATTACTTAGCTTTCATTCTTTAAAGGCGACACATTCACTTTGCTGTACATTACAGCAATTTTTTACTTGTTATTCATTGGGATAAATATTATATTGAGATGTTGTAGGAAGTTGTTGTAGAACTAGTGGGAGGCAAATCAGGAAACCATTGTAAGGTGTTCTAGCTGAGTTGCGATAAAATTCAAGTACAGTCGATATTGCTCGAGCGACCACTTCTATCAAGCGACCAATTTTATTAAGGGACCACAGTTAAAAGTTTCTTCACTGTAAGCAAAATCTCTGAAAAAGATGACATTCTTAAGGAAAAATTTGTAATTATTGGTTTAACCCTTTGCTGTTTAAACCCTGCTTTTTACGTGCCTCTGATTTTATGATTGAGAAAACAATGTGAAAAAAGAAGAAATTGCTTCTGACAAGCAATTTCTTCTTTTTCCACACTATCTTCTACCCTACAGAGGGGTTATTTTTCAAATTAAGGTTCATGTAAAGTGTTTGAGACCCATTCTTAAGGGCATTCATTTGCCAAGAAAAAGCAGTTTGTCCAGGAATATTATATATCAAAATGAAGCTATTTATGAGCACAAGCAGTTGAAAAACACAAAACTGTTATAACTATAGCGGTATAGCCAAAACACTGTGGAAAATGGTCATTTTGTACAGAACAAGCAACTGCATGACTGTTGGATAAAATTGGCTCATATTTTAACAAAGTCCAGCCTAAAGTACCATCCAGGTAGTGCTACAACCATTGGTATAAAACTCAGCCCCAAAACGAAGTTATGCAAGCAATTAATTTTGACTTATTTTATAAACACATATGTCATATATGTCATTCTAATTTTGTAAAGGTGTATTATTTATCTAAAATGACCTGGCACTCATTAACTTCCGTCAGTGCTCGAGTATTACCGCTGCGTAAAATTTCGTTTTACCAATTAATTTATATTATCTCACATACACTATATAAGTCGCTGTAGTAAATTGGTTACAGCCGCCCTACCGTAATGCGACAACTTGTCGGGTCGAGTTCAATACCCGACAGGGAAACATTTTTTAATCCTTTTGATTTTTTTCATGAATTAATATTATGATTTTTGTTATTTCATTCTTACATGCACCCTTTTAATTATTTTTTTGAAATGAGTTTTTTGTCAATTGCATTTTTGTTCATTCTCAAATAATTCAATGTTAGTTGTTGTTCCATACATCAATAAAGATAATATTAAGTATTTAGTACACTTGCACTAAAATTTGTCCAAATAGAAATCTCATTGGCTTCGTGATATTGATTTATAAGATACAAAAAGAATCAATTGTTTTACATTTATAACGTAATTACGCTTAAAAAGGAATTCGATTAACACAATTAAACCAAGTATATGTTTTTTTCTTTAATGCTTTTCGGTGGTTTATCGAGAAATAACGGTAGATTATCACTTGATAATCTCACCGCAAAAGCAGTGAAATTATCAAAAAATTATATCCTCCTTTTTCGCATTTCATCCTATCTGACGTCATCTATGCGGGGTGAAATAAGTGACGTCACAATGAACGCTGCATAGCAACCACGCGCAAATGACGCGCTTTACGGAAATATGTCCTAGAAATTTCACGTTTTGTCACATTTTTTTGCATTAAAGAAATAGAATAATCGTTTGTTTTTTCGTTTAAGATCGATTTATATTTCATTTCGTGAACAACAAAAGCTATATTTTCACTCGTGGCTCTGCCACTCGTGAAAATATAGCTTTTGCTGTTCACTCAATGAAATATAAATCGATCTTACACTGAAACAAACGATTATCCTCTATATTTTCATACCGTCAAAAATTAAAAAAAATCCCTTCATCTCTTAGATATAGATACATTTCAAAAGTTCAATTATTCAGTATCGCTTGCGATGTATTTTGAACTACAAAAACAAGATACACAATTGTAAGCGTTTCCAGTACATCTCAATGCACTGTTATTACTAACAGTGATGACTGGACAGCACTTTGCAATGATAAGATCTTAAAAAAATGAAGTCTGTCTGTCAGAATACAGATAGCCTAATGCAACACTGCTGTCTCAAAATAGGTAAAACAATGATAAAAAAAAAAAAATAAAAAAAAATACAGATGTAACTGATCATGACTCCGATGGCTCGAACCCATGGTCTGTCGGTTATGGGACGACAGCCATAACACCTGCGCTAAATTTCCATGTGCATGATGAGTTATGATACATTTTATTGCATCTAAACTTCGCGAGTTTAAGTCTGTATTTAGAAACATATTATCCGACTATCAATAGGGGTCAAAAGGAATATTTAATGAGTGCCAGGTCATTGCAGATCAATAATAGATATTTTTAGGGTATGGTGTGTTATCACAACATAAATAGACATTAATTGTTTATATACCTGTAAGGTTCTTTAGCAATATATCAATTTCTATTTCACAGAATGATAGATATATAGTAATACTGTAGATCATTGAATTTAAAAATAACTATACTTTGAAATAAATCGCAGAAAATATTTCGCAATATTATGGTGTGATGTTGCACCATACCTTACATCTATTTTGAAAACAGACCAAACCCGTTTGACATGTATGTTGACAAAATAAATGGAAATTGATTGTTTCAAAAGAGCCTTTTGAGACTGAGTTTTATATCTAAGGTTGTAGCACTACCTGGATGGTACTTCAGACTGTACTTTGTTAAAATATGGGGCAATTTTATGCAACCGTCATGCAGTTGCTTGTTCTGTACAAAATGACCCCTTTCCACAATGTTTAGGCTAAACCGCTATAGCTATGGCGGTTTTATGTTGCCTAACTGCTTGTGCTCACGAATAGCTTCATTTTGATATATAATATACCTGGACATACTGCTTTTTCCTGGCTAATGAAGTGCCCTAAATATTGGGTCTCAAACACTTTACATGAACCTTAAATCCACTTTGAATTTTCGTCTGCAAAACCTTTGAATTTGGACAGGTCCAACATTTTGTAAAACAGGAAAGGGTTAAACCTATTTATTTTACATCCAATTGGGAAACAAGTTCTTACAACCTAGATTAATCCCTCTTGATTCTGCTTCCTGGAAAATACACCAGTACTCAAGTCGAATGTGTGGGCAATTATGAAAGAACTAAGATTGATAGCCGCTCCTGGGAATCTAACTCGGGACCTTTGGGTCGAGAGGCGGACGCTCTACCTCTAGACCACGGACACCACTTGAATCTAATGATGTTGAAGCCCAATAAGCTCAATAAGACGAATCTAATGGGTTGGAACATCATAGGATTCAGTATGACTTGACCGACAATCTATAAATGCTATCAAAATTAACACTCACATTATCATGATATTTTGTATTTAGCGACCATTCCTATAAACGACTGCTTTTTAGTGGTCCCCTTAGTGGTCACTTAACACAAGTTTTACTGTACTGTATTACCTCCCTCCCTAATAGTAGCACCCTTATACTTTTTACTTAGAAACCCCTCTTCAAATGCCTACATTTTAGGAACTTTTTGAGACTTCTTCTCTAATTTGAGATAAATGTCCTCAAAGCAATCACATAAATGATTGTTTAGGGGAATTAACCTCAAATTAAAGGGAAAAGGGCCTAAAAGACATCAGTTTTAATGAATTTCTTTATAATACCATATTTCTCCTAATAAAAGCTCCCTGACCATGTTATGTATAGCTCCTGGGAGCATTTATTTGGAGAAACATGGTACTTTTGGAAGTCAGGGATATCATGCCACTGATGAAAAATATCAGGATAATTATTAGTTTTCTACGATGTTTTAGTACTTTTATGAATAGAAAAAATTTTGAAAGAAATGGAGAAATATTGAAATAAATGTGTATTGAGACAATTCAGACATGCTTCAATCTTTCTAGGCCACAATAATTAAAGAATGAGTGATAAGCACAAAATATTTTTTCCATGCTTTTCCATGGAACTTTTTTGTTGTTCATTAAAATTGATAGTGTGGGAAGGTGTAAAAAAGACATCAAAATGTTTTCAGGCTATAGTATTTAAGTTGTCTTAGTTTAAGCAAGTTAATGATTTAAAAAAGAGATACTTTAAGCAGTAATGATATGAAATAGATATTTAAATTGTGGTTTAAAACGTTTTGATATCCTACTGGTATACTGTGGGAACAGTCCCGCCACTCTAAATGAGACCCTGATCACTGAAAAAGGGGGATCATAATCAGAAATCCCCAAAACCAGCCCTGCATTCAGGATCACAAAACAGTGCAAACAGTAATCCAATTATATCCCACTTTGCACATGCACCTGCGTGCAAAGTGGGATATAATTGGAAAACTGTTTGCACTGTTTAGTGATCCTGAACACAGGGCTGAGCTACCTATGGGGGGGGGAGATATTTTTGATTTGAGATCAAAGTTTTTCAATAGTAATAGCACAAACGCTATGGTGTTGGTACTCATTGGAATTGTCTTGTCACAGATGATTCTAATTAGCACCTGCAAGATAGGGTTTCATTGAGAAATTAAGATTTTAGACAGGCTATATAAAAATTCAACTGATCTTTATTATTTTCTACTATTCAGAATTATTTTACTGATCTTATAACTTTTAAAGGAAGGAAATTTAGACACTTGAAGCAAATCTGATTAATAATTATTTCCTTATAAGGCAGTGTAATTTTCATCATTGATGAAGTTATTTGAAACTGATTCTGAATAGGAACTGGTTTTGAAGACTTTTTATTTAATAGATCAGGGGCATATTGTTTTCCCTCTGTCTGTTAGTGGGATAATCCATGATTTTTTAATTGGCAGGGCGGAGCCTAAGTAATTGGTCATTGCACTTAAGGTTAAGGTAAATCAGCTTTTATTTATAATCTCTCATTTCTATAGATAGTCGACATAAATAACTTGAAAGCTTGAATTGTAGGTTGTTTACCAAAGAATGAAACATGTTTTATTTCTCCAAGCAAGTGAGTCCTTTTGGGTTTTGGATACACTTATTTGCATGTGTTAAAGATAATATCAGACACAATTTTGAAATTACCCAAATTATTGAGAAGTGAACTTGCCAAAGTATGTCATGGCTAAGCCAGTTGCCCTGCCAGTTAATTAGAAACCCAGAATACTCTGTTTGTTTGTTTGAAAAAAAAACAACATACCCCAAAACAAGTTTATCACAGGCCATAAATGGTAATCGAAAATCTTCATATCCGTGGCTCAGTCTATAAAACAGATGAAACTGCCTATAATCAGTAGGCAGTTTCATCTGTTTTGCGCTAAGCCACCGATATTATCTCAAATGTGTATTGCTTATGACGAGGGATTTCAGTTGGTAATGATTTTAAGTTCATCAACCTAGGTCAAGGGTATTTTTCAGGGTCAAATATGTGTAGAATTAGACTTTTAGCTTGGTTGTTTTTGAAGACATCTGTCTGTCCCTCTGTAAATTTTTTTTAGCTCTACTGGCCTAAGACCAGCAAGCTATTGTTATGGGAGTTTGTCGGTAACTGTGCCTAAACTTTTCTTTAAACATCTTCTCCTCTTAAACCAATGAGGCAATTTTGATGAAACATGGCAGAAATGATCTTTGGGTAACCCTGTTTAAAGCTCTTCAAGAAGTTGTGATTGACCCAAAAATATTTAGGCTATGGGCCAGTAGGGTGATTCCTCCCCCCTCAGGGGGAATTTTCGGGACTATGTTTTTTTGAAAGCCCAATGTCTACCGAGTATATTCTGAAAGTCTGCAAGTTGGCGGTTGGGGCTTTTAGGAATTATTGAGGTCAAAGGTCACCCAGTGCACACTAATTTAAATCTTAACTTGTAGTCAGAAATTTATATTTATTTTGTTGAATTGATAATTTCTTTGGACCTTTTTCAACATAATTCAATGCCCAAAACATTATTACAAAGATTAAACACATTTGTGTGATTTTCAGAGAGGCTTTGGGCAAATCAAAGCACTGAAAGTACCGAAAATCAACAATTTTCTTTGCTAATGAAGATTTTAACAAGATTTATAAAGATTTTTTCTGTCTATAATAACATTTTCTTTTATTCTAAGCATGCTAGAGGATACCTTGAAGCCTACAAGCAAAGTTTATTAGACATTTCCTTTTTGAATTTTGTTCAAAATCTGATTTAAGCCATGGCATGATCAAACCAAAGCTATAACTATACTATTATTCATATTTCACCAATTGTCAATATATGTTTTTATTTGATGTTAATTATATTTTTAATTACATAATTCTTAAAGGTAAATAAAACAGAAAAGTTTCAAGACATTTGAGCACATATCAGGTTTATTCTTAGCAAATCAAAGCACTGAAAGTACTGAAAACCGACGTTTTTTGCTTATATAGATTTTACATGATTTAAAAAGTTTTTCTGCTTCCTTTTCCAATAATTATATTAGTCTGGACATGCTGGAGAATACCTTTAAGCATATGAACAAAGTTTTTTAACATTGCTTGCTTAAATGTGCCCAATTTGTGATTACTATAATGGTCTGAGTATGCCAGTGTCATAACTATACTAATATATATTAGTAAAACTTATTGTCATTAGATGCTTATAATTTGGAATGATCATGTTCAGCATGTAATCATTCAATAAAATACACAGTTACAAAAAAGGTTCAAGCCAACAGTAAACATATTGGTTAATTTTAGCTAATTAAAGCACTGAAAGTACCAAAATATGACTTTTTTATTATAAAGGTTTTAACTCAATATAAACAGGAATTTATTTTCCAGTCCATTCAAATTTACTTACAATTGTTATACAATTGAATGATTTGAAACTATTATAAGTGAATTTTTTAGTTTTGCTTACCTTAGCTTTTCTCCATAATTGATAAAAAAAAATCTGGTAAAGGGGAGCTATTGTGACGAATTCACTACATTTGTTAAGTAATGTCTCACTCTTTTGGCAGTAATATTTCTTATTTGGTTTGTACAATATTCTGAACGTCATGAGTCAATTCAATGAACAGGTGATTCAAATTCATAAAAGTTTCAAGACATTTTTGAAGATAACAGGCTTATTTGTTGAAATTCAAAGCACTGAAAGTACTGAAACATGATTTGCATATTATAATCTTGAATTTCTTTTTCAATTTACTTTTATTTCCTTATATAAATTACCCTAATTGCATATCTCATCCCTTTGTCAGTAATGTCAGTTCTGTGGTTTGTTCAATATTCTGAACATCATGATTAAATCTAGTTAAAAAGTTATTCAGATTTGAACTGATTTGTGTATATTTGTTAGATTCATTTTTTACAAAGCAATATACCGGAAGCTTTGAAATCTGGCAAAAAAGTCTTCTACCAAGGAATTTTTTTTCCACTATGAAAATATCCTACATCAATTAGTGAAACAGATCAAAGAGGATTGACATAAATACAATTAGCATTTTATGACTGGTTTTCATACACAAAATGGGCATCATATTTAAATTGATATAGAAATGGGTGCTAAATAGTAAACCATTAAATTTGTTAACATTATAACCTTATAACGATACCAGTTGACATAGCTTAATGCTAATTCAAACTGATGGTCATCACATACTCTTTTATAAGAGTGGTTTGTAAAATGATATTGAAATATGGTCAATGAATTTTCCTTCGTCTTAGAGAAAAGATACATCTAGAGTTTCTGTAAACATCTCTTTTCCAAAGCTTCTCTTTGTTTCCATAAAACTTCATGTTTTGTCTTAAGCCTGCAACATCGTAAAAATTGCATTAGAATTACAAATGAAATGAATTTTAAGTTAAAAATTTTGAAAATGAAAAAAAAAAAAAACTTGTGTGAGAGCAATGAGTCAAGCAGGTAAAAAAACAAGAATTCTATTTCATCAAATATTTTGTTTCATCAGTTTCAAAATATCAACAGTATTGCAACATAACCTTAGAGAATTTCATCAAAATTTAAGTGATTACTAATTTGCACTCAGTATGATCCATATTTATATATACATTAATGATATTATCAAAATTGGTAAAAAACAGAGAAAACAAACACTCATGTTAAATTCAAGTCATGGTGGACATCCTGGAAGAGAGCTTTATCGTATTTTAATAGACCTTTTTACAGTATTTTGCATTCAAAATCTGGCAAGAAGAGAGTGTGGGGAGGCCACAAAATTTATATTTGGAGTTTTAGATTTCGCTATAGATTTTTTGAATGAACAAAAAGCCTCAAATATATATCTCTTTCACACTTACCAAACTGAAAATGTTTATGCTCATCTTACAAGATAATTTATTTCAGAAATTAAATAAACATATCTTTGTTAGATTGAAGAGTAAATTGGGGTGATTAGTGTGCAATGTAAGCAAAAAAAAAAAAAATACTTTATGCTAACAGTGCTTATGTCCACACACAAAGCATATTAAAAGGATTGTAAACTAAAAAATCTTCAAAGAGCCATTGATAAAAAATGATTTCTGCACATACATTTTAAGATAAACATGTTATCATTTTGATCAGCTTCTATATAAATGATAATTTTTCATGAAAAAGTTTCACAAAAGGATTCATATAAACTTAAATTTGAATACTGATATTCAGTCTAGCTATGCAATTTACTGGACCTACCAGGCCCCTTGCTTTTTATCTGTAGGAAAGGGTTGTCATCTTCCAAAAATATTGGCTATATGCCTTAAGACACAGAAACAAAGTATGAATTTTCTGATGAAATGTCTTTACAAAAACAAATTTTGAAGAAAAAAATAGCATTCAGTACATCAGAAACAAGTTTGGAAAATTTAACAATGTGAATATCCATTGGAAACATAACTTTTTCCATTAAGGTTGAATATTGTAAATAATCAAGTTCACTTAATGGGCGAAGAGTCAGTTAGAAAGAATTCCATTTTACATTCAAGAAAACCCATGGCCCCATGGCTCCCTTCTAGACTCACACAATTGTGATAACTGTTGTTAGACTAAAGAAAATGGAATTGACTCTTGAGAGATAAAAATTTGGTCTCTGTTTATCTTTGACATTCAGTGCTTTCAGTACTTTGATCTATAAAAAAATAATAGTTATGTGCTTTAAAGCTTAAACCATTCAATATTTAAATGACAGTGAGTAACTGTTTTAATTATAAGAAACTGTGATTAAGTGCCTATGCAAACAAAAAAAACGTATAATCTAGCTTTTGTCCCATTTTAACTATACTTTCATTATACCTACAAGTAAATCTATAATGCTTTTATATCTATACCTAAACTAATATAAAGCACAACTACAGTGGACACAATCTGACACCAACATGAACTTTTACAAGGAACACAAGATATAAAAGAAAGCAAAAAGGATGTACCACTTTTAAGAATGAAAAAGGATATTCCCTATGTTTGAACATGTATATAAGCAAAGATATACAGTCATTTCAGTTCTTTGATTAAATCTATGAAGATGCAGTTTACTCTCAAAGCTGCCACAGTTGATACTTTCAATAATTTTGAGTTGTTAAAGTTGCCTCAAAATGCATTTTATTTGCAGAAACTTAAAAAAATAAGTTTTCCTCTCAATTTATCTACGTAAATATATGATATTCATTTAAATGCACTGGCTGACTTAAGCTTTAAAACCAACAAATACAATAGAAATCAAATGACAAATGATACAAATTACCTTCAGGCAAATTGTTGTTTAAGTTGATGGGAAAATATAACGAAAAAATCCTTCTTTGGTCTGAAATGGCCTATTGTCTATGGTTTAATCTCTTATATATGAACCGATTTCAGCACTTTCAGTACTTTGATTTCATAAAAATTATCATTAAATTACCCTAAAATGAAATTTCCTAGCAGAAAAATATTTAGTGATTCATCTAAAACTATTTCCTGCTCAATTTCATGAAAAGATAGTTGAATATACCATTTCAAATCCAGCTTATTTATTCTTTCATAGAAAAAGTGCACTTGTTGACCTTTGACCTCAATAACTCCTAAAAGCCCCAACAGCCAAGTTGCAGACTTTCAGAATATACTCGTTAGACATTGGGCTTTCAAAAAAACATAGTCCCGAAAATTCCCCCTGGGGGGGGAGGGGGGTGTATACTGGCTCATAGTCTAATTGGTGTGGCAGGGTGGGACTTATTTTGAGGCAAAATCTTTAAAAATCTTCTCCTAAACCATTGCCCCCATTTCAACAAAACTTGACATGAATGATCCTTGGGTGACTCTCTTCTAAAGTTTTTCAAGAAATTTTGATTGACCCCCCAAATATGGGCATGGCATGAATGATCCTTGGGTGACCCCCTTCTAGAGTTGTTCAGGAAATATTGATTGACTCTCAAAATATACATGTGGCAGGGTGGGGATTATATTGAGCCCAAAATCTTTGGACGACATCTCCTCCTGAAAAACTTGGTAAATTTCAATGAATCTTTACCAGAATATTCCTTGGGTGACCCTCTTCAATTTTGATTGACCCTCAAGTATGGGCATGGCAGGGTGGGGCATGACTTTAAAATCTTTATAAATCTTCTCCTCCCGAACCATGTGGGCTGATTTCAATGACACTAGTCAATGGATGTTCCTTTGGTGACGCTTTACTTAAACTGTTCAAGAAATTTTGATTGACTCTCAAATATGGGTGTGAATGGGCGAAAGTCTGGGGTTATTAAAGCCAGTGGAGTGATACAGGCCCTCTTGGGCCTCTTGTTAAAAATCTTTTCCTCTGTAACTACTTGACAAAATTACACCAAACTTTACAGATATATCATCCTTGGGTCAAACAAAACTATCTTGTTTCTACAGAGGGTGAATTAAAATGAGAATTCATCAATATTCTGGAAATATATTTAATGGCATTTACAAATGCACTGAACCCTCAATTATTCTCATATCGAACTTTGAGTTGTTGGTACTCAGTATGACTTCATCAAAATGATTTCTTTGAATTCCAAGGGGAAAAATTAGGAAGAAAGATTTAGATTGTTATTATCCTATATCTGTCTTCTTTTATTCTTAACAGATCAAAGTAGATGATATTGAAATACATGTATCGAGAAGAGAATTGATGGTTTCTGTGTAAGATTAATTCTTTCATGGAGTGAGATCGGAGTTCAATACCTTCTTGGATGACTCTCAAGTTGAAATATAGCATTTTGTTGTTTATATAAAATGTCAATGTTTATAGATCTTTAAGTATATAAAAAAAGTTATTCATTTTGTTTTAACAAAAAACTGACAAAATCAGACAGAAGATTTTATCCCAAGATACTCTAATTTGGTGATTTGTATGGGGTTTAATGCCAATTTCTACATTATCACAGTTGGAGGCTGGTGCGCCTATCTATGGTTTCCTGTAGTCTCTCACTCTGGTGCAAATCATGGTTGGGAGACAATTAATTGATCCATGTCACATTTACTTTTGTCATATGTCAGGTAAAAGTTGGCTGAACCAGGGTTCAAACTCACAACCTAAGGAATGACAGACCAATGAGTTACAACTGAGCTTATAAATAAGTATCAATTTGGAAAAAGTCAGAATTCCTTGTGACTTTCATTACCTTCCATTTTCAATATTTCTCTTTCAAATCTTGAGATGTTGGATCCATCGGAGCAATACAGGCCCTCTTTGGCCTCTTGTTTTTCTACGTACATTTTGTCTTCAGCGTTTCTTTTAGGGGGCCCTCGTATTAGAGAAAATAGGGTAAATAGTAGGACAACCTTCCTTTGTCACCACATATCACCTGAGGTTTATATGTAAGTCATGACAAGTGTCATAATCATAAGGGAAAACAGTACCTGTCAACATTATATTTATTATCATATCACCTTATTTTTTTGTATTTTTAGCTCACCTGAGCACGAAGTGCTCAAGGTGAGCTATTGTGATCGTAGAATGTCCGTCGTCCGTCGTCAGTCGTGCGTCGTGCGTCATCCGTCGTGCGTCGTGCGTCGTGCGTCGTGCGTCGTCCACAATTTCTTTAAACATCTTCTCCTCCTAAACCAGTGGGCCAATCTTGATGAAACTTGGCAGGGATGTTCCTTGGGTCAAGCTCTACCAAAGTTGTTCAAATAAATGAAATCCACCCTTAACTTTCCCTTTACCCTTAACAAAAAGGGTAAAAATGTGAAAATCTTTAAAAATCTTCTTCTCTAAAACCAGCTGGCAGACAGCTTTAATATTTGGTATGTAGCATCATCTAGTGGACCTCTACCAAGTTTGTTCATATCAAGACCTTGGGGTTATATTTTGGCTTCCTGGGGCCAAACCCTTTTTACATAGAATCAAAGAGCGAAAATCTTTAAAAATCTTCTTCTCTGAAACTAGAAGGCAGACAGCTTTCATATTTGGTATGAAGCATCACCTAGTGGGCCTCTACAAAGTTTGTTCATATCAAGGCCTTTGGGGCATATTTGGGCTCTGCACAGGTGCAACCCTTTATCTCTTATGAGCACGAAGGGTAAAAAAATGAAAATCTTCAAAAATCTTCTTCTATGAAACCAGAAGGCAGACAGCTTCCATATTGTGTATGTAGCATCATCTAGTGGACCTCTACCAAGTTTGTTCATATCAAGACCCTAGGATCATATTTGGGCTCAACCCGGGCACAACCCTTTTTACATAGAATCAAAGAGCGAAAATCTTTTTAAATCTTATTAAATCGAAACCAGAGGGCACACTGCTTTCATTTTTGGTATGTAGTATCACCTAGTGGGCCTCTTCAAAGTTTGTTTATATCAAGACCCTTGGGTCATATTTGGGATTTGCACAGTTGCGTCCCTTTATCTCTTATGAGCACGAAGGGTAAAAAAATGAAAATCTTCAAAAATCTTCTTCTATGGAACCAGAAGGCAGACAGCTTCCATATTTGGTATGTAGCATCATCTAGTGGACCTCTACCAAGTTTGTTCATATCAAGACCCTCGGAACATATTTGGGCTCCACCTGGGCGCAACCCTTTTTACATAGAATCAAAGAGCGAAAATCTTTTAAAAATCTTCTCTAATTGAAACCAGAGGGCACACTGCTTTCATTTTTGGTATGTAGCATCATCTAGTGGGCCCCTACCAAGTTTGTTCATATCAAGACCCTTGGGTCATATTTACATAGAATCAAAGAGCGAAAATCTTTAAAAATCTTCTCTAATCGTAACCAGGGGGCACACTACTTTCATTTTCGATATGTAGCATCATTTTAGTGGGCCCCTACTTAGTTTGTTCATATCAAGACCCTGGGGTCATATTTTGGGCTTTGCCTCGGCAAATCCCTTTCAGCTCTTCTGTGCATGAAGGGCAAAAAAGGAAAATCTTCAAATGTCGGCACTTTGAAATGTACATGTAAGGCAAACAACTTTAGAACAATTTATAATAGGCCTACTTAAATGATTTGTACTTTAGATATCCAAAAAGGAATAACCACAAGATTTATCCTTTCTTCTATTTTCAGGTGACTCTGTACTGTTAAAGTAACAGAATGGAATGTTCATGTAGTATCCAACTGATCACTGGTCTAAAGAGTTCATAATATTTTTCTTTCCCTTGATCTTAGTTCTGTTAAATTCAATAAAATTGATAATCATAAGTTGCAAGTCAAAATCAAATGAGATTTTTTTTAGAAGGAGGAGGAAAAACGGATTAAAAAAATAGTTTACCTTACTTTTATCTGAATTATTTTCATGTCAATGAAACATATAGAAAGATCAGTTTTAACCCATGTTTAGGGCTATCGCAGACATCAACCCGTACCAGGTATGTGCCACCATTGGATAAAACTTTATTTTAGGATTTTATTTTGAAGAGCTTATAGATCACATTGTTTTGGAGTTATCTATGCCTGGCTTAATGGTGCCACATTTTTTTCTAAGCCTATTTGCCAGCTTAGCAGTTGGTTGTTGGTGCTTATAATTGTTGAATTTTGGAAGAACTAGTATTTTCTTTTAAAATACCAGTATATTAAAGTTAACACCATTCACTGTCATGATTGATTATCAAATAACTCCAATGCTGTTGGATTAGAGTTTCTCTATGGAATATAACCACCTTGCTGAACATGCTATTCTTTAGTACAATTTGAATTTTGTTACTTATTAAAAGTACAAGTAAGGTTTTCATTTCACAACCCAAATTAATAATTCTGGTTGCATTCCAGTTTGATAACTTAGTTTATAAGCCTAACTGTTTCCGATCAACATTATGGTGTTGGTTTTGGTGTTGGTGGTGTTGGCCTGACAATATATAACCTCAGGTCATATTTCTCTTAATATCAAGGATATTTACTTGAAACTTGTCATGTATGTTCATTCTATCAAGCTATTGACACTATGAAATGAAAACCATACTTGTACTAGAAGATCATTTACTAACTATTGTGACCTTATATTTTACAGCAACAATACATCCATCTATACAATTTAACCTTCGTTGCTGATTAAGAAACTTTATAAACAATAGAAACTTCTATATAGTGATATTTTGTTTGTGTGAATAAACAGACTTTGTGATTCATAGTGAATAGGGCTTTGTGGAAAGCTACTGGGACATTTCAAGTGGTGCAGACTCTGTGATTCCAAGTAATAGGGCTTTGTGGACTGGGACATATCAAGTGGTGAATTTACTTTTTCCAGTGTACTAGTATAGAGGTGAGCAATTTTCAGATACGATTAAAAAACAAATCCTCCTCAACACACATATGATTGTCCACATACCTTGGAATTAAAAAGGCTTATATAAGTTTCTCAATATGTGTCAGTCTCTCTGTTCAATTATAAGTCTGTCTCTATGTTTGTTTGGGATCATCCACATGTTTATTTTTCATTTCAATGCTTTAACTTGAAAACCATGTGGTCTAGAATCACAAAACTTAATTTGGGAATGATCTAAGGATTGTTGTGCTTTGATATTTGGGGACATATGTAAACCACCAATCTCCCGTAAACCTTGGTTTTTGAATTGTATTTATCAAGAATGGTAAGGTTCATCAGCAACTACAATTGTCGAAGATGTCATAAAACCAAATACAAATAAACAAATAAACAAACAAACAAAAGATACAAATAAAAAAAGCACTCGAGCAGGTTAAAGGTTTTTTTGCCCAATGCATTGGTAAGATTGGAAGCATATGATTTTGCCACTTTCCGTCAGCTGTCTGTCTATTTGTCTGTTTGCAAAAATTCAAGAACTTGATATTGCCAATTATTTCAAGGCTAATTCAAGATACAAAATGCTCAAATAGGCATGATGATAGTTATCATTGATAAGCATCTGCAGAAACCAAAGTCAATGTCATCTTTCAATTTCAAAATTTTGAAAAATTTATTATGTCGGTGGCATTTGTGTTGAACTAACACATTTTATTTTTCATATTTTTCAGACTGACAGCAAGATGCCCCGGAAAAGGAACTGGAAGAAAGCAGTAGTAAAGATGAAAAAATCGGGTGTCTGTGCAGCATCAGATGGGGGACTAGCCCTCCCTTCCTCTCCTTCAGCTGAAGGAGAGCCATCTGTGTCTGAGAGTCAAACGGGTGTCTTAGTAGTATCAGATGGGGGTCTAGCCCACCCCTTTACTCCTTCGGGGGCATCTGTGTCTCAGAGTTTACCATGTAGCTTATCAAAGAGTATACCTTGTAGCTTATCAAAGAGTTTACCTTGTAGCTTATCAAAGAGTTTACCATGTAGTATTCTTGAAGCAAATCTTGATAGCTCTCTAAGAAGTTATACTGAATGTAAACCTTCGAATACAGAGGCTAATTTTGACACTCAACAACAAGACCCACACTTAAGAGAACTGAAAGCTAGCGGACTAGAATGTATCTACTATGCAACTCCATTAAATAATGTTCAAAACTCTAATATGACAACAGATAGTGCTACTTATTATAACAGTAATGTTTTAAATGCTACAAAATCTATATTTGGAACATTTCATCAGGGTAATGCTATGTTCAGTGATGAGTCACGAGGGAGTCAATGTGTTGGTAATTCTATTTGTGCCTTGTTGTATGCATATAACACTCAGTTTGAAATAGATGAAGGAATGGAATTGGATAGAATCTTAATAGATGGTGATTGCTTGTACAGAAAAATAATTTTTGAACTGAAGTCAAAAGGCATTTTTAAGAATAAATTGATCACTTTTGATGAAATACCCTCTCTCATTAATGTATCAGGAGTGGAATACAGCCTACAAAAGTCAGAAATTATATCTGGTGTTGCTATTCAGATAAGTGACGAATCTGGACTGCCTTCTTTGCAAGAATCAATTTGTCAAGCTTTTCTGTTATCTGATCACATTCTAGGCATGATTGGTGCTATTTGTTCAGCTGTATTTAAGAAAAACAGTACCTACTATTTTTTTGATTCACATTCACATGGTAAAGACGGTCTTTCTTCCTGTGATGGTGTGTCAGTTTTATTTTCATTTGAATGCATTGATGACTTAATTTGTTACATGTATTCATTTTATGAAAGTGGTAGAATAGATTTGGAGTCTCAATTTGAAATTCTCCCTATTATTTTTTCAGACTTAAGGGTGCTGGAGAATGCTCATTCAAAATTACCTGCTCAAATGAAGCACTTGAATTTCAAAAATCATATTATGAAAGATGGTTGCAGACAAACCACTAAAACTACATGTGAAAATGACATGTTAGAAAGATATTTCAAAGATCAAAAAGAGAAGAAGTCTTTTAAAGATCAGAAGCGAAATAAGTCATTGCACGAAATTAAGTCGCAAAGAAAAGATTATTTCAAGGAATACAAAAGAAGGAGAAGATGTTGCATTGAGTTCAAAACAAAGGAAATGAATTTGAAAAGGGAAGCAAGAAATAGCGACAGTCAAAGGTTAAAGGAAAAAGCTAGCACAAAAAAGACAATGGATCAAGCTAGAGATAGTAATGAATTCAAGTTGAAAGAATTATCTTTAAAGCAAAAATCACGTATGAGACCTGAACAAAGAGAGAAGGACAAAGCTAGCACAAAAAAGTCAATGGATCAAGCTAGAAATAGTAATGAATTCAAGTTGAAAGAATTATCTTTAAAGCAAAAATCACGTATCAGACCTGAACAAAGAGAGAAGGACAAAGCTAGCACTAAAAAGTCAATGGATCAAGCTAGAGATAGAAATGAATTCAAGTTGAAAGAATTATCTTTAAAGCAAAAATCACGTATGAGACCTGAACAAAGAGAGAAGGACAAAGCTAGCACAAAAAAAGCAAAGGATCAAGCTAGAGACAGTAATGAATTCAAGTTGAAAGAATTATCTTTAAAGCAAAAATCACGTGTGAGACCTGAACAAAGAGAGAAGGACAAAGCTAGCACAAAAAAAGCAAAGGATATAGCTAGAGATAGTAATGAGTTCAAGTTGAAAGAATTATCTTTAAAGCAAAAATCTCGTATGAGACCTGAACAAAGAGAGAAGGACAAAGCTAGCACTAAAAAGTCAATGGATCAAGCTAGAGATAGTAATGAATTCAAGTTGAAAGAATTATCTTTAAAGCAAAAATCACGTATGAGACCTGAACAAAGAGAGAAGGACAAAGGTAGTACAAAAAAGTCAATGAATCAAGCTAGAGAGAGTGCTGAGTTTAGATTGAAAGAATCAAGTAAAAAGCAAGAATCACGATTGAATTTTGATCAAAGAAAAAAAGATCGGGCCAGCACTTTGAAATCAAAGAAAAGGGAAAGAGAAGATGAGACCTATAGAATGATTGAAAATGAATCTAAAAGAAAAATGCGAAAATCTGAAACAATGAAAGCGAAAGAAATCATTTATCAAAGGGCATCTAAAGCAAAAGCTAGATCAGATCCCTACATCAAGGAAAAAGAGCGTATAAAAAAGCAGGAATGGCGATCTTGTAAAAGAAATAAACATGCTGAAAATGCAGCTGATGCAGGTAGAAAAGCCTCTAAAAGAAGAAATCAAGATTTTCGTAGAGATGAAATTTGTGCTGCAAAGAAAAGGAAATGTGGATCTGACATTGATGAATGTATAAAGCATTTTGAAGCAAATATAGCCAATGGTCCTGTATTCATTTGTACATGTTGCCATCAAACTTGGTTCAAACAAAGTGTCTCCGAGGTAAAGACTGAATTATGTAAGTTACCTATTAGATTTTTAACGAATTTGCGATCAGTTGATGGTAAAGAATGGATATGTTTAACATGCAAAACAACTATTTCAAGTGGAAAAGTTCCAAAATTATCTGTTTTGAATGGTATGTCATGGCCTAATAAGCCCAAAGAGCTTGATTTGCATCCACTAGAAGAACGTCTAATAGCATTATGCATCCCTTTTATGCAAATAAGAGAATTGCCCAGGGGCAGACAACTTTCAATTAAAGGAAATGTAATTAATGTGCCGGTAAATATTCAGCCTGTTGTCAATGTTTTGCCTCGACCATTTAATGAGAATGTTACAGTGGCTGTGAAATTGAAAAAGAAAATATCTTTTAAGTCATGTGTGTTTTCAGAAAATGTTCGCCCGCTTAAAGTTTTGAATGCTTTAGATTGGCTTTTGAAAACAAGTGATCTATACAAAGACTCTAACATAAAAATTGATCATGACTGGACTCAACATGTACATGAGCAAAGAAATGAAGTCACAGATGAGTTTCTTGAAACAATTTCACCTGATAATGAAAACACATGTAGTACAACAGGTTCAGAAAAGAAAAAAGTTGAGGAGCTCTATGACTCAGATGCAGAAGAAGTGATGCAAGAAAATGTTGGTAATATTGATACCATGGTACAGGATGCCAATGAAGAAAACAGGAACTGTATGTTCACTTTTGCACCAGGAGAGGGACAACAGCCTCTTAGTATCTATCAAGATAAAGATTCTGAGTATCTATGCTTTCCAACAATTTTTTGTGGCAAAAGGAGAAAAGAAAATGAAGAAAGAGAAGTACCTATCAATTATAGTGATATTGCAAAATGGGAATTAAGAAGTAGAGACAGACGTTCTGCAAACAGTGTTCCTAATATATTCTTCAAGTTGAAAAAAATACAGATGAAACAGCTTAATGATAAAGTAAACCTTGCTGTGCGAAGATGTCAAACTGATGGACGTAATATGACTGCTGCAAATGCAAAAGATGCTAGTTACCTAAATAATGTGGTGAAACAAGATGAAGGATATTACATTTTCAAACAACTTAGGAATTCTCCTGCCTATTTAGAAACCAGAAAGAAAGATGTCTTTGCAATGATAAGACAACTTGGTCTCCCAACATGGTTCATGTCATTGTCTTCTGCTGATACAAGATGGATTGATTTACTTAAGATATTATCTTCCCTAAATGACAACACATGTTATAGTGATGAAGAAATTCAAAATCTTACATGGGAACAAAAGATTCGTCTGATACAGAAGGATCCTGTTACATGCTCTAGATATTTTGACCACAGAGTTCAGCAGTTCATAAATGTAATATTGAAAAGTGACCATCAACCATTAGGAAAAGTGACGGATTTCTTTTACAGAGTAGAATTTCAACAACGAGGTTCTCCTCATATCCATATGCTTGTGTGGATAGAGAATGCTCCTAAATTTAATAAAAACACAAATGAGGAAATAGTTGACTATGTTGATAAATACCTACAGTGCAGTAACTTGCAGGATGAAATTCAAAATCTAACTGATCTTCAAGTGCATAAACATTCTAGAACTTGTCGAAAAAAGCAAGATAGATTATGTCGATTTGGTTACCCATTACCACCTCTTGGAAAAACAGAAGTGTTTGATCCTTTGGAAGAGGATCAAGATAAATACCAGAAGATGTACAATGAATTGCAAAAAAAGATGAATGATGAAAAAGATGGATATCAACTGACTTATGAAGAATTCTTACATTCAGTTGCAAAAATGACAGAAGGAGAATATATCAAATGTATTCGCAGTTCTCTAAAAGCTTCAAAAGTCTTTCTTAAGAGGAAACCAAATGAAATTAGAGTAAACATGTACAACAGGAGTGTACTCAAAGCATGGAAAGCAAATATAGACATTCAATTTGTGTTAGACCCATATGCATGTGCCATGTACATTGTATCCTACATAAGCAAATCCCAAAGAGGTATGAGTAATTTACTGCATGCAGCTGTAAAAGAAGCTCGAAATGGTAACTTAGACATAAAAAAACAAGTGAGACACATTGGAAATATTTTTTCGAATAGTGTTGAAGTGAGTGCTCAAGAAGCTGTGTATCTTGTACTTCAAATGCCTTTAACTAAATGTACAAGGGATGTAACTTTTATCAATACATCTACTCAAGATAAACGTATTCAGCTTTTGAAATCAAAGTCAGCTCTCGATGAACTACCTGATCAGTCAACTGATATAATGTGTGACAATATTTTCAACAGATATGCCAGACGCCCAAAAGCTCTTGCAAACTGGTGTTTAGCTGACTATGTTTCTCAATTAGATGTTTCATATCCAGATTTGACAACGAATGAACTCAATGACGAACAAAATGATGATCAAAGCGAGTGCGCAAATGAGCTTTTCAGTTCAGATGAAACAATCTTATCACTTAACAGTGGTATTACAATTAGACGACGCAAATCAGACAGAGTCATTCGTTATGTGAGATTCAACAAAAAAACAGATGAAGAGAATTATTTCAGAGAAAAATTGCTATTATTTCTTCCATGGAGAAATGAAAAGGTAGATTTGTTAAGTCGGTATTCCTCTTACAAAGAACATTATGAAACCATTAGACGTATAATTGATCACAAGTCTAGCCAGTATGAGCATCATGTTGATGAGATTGATTTAGCCAGAGAACAAGCAGAAGCTGAACATGACGCTTATGATGAAATTGCCCCTAGTACACAACAGGCAGAAGGTGATACTATGGAAGAACAATCAGTTGAATCAGAACAGTTCATATACTTTAATCCTGATAGAGTGAATGAGCATAAAGAATATGATATTGGTATCGAGATAGGGTGCTCCATTTCTTCAGCTCAGGTGAATGTCAATGAAAACATATTGTCTGATGACGAATACAGAAAACTTCTACGCTGTTTGAATACAAAACAAAGGCAATTTTACAACCATGTCATTCACTGGATCAAAACAAATGATGCTCCTCTGTATGCTTTTCTCTCTGGTGGAGCTGGTGTTGGAAAAAGTGTAGTTATCAGAGCATTGTACCAAACTCTTTATAGAGTGCTTAATCTGAAAGAAGGTCAAAATGCTGATGATATAAGAATTCTCCTGTGTGCTTATACTGGTAAAGCCGCATTTAACATTGGAGGATCTACTATTTCTTCAGCTTTCAAACAGAAGTATAAACAATCCAATCAAACTTTAACATGTGACAGTTTAAATTCCTTTCGATCCAAATATCGTGACTTGTCAGTTGTTATTATTGATGAAATTTCCATGGTAAGCAGTTCTATGTTGAGTTTTATTGATCAAAGGTTGCAAGAACTTAAAGGCACTAGATTACCTTTCGGTGGTGTTAGTTTGATAGCTGTTGGTGATCTTTATCAGTTAAAACCAGTTAGTGGTGACTGGATATTTAATGATCTGACTCATGGTGCCGCAAGCCTTTCTTCAAATTTGTGGAAAGAACATTTTAAAGTATTTGAACTCACTGAAATAATGAGGCAGAAAGATGATCAGGAGTTTGCAGAGATTTTGAACAGACTAAGAGTAGATGCTTTGACTGATGAGGATAAAGTTAAATTAGAAAGATGTAAAGTCTCAAAAAATCAGAATGATTACATGTTGAATGCCCCCCACTTGTTTGCTGAAAACTATTTCATGCATTTATTTAATGAGTCTATAATAGATTCCCTTCATACAGAGAAGGTTATGATTCCATCTCATGATTCTGTAATTTCACCAAGTTTATCTAAAGACAAACAAAAGCATGCTCTAGCAGGATTACCAACAGATCCAAGTATCACTGCAAATCTTCATAGTTCTCTTACTGTTGTTGTAAACATGATCTATGATCTAACTGTCAATATAAATACTGAAGATGGTTTGGCAAATGGTGCATCTTGTACTGTTAAATTTATTGAGTATAAATTAACTGAAACAAATCGTCCAAGTATAATATGGGTCCAGTTTCATGAGCAATCTGCTGGTTTTGAAACAAGAGATAAGTTCAGGCATAGAGGATATTACCATAAAGATATTGATGTTAATTGGACACCTGTCTTTGATGTAGAAAGAACTTATATTTATAATAAGAAAACATTCAAGAGAATTCAGTTTCCACTTCAGCCTTCAGCTGGACGTTCTGTACACAGAGCCCAGGGCAGTACCTTAGACAGTGTTGTTATCGATTTGTCACAGCGCAAAACAAGAAAAGTTCCACATTTACACTATGTTGCAATCAGCAGAGTAAAATCCATGGCAAAGCTACAAATTATTAACTTCAATGAAAAGGCTTTCAAAATAGATAGCCAGGTTCAAGTGGAAATGGACAGGTTATTAGCAGAAGCTAAGCTAGAACTCTGTTTTACCCCTTTAGACTTAGTTGATGCAAATGATAATTTCAAAATTGCTTTCAATAATTGTAGATCCCTACATTTACACTTTGAAGATGTCAAGGCTGACTCCAATTTAGTATCGTCTCATGTTTTTGGCTTAGCAGAGACAAGATTGTTTGATCAAGATGTTACTAGTGATTATGACTTGAGTGAATTTCACCTGATAAGGAATGATCAGAATCATTCATCAGGCAACAGACCTCCTCATGGGCTTTGTGTTTATATAAATAAGCAAGTTAATATTAAAAGTCATATTAGTTACACGTCAAAAACAGTTGAATTCATGTTGGTCAATGTAACACATTGTTCATTTAGTTTTCAAATAGCATTTATATATAAATCTCCAGGAACATCAAAGCAAAATTTTATTACTTGTCTCCAACATAATCTTATACCTCATTTGAATATGACTGAGCAGCTAGTTATAATGGGTGATTTCAACATTGACTACTCAGAAAAAAATAAAGAGATTTGGAAAGAAATACAAAGTTTGCTGTCTTGCAAAGTCCTTATTGAAAAACCTACAACAAATTACATGTCTATTCTTGATATAGTTTTGTCAAACTGCCATGGAAAAGCAGGTGTTTTAGAAGCATACTGGTCTGATCACAAAGTTGTGTATTTCCATTCTAAATGAGTATTTATTTAGTTTTAAATTATTTTTCACCCTTTTTTTTAATACCAATCAAATTGTGATTGGTATTACTGGTGGAAATCTTCCATGGGTGGCCACTATTGAAAACATTCAACTGTCATAATGAGTGAATACAGACATTCCCTGGAAATATGGTGCCTCTCCTTCTCAACTGTATTGGAAAGAATATCAGGTACAGTATATGCATAACTCCAATATGTCTAAAATACTGTTGAATACTGAGTTCTATAAAATAATGTTATCTAATTCAAACTACCATTCATCCATCACAACCTACCTTTCATTGCTTCTATAACTAATTGCAACAAGCGTGTAAAGCCTTGACAAATTACCTGTGGTATGTTCACATGTGATATCAGGTCATGACTTTAATGCTTTAATCTAAAAAGTCAGAAAAAATAAATTCCTTATAATAACTCCATCCTACTTTGACCTTTCAACCAATTTGATATGTGTTATTCAGAAGATATTTAACTCCAAATATACATGATCCATACATGGATTTTATGTAGAAATTATCTCCTTGTTGACATCTCCCTATGTGATGTCCCATGGGTCAAAGAGACTCAGGTGAGCGATCTAGGACCATCATGGTCCTCTTGTTTAGCTTAACTTTTGTTTTATATAGTGATGGTGTGGCTCCCATCCATCTGTTCCTAAACAATTCTTGTTTATTTATAAGTCCTCAAATATTTTTGATTTTCCTTGAAACTTTTTACGGGATGATTGTAAGGTCATAAGGAATGTTCCTTTAATGAAAATGGGGTTGATATATTGGAAAACATGGGAAAAAGGGCCCTAAACTTTGCACTGTATGATAGTAGGGTCATGACTTTATTTGTAAGGTAGGTTCCTTTTGATTTTGTTCAGAACTTTAAATGAAAATCCCTGGAAAGAAGCCCTAAGGGGATAAATTTAGCTAGATTAATTTCAGATTTTATTTTTTTTTTAAGTAATAAGTTCCTGAAATATTAGTTTAAACTGAGGAATAACTTGATAGACAGTAGATTGTCCCAAACCCTCATGGGCCTCTTGTTCATTTCTATGAGAAGAAAAAATCTACTGAAGATTATGGGAAAAAGCTGATCTTATGCTCTTCACAGCATTTTCCTTTTGAACAAAAATCTTTCACAAACAGCATAGACACTATTACACAGGCAGTCTAATCTCAGCCTAGCCTGCTTGCTTTCTACTTATCTGTTGCGAGCAAGACTGGTAAAATGTACCAAAATATTACAGTTTGTTTGCAACAAAATTGGAATATAGCAGGATAAGGGTTAACCCAATATGTTGCCTGCATTATTATAAAAATCAAGGAAAATATAGACAGAATGATATAACTGAAAAAATGTTGAAAGTGGGGTAAAACTCCATTCAATCAATCAATCAATCCCCTGTACCATAGATATCCTTTCTATCGATATTTGCTTCTCAGAAATGGATGGATAAGCTGATAATGAAAAATTACCAATTGAAAAATATGTCTCTAGATGTGCTAAAATAAAATAAAGTGAAAATTGTCTATTTTCAGATGTATTCTGAGATGTCTTGAGTAAATACAACAAATCTCAAGTAAATAGAAAAAGGATTCTGTCAAGTAAGTTTATTTTCAAGTCTGCCAGATTCCTGATTTTTTTTTCTCACATTAGAAAAAAGTGCTCAAGGTGAGTAGAGCACAAAGAGCTCAATTCGAGCTCTTTTCATTGATCAGTATCTGGCGTTAATTCATCTGTTCATTGGTCTGTCTATATGCATCTGATCAAAATGTAAGAAAAATCTCCTTGAAGTATCAATCACATTTCAACAAAATTTCACAGAAATGATCCCTAGGTTTCAGAATATTTAGCAGGATTGTCATCTAAAAAGAACTCTTTTTGCCATGGCAACTGAATAAACATCTGAAAAATATAAATCTTCTCCTTCGAAACTGTTGGAGCCTTCAAAATTGGCATGAAGCATCACAAAGTGCATGTCAACTAAAACATTTCTGAGAATTGTTTAATCTTGAAAAATGGCCTTCTGTTGTTGGATCCTGGATTGGATATTGAAATAAATCACAGAAATCTTTAAAAGTCATTACTCTTATCCAATATGCCTACGATATTTGGCATGAAAAAATTGTCTAATAGACAATAGGCTGAGGTCAATTTTCAATATGTTATTCATTGATCATGATTTATCTTTGCAGAAATATTTCAGCATATGACGCTTAAAAAAAACTATTTACTTGAGATAAGCATTCACTCATTCATTCACTTCAATTCTCGTTTAAACAGCCTTATCATCCTCTAATAATCATTATCAGAATATTCAGGCCTGTGGAGCAAATCAGGTGCTCAAGTGCCTCTGGTCCATTATTGATATTTTACCTATGGATCAAGAGCATTTTAGAAAGTCTGCTTGGTTATTTCAGATCAAATTAAGGAAAACTCAGTAGTCAGTTGATCGTGTTGAGCCCTAGTAGGCCCTTTGTTTCAACATGTCAAGGATTGCATTGTAACTTTTCATTTTTATACGCCCGTCAAAGACGGGACGTATTATGGGATCACCCGTGGCGTCCGGCTTCCGGCGGCGTCCACTTCTTTGTCCGGAGCATAACTCTGTCACTTGAAGTCCAATGGACTTCAAACTTGGCAATTGTATTCTTCTAATCATTGCGGAGTGCAGTGCACAAGAACCATAAATCTACCTGGTCTATTTTTTGAGTTATTGCCCTTTGTTGTTTTTCATATTATAATCTTGTCCGGAGTATATCTCTAATAGTAAAATAGCTAGGATCATGAACTTTCATGGGTGTATAGATCTCAACAAGGGGGAATGCAGTGCACAAGAACCACAATTCTACCTGGCCTGTTTTTTGAGTTATTGCCCTTTGTTGTTTTTCAGACTTGAATCTTGTCTGGAGTATATCTCTTAAAGTATAATAGCTAGGATCATGAAACTTCATGGGTGTATAGATCTCACCAAGGGGGAGTGCAGTGCAAAAGAACCATAACTCTACCTGGTCTATTTTTTGAGTTATTGCCCTTTGTTGTTTTTCATATTAGAATCTTGTCCGGAGTATATCTCTAATAGTAAAATAGCTAGGATCATGAAACTTCATGGGTGTATAGATCTCACCAAGGGGGAGTGCAGTGCACAAGAACCACAATTCTACCTGGCCTATTTTTTGAGTTATTGCCCTTTGTTGTTTTTCAGACTTGAATCTTGCCTGGAGTATATCTCTTAAAGTATAATAGCTAGGATCATGAAACTTCATGGGTGTATAGATCTCACCAAGGGGGAGTGCAGTGCAAAAGAACCATAACTCTACCTGGCCTATTTTTTGAGTTATTGCCCTTTGTTGTTTTTCAGACTTGAATCTTGTCTGGAGTATATCTCTAAAAGTATAATAGCTAGGCTCATGAAACTTCATGGGTGTATAGATCTCACCAAGGGGGAGTGCAGTGCACAAGAACCATAACACTACCTGGCCTATTTTTTGAGTTATTTGCCCTTTGTTGTTTTTCAAACTAGAATCTTGTCCGGAGTATATCTCTTAAAGTATAATAGCTAGGATCATGAAACTTCATGGGTGTATAGATCTCACCAAGGGGGAGTGCAGTGCACAAGAACCATAACTCTACCTGGCCTATTTTTTTAGTTATTGCCCTTTGTTGTCCTTCAGACTTGAATCTTGTCTGGAGTATATCTCTTAAAGTATAATAGCTAGGATCATGAAACTTCATGGGTGTATAGATCTCACTAAGGGGGAGTGCAGTGCACAAGAACCATTACTCTACCTGGCCTATTTTTTGAGTTATTTGCCCTTTGTTTTTCAGACTTGAATCTTGTCTGGTGTTTATCTCTAAAAGTATAATAGCTAGGATCATGAATCTTCATGGGTGTATAGATCTCAACAAGGGGGCGTGCAGTGTACAATAAACATAATTATACCTGACCTATTTTTTGAGTTATTGCCCTTTGTTGTTTTTCATACTAGAATCTTGTCCGGAGTATATCTCTTAAAGTATAATAACTAGGCTCTTTAAACTTCATGGGTGCAAAAAATATTCATTGAAATAACCTCAGTTCTATTCAAACCCCCAGTTAATACTAAGCAGTGTGACGGGCGTATCTTGTGACAATTTGGCACCTTGTTTATGTTTAACATTGAATCTAATCATTTGAATATTTATTCTTCATAAACATTTTGAAATTTGTTTGAAGTTTGTTTCATCTTTTTAGCTCACCTAAGGTGAGCTTTTGTGATTGTACAATGTCTGGCATCCGTCATCAGTCATCAGACGTCCGTCATGCGTCATCCACAATTTCTTTAAACATATTCTTCTCCTAAATCAGTGGGCTAATCTTGATGAAACTTGGCAGGGATGTTCCTTGGGTCAAGCTCTACCAAAGTTGTTCAAATAAATGAAATCCACCCTTAACTTTCCCTTTACCCTAAACAAAAAGGGTGAAAATTGGAAAATCTTCAAAAATCTTCTTCTCTGAAACCAGAAGGCTGTCAGCTTTCATATTTGGAATGTAGCATCATCTAGTGGACCTCTACCAAGTTTGTTCATATCAAGACTCTGGGATTATATTTTGGCTCCTTCCCAGCGAAACCCTATTTACATAGAATCAAAAGGCGAAAGTCTTTAAAAAATCTTGTTCTCTGAAACCAGAAGGCAGACAGCTTCCATATTTGATATGTAGCATGAACCTCTACAAAGTTTGTTTATATCAAGACCCTGGGGTCATATTTTGGCCTTGCTCGGGCACATCCCTTTTAGCTCTTCTGAGCATGAAGGGTTAAAAAGGAAAATCTTCCAAAATCTTCTTCCCTGAAACCAGAAGGCAGACAGCCTTTATATTTGGTATGTAGCATCAGCTAGTGGACCTCTACCAAGTTTGTTCATATCAAGACTCTGGGGTTATATTTGGGCTTCACGCAGGTGCATTCATTTTGGCTTATCTGAGCATAATGATTGAAAATAGGATAATCTTCAAAAATCTTCTTCTCTTAAACCAGATGGCAGACAGCTTTCATTTTTGGTATGTAGCATCATATAGTGGACCTCTACCAAGTTTGTTCATTTCAAGAGCCTTGGGTCACATTTGGGCTCCAGTTGGGTGCATCCCTTTAAGCTCATCTGAGCAAGATGTGCTCAAGGGGAGCTATTGTGATCCTACAATGTTCAGCATCCATCATCAGTCGTCAGTCATCCGTCGATTTTAGTCCGTCATCCGTAGTACGTCGTCCAAAATTTCTTTAAACATTTGCTCCTCCTAAACCAGTGGGCCAATCTTGATGAAACTTGGCAGGGATGGTCCTTGGGTTAAGCTCTCACAAAGTTGTTCAAATAAATGAAATCCACCCTTAACTTTCCCTTTACCCTTAACAAAAAGGGTGAAAATTGAAAAATCTTCAAAAGTTTTCTTCTCTGAAACCAGAAGGAAGACAGCTTTCATATTTGGTATCATCTAGTGGACCTCTACCAAGTTTGTTCATATCAAGACCATGGGATCATAATTGGTCTCCATCTGAGCGCAACCCTTTTAACATAGAATCAAAGAGCGAAAATCTTAAAAAATCTTGTTCTCTGAAAGCAGAAGGCAGACAGCTTTCATATTTGGTATGTCGCATTACCTAGTGGGCCTCTACCAAGATTGTTTATTTTAAGACCATGGGGTCAAATTCGGGCTTCACTAGGGCACACCCCTTTCAGCTCTTCTGAGCACGAAGGGTAAGAAAATGAAAATCTTCAAAAATCTTCTTCTCTGAAACTAAAAGGCAGTCAGCTTTCATATTTGGTATGTAGCCTCATCTAGTTGACCTAGTTTGTTCATATCAAGACCCTAGGATCATATTTGGGCTCAACCTGGGCACAACCCTTTTTACATAGAATCAAAGAGCGAATATCTTGAAAAAATCTTCTTTTCTGAAACCAGTTGGCACACAGCTTTCATATTAGGTATGTAGCATCATCTAGTGGGCCCCTTCCAATTTTGTTCATATCAAGACCCTGGGGTCATATTTGGGCTCCACCAGGAAGCATCCCTTTCAGGTTATCTGAGCATGATGGGTGAAAATAGGAAAACCTTCAAAAATCTTCTTCTCTGAAACCAGAAGGCAGACAGCTTTTATATTTAGTTTGTAGCATCATCTAATGGACCTCTACCAAGTTTGTTCATATCAACCCCCTGGGGTCACATTTGGGCTCCACCCGGGTGCATCTCATTTTAAATAGAATTAAAGGGCGAAAAAGCATATCTGTCTTGCTCTTGGCTGAAAACATTCCATGGTATTAATCTGATGTAGAAATTACATCTTTTTTTACATCTGCCTATATAATTAATGTGATGTCCAAGGGGACACAGGTGAGCAATCTAGGACCATCATGGTCCTCTCGTTACATAGAATTAAAGAGCGAAAAGGCATATCCTTCTTGCTCTTGGCTGAAAATATTCCATGGTATTGATTTTATGTAGAATTTATCTGCTTATTTAATTAAAGTGATTTTCCAGGGATCAAAAAGATTCAGGTGAGCGATCTAGGACCATCATGGTCCTCTTGATTTTTTTGCTCAGCTGAGTTTTTGTGATATTGTATGGTCTGTCTGTTGATACAATCACATTATCTTTCTTAGGTATATTGAAGGACTAAGTAAAATTAGTCGGATAATCAGAACTCTGATAATAGAAACTCCCAAAAAATTGTATATGAACATTTGGGACAAAACTTTAGGACAGAATTGAAGACTGTTAAAACAGTCTTAAATTCTGTCCTGAAGTTGGGTCCTTCCAGGGACTCAACAGATACTTTTAAGGGTCCCGACAACTTATTTCAAAGTCCCACTTGCAAGACCTGTGTCCCTTAATGTCCTGCTAGATGGTCTGTTAACACAATCATATTTTTTCTAGGAATTGGATCGGAAGAAAAGATAGTGTTGGTTAGAGGGGGAAGATGGATGCATCAGGATTATAGATGCTTGTGTGATAAAGGGAACTAAAGGTGAAGATAAATAATTTTATCCAGTCAGAGCTACAGATAGAGGGGGTATTTTGGATTTCAAACTTGAATGTTTCATTAGTCCTTGCTCAAACCCTATCTTGTGGGGACTCATTGGAATTGTCTCGATGAGACAATTCAAATGAGTACCCACAACATAGGGTTTCATAGAGAAATAAAGATTTTAGACTGCAGTTACCCCCTCTTATCTGCATCTCTTGTATCCTGATTGTTGACCAAAACTTTGTAAAACAGCCTGAATGAAGCTGTATTTAGGATGTTTTGGTCCATCTCTGATTATATGTTATACAGTCTAACTTGTATTAGGCAACCACAAAAGGAACCATCAAAAAGAGGTTGCTAAATGGAATGGTTGCTTAATATATGTACAATAATTTAACGATAAATAGGGCAGGTTATTAGCTCACCTTAGCTCATCAGGCTCAAGGTGAGCTTTTTTGATCGTTGAATGTCTGTCTTCCTTGTCTGTCGTCTGGCGTCTGGTGTCCCGTATGTACAATTTTAGTGTTTACACTCTAGAGGCCACAAATATGGCCAAATCTTCATGAAACATAGTCAGAAGTTTTGCCAGGTCACAAGAATGATCCCTTTTGAAAAGGGGCCTTAAAGACAATTTTCTTGTTTACACTCTAGAGGCCACAAACATGGTCCAATCTTCATGAAACTTGATTAGAATGTTGGCCAGGTCAGAAGAATGAACCCTATTGAAAATGGGAAGGATTCGTGGCATATCATGAGAAAAGGGGCCTTAAGGACAATTTTCTTGGGTACAGTCTAGAGGCCACAAATATGGTCCAATCTTCATGAAACTTGGTCTGAATAATGGAGAGGTCACAAGGACAAACCCGATTGAAAATGGGAAGGATCTATGGCATATCACTCTAGAGGTAACAAATATGGCCCAATCTTCATGAAACTTGATTAGAATATTGGCCAGGTAACATGAAACTTGTTTAGAAAAGGCTAGTAACTTATGCAGGAATCATAGGAATAGAGTAATGTCTTTCTTTGAAAAATTTAATTGTCATTTAATGATCTTTAAAGCTTTTGATGTTACTAAGGGAGAAGTCAATGAGACGAAGGTGAGCAATATAGGACTATCATGGTCCTCTTGTTTTGATAGCCTAATAGTCTTTACTGATTCCATTGATGTTCAAACTTATTATAATAGTCTCATTGAGATGATTCTAATGGGTTTCAAAAGCAATAGATTAAAAATCAAAAAAAAAAAAAAATGAACGAGAATGTACATTTTTTCTAAGAGTTTGCTTGGAGGGATGGGACTTTTTATGATGGTTGCCTAAGAAAAGTTGTCGCCTAATATAGGTGGTCACTTGAGCAAGATTAACTGTGTGGATAATATACAATTATCTTGACCTATTTTCAGACAACTACTTCCATCCAGCTCTAGTCAACATATTACATGTAAAAAATTATCTTGTTTGGATCATGATTCATACATTTGTGGATGAATTTAGATCTTTACTGCTAAATATTTAATACTGTACACATGTACTTTAACAATCTTAACATGATTGATACTTATGAGGACATAATATGTGATTACTACAGACCTAGAAATGATTTCGCGTGATTTAAGTTCACATGATTCTCGGGAGGGATGAAGACACAAACTTAAAATGCCGCGGATAGCCCACTCATCATGAAAACACAAATTTTTAATCGCATTGCAAATTTCTTCAAAGGAACTGACTAGTAAACAAATTATTTGCATCTTGGTATACTCTGTATCTATGGGAAACAACCAATTTTTTGTGCGGGTATCAGTGAAATGTTTCTTAATATAGAACTTCTTCCGTTATAAAATGTCAATATTAATAAAATCGTTATTTGAAAGTAGTAAACTCTAAGTAGGTTGAAAATCTTTAAAAATGTATGCCGAGATAAAGTTTTTACTACCACTGACAGATGTCTACAATCATCAAATATTAATTGTAGGAATTGATTTCTTGGCCGAAAATGTTAAGTCATTGTTAAGTATATCCATCAAACTTCATAAATAACTCGCAAAATTATTAAGTGATTTATTTTGGCAACCATAAATGTGTAAAGGTATTAATTTAATTTGCAAACTGTTGAAATTTGTAAGTGCAACGTGTGAACTCAAAAAATAGTTTTATTTAAAGGGATTGACTAAATAAACTAGTATGTTGATGGCCACAAGAAAGTAACAATAACTTCAATTAACTGGATTTAGGTTGTTTTGTTGACAAAACCTTTTCCACCTGTACTATGTGTATTAAACTTTTTTGGATAGGCCTGAACATGCAAATTTACTGTAGCAAGGTTTTGTTTTGTGGGTAGTAACAATCCCGGAACTTAATTAGCTGCGAAAAAGCCTGAAAACGTAATTTGTCCTGTTATCCTCCATTTATAAAAAATAAAAAAAAAACCAAACAAATTATTGATTTAACCCAAATCTAACAAACAAATTTTAGGAGGTGTCATAAATGAGGGAATGTGAAGAAATTAATTAATTATACCTTTTCAGGTTCTTCACAAAATGAATGCTTTGATAGTCATACTGTCATTGCTAAGCATTGGCCTCTCTGAAAGGGTCACTCCAGACAAACAGTTCCCAACAAGGAGAAATGGAGATCACTTGACAAACCTGCTGGTGAAAGATAACAAAACATATGTTGCTGAAAATGGGATGGTTCACATACTAGATCAAGATTTAAATCCGATCAGAAACTTCAGTACATGTGATGGCAATGGCTGTGATAATATAAATAAGGTTATGGCCATATCTGGTGATTTACTTGTATTGTGTGGAACAGGAAATGGTGGTATCTGTCAGGCTTGGAATGGAAGTCACTTTGTTTATAACAGTTCTAGTGATATAGGTGAAGTCAATTACTTGGTGGTATCCACTGACCCTGATGTACCTGCTGTGGGGCTTGTGTATGAAGGCAGTATCTTCTTGGGGGTAACTTTTGGGGATGGTATTCAGAAATCTTCAAAGTTTTCAGAAACATATCAGTATCTTGTGTCAAGAACTAATGTTGAACAGAGTTTCTCACCTGAAGCATATGTTTATTTAAAAGATGGAATTTATACACATTACAAGGTTTATTTCAAAAGCATATTTAGACATGAAAATTTCATTTACATCTTAACTAATCAAAAAATTGATTCAAGTTTGAATAGTCAGTATGTAACCAAATTAATACGTATCTGCATGAATGAGAGCTACAGCAACAATGAACTGAAGTCCTATAAAGATGTTGTATTGTCCTGTGATTTTGGAGATATAAATTACAATCTGGTGCAAGATGCAGTATTCCTACCTTCCTCACAACTGCTTGTTGCCGGCTTCTCAAAAGGAGAAAACTATGAATCTCATGAACAAGGAAGTGCTGTTTGTGTCTATAGCCTTAAGACAATAAATGATGCTATAGATATGGCTACTCAAGATTATATTACATGTGGTGTCCCGAATAATATAGCTAGTGTGCCTCTTTATCTTCCAAAAGCGCCAGAGAAGCCATGTTTGGATATTTCTGTAAGTATCTCTGGAAGGTGTGTTTAGTTTTTTAGCTCCACTGCTTGGGCTAGTGTCATGGTGTTGTGTCAGTTGAGCATCCATCAGTGTGTCCCGTCCTAAACCTTTTCTTTAAAAATCTTCTCCTCGGAAACTATGATGAATTTCAACCAAACTTCACTAGAATGATCTTTGAGTGACCCTCTATCAAAGTTGTTTTGATCCAATGAAAAACAAGGTTTTAACGGGCGTGGCTTATTTCCAAATATGGTAATATGTGAATTTCTCATCATCTAACAGATTGATATCAACCAAATTTCACTGAAATGATCCTTGAGTGACCCTTAATCAGTCTACAAAGAATTATTGTTATCAGATGAAAAATATGTCTTGTACGGGCGGAGGTCATTTCTCTAAATAGTAGAAACTTTGAAAATCATTTTCTCAGAATCTAATTAATGGACATCAACCAAATTTTACTGAAATAAATCTTGAGTGATCTCTTTCAGTCACAATTTTTTTTTATTGATATCAAATGAAAAATATGTATTTTATGGGCAGAGGTCATTTCTCTATATGTTATATAGTGGAAACTTTGAAAATCATTTTCTTGGAACATAACTGATGGATATCTATTATCAACCAAATTTCACTTTAATGTTCCTTTGGTGACCCATTATCAGGCAATTTTTTTGCGATTGGAGGAAAAATATGTATTTAACAGGCAGAGGTCAATTTTTAGCTCGATTATTCGAAGAATAGGGGGGCTATTCAAGTCACCCGGGCGTCGGCGTCAGCGTCGGCGTCGGCGTAATGCTTTGGTTAAGTTTTTACGTGCAAGTGTTTAAAATCTCTGTTTCTATTAAAGCTATTGCTTTGAAACTTTGCACATGCTTCTGGGACCATAATATCAGCATCTAGACAAAGATTCATTTCTCTGATATTGAATTAAGTGGAATTTTAACCCTTTTCGGACTTAGAAATCTTGGTTAAGTTTTTACGTGCAAATGCTGTTAATCTGTAATATTTCTGTTTCTATTAAAGCTATTGCTTTGAAACTTTACACATGCTTCTGTGACCATAATATCAGCCTCATGACAAAGATTCATTACTTTGATATTGAATTTAATGGAATTTTAACCCTTTTCGGACTTAGAAAAACTTGGTTAAGTTTTTACGTGCTAATGTTGTATTTCTGTAATATCTCTATTTCTACTACAGCTATTGCTTTGAAACTTTGCACATGATTCTGTGACCATACTACCAGCCTCTAGACAAAGATTCAATACTCCGATTTTGAATTAACCCTTTGCTGTTTAATCCCTGCTTTTTACGTGCCTGTGATTTTATGATTGAGAAAACATTGTGAAAAAAGAAGAAATTGCTTCTGACAAGCAATTTTTTCTTTTTCCACAATATTTTCTACCCTACTGAATGGTTATTTTTCAATTTAAATCCACTTTAAATTTTCGTCTGCAAAACCTTTGAATTTGGACAGGTCCAAAATTTTGTAAAACAGGAAAGGGTTAAGTGGAATTTTAACCCTTTTCGGACTTAGAAATCTTGGTTAAGTTTTTACGTGCAAATGTTGTACATCAGTTATAGCTCTATTTCTACTTAGGCTTTTGCTTGGAAACTCTACACATGCTTCTGTTACCATGATATCAGCCTCTTGACAAAGATTTATTACTCTGATATTGAATTTAGTGGAATTTTAACCTTTTTCAGACTAAGAAATTCTTGGTTAAGTTTTTACATGCAAATGTTGTACATCAGTTAAATCTCTTATTGGTGAACGAACGTCGTTCACCAGTGTTATATACCATGTCAGGAAAATCCTGTTGGATGTTAATACATTTGAAATAAAGTAGCGCCTCTTAAAATTCAATTTAGTATCTTTCAATATTTTTCTCCGCAAAATCACTGTTTTTTTCTTTAATGACGTAATACTATTATTCTTTATCAAGTGAAAATAATGAAAATTCGCCTTGAAAAACACAAAATGATCTTGCAATGTTTATCAAGGGAATTTTTGATCGGCGTAAGCTTGTCGAGAGTTTAAAGCAAAAACAAAGTTTGTGTCTAGACACCGTAGAGACAGATACTATGTTTTTGACCCAAGCCTTCGCTGGTGCAACTTGTAGTAATTAGCCGGAAATACGTGTTTATTTAGGTCATGTCCTCTTGAACTTACATTCGGCAATACTCGGGCGATCTCCGACGGCTCCGATTTAAATGTAGGTTAGAGGAACCGGCCGAGTTGAGACGAATGACACATCAAGACACCTTGTGTCATTAGAAACGGTAAAGCGGTTTTACATAACTTTTCAACTAGCGACAGTCAGTCTCGAGACGGGTTTTAAGAATGATTCGACATGTGTTTTACATGTACAACCTTTCTTGTACTTTTATTTGAATAGGGATGAACGCCGCTATTTAGATTTTTCTGTAAAATTGCGTTGGCTGAAGTAGGGCTTGTAAGGATTCACTCGAATATTCGGTGAACTTATTCCCAGCGAAAACGTTTCGTATTCGTCTGTCTCAGAAGCGAATATTGCCGAATACCAAATGCAACAGGCACGGAAGATATTTCATTGGGGCCATTCTACTTTGCATTTCTTTCAATCTGTAAAACCATATCAATTCAGAATTCTATTTGAAAATTAAATAAATGATAGCTAAATATTCAACCCTAGATACCACTCCAATTGACGAGTAGATATTGCCGTGGTCAAGGGGGGACCAGATCCGTCATTCACTTGTTTACAATTCGACAGGCGGGTTTAGTTGTTATATTATTCTGGAAAAGTCATTGCGTTTTTTACAGAAATCATAAAAAATCTTAATCGATGAATAAAAACTGGCTCCATTATTCCCAAAAATACGTTTAGAATTGGTTAACTACAGTTTAAGCAAAAACTAGCTCCGAGAAGAAAGTCTAATATCATCCGCAATACTGTAATAAGATATCGATAGTGATTGATTTTACAAGCATCCAAACTCTTGAAGGTAAACAATAGGTTCTCGTGCAAAAAAAAACCCCGACAATTGTAAGGATTCTCAATTCTTTTTGGAAAGAAAGTCAGAAGGAAAAAAACATTGTATTATACTTAAACATAGTCATAGACATAGTCATGCAATTATTACCTCCCTTTAAAAAATAAAATTCTTAAATAAGATTCTTATTCGCTTTTGATGTAGAAATTACGTTACAAAAATAATATTTATAAAGACTTTTAGTATGCAATTTACTATGGAGCAATTGTTTAATATAAAAAGTTATACTTTAATTTCTAAACCTTAAACAGAAATTATCTATGAATTATACTAATAGGGCACTAGACCTACTTTAACCTATACCTAAATATTTCTCATCCTGCATCCTATATAATTGAATAACGACATAAGTGTCAACCACGGAAGTAGTTATGGCTTCAAATATGATAAAAACTAATCTCTCAGGTTATGGTTCAAAATACCATTAATAAGTTAACAAATCATAACTTTAAACAATGAGTGAAGTTCAGGACTGACTGATATTCATAGGTGATTCTTTGGTTGGTACTCAAAGACCTTTTCATTCTCTGAGTCGAAACAAAGATAGTTAGAAAAGTTAAAACAAATACAACAAATTTACTTGAAATAAGCTTAAACATGATAACAACTACTTTTGTAAAAACAAACACCATTGGATATAGGTTAAAGACAGTTTTAGATAGGATTCAATCGTTTTCTCCATTTATGTTTAATTAATAAATGTACCTATTTCAAGTGTGTAAAAGAAATTTTCACAGAGTAACATCTCATATTCTAACAAATATTTTTCTAACAGGATTTTTCCTCTCTTTCCCTTTCTTTGAATTTGCAGTGAAATTTCCGAATAACGGAAATTTTGTCGAGACAATTCTTCTCACTTTTTTTTACATTCGTAATTTCTCTTTTCTAATTGAATTCAATATATCACTCTAGAATGCCATCAGGTTCGTTCACCATCAGTACTTTAAGTGCTTTGATTCTACTACAGCTATTGCTTTCAAACTTTGCACATGCTTCAATGATTATAACAACAGCCTCTTAATAAAGATTCAATTCTTTGGTATAGAATTTAGAGGATTTATAACCCTTATGGACTTAGAAATTCTTGGTTAAGTTTTTACGTGCAAATGTTGTATTTCTGTAATATCTCTATTTCTACTACAGCTGTTGCTTGGAAACTTTACACATGCTTCTTTGACCATAGTATTAGCCCACAGAAAAAGATTCATTACTCTGATATTTAATTTAGTGGAATTTTAACCCTTTTGGGGCTTAAAAATATTGGTTATGTTTTTATGTGCAACTATTTTATGTTAGTTGTATATCTGTTCCTACTAAAGCTATTGCTTTGAAACTCTGCACATGCTTCTGTGACCATAATAGCAGCCTCTAGACAAAGATTCTTTTCTCTTGACTTTCATTCTATTGAATTTCCAATGTCGATATTGATTTGCTGTTACTATCCAGCACTAGGAATAGTCGAGCATTGCTGTCCTCCGACAGCTCTTGTTTTATATGTTTTCTATATGGGATTCTGGCTTTATTCCCAGAGGATTGTTTCAAATCCGAGTTTTGTTATATGGTTTATCATAATAGACAAGGTGTGCAACCTCTACTCATAATAAAATGCTACCAATAGACTTTCAAAATATTTTACCCCCCTGCTAAGAAAGAGAGGGATGTATACTGTTTTTTCCATGTCTGTGAGTGTCTGTCTTTCCATATATATATCCTGTCTGTCTGTCTGTGTGTGTGTATAAACATGTCTTTAAATTCACTGTTTTAAATTTCTGCTTTGTCTTTTCCACTGAGCCAGTTTCAATTTATAATAAGTAATGATCTTTTGATCAAACTAAAAATTGTTCAAGCCCAACAATATTGATTTGGTAGGGCAGGCTTTTTTCACTCTGTAATCATGAAACAAAATTATCTATAAACAACAAGGCCAATTGCCTCCAAAACTTTCATACATCTTTCATTGGTGACCTTTCCTATAAGACCCACTAGCCGAAGGCCACTTGGGCTATTGTTATGGGGCAGTGCCCATCTTGCATCCTTTGTGCAAACGTCCGTGCATCCAGTCATAAACCACTGGATGAGTTTTAACCAAACTTCACAGGAATGATCCTTGGGGTGACCCTTGTTCAAAGTTGTTCATGGATTTTTGATCCAATGAAAACAAGGCTTTAATCAGTGTGGCTAATTTCCATAAATATGGTAATATGTGACTTTTCTCAGAATCTAATGGATGGATACAAATTTCACTGTAGTGATCCTAATTTAACCAAAAAGAAATCATTCTACTAAAATTATTGTGATTGGATGAAAAATATGTCTTGTTTGGGTGGAGGTTCTTTCTCTATACAATGCAACTCCATTATAACATATTCCATTAGACCGCTTTATCCATTATAGTGCGGGGTTTGCTAGGCTCCCAAAATTTTTATGGGGTTGACCATTTTGGGATGCTGCGGCAATATTACCTGCTGTTGACGCTGTTCTGTTGCAATCTTAGATGGAAACTAGATAAAAAAAAAAGATACTGCATTGTTTTTTTATTCTCAAATCTTGAACATTTACCACTGTTGGCAAACCATGAAAATAGAGACCCAAATCCTACCCAATTTGTTTGTTTTTTTTTTTCTCCACTGACCTAAGGCCACTGGGGCTATTGTCATGGTGCAGTGTCGTCATGCATCCGTCTGTACATGTGTCCGTGCGTCCAGTCATAAACTTTTTCTTTAAAAATCTTCTCCTCAGAAACTACTGGATGAATTTCAACCAAACTTCACAGGAATGATCATTGGGTGATCATTGGGGACCCTCTTTCAAAGGGAGTTGCTAATTTCCAAAGCAAAGTTCACAAAAAAAAATTGTGATCTGATGAAAAATATGTCATGTATGGGCAGAGGTCACTTCTCATTATGTTATATAATGGAAACTTTTTGATAATCATTTTCTTAGAATCCAATCGATGGATATCAACCAAAATCCACTGGAATGAGCCTTTGGTAATCATTTTTCAGTCTACTAAAAATTATTGTGATCAGATGAAAATATGTATCTTATGGGCGGAGGTCATTTCTCTATATGTTATATAGTGGAAACTTCGAAAATCATTTTCACAGAATATTACCAATGGATTTCAACCAAATTTCACTGGAATGTTTCTTTCATGACCCATTATCAGACAGCACAAAAATACTGTGATTAGTTGAAAAATATGTATTTTAAGGCGGAGGTCATTTTTATGCCCCCGTATCGAGAGATCGGGGGCATATTGTTTTACTAGTGTCCGTCTGTCTGTCTGTCCGTCCGTCTGTCCGAAAACTTATCCCGAAAACTTAACCTTGCCAATATCTTCAAGCCTATTCAAGATACAAAGCTAATATTTGGCATGATGATAGATCTCAATGATCCGCATCCACTGGTACCAAAGTCAAGGTATTGTGACAAGGTCAAGGTCATCTGTCAAGGTCAAACTTTGAAAAAAAATGCCTTTCCGGGGGCATTCGTGTTTCACAAACACATCTTGTTAGCTCCACTGGCTGAAAGCCACTGGGGCTATTGTCATGGCGTTGTGTCCATCGTGCGTCCGTCCATCCGTCCGTCCATCCGTCCGTGCGTCCGGTCGTAAACTTTTCTTTAAAAATCTTCTCCTCAGAAACTACTGGATGGATTTCAACCAAACTTCACAGGAATGATCCTTGGGTGACCCTCTTTCAAAGTTGTTCAAGAAATTTTGATCCAATGAAAAACATGGATTTTATGGGCGTGGCTTATTTCCAAATATGGTAAAAAGTGAGTTTTCTCAGATTCTAATCAATGGATACCAATTAAATTTTGCATGAATAATCCTTGAGTGACCCTTTATCAGTTTACAAAAAATCATTGTGATTGGATGAAAAATATGTGTTTTATGGGCGGAGGTCATTTCTCAATATGTTATATAGTGGAAACTTTGAAAATCATTTTCTTAGGATGTAACTGATGGATATCAACCAAATTTCTCTTGAATGATCCTTGAGTGACCCTTTATCAGTTTACAAAAAATCATTGTGATTGGATGAAAACTATGTATTTTATGGGCGGAGGTCATTTCTCTATAAGTTATATCGTGGAAACTTTGAAAATCATTTTCTCAGAATGTAACTGATGGATATCAACCAAATTTCACTGGAATGATCCTTGAGTAACACTTTATCAATTTACCAAAAATTATTTTGATTGGATGAAAAATATGCATTTTATGGGCAGAGGTCATTTCTCCAAATGTTATATAGTGGAAACTTTGAAAATCATTTTCTCAGAATTTGATTTTTGGATATCAATTAAATTTCACTGGAATGATACTTGAGTGACCCTTTTTCAGTGTACCAAAAATTATTTTGATTGGATGAAAAATACACATTTTATGGGTGGAGGTCAGTTCTCAATATGTTAAATAATGGAAACTATGAAAAACATTTTCTCAGAATGTAAATGATGGATATCAATCAAACTTTTTTGGTATGATCTTTGGGTGACCCATTATCATGCATTCAAAAATTAATTTGATTTGATGAAAAATATGTCTTTTAATAGCAGAGGTCATTTCTCTATCTGTTATATAGTTGAAACTTTGAAAATCATTTTCATCATCAGTAGAACCCCAAATATCTAAAAATCTAGTCAAAACATTCATTTGCTTTTACAAGAATTTCAAGCCTGTGGAGCGACTCAAGCCATTCATGGCTTTCTAGTTCTATATGTTATTCATCAATCATGAATTTTCGTTACAGAAATATTTCTGTATATGACACTTGAAATCACTTTATTACTTCTTTGAATTATTTTCCCTTGACCTTGACCAAATTGTAGTTTTCTTAAACATCCTTTTCACTGTTACAGCCAAATATATTGATTATTAAAGACTCATAAGATCACGAGATCAATTTTCAGCTTGATAGTAAGCCTGCATCTTTATTGTTTTAGTGGGGTTTTCTAGCTAAATAGGTTCAAGTGTTGATTAACAACTTTCAAGGTCCTCTTGGTTGATGAGCCCTTGAGTTTGACAAAATTGCATTTTTCGACTTTATTATTACTCCAACGTCCATCATGGTTATTGTCACAACAATATCCATCAATTAGTTAATCAATAGAGGTATTTCACCTAATTATCTCCCTTGCGTACTCTCCAGTCAAATTTACATAACAATGCAAACAAGGGGGCGTCCTTCTTTTCTCCACTCTTTATTTCATTGAAATTTATCCGAATGAATCTGTTGATTTCAACTATTAATAAAATAGATCATTAATCTTTTAAAATTCAAACCAATACTTAAATGTCATTAGAAACTATTTTGACCGCTTTTAGTATTTTTTATTTTTAAATATTGACAAAAAAGACGTTTGATTTTAGTTGGGTGGAATGAATTGCAGATAAACTCTTCAAAGTTTATCTACGTGATGAATTTATATTTGGTCGAAACAGATATCCTCCATCGAAAATCTACCGTTTTGAGAAATCACTTCAATATGATAGTTTGTATGGATTTCTTTCATTTTGACTATTTATTTTCATTATTTCAATACTATAACAAGTCATTGTTCGTCACAAATCGATCGTAATTGATTAACTAAAAAATACAAAAACATGATTAAAATAAAATAAAGAGATAATATAAAACAGACAACAAAAACGGCAGACGACAGAATGCAAATTTGACACATGCTTTTTCTTTCTCTCTCTCTAACGAAAAATAAAAAAAAAACACGAAACCATATCGAGAGGTAAAGATAATGTGAAAAGGGGAGAAATAGTTCCACCGTAGGTTTATTATTACGAGTTGCTATTTCATTTTAATAATGATTCAAATTTGAACACATACTTGCATTGGGAAGGGCTTTTATATACATTGGAAACGTGCATTTGCTGTTTCGAAAAAATTTGTAGTTCTGAATTTCACTTGATTTCTTTTCGTACAGCCTTTTTTTTAACACTCACCTCTTACGAATCCAATTTATTTTCCAAATTCATGAATTATTGAACGCATTATTTAGATACCCCTTTTATGGATATATATTGATCTTGAAGATGTGATAGAAGTTAAATAAGATTACGTTATACCATATGTCACACACGACGCTTAATTGTCACCAGTACAATGTTTATTTAGCGCACGTGTTGTAACTTATAATTGCTGCCTTAGTGTTTTACCGCTCTTTGATCTGGGGGTCTATGGCATATTGAAAAACCCTTTCTAAAATCATAAACAAACATGTAGATTAAATTCAGCCCTACATCTTTTAACGCTTAAGTTTTATCAAGCAATATGAAAAACAACAGTTGGGACTTGTGCTAAAATATTTTAACGATTCTAAATGAGTATCAGATATATGGACCCTATACGATAAAAACATTAATATAACTTTAACTAAGTCTTTCTGTGCTTTTTAAAAAATACCACGTATTTATCTATTTAATATTATCATTAAATATTTCCTTAGTATGAAAATTTCTTGTGCAAAAAAAAAAGGCTGTTGTGAATAGATAACATTTTTACAAAGAAGTATATATTGCACGGTCAAAATACATTGTATCACAAAGGTCTACTTTTCCTCAATCATGATTCACAGAGTGAAAGGTCTTCAATATGTTGGTTTCAGTTTTCTCTTTGCCACAAAGTTTCAACAGCGCAATATCACAAACAATCTATGAAACGAGGTGGCGTATTTGGTTGGATTATTCGCTCAACGATTTATTTATTTATTTTATTTTATATTATTACTTTTTGCAAGATTACATTTCCTTGTCTCAGTGTTTTAATTACGATGTGATGGTAATAATGTTTTATTCAAGGAAATTACTATATAAAGAAATGATTGAGAAGGCTACGTTTTTTCTTTTTTATTTAGTAATACATGTATTGGTATTTTAATGAAAAGAGCGAAATAAATGATAAGATCTGATTAAAAAAAAGGGAATAATATACGTATAAATATAATTCAAAGACAAACTTTTATGACAAAATTTAGAAAAAAAAGTCAGTACATTATTACCAACAAGAAATACAAAATACTTCTTCATAGGTCAGGAACGCAAAATAGAGTTAGATTAATATAAGTTAATCAAAAGCAAAAATAGAAAAATGACAAAAATAAGCATGAAGAATTAAAGCATTAAATCTACATTCTAATTATGTGTAAAAATAACTTTGAATTCGTTTATAACGACGAGCATTTTGTGGTTTAAAATATATTATTTTTCTATAAACTATTACTGGACTAAAATGACATGCCCCCTCGTTTGTATAAGGGGCGGAGTCGAGAGGTTTCCGCGCATGCGTAGACTTATGTGAAATAGGTCTATTAGTCAGTTAGTCAATCATTTGCTTTCTTTTGCTTTAACCACATTACTGCTTTTAAATTTGTGTTTGCTCTAAGAACCCAAAATATCGAAAAATTATAGTCAGAACTTTGATTTTTTTATTATAAGAAATTCAAGCCTTTCACAGGAGCGACTCAAGCCATTCATGGCTTTCTAGTTATTACCTCCCTTTGACAAAACGTCACATTGTTTTTTTTTTGTCAAATAATTGTAAAGACTATTTCAGTGAATAATGAAAATTCTAACTCATGATTAAACTTATTTATATTATAGTCATGTTTAATAGAGTTTGAAGATTTAAAGCCTAAATGAATTATAATCATTGGTTCTTATCTCGAACTAAAACTTAATTAATCATATGCCAAATAGACAACTTCACTTTGGTACTAAAGCGGAAGCTATATTTGCCCACATTTTCTGCTTCATGCATTGGACTGATAATCTAGAGGTCCCAGGTTTGATACCTGACTGTGGCACTCATTCTTTCCAACAATTTGTCTCTCACCAATGGGCTGAAAATCGTATACCTATGTGAGATAGCAGCTGGAGGCTAGGAAAGGATGTAATGGTAGTACTGGTGTGAGAAATACCAGGAATCCATTGCTAGGTGCTCCAGCCTCCGCTATATAACTGTAAAATGTTGAAAGCGGCGTAAAACTCCATTCAATCAATCAAATTTAAAGCCTAAAACAATGAAACTAAACATGACGCGAAAATGATAGTGATTGCCTTGCTTTGCATTCATCTGGACTTTGCTTTCCTAATGATCTATCAACTGTCAATCAAGCCCATGAATAAAATAGATTAGCTTATCTTCGAAAAACCAGCAATCATAATGTTGTAACTATAGATACATTTATTATATTTGTCACTCCCTAATCAAAAAACTTTGGTAATGTGGTCCTGCACTCGGAGAGATTCAATTACTTGGGTTTAGTTTTGGATTATTCATAGGGTATTGTTTATTTTGATTGCATAGATAATTATTTTCTTCTATTTTCCAAAAGACAATATTTAAAATTCGAAATTTGTTGATCTAATAAAATGAAACTTTATGCATTTTTCTGTACCTTTTTAGCTCACTTGAGCACATTGTGCTCAAGTTGAGCTTTTGTGATCATTGACTGTCTGTCATCTGGCATGCGATGTGTGTAGTCATCCGTCAACAATTTAAGTGTTTACACTCTAGAGGCCACAAATATGATCCAATCTTCATGAAACTTGGTCAGAATGTTGGTCAGCTCACAAAGATGAACCTTATTGAAAATGGGATGGTTCCATGCTGTATCATGGGAAAAGGGGCCTTAATGACAATTTTCTTGTTTACACTCTAGAGGCTACAAATATGGCCTAATCTTCATGAAACTTGGTCAGAATCTTTGCCAGGTCACAAAGATGAACCCTATTGAAAATGGGAAGGATCCATGCCATATCACGGGAAAAGGGGCCTTAATGACAATTTTCTTGTTTACACTCTAGAGTCCACAATATGGCCCCCAATCTTAATGAAGCTTGGTCAGAATAGTTGCCAGGTCACCAAGATGAAGCCTATTGAAAATCGAAAGGATCTGTGCCATATCATGGGAAAAGGGGCCTTAATGGCAATTTTCTTGTTTACACTCTAGAGGCCACAAATATGGCCCAATCTTCATGAAACTTGGTCAGAATGTTCACCAGGTCACAAAGATGAACCCTATTGAAAATGGGAAGGTTCAATGCCATATCACAGGAAAAGGGGCCTTAATGACAATTTTCTTGTTTATACTCTAGAGGCCACAAATATAGCCCAATGTTCATGAAACTTGGTCAGAATGTTGGCCAGGTCATAAGGATGAACCCTATAAAAAATTGGAAGGATCCGTGCCATATCACAGGAAAAGGGCCCTTAATGACAATTTTCTTGTCAACACTCTTGAGGCCACAAAAATGGCCCAATCTTCATGAGACTTCATAAAAATTCTCTTGTTTACTCTCTAGAAGCCACAACTATGGCCCTAAATGGTTTGTAAGGACACAAGGACAATCCTTTTTAAAAAAGGGAAGGATCCATGCCATATCATGGGAGAAAGGATCTTAGTGACATTTTTCCTCTTTACTCTAGAGAGGCATTAAGTGTGGCCCAAACTATTTGAAATGTGGTCAGAATATGTTTAAGGTCACAAAGATGAAAATTGGAAAGATCCCTTCCATTTCACAGGACAAGGGGCCTTGATGAAGATTTTAATTCTTTCCCTTTTGTTTCATTACATATGCTTATGTTCAAATAAGGTCTGTGTCAATGCATATCCCTTAAAAAAGCAGGAAACAGTTTGACCATAATCTTTGTTGAAAACTTTCTTGTTGACATCTACCTATTTAATTGATGTGATGTCCCAGAGGTCAAAGAGACTCAGGTGAGCGATCTAGGACCATCATGGTCCTCTTGTTGAGATTGTTATCGGTGCATATATATCGGTGTTTCTAAGGTGCCATAGGTAGGTCCGGAATTTTTTTCTTTCATTTTTTTGCAGGCAACAGGGGGTAACAGGGTTATAGCAAGAAATATACTTCTTCCACTGTTTCATTTCGGAGACCCCACCCACAGCGTTATAATGGATTTGCATTGTATGTTATATAGTGGAAACTTTGAAAATCATTATCCCAGATTCCTACCAATGGAAATCAACCTTATTTCACTGGAATGATCCTTGAGTGTCCCTTTATCAATTTACAAATTTTTATTTATGATTGGAAGAAGAATTGCTTTTATGGATGGAGGTCATTTCTCTATAATATGTTATGTAGCGGAAACTTTGAAAATCTGTTTCTCAGAATCAAACTGATTGATATCAACCAGATTTCACTGGGAGTTCCTTCGTTGACCCATTGAGACACTTCACAAAATATTTGTGATTGCATGGAAAATATTTATTTAACAGGCAGAGGTCAATTTTCTGTATGTTATTCATCGATCTTGAATTTTTCTTGGCGGAAATATTTCAGCATGCGACACTTTAAAACACTTATTTACTCGAAAAAAACGTTCATTCATTCACTCACTTAGATTCTCTTCTAATCATATCAGTAGATTCAGGCTTGTGGAGCAAATCAGCTGCTCAATCAGCTCTAGTTACTGGATGGCCCTTTCAAAACTTGTTTAAGAAAATTTGATTGACTGAAGCTTACTTGATTTACCCCTCTGAAAATTTATTCTTGAAATCTTGATATGCCCCATACATGTGTTTTATGCTCATTTTCACTCTAATTAATAAGCCTGTCTATGGCCTCTTGGCTGTTGAACAACTTGATTTCAGGTCTACCCTACATTAAGGCTTGATTATATTTGCCCCACAACTGTACATGGGGTGAAAGTAACAAGCAACAGAACTATCCAGCCAAGTTCATTTCACAAACTGAGTGATGCAACTGAAAGAATAACTACAATAGAAGGTGTTGAGAGATATGGCCAGTACCCAGATATAGTGTATGGAACAGACAGAGGATCCTTTGGCAAGGTATTTTTTTTTGTGCCCAAATTGATAGAGTAATGATTCTGTTATTATGTTCCCCGAAGGGAGAGCATATAGCCGCCGCTTCGTCTGTCCGTCCGTCCGTCCATCCATCCGTCCCCCCCTATTTCTCCATAACCCTTGGGCCAAATCAAATGAAACATGCCATTTGAACTCCCTATGATATAGTGATGATGCACCTTTGACAGTTTTTGGATTTGAGGCCTTGTCACGGGAAAAGGGGACTTAGGGTAAAAAACAGTTTTTCCCAAATTTCTCCTAGTCTAACTGTCAGAATTTAGTGAAATTTCATATTTGAGTAGCAAATCAGATGCCCTTTACTTTAAACAATTTGAAATTAACGTAAAAAAGAATTATTATGGAAAAAGGGGGCTAAATGTTTGTTACCTTTACGTAAGCATGTAATGTTATTCTGTCCGTCCGTCCGTCCATCCCCTCCTATTTCTCCATAATCCTTGGGCCAAAACAAATGAAACTTAATATGTGAACTTCCTATGATATAGTGTTGATGCATCTGTGACGGTTTTTGGATTTGAGGCCTCATCACGGGAAAAGGGGACTTAGGGTAAAAATCAGTTTTTCCCAAGTTTCTCCTAGTCTAACTGTCAGAATTTAGTGAAATTTCATATTTGAGTAACAAATCAGATGCCCTTTACTATAAACAATTTGAAATTAACGTTAAAAAAAAAATATATCATGGAGAAAGGGAGCTAAATATTTGTTACCTTTACTCTAGCATGTAAAATACAGTTATTCTTTCATTTCTCCTAGTCTTATGCTCAGAATCAGATGAAATTTCACATTTCAGTAGCAAATCAGATGCCCTTTACCATAAACTATTTGAAATTTGTGTCTAAAAATATGTCATGCAAAAAGGAGGTTTAATGCTTGTTACCTTTATGTTTGCTGTATAAGATTACGCCTTATTTGAGTCCTTGCAATCTGACCACAGAGCATATCTCCTTAAGTATAATAGCTATCAACTTGAAACTTTATTAGTGGATAGATCTTATTGAGGAGAAGTGCAGTGCACAAGAACTACAACTCTTGCTTGCATAATTTTGGAGTTATTGCCCTTTGTTATTTTTTATACTTAGATTATGTCTGGAGCATATCTCCTAAAGTATGATAGCTTTCAACTTGAAACTTTATGGGTGGATAGATCTCATGGAGGAGAAGTGCTATGCACAAGAACTACAACTCTTGCTTGCATAATTTTGGAGTTATTGCCCTTTGTTATTTTTTATACTTAGATTATGTCTGGAGCATATCTCCTAAAGTATAATAGCTCTCAACTTGAAACTTTATGGGTGGATAGATCTCATAGAGGAGAAGTGCAGTGTACAAAAACTGCAACTCTTGCTTGCATAATTTTGGAATTATTGCCCTTTGTTATTTTTTATACTTAGATTTTGTCTGGAGCATATCTCCTAAAGTATAGTAGCTATCAACTTGAATCTTTATTGGTGGATAGATCTCATAGAGGAGAAGTGCAGTGTACAAGAACTGCAACTCTTGCTAGCATAATTTTGGAGTTATTGCCCTTTGTTATTTTTATTACTTAGATTTTATAGGAGGCAAATCTTTGACAGTACAAAAGAATCTTTTATCTATTAGGCTTCAGTTTACTATCAAGCTTTCTTCGCGGGGGATGTCCATGTCCAATATGGCTTTTATTTTTGTGACAATGCCTTATTTGGGGGAGCATAATCAGTCTCTGACGGCTCTTGTTTCATTTCCATTATCCATCAAACCCTATATTGTTGTGCTCATGAGAATTGTTTCTCATGAGCATCCACAGTTATAGGCTTTGATGAATTAAATTGTGAAATTTAAGCTTTATAAAACAGAAACCATGTTGCTTTTCTTGAACTCTTTAATTCAGTTAAATCATTTATAAGCTACTCATCCTTCTGACAATTTGTCTTCCACCAATAGGTTGAAAATCTTGGACCTATATATATGTGTTATAGCAGCAGAAGACTGGGAAAGGTTGAGATGGTTGAACAGGTGTGAGAAATACCAGGGATTCATTTTTAGGTGCTCCAGTTGCCATGATATAACTGACAGATTGTTGAAAGTGGCATTAAACCCCATTCAAGCAAGAGAAACAAAGATTATGGTCATTAATATATAATTATTATTATATATTAGTCTTTTAGTCTGTTTGATTTCTTTATGAGTTTATTCATAGTGAGGTATGAGTTTATGCATAGTGTATCATTTTTGAATTACCTAGATTTCAATAGATGACCAATATTCAATATATGAGTATGAACCATCAAAGAAGTTAGACAACCACCCTGTTACAGCCATAAATATAACAGAGAATGATGGACTATATATCCTTACTTCCAGGAAGGTAGGTTTACTTGTAATTTGAGCCTGTGTCTGACATTTCCAACCATTTCTAATGTGCGCAAAGCAAAGACTCTGGACAGCCTGTGCATCTGCACAGTCTGACCAAAATCTTAATAATGCACTAGATAGATAGACATGGTCACAAAGTTTCTCAAGGTTATCCCCTAATTGCACTTTGTGAGTGTCAATACTGATGAATGTCTGAAGCTCACGCACATGTCAAATTGTTGGGAATTTTAGGCGCCGGCTCATTTAATATTTGCAGTCAAGGAAGAGAATTAGTCCCTATCTATGCAGTTTAACCAGGGGTGTGGAATTCCAATGCCCGACTTGTCTGATACATAATTTTCTATGTGCAGACAAGTACATTTTACAAGGCCACTTGTCCATGGACAAGTAAATACTAGAGCAAATCTTTGAATAGTACTAAATAGGTTTAATAGAATACACTTGTATTAGCCTTATATTTGTATCATAGGTTAGAAACTTTGTTTTTAATGAAGAAAATGCCGAGTTCCAGAATTTTCTTCATAAAAGACTGTTTTCTCAATATTCTTCTATTCTCTTTTTTGCTGACAAGTTCATTATAACCCTCACCTACGAAGTAGAGGGGAGTATATTGGTTTTACCATGTCTGTCTGTCCATTCGTCCATCCGTCCGTCTGCAGGGGTCTACACTCGCTTCAAAATTCTACTGGTCCATAGGACCTGTAACTGTAAAATTCAACAGGTCCCCTTACAACTCAACAGGTCCCACAATTAGCAAAATTAAAAAAGTTATATCATAACAAAGGGATCTAAAACACTTCATGTAAGCAGCTCATCACTAAAAATGGAAAGCGCATTAATAATTATAAAGGTATAAAGAAATGCTGCATGCACAAGTAGGGAAAGTGTATGAGAGTTGGGTTGAGGGATCCGGCCAAGAAATTTTCAAAATGTTTTGATGGTTCAGAGACATGCCGTGGATTTATTTTCTAAAATAAAAACAGATTTATTGTTCTAAATGTGGGTATCTTTCATCCTGACATTGGTATATTTTTGAAAGATTTTCAACCCAAGATAGCCAATGGAAAACAATTACACAAAAACATGACTTTTGTATGTTTATGTGTGTTTATTTTCTTTTAAGGATATCATTTATCTTCAAGACTCGCATGTTTTTGGAAGAAGTCCTACTTTCTGTGAAAAAATAAGAAATCCCGTTTCTCTCAATAAAATTCGTAGACAAAGTGAATAAAACGCATAAATTGATCCTTATGAAGGAAAGCGTGCATCTCACTAGGGTAACATAACAAGCTTGTGTCGCTTGCCAAGACCAGAAGGTACCAAAAAAATAGCTGAACACCTGGTGTCGGCGTCTTTGATCACCCGTTCTCCCTCTGCGAAAATTATAAACTGTTCCGAATTATTTACGAGAATTAAACATTTATTTTTTCGTGGATTTGCCAGGACTTAGTTCGGATTATTGGAGCAAAACAGGAAATACAAGTAATTTCTTTTTTTTTTTTTTTTGGTTATAATTGCACAAGTCTTTTGCATCTATTTTTTCATATCTAGAGAACTTATTAATTCTTCAATAAAAAATTGCCGATGTTCTAAATTTGAGTTTCATCTTATTTCGACAAAGGGTTTGTACTGTAAATGGCCGAACCAAAATAAATCACCTTTTACATGTGGAAAATTCCCCAATATGCGGTTAAATTAAACTGATTAGTACACGCGAGAAAAGTTTAACACCTTATAAGGGTTAAAACACAACACAGACGTCGAGACCGTCATGTGGCGCCTTTGAACCTCGTAGAAATTTAGACATATTGAAAATGGATTTGAATTTGATAATAGTTATATGATTGGCTGCGAAAACAGAAGGTTCTAAACGTCTTGTCAGAAAAACAGCTGATATATTATTAGAGGAAAAATCGTAAAAGAAAGGTAATTTCAATCCGAAAATTTACATTTTGAATTTGATGCTACTTTTGGTTCCACGAGAGTTGTACCGAAAAAATTCCGAGATGAACCAAAAAAATTCCCAGATGAACCAGCTGTTGCCGTAAAAAACCCGATAGTTTATGATGGACCCGCTTCCGCGAAAATGACCTCCTTTGTCTTTTAATGGTCGTGACTGAATTAATCGTAAAGAGTATTCACATTGTTATAAAAAAAATTTGCCGGTCAGGAGGGTCTGTCCCTGAATTATTTAGCCGGTCCGACCGAAACATAAGTGGTCTCGGACCGTCGGACTTGAGGGAATCTCGACCCCTGCGTCTGTAGACCTTTTTGTTTACAGACTCTAACTCAAGAATCAAGGGACCTAGAATCATTAAACTTTAAGCAAATGCTGCTTATGACCTAAGGAAGTACCCTAATGTTTTTGGGTCACATAGGTTAAAGGTCAAGTTCACAGTCAATCTTTTTTTTTTCAATTTTCATTTCTGGACTCTAACTAAAAAATCAAGGGACCTAGAATCATGAAACTTCATGCAAATGCTACATATGACCTCAATATTTGTAACAAACACATCCTGCACTAATAGCACTTGCATTCTGACAAAGTGCTGGAGGGGGGGGGGAGGGTATAAGTCCGCTCTGCAACAGTTTTCGTTTTGATCCTGGACAAGTAGAAAAACATCTTATACTTGTCCAGGGACAAGTGGAGAAAATCTGTATTTCCACACCCCTGGTTTTACCCAGGATGATAATATTACATCGTGGGAATAAATTACATGATTAAACAATTTTTGATATCACATGGCTGTTATTTTACTGGTTATAGAAGACTTGTTTGATAAAATATGTATTTCTTGACCATGCATTTTCTGTCCTCTATTTGGCTTTAAAATTACAGTCATATAGCTCAGACTTGAACATTTTTGTTTGCTTCAAGTTAGTCCTATGTTGTTAGGATTCTTTACTACAAATTGAGTTGAAGAGGAAATCAGGACAAAAGCCTATTCAAACAAACGAATTCAAGGCTACAATCTTTTGAAAAGATTTAAGTTTTGTGGTTTAAAAAGTGAATACTTACTAAACAGATAGTGTCCCTGTATCATCCAAGTTAGCCCCAAACTAGCATTGTAAAACCTAATTTGTTGATTTACTGTATTTCTCCTAATAAACGCTCCCGGGAGCTATACATAACATTGTCAAGAAGCTTTTATTTAGTATGCATTTTCTGATTAAAAAAATCATTTAACTTATTTCTCTAAGGCCCATTACCCTTCAATTTGAAGTGTAAATTCCTCTAAACAATCATATAAATGATTGTTTGGAGAAAATTCACATCAAATTAGAGAAGAAGTCTCAACAAGGTCTTAAAATTTAGGCATTTGAAGTGGGTATTCTTAGAAAAAAATGTAGGGGTGCTACTATTAGGGAGAAATTATAATTAGGGGAAATATGATCCCTGTTTCTGGATAATAATGAAAATGTTTCTATTGATATACACATCTTTTTACTTCAGATCTTTAAGTTAACAACGGCTGATTGCAGTTTGTATGATAGCTACACAAAGGTTCAAGATGGAAAAAATCCGTCTTGTGGATGGTGTATTGCCTCGTGAGTACAACAATAATTAGGAGCTAATTCTTGATCATTGAGCATTGTATTGTTATTCTATATCAATCAACATGATGCAATTTGTAAGTAAAGATTGAGTACCGTAAAAACTTTAATACAACCCAGGGGGTGGGGTATAAGAATCATCATGTTTCTATTAAAATTGGGTTGGGGTTTATTAGAGGTTGCAGTTATTTGTTGTAAAGACATGGATGATGGCAAAAAATGCAATTGCATTTTCAGTAGGGATGGGAACAAATAGCAAATTTCATAGTTGAATATTAATTTTGAATATTAAAATCTATTCGAATATTCGATTTAGTTCCATTCAAAAATGAATATCTGAATGATGGTGATATCCGATTGCTATTTCTCTTCATGTTTGGGGTTATAATTATTTACGCAAATTATGAATTATAAAAAAGTTATTCAAATCTGTTTCTATAACAATACTTTTTCGCGAAAAATATATGTCTTCAAATATGCATGAATGAGTTTCAAAAGAAAATACTTAGAAATGTCGGGTACTCTCACCCTGAGGAAATGAGAAATTATTTGGAGAACCCAAGTGCATTTATTTAAAGTTGAATTGTCTTGATTTTACATAAGTTAAGTTTATATTTTTACTTTTCTGTAAAAAAATTGTGAACCATGGCGTTTAAAGCTGTCATTACGATGTTTTAAGAGAGGAACGACCAGGAGAGATATTTTGAAATTTATGTTTTCCAAGGCTTTAAAATTTTCATTGACTTTTGACCAACTTTTCGGCTATTTAGTCTGAATTGTTGTATAAGCATAATATTCTCTTACTTACCCTTATCTGATAACAACTAAGTTACTGCAAAGAGAGAGTAGAAAAGACAATTGAACACTGTTGATGGAAATTTGCTAATTATTCATCCTTGTGCCCTTGACTTACTGCCGGTGCTGGAACAATGTCATACTTTCTCTATCAAGACTACAGGAAAAGGAAAATCAAATATATTTCATTCAACACTCAAAAGGAATTGAAAGGTAGCACTTTTAAAGTGGTACATGTTTCACTGCTACACTATGATTAGAACATTTTCAACCTGTCATAATTATCAAATTTTCCAGTACCTTCTTGACACTTATATACATAGGATTGAAGAATTTTGTGAGAAATTGCTTCAAAATCTAGAAATAACTTTCCCTTCTTGAACTCAGAACTGTTTCCATGATTTAAAGGCAATATCTTAAAATCAGTCTTAAAATACGAATGTTCATATTCCGAAACTGCATTTTAATATTAGCGGGAAAAACAAATATTTGAATATTAGGATATTTGTTCCCATCCCCAATTTTTAGCCTATCTTCCACGTCTTCACAACTGTAAATCTGTGGTATTGAATACAGGCATCTTGAAAAATCTAGGGTACAGTGTACTTTTAAATCAGAGAGAAAAAGTTAAAGCATATCATTGATTTAAGCTTTTAATGAACACAAAAAGTTTAACATTTCGTTGGGAAAAGTTAGATTTTACTCTCGATTTAAATCATCTTGACATCGATTCGATGGAGATGGGGGCTTATTAGAGGCTTTGAATTTTCTGATAAGCGGTAAAATTGTCAATATTGATGCCCGAAGAAGGGATGGGGTTATATTAGAGCATGGGGCTCTATTAGAACATACTGTTTAAGGAGATTTAACTTCTTCTTAACCCTTGTCATGCTGATTGATTGAATGGAGTTTAACGCCCCTTTCAACATTATTTCAGGTATATCGCGGAGGCTGGAGCACCTAACAATGGTTTCCTTGTATTTCTCTCACCAGTACAACCATCACATTCTTTCCTAGCCTCCAGCTGCTATCTCACATAGGTCTACGATTATTAACCCATCGGTGAGAGCTTGTCATGCTGAACCCGGATTATTCCTGCTTTGGCAGGAGCTATAGACAAACATCAGTCTGCACAATTGTTTGTGCAGTCTGATGTTAGTCTATACCACCTGTTTCTTACTTTCAAAACAGGATTGTCTATAGATTAGTTTTTCCAAATGAATATTGACCTACAGTTGGTACTTTCAGTGCTTTTTGCCCTTAATTTTGATAAAAAAAATTAGCCAAAATTTATTCAGCATGACAAGGGTTAAGAGCCCATCAAAATGAGTTTTCATGTGTTCTTTCAGAAACGAGGCTGTGAAGAAAAAGAGCTGTACTGGTGAATGGATTTCATCATTGGCTCAAAGGATTGCTATTGATATAAGTCCTAAATATATTCCGGCTGGAACTGTAAGTGATTGCGATCTGTTAGATGAGGGGAATGGCTAATGATACATGAGACTGTGCGTGAGATTTCCAACGATTTCAAATATGCGCAAAGCAAAGACTCTGACCAGACTGTGCATCCGCACAGTCTGTCCGGAGTCTTCACTATGTGTTTAGTAAATAAATATGGTCTCAAAATACTTGTACACCATCAGGTGACTTCGTATGTACATTATGTGGCTTTCTACGCTATTCAATGTTTGCACCTCATGAACATTTGAAATTGTTGGAAATGTCATGCACAGGCTCAAATATCTTTGTTTGTTCTTCTTTTACAATTATGGGCATGACAGAATGGGGCTTGTTTTCACTTAAAATCTTAAAAATCTTCTTCTCCCCAACTATTTGGCCAATTGCAATTTCAATTAATCTTGGCATGTGTGTTCCTTGGGTGAACCTTACTTATATTGTTCAAGTGATTTTGATTGACCCTAAAATATGGGTGTGGCAGGCCTGGGATTGACAGGGGTTAGATTAATTTCACTTTAAAATCTTGGAAAATTTTCTTCACCCAAACCATTTTGACAATTTCAATGAAACTTGGCATGGATGTTCCTTGGGTGACCCTTTACTTATGAAAATTTATTGTTCAAGAAATTTTGATTGACCCCAAATATGTGCATGGAAGGGCAGAGCTTATTTTCACTTTAAAATTTTTGAAAAAAAACCCTCCTCCCAAACCATTGATCCCATTTTAATGAAACTTGGCATGGATATTTCTTGGGTGACCATGTCCCAAAGTTATTTAAGAAATTTTGATTAACCTTCAAATATTGATGTGGCAGGCCAAAGCTCATTTTCACTTTGAAACCTTATCTTCTACCAAACCATTTTACCAATTTCAATGAAACTTAGAATGAATGTTCCTCTCTGAGTACCATGTGTTTTTGTTGTTCAGAAAATTTAATTGACTGTCAAATATGGGTGACAGGGCGGGGTTTATTTGCACTTTAAAATCCTCTCACAAATCATGAGCCATTTTCAATATAACTTATATGAAAGTTCTTTAAGTGACCAGTTTCCAAAATTGATTTCTTTTTGAAATTTCTCTTTTGGAGATGTCAAAGCCAGTTGAGCAATACAGGCCCTTTTGGGCCTCTTGATTGTATGTCTATACGTTGTTCCTTATCTTGTTGCAAATAGACTTGGTGATATTCTCCTTTGTCACAGAAAATGGGGCTGTAATATTAAATTACTTGTTCAAGCAATTTCTCCTTAAACTATGTATAGATTTTCACTAAATTTTCACATATTGCTCATTATAATGTCTCATGGAAAAAAGACCCTATTTTGAAATTCTAATAACCAAACTTCTACATTTTTGTATGACCAGAAACAACCTTTCATATAGGGATCGATTTTATTGATAATAAAGGTTGTTTGTAGCTCTATTGACCATAGGTCAGAAGAGCTATAGCAATAGCCGTTTTCCACCCTGCCTTCAGCCGTCTGTCCATTAACTTTTGGTTCTTAATGCTTTAGAGTCTGTAAGTTTTTAGCTCCATTATGTCCTGGCAGGTTGTCTGTTGTTAGTCTGTGCGTCCATGCGTAAACTTTTCATTTAGACATCTTCCCTTCTGAAGCTACTGGGCATTATTTCACCAAATGTCACAGGAATGATCCTTTTGGACATGCTCTCTCAGATTCCTTCATTAAATTCTGATTGGGTTGATTAGTTGGGCCCTATGGGCTGTCAGATCACCAAAAAAGGGCCCCAATGTTGAAACACAAAAAAAGATTCTCCTCTGAAACTTTTGCCAGAATTCAACCAATCTTTACAGCAATGATCCTTAGAACATGCTCTCTCAGATTCCTTTGATGAATACAGATTGGGTTGAAACTTTTGGAGCTATGAGCTAATGTGTCACCAAAAAGTGGGTCCCAAATGGTGAAACATAAAATTTCTTTTCCTCTGTAGCTTTTAGTCAGATTTCAACCAAACTTTACAGAAATTATCCTCAGGACATGCTCTTTCAGATGCCTTCTTTTAATTCTGATCAGCTTGATAACACAGGCGCTATGGGCTGACATATCACCAAAAATTGGGCCTTGAGTGGTGAATGAAAAAAATTCTTTTTCTCTGAAATCACAGGTCAGAAATTAATCAAACTTTACATAAATAATCATCAGGACGTGCTCTTTGAGCATTTTTCGTTAAATTCTAATCAGGTTGATTAAATGGGCAATACAGCATTCATGTCACCAGAAATTGGGCCCCGAATGGTGAAATTAAAAAACTTGATTTCTCTGAAACTGCTGGTCAGAGTTCAACCATGCTTTACAGAAATGGTCCTTGGAAAATGCTTTTTCACATTCCTTTGTTAAATTCTTATCGGGTTGATAACATGGGCAATACAGCTTTTTATGTCACAAGAAAATGGGACCCAAATGGTGAAATTTAAAAAAATCTTTTCTCTAAAACTATTGTACAAAGTTTAACCTTCACCAGAATGATCTTTTGGACAAGCCCTTTCAGATTTCTTCATTAAATTGTGAATGAGTTAATATTATGGGTGCCAAGGGCTGCTACATCATCAAAAAATCATGTGCCTTATGGTGAAATTTTAAATAAATCTTCTCACTGAATCTACCCATCAGAATTCAATCTTATTTCATAGGAATTATTCTTTTGCTCTTTCAGATTTATTCGTTAAATTCTGATTGAGTGGGTATTATGGGTGCTACGGGCCACTGCACCATGAAAAAAAAGGGCCTTGTGGGTCTTTTTATAAACTTTTTTTCTGAAACTACTTCAGAATTCAACCAAACTGCTCTGAAATGACCTGTAGGATATGCTCTTGCAGATTTCTTAGTCAAATCCTTGTTAGGCAATGACCTTGGGTACTTGCGGCTTCCACATCAGCAAAACAGGGGCGAAAAGGGAGAAAGCAAAAATGCTAAATGTCTAAAACTAGGCATAGGATATGAATACTTTTGTGTATTAAGTCAATAATAAAGGTTGGCAGATGATTGTCTTCGATTCTGGCATCTTGATGAACTCTGGGCTTAAATGGGACCTTTGTTCTGCTTTCTTAACCCTTTGCTGTTTAATCCCTGCTTTTTAAATGCCTGTGATTTTATGATTGAGAAAACATTGTGAAAAAAGAAGAAATTGCTTCTGACAAGCAATTTCTTCTTTTTCCACATTATTTTCTACCCTACGGAATGGTTATTTTTCAAATTAAACCCACTTTAAATTTTCGTCTGCAAAACCTTTGAATTCGGACAGGTCCAAAATTTTGTAAAACAGGAAAGGGTTAAATATTGAATTATAAGGGCTAGGACTGAAATTATTCAATACTAAAAAGGTTGGTAGATGATTGTCTTTGATTTTGGCATCATGACAAGCCTATGACCCTGACTGACCTTTGACCTACTCTCTTAAATATGTGTTTGATTTTGGCATCATGTTGAACCATTGACCTAGATCTTGACCTTTAACCTACTGTCTTAAATTTCTAATTATAGGGTCAAGGACTGTATTAAATCAATAATAAAGGATTGTTGTTGAATGGAGTTTAAAGCTGCTTTCAACATTTTTTTCAGTTATATGGCAGCGGCAATAATAAAGGAAAGTAGACACTTGTCTTTAGTTTTTGCATCATGATGGACCCCGTCCCCAACCTTGACCTTTGAACTTCCTTTCTTATTTATTAAATTATTAGGACTAGGATTGTTTGTATTCAATAATAATGGTTGGTAGATGATTGTCTTTGATTCTGGCATCATGATTGTCTTTGATTCTGGCATCAATGTGATCCCTTTACATCAACCATGACATTTGACCTACCTTTTAGCTCTGAACGTGAAGTGCTCAAGGTGAACTATTGTGATTTGGCAATGTCTGGTGTTGATATGTCTGCCTATCTGTCCGTTCATCTGTCTATCCCTCAACATTTACAAAAAAATCTTCTCTATGATTGCTGATTAGAATTTGACCAAATTTCACAAATGATCCTTGGGAGCTTTTGCCATTTGGTGCAATTATGGAACGTCATGGGAAAGGAGCCTTTGAGGAATCACAACACCTCCTTCATTTACTGATATACCTGACGGCAGCACTCATCCTTTCCGCACATCATTTTCTCACCAATGGGTTGATAACTGTTGATCTTTGTGGAATTGCAACCGGAGGCTAGGAAAGGATGTAATGATGCTACCGATGAGAAAAATACCAGGAATCCATTGTGAGGTGCTCCAGCCGCCTTGATATAACTTAAAGATTGTTGATAGCTGCGTAAAACCCCATTCGTTCTAACAACAAACAATGGTATATATGGATTTATTATATACTTTGATATTGTCTCTATGTATTTGAACGGGAGGAAAGTGTGCAATATTTTTTGATATTGCATACTTTGATATTGCACTAAGATTATTTTCACGTGCACAAATGGACTGGACTACTTTTTGGTTGCTACCTCGCCATAAGTCAACATAAAATAACATTATCAACGCTTTCTTTTTGCGTTCAATATTCGAGAAATAGTTTTGTCAGAGTAAAGAAATACGTTTCAAATTCTTTGAATGCCTAAAGGTTAATTAACCAGTGTTTGTTTTCATCTATTTGAAACATTTTCTGAGAAATTAACCACTTCATCCCCTCCCCATCTCTGTCGACTCAGATGCCCCCCCCCCTTTCAAATTTCTTCCAAATCACTGTTTTTGTTTCTCTTTTCTTTTGTTATTTTATAACATAACTCTTTCAAAACTATTTCATGCCCATCCCTTTGTGTCTATAATAATTCTAGAATCTATCTCTCTTCCTCCCTATCTTTCTCTTTATTTCGTCTTTCACTCCGTCCCGTCCTTCATGACTATCGCTAGTCTGCTCAGGAATCAAGTACGCCTATTTAGTCAGTTCTGGAACGTGTAACTGGTAAGAATAACAAATGAACAAGTTTTTATAAATATCTTTATTTCATTTTTATTCAAAGTAAGTCGAAATCAACGCGTATTTAAAGATCGAAAATGCGAATCGACACAAAAAATGTCCGCCGTCTTTTTTGTTTACACTGTCACTTCATAGCAACAGATGTATTCATCCGAACCTAAAAATATAACGGAAAGGATTTTGCGGGAAAAGGTCTATTGCGTAACTGTTATTTAAAAGCGGTTTAAATTTATCAACAAAATCGTTCTTGAAGTATAGGTGATGTAAAAAAATAATAGATAAGAAGTGAATATCGTCCAACAATATCAAAGTATACAATAAAAAGGTTATTGAATTTATATGGGAATATATTGTGTCGGACTCGTTCTTTTGGCGTAGTTGCCCTCGCAAGCTCGGGCACACTGCCAAAAGAACTCGTCCGACACAATATATTCCCATATAAATTCAATAACCTATAATATTTTCATAAAACTTTATCTTGGAACAGCACTATCAAGATAAAGGCTTTCAAAGAGTCAGTATAGTGGGGTATCAGGCCTTGATTGATCTCTTGTTTTTTACAGGAAACCAATTTGACCATAACAGCATCGAATTTACCCACCAGTTTGAATGACAAGATGAAATGTGTCTTTAAAAAACCAGCTCAAATTGGTGGCCAAATAAATGCAACATTTTCTGGCGGTACTTTCCAATGTACCCTTCCTGCCATCTCTGGTGAGTCACAGAATCTTTCACAGCCATGTATCTGGGCCCCAGGTTATAAAACTTTTTTCATGCTCAACTGAGAATTTTCTCAAATTTAGAATTCAAATATTATGTTTGATCATGAAAAAATATTAATAAGTTGTTAATTGTAACAACTTATTAATATATTATCTTTGATGTTCATACTATTACATTTATATTAGTGTTATAACAGAATAACTGTTTGAATCTCAAGTTGAAATTTTAGAATTGATTGAGTTAAGATTGAGAAAAGTTTTATAGCTTTTGGTCTTGATGGCAAATGCATCTTTTGTTGTGATGCCGTATGTCTCCTGATAAATGCTCCCGGGAGCAATACATAACATGGTTAGGAAGCTTTTATTTAGCATGCATATTCTGATTTAAAAAAATCATTAAAATTGATGTCGTTTAGGCCCTTTTCCCTTGAATTTGAGGTGAATTTCCTCTAAGCAATCATATAAATGATTGTTTAGAGGACATTCATCACAAATTTTAGAAGAAGTCTAAAAAGATTCCTAAAATTTAGGCATTTGAAGAGGGTTTTCTTAGTAAAAAATGTAGGGGTGCTACTTTAAGGGAGGGCTTTATTATTAGAGGAAATACAGTAGGTAGTATGTCACTTGGCAAATTCTCTTGGAAAAAAAAAAAAATAAATGAAATGGATAATTATTAACCCTTGTCATGCTGAACCAGGAATATTCCTGCTTTGGCAGGAGCTATAGACAAACATCTGCCTGCACATATGTGCAGACTGATGTTAGTCTACACCACCTGTTACTCACTTTGAAACTAGAATTGTCAATAGATTTAGTTTTTAGCTCCACTGGCTGAAAGCCACTGAGGCTATTGTCATGGCGTTGTGTCCGCCGTGCGTCGGTCCGTGCGTCAGTGCGTCCGTGCGTCCGTTCGTAAACTTTTTCTTTAAAAATCTTCTCCTCAGAAACTACTGGATGAATTTCAACCAAACTTCACAGGAGTGATCCTTGGGTGACCCTCTTTAAAAGTTGTTCAAGAAATTTTGATCCAATGAAAACCATGGATTAAATGGGCGTGGCTAATTTCCAAATATGGTAAAAAGTGAATTTTCTCAGATTCTAATCGATGGATACCAATCAAATTTTACATGAATGATCCTTTGGGTGACTCTTTATCAGTCTACTAAAAATTATTGTGATCAGTTGGAAAATATTCATTTTATGGGCAGAGGTCATTTCTCTATATGTTATATAGTGGAAACTTTGAAAATCATTTTCTCAGAATCTTATTGATGGATATCAACTAAATTTTACTTTGGATACCAATCAAATTTTACATGAATGATCCTTGAGTGACCCTTTATCAGTTTTCCAAAAATGATTGTGATCGGATGAAAAATATATATTTTATGGGCGGAGGTCATTTCTCTATAAGTTATATAGTGGAATCTTGGAAAATCATTTCCTCAGAATGTAACAAATGGATATCAACCAAATTTCACTGGAATGATCCTTGAGTGACCCTTTATCAGTCTTCCAAAAATTATTGTGATCAGTGGAAAAATATATATTTTATGGGCGGAGGTCATTTCTCAATATGTTATTTAGTGGAAACTTTGAAAATCATTTTCTCAGAATGTAACTGATAGATTTCAATCAAACATTTTTGGTTTGAGCTTTTGGTGACCCATTATCATGCAGCCAAAAATTATTTTTATTCGATGAAAAATATGTCCTTTATTGGCGGAGGACATTTCTCTATATGTTAATGAGTTGAAACTTTGAAAATCATTTTCAACATCAGTAGAACCCAAAATATCTAAAAATCTAGTCAAAACTTTTATTTGCTTTTACAAGAATTTCAAGCCTGTGGAGCGACACTAGCCATTCATGGCTTTCTAGTTCAAATAGAAATTGACCCACAGTTGGTACTTTCACTGTCTTTTGCCCTTTAATTTTGATGAAAATTTTTAGCCAAAATTTATTCAGCATCAAATTCTACCCATTATTCACTGGTGAACACTTATATTTGATGTCTTTGTAATAAAAACAGTCGAAACAGAGGGTCAAACAACATTTGAAGACTATTGGTAAACTGTTAAATTTCATTGACTTTCTAGTCCTATTGCAGGATTAATATTTCAATACTAGATACAAAGTCAGTTTACCTAATGCCATATTTCTCTTAGTCAACATGGTTTTTGCATCACCTGAGCAAAATGTACTCAAGGTGAGCTATTGTTATTGTCCAATGTCCAGAGTTTGGCATGCTCAACCAAAATTGTTAAAAAAATTTGAAACTACCGTAACTCAGATTACCATGGTAAATAGGTAAATCTTTAAAAAAAGATATATATTCTCTGAAATCAGAGGGCAGACAGCTTTCATACTTGGTATGAAGCAGCATTCAAGATTTTTCATATAAGAGCTACAGATAGATGGAGTATTTTGATTTTGAAATAAAATATTTCATTAGTCCTTACTTAAACCCTATCTTTTGGGTACACATTTAAAACCTCTCATTGAGACAATTCATATGATACTCACAACATAGGGTTTGATTGATTAAAATAGATTTTAGAATGGCTTTACACAGCAATCATAGCACAGATGGTAGGGCCTTTAGCTGTCAATTAGAGGTCCCAGGTTCAATCCTTGACGGGGGCACTCATCCTTTCCAACTATTTGTCCACCACCAATGGATTGATAATAGTAAACCTATGTGGGATAGCAGCTGGAGGCTAGGAAAGGATGTGATGGTAGTACTGATGTGAGAAATACCAGGAAATTCATTGATAGGTTCACCAGCTGCTGCGATATTACTGATATAATTTAAAAATGGGTGTAAAACCCCATTTAAAAAAAAAATAGACTGGCTTTACCCCCTCTTACCTATAGCCATGGGCTCTTGTTTGTTCTGATAATGTCAAATACAAAAGTAAAATTCAAATTATAAAATCATGTTTTAGAGATCATATTTGAAAGTTAATGGCAGAATACTTGTATCACATGATATTGCATATTTGGGACAATAATTATAGGCAGGATATCCTGAATATTCTTTGATGTGAATGTTGAATCTGTTACATATGATTTTAGATATATTCTTTCCACAACAGAGGAAGTTATGTTAACCCTTTGCTGTTTAATCCCTACTTTTTACATGCCTGTGATTTTATGATTGAGAAAACATTGTGAAAAAAGAAGAAATTGCTTCTGACAAACAATTTCTTCTTTTTCCACTATTTTCTACCCTACTGAATGTTGTTGTTTTTTATCCCCCGCCGAAGAATTCTTCGGGGGGGGGGGGGGGGGGGGGGGGGGATATTGTTTTTGCCATGTCCATCCGTCAGACATTCGTTTCCGCGCTATTTCTTGAAAACTATAGACCGGATTTCAATGAAACTTGGCACACAGCTTCACTACAATGAGGACATGCCCATATCGTAGGGGTTACCCGGTTCAACCGTCGAATTTAGAGTTACTACCCCTGACTGTTTAAGCCATATACATACATAGTGATATTCGTTTCCGCGCTATTTCTTGAAAACTATAGACCCGATTTCAATGAAACTTGGCACACAGCTTTACTACTATAAGGACATGTGCAAATCCTCGGGGTTACCCGGTTCCACCGTTGAATTTAGAGTTACTGCCCCTGACTGTTTAAGCCATATACATACAGAGTGATGTTCATTTCAGCGCTATTTCTTGAAAACTATAGACCGGATTTCAATGAAACTTGGCACACAGCTTCACTACAATAAGGACATGCGCATATCGTCGGGGTTACGCGGTTCAACCGTCTAATTTAGAGTTACTGCCCCTGACTGTTTAAGCCATATACATATATAGTGATATTCGTTTCCGCGCTATTTCTTGAAAACTATAGACCGGATTTCAATGAAACTTGGCACATAGCTTCACTACATAGAGGACATGCGCATATCGTCGGGGTTACCCGGTTCCACCGTCGAATTTAGAGTTACTGCCCCCTGACTGTTTAAGCCATATACATACAGAGTGATATTCGTTTCCACGCTATTCCTTGAAAACTATAGGTTGATGTAGATAAAAGATAACCTGTGCCTAAGTTTGATATTAACTCCATTGATAATGAAAATATGTTTGGCGGGGGATATCAATTCAACAAATTTGCTTGTTAAAATTAAATCCACTTTAAATTTTCGTTTGCAAAACCTTTGAATTTGGACAGGTCCAAAATTTTGTAAAACAGGGAAGTGTTAAATATATGAAATTGTGTTTCTAATTGCAGAGCATACCAAAGTGACTGTTGAGTTTAGAGATTCTTCAGTTTTATATGGAGAAAGTGAAATACAATTATACAGTTGTAGAGAATTCCAAAGGTTAGTTTATTCAAAGTGTTTCTAGTAGATAAATATCGCTTTCTTTAATGCTTTTTGGTGGATTAGAAAAAAATGTCTATGTATTTTTCTTGCCTTATTGGATTGCAGATGCAGTGAAACTACCAGAAGATTTCACCCTGCTTTTGTTTATTTCACTCTAATTTGGTAAAACCTAAGAAGGACCCATTATGTTTATTATGTCATAATATTGCCTAGTCATCACATGCAAAATGTCATGCTTTTAAAAAGTGTGTATAATTTAAGTTTGTTTTTATAGCTTGGCTGTTTTCGTAGAAAAAACAGGTATTGCTATAGCCTTGTTGTCATTGTTGTTGATGTTGTCCTCATGCAAAAACTTTGCATTTTGTGATATCTCTGGTTCTACTGAAGGCATTCCCTTGGATATTTGCCACAAACGTTCACCATCAAAAGAGCAATTTTTTACTATCAACAGGCATAACTCTTGATGGTTTTGGCACATTATGCCCCTTTTTCAACTAGTATTTTCATCAAATATCCAGCAATCAATAGCCAAGGGTAGGCACCTTTGGTGGTGCTTTTGTTTATGCCCTTGTTTTGATAGATCAGGGACATATTTGCTATTTTGGCCTGTCTATTTGTCTTTTAATCTGTTTTTCTGTTAAAACACTTTAACATTGGCCATAACTTTGGATTAGTAAGTGATACAGACTTAATATTTCATATGTGCATTGCTTGTAACAAGACTTCAGTCTGTCATGGCCAATGTCATATTTTCAAGGTCACTATTTTCAACATAAAAACTTTATTATTTGTCATAACTTATGATTGGTAAGTGTTAGAGCCTACATATCTGAAATGATGATTGCTTGGGACAAGACCTTTCTGTCAATACCAAGCTCAAGGTCATATGTCGAGGTCATTGGTAAAGTCAAGTTTGTGAAAGATTAAAACTTTTGATATCCTTGATATTCACATGTTCATTATTTGTGACAATACCTTTCTGTAAATACTAAAGTCACGGTTGTCTCTAATGGTCAAGGTCATTTTTCAAAGTCACCAATTTTTAACATTAAAAACTTCAACATTGTCAATAACTTCTGAATGGTAATTGATAAAGCATTCATATTTCACATGATGATAGCTTGGCACAAAATCATTCTGTTGAAACCAAGCTCAAGGTAATGTTAATGTCAAGGTCATTTTTCAACGTCCAATTTGTGAAAATTAAAACACTTTCATCAGCCATGTCTTTGGTAAGTCATATAGCCTTGATATTTCACTTGTGCAGATTGTTTGCGACAAGACATTTTTGTGAATACTAAAGTCAGGTTGTCCGTCTAGGCCAAGGTTATTTTTAAAGGTCACAATTTTTCAACATAAATACTTAAACATTGGCCATAACTTTTGGTTGGCAAGTTATAAAGCCTTCATATTTCACTAAATGATTGCTTGTGACAAGGCCTATTGGAAGGCACTATTTCCAGGTCATATTTTGAGGTCAACATAATTTTTCAAGGTTTGATTTTATGAAATTGAAACTAAACTTTGCCATGATTTTGGATTGGTAAGTCAAAGAGCATTGATATTTCAATTGTGCATTGCTCATAATAAGACCTGTACATGCAAAGCAAACTCAAGGTCATTGATCAAGGTCAAAGTCATTTAGTTAAGGGCACTCTTAACTTATGATTGGTAAGACACTTACTTTTGAAAATTGGCATGAAGCAGTAGTTTGAGATTATCAAAAGACTGAAATTTAGGATTTTCATATTCATGTTCCAAACCACTGTTTCAAAAAATTAGCAGTTGTGGGGGAATTTGTTTTTAACAAACACATCTTTTTTAACAAAAACCCGAAGTATTGTCATCACTTTAGCATCTGTTGGGTTTGTCTAGGCCTTGGCCTGACAAACTTTAACCTTAGTCATATCTCTATTGTTTTGGAAGATTTTTCATAAATTATGCAATATTGGATGACTTAAAAATTGGATTGACTGGGGTCAAAAACTAGGTCACAGGGTCAAATCTAAGAAAAACTCTGTCTGCACTCTAGAGACCACATATTTTTCCAAATCAACCTGAAAATTTGCAAAAAGGATTGCCTAGTTGTATAGAAGCAAGAGCATTGTTTAGCTTAATGACCATTCATCATCCTTTTTCAAAACCTACATGAGACAATTTTTGACACTCCACTCAGGTGAGCAATTAAGGGCCACCATAGCCCTCTTGTTTGAAATTAGATTTTTAGCTCACCTGAGCAAAACATGCACAAGGGGAGCTTTTAGGATCACCCTGAGTCCATAGTCCGTCATGCGTAGTCCATCGTGAACATTCTTAAAAACTTTTTCTCCTGAACCACTGGGCCGATTTCAATGAAACTTTGCCAGAATGTGACCCTTTTCAAAAATCGTTTTCATATTCTGATTAGCCAATACATATGGGCGTGGCAGGGCGGGGCATTTTTTCAGTCTAAAATCTCTTCAACATCTCCTCCTGAATCACTGGGCCAATTTTGACCTTTTTCAAAATTTTTTTGCTAAATTTTGATTGGCCATTAAATATGGGCATGGCAGCATGGGGCTTATTTTCAGCCCGAAATCCTTGAACCACATCTGAACAACTTTGCTCAATGAAACTCTACCAGAATGTTCCTTGAGTGACCCTTTTCAGAAATTGTTGGCTAAATTTTGATTTGCCCATAAATATGGGCATGGCAGGGTGGTGCTTGTTTTGACACACTAAATCCTTGAACAACATCTCCTCCTGAACCACTGGGCAAATTTCAATGAAACCAGAATGTTCCTTGGGTGACCCTTTTCAAAACTTGTTCTCAAAATTTTGATTGGCCTCTAAACATGGGTGTGGCAGGGCTGGGCTGTAATCTTTTATAAACATTTTTAGCTCCACTGGCTGAAAGCCACTGGGGCTATTGTCATGGCGTTGTGTCCGTCCGTGCGTCCGTCCGTGCGTCCGTGCGTCAGTGCGTCTGTGCGTCCGTGCGTCCGGTCGTAAACTTTTTCTTTAAAAATCTTCTCCTCAGAAACTACTGGATGAATTTCAACCAAACTTCACAGGAATGATCCTTGGGTGACACTCTTTCAAAGTTGTTCAAGAAATTTTGATCCAATGAAAAACATGGATTTAATGGGCGTGGCTAATTTCCAAATATGGTAAAAAGTGAGTTTTCTCAGATTCTAATTGATGGATACCAATGAAATTTTACATGAATAATCCTTGGGTGACCCTTCATCAGTCTACAAAAGATTATTGAGATCGGATGAAAAATATGCATTTTATGGGCAGAGGTCATTTCTCTATATGTTAAATAGTGGAAACTTTGAAAATCATTTTCTCAGAATGTATGTGATGGATATCAACCAAATTTCACTGGAATGATCCTTGAGTGAAGCTTTATCAGCCTTCCAAAAATTATTGTCAACGGATGAAAAATATGTATTTTATGGGCGGAGGTCATTTCTCTATATGTTATATAGTGGAAACTTTGGAAATCATTTTCTCAGAATCTAACCAATGGATATCAATCAAATTTTACTGGAATAATCCTTGAGTGACCCTTTATCAGTCTACTAAAATTAATTGTAATCGGATGAAAAATGTGTATTTTATGGGCGGAGGTCATTTCTCTATATGTTATATAGTGGAAACTTTGAAAATCATTTTCTCAGAATCTAACTGATAGATATCAACCAAATTTTACATGAATGGTCCTTGGGTGACCCTTTATCTGTCTACTTAAAATTATTGTGATCGAATGAAAAATTTGTATTTTATGGGCAGAGGTCAATTCTCTATATGTTATATAGTGGAAACTTTTAAAATCATTTTCTCAGAATGTAACTTATGGGTATCAATCAAACTTCATAAGTATGATCATTAGGTGACCCATTATCATGCAGCCAAAAATTATTGTCATTGGATGAAAAATATGTCTTTTATGAGCGGAGGTCATTTCTCTATATGTTATAAGAGTGGAAACTTTGAAAATCATTTCAACATCAGTAGAACCCAAAATATCTAAAAATCTAGTCAAAACTTATATTTGCTATTACAAGAAATTCAAGCCTGTGGAGCGACACAAGCCATTCATGGCTTTCTAGTTTCCTGAATCACTAGGCTGATTTCAATGAAACTACCAGAATGTTCCTTCGCTGACCCTTTTCAAAACTTGATAGCAAAATTTTTATTGGTCCATAAATATGGGCATGGCAGGGCCGTGCTTATTTTGAGCCTGAAATCTTTGAATGCCATCTCCTTCTGAATAACCAGGGCAATTTCAATGACACTGTACCATAATGTTCCTTTGATGACCCTCTAATTAAAATGGTTAGAAAATTTGATTGGCCCACAAATATGGGCGTTGCAGGGTGGGGCTTATTTTTAGTCTCCTCAGTAATGAATGGTTGGGAGGGGTCTATAATGACTTTAAGTTCTTGGAATATCATCTCTTCAACAATTAGGCAAATTTGAATGAAACTTTTCCAGAAAGATACTTGGATGAGATTCACTGGACCAATAAAATTCAGGTGAGCAGTTTTGGGCTTTTCTGGCTCTCTTGTTTGTATTATCCCGCACCCTCAGCCCAACCTTCTTGTGATATGATCTTTTAATTATTACTTACACCAAGGTCAAGGTTAATATTCAAGGTCAAATATGTTTTATTAAAAACTTTTCATTGGCCGTAGCTTTTAATTGATATATGGTAGAGTCTTAATATTTCACATGTGTATTGCTTATGGCATGACTTTTCAGTGAATACCAAAGTCAATGACAACAGGTACATAAGGTCATATTTTCATCATCATTTATATCAACATAAAAACTATAACATCAGTGTTACCTACAAACTGTCCTCAACCGAAGCATAGCTGAAAAAAAATATCGACATTAGCCGGTGTCAAACCCACACCAACAACAATATACAAATAATTGGTTTACAGTTCCAATGCCCTAACCACTGAGCCAAAGAAGATAATCCCTGACACAGGTGTCAGACATTGTATTCAAACCAGAGAAGCTATGCAGGACAGTGGTGAGAGTGGTCTCCCACAACACACTCCCCCTTAAGTGTCTAGCTTCTTCTGCTGCTTTATTTCTTAGATCCCACCCATAGTGTTTAAATGGAGTTGTAGAGTATATCAGATAGCAGATTGACTAACTTTTATCTCAAAAAGTGAGGATAAACTCAGCTGGAATTTGCTCAGAGATTTCTTGTTATATCATGTACATTTATATCACATTATAGGCTTTTTCAAAGAGTCAGTAGAGCATATCAGGCCCTCATACAACTCTTCTTTTTTTCAGCTGTGAGATGTGCAGGGCCTCTACAGAAATAGCCTGTCAGTGGTGCTCATCAACTTTAAACTGTCAAGATAATAGTATTAGTTGTGTTGGGATAAAGGTAGGTAAACCTGTTCCAGTACAATTGTGGGATTTTGTATACATTGTGATCTATAGTAGAGAAAATATTTGATGAAAGGAGAAATTTCTCCTTTTTCAACAACAATTTCTTCAACAAAGAGTCATTTCAGTTCTAATTGCTCCCTCTTTTAGCTCACCTGTGCAGTAAGTGCTAGTTGTGTTAAGGTGGATGCCTATTATCAGTCATATGAATTTTATTAGCTCGCCCGAGACGAAAGTCTCGGAAGAGCTATTGTAATGCCCTCGGATCTCAGCGTCGGCGTCAGCGTGGGTGTCGGCGTCCGCATTAGGTTAAAGTTTTTATTTCTATCAATATTTATCCTAGAGGCTTTATTTTTTACAGAAACTCTCATTAGGGCATAGGCTTTCATTTGAGAACAACATCCATGTCGAAATGACCTTTAGACTGTGTGCTTGACTCTTTCAAAAAAACTTTAACCAAAAACTTTAACCAAAAAACTTTAACCTTGCTTATATTTTCTGTAAGCTTTAAACTAGAGACATCATTACTTCATATGCACACTCATTAGGTGATAGGCTTTCACCATAGACAAGGGTCCTTGACAATTTGACCTTGACCTTGACCCTTTTTGGACTTAGAAAAACTTTAACGAAAAAACTTTAACCAAAAACTTAAACCTTGCATATATTTTTTTAATGCTCTAACCTAGGGACATCATAGCTTCATATATATACTCACCAGGTGATAGGCTTTCATCAGAGACCAAGGTCCTTCACAATTTGACCTTGACCTTTACCATTTGTGGACTTAGAAAAACTTTAACTGAAAACTTTAACCAAAAACTTTAACCTTGCTTATATTTTCTGAATGCTTTAACCTAGGGACATCATCACTTCATATACATACTCATTAGGTGATAGGCTTTTGTGAGAGATCAATGTCCTTGCTAATTTGACCTTGACCTTTTATGAACTTGGAAATACTTTAACCGAAATTATTTTACCAAAAACTTTAACCTTGCTTATATTTTCTGAATGCTTTAACCTAGGGACATCATTACTTCATATACATAGTCACCAGATGAAAGGCTTTCACCAGAAACCAAGGGCCTTGACAATTTGACATTGACCTTGACCTTTTATGGACTTGGAAAAACTTAAACTGAAAAACTTTAACCAAAAATTTAACCTTTCTTATATTTTCTAAATGCTTTACTCAGGGACATTACTACTTCATACACATACTCACTAGGTGATAGGCTTCTACAGAGACCAAGGTCCTTCACAATTTGACCTTGATCTTGACCTTTTGTGGACTTTAAAAAAATTTAAAGAAAAACTTCATGTTTGATACAAAGAAATTCCATTGGAATCTCATCTGCTTTTAGGTTTTCACTTTACCCTAACCTAATACATGCAATTAAAACAAAAAGTTTTTATATTTCTTAATTACTACTCAATCAGATATATATTAGATCATGGACTTTAACATTGAAAGAAACCACTTTGAACTTCAGTCTTCGGTCAAGCGCTGTTTGTGACAAGCAGCTGTTTGGGCGAGCTACATTGTCCGCGGACAACTCTTATTTTGTATGCGTTGTAGAGGCCAAAGTTTTTGGCCAAAGAACCTTAACTGAGTCCATGTCTTTGCCCCAAGCATAACTCAGTCACCTTATGTCCAATTACTTGAAATTTGGCAGTTATGTTATCCTCCTGATAACGAATTGGAGTGCCTAAGAATCATAACTCTACCTAGCTTATAGGCTGCTCTGGCCGAAGGCCAGCAAGCTATTTTCATAGTGTTGTGTCCATTGGGAGTGTGTCCATGCATGCATGCATTATTTTTTTTCTATAAATATCTTCTCCTAAATCAATGGGCGGATTTAGACCAAATTTGGTAGAAATGTTCCTTGGATGACCCTCTTCTAAAATTGTTTAAGTAATTTCAATTGCCCTCTGAATATGGGTGTGGCCTATTTGCCCTTTAAAATCTTTGAAAATCTTCTCCTCCCAAGCCATTGGACTGATTTCAAGGAATTAGCATGGATAATTTGGGTGTGGCTGGATGGGGCTTATTTTCACTAAAAAAATCTATATTTTCCTTCCAAACCATTGGGCCAAATTCAATGAAACTTGGCATGGATGTTCCTGGGGTAACCCTTTACTTAGATTGTTAAAGAAATTTTGATTGACCCCCTAATGTGGATATGTCAGGACTGGGCTTATTTTCACATTGAAATATTTAAATATCTTCTCCTCCCCACACTTTTTGGCTAATGTCAATGAAAGTTTGCATGAATTTTCATTAACCCTTTCCGGTTTAATCCCTGCTTTTTACGTGCCTGTGATTAAGAAAACATTGTGAAAAAAATAAGAAATTGCTTCTGACAAGCAATTTCTTCTTTTTCCACACTCTTTTCTTCCCTACTGAATGGTTATTTTTCCAATTAAATGCAATTTAGATTTTCATCTGCAAAACCTTTCAATTTGGACAGGTCTAAAATTTTGTGAAACGGGAAAGGGTTAAGTGCACCTTCACTTAAATTGGTCACAACTTTTTGATGGGTACATAAATGTTGGTCTCAAAGAATCCTCTCTTTTCAATCAACCTCTCTAATAACATTGAATCTTGGTATAAATAACCCTTTAATTAGATTATTCCTAAAAATGTGTAAAGAATGGTCTACTTACTGCAAATACCTTTAAGATGATAAAAAGATGGCTAATGGTTATTCAACTTAATGGTGATTGAGTATTTTAGTGCAAAGAAAATCATTACAAAATATTTCTTAAGAGACTTTAAATTATTGTTTTCAGTCAAAGTAATCTTTGTTTAATGACAGTCTGAAGATGTTAAAGCCACTGGAGTGATACAGACCCCCTTGGGCCTCATGTTTTTTGAGTTATTGCCCTTTGTTGCTTTTGATACTTTGATTCTGTCTGGAGCATATCTCTTAAAGTACATAAGCTATGATCATGAAACTTCATGGGAAGATATATCTTATCTAGGGAAAGTGAAGCGCAATAGAACCATAACTCTACGTAGCTTATTTTGTTTAGTTATTGCCCTTTGTTTTCTCATATCTCTGAAAGTATTATAGCTATGGTTGTTAAACTTCATTCTCACAAGTAAAATCACAAAAACTATAACAAGACATTGTGAATCACTGCCCTTTGTAAACTTTTAGACTTGAATTCATATCCTGTCCCCCATTCGACATCAAGCAGTGAGAGAGTCATACCTTGTTCAAGTATGAAATATAAACAAGTAAATAGAAAAAAGACGTCTATGTCACATGGATAAGTCAAAAAGAAACACATGAGTTGGCGTACAAAATTTCAAATATAGGATCTGTCTAAGATACAAATTATTGGCAGAGATACAGGTTATATGTTTGAAAAAGATATAACTAATTAAAAACTACATCGATAAGAAGGCTCTTCTTTTAAATTAATAGTTCCAGATAAGTTAATAAGACAAAACATTATGAAAAGAGAATAAAAAGCTTTAAAGCTCATTTTCTTCTTTTTTTTTCACAATGTTTTTTTTGTGAAATCTAATTAAACTCTGACTTGATGAAGAGAAACAGGTAAGGTAAAACAATTGACCTTTGCCATCAGCCTGAGACCTTGATCTTTTGTATGATGAGATGTTTTGAGATGTTTGTCTGGTTATCTGGAATGATTTTAGTTGCATTCTGGATATTGTCAGGGAAAAAAAGGGCCTTTATGACAATTTCTTTGTTTTTTCTGTAGATGTTACATCTTTTGTACCAACCTATCTCAAATTTGCAGTAAATGTTTAATGAATGGGAAGACACATACTGAATATGGTGACTTTCTGACAAATGTGATTGCAAAAGGGAGCTATATGACAAATTCCTTTCATCTTTAGGTCCACTCTCTGAAGGGTCAGCACACTATATTAAGGTTGTGGAACCATAATAGTTCTGCCAAGTGTAAGAGTTTTCATTAGGAAACCTCAGTCAACCTTGTCAAAGTTCATGATTTCCGAAATGTTGCAAAACTATTACAGGTCCACTACCTTAAGGAAGTGGACCTGTAATAGTTTTGCAACATCTCAAAGTAATGAACTTTTACAGTGTTAACCAAGGTTTCCTAATGATTTTCATTAGGAAACCTTGGTAAACATTGTGAAAGAATATGTGGTCCGAAAGGTTACAGAACTATTACGGGTCCACTACCTTAAGGTAATTAGTCAGTCAGGCCTGCATCTGTGCGTTTGCCAGTAAATTCTTCATTGGTCAATGTAGGGTACCATTACAGGGATGATTTTTGGTGCTACATTTATGATCCTGATGGACTTTGCTTATTTGGGAAATTATAATATATTGTGTATAATAATATTAATATCAATATTATTTAAGGGGAGCAGTTCTGAGTGTCCAAGACTATATGGAAATCAAAACCTGTATGTACCAGCAGGGATTCAGAAGAGTGTCATTCTGCTTGGAGAAAACTTGGTATGTATACTCAACCAAATGACAAAATAAAAATAAGAGAAATGCATGATCAACAGTAAATATGAATTAAGATCCATTTTCAGCTCCGCTGGCCAAAGGCCACCAGGGCTATTGTCATGGCGCTGTGTCTGTGGTGCGTCTGTCCCTGTGTCTGGTCCTAAACATTTTTCTTTAAAAAACTTCTTCTCAGAAACTGCTCGATGGATTCCCACCAAACTTCACAGGAATGACCCATGGGTGGCCCTCTTTAAAAGCTAAAGGATTTTTGATCCAATGAAAAACAAGGCTTAAATGGGCCTGGCTAATTTCCATATATAGTAAAATGTGACTTTTCTCAAAATCTTACTTTAAGATATCAATCAAATTTTACTGGAATGATCCTTGAGTGACCTTCTATCAGTTTACAAAAAATTATAGTGATCAGATGAAAAATAAGTCTTTTATGGGCGGAGGTCATTTCTCCATATATTTATAGTGGAAACTTTGTAAAAAATCAGTTGCCCAGAATCTAAGTGATGGATTTCAACCAAATTTTACTTGAATGATCCTTCAGTCACCCTTTATCAGTTTACAAAAATGTGATCAGATGAAAATAATGTATTTTATGAGCGGAGATCAATTTTGGTGGACATTTACGTTCACCAGTGCTAATACTGTGTTAAAAACAATCCTGTCAGATGTTAATAGGTTTTCAAAACAGAAGTGCTCACTAGGGTTCAATTTACTCTTTTTAAAGAATTCTATCTCTCAACTATGCATTTTAAAAATGGAGTGAAACAAGGATTCTACATAACTTTTTGAAACCTCAAAGGCATCTTTTAAGTGCAAAATTATATGAAATACTGAGAGCAGGCGAAGGTTTTGCTTGCGTAGAACTACTTTTCAGGCAGAGTGAGTAATTTGCCCCTTGTTCCCCAATGGTCTATTGGAGGTCACTCATGAAAACTTGGTGAATGGCATTACTGGAATGGTAACCTCCTCTGACACAACTAATGTATATAGAACAATGGCAAATTAATCTAAGTACACATGAATACCGATACAGCCCGAGCAGGTAAAGTAAAGCATTCAGGTTGTGCGATAAAGATTTATGCAAAGGGGTTTAATTTTATTTTTCAACACGCGACAGCCAATCTCGACATGAGTGTCTTCAATTTTTTACGTGTTTATATAAACACTTACCCTTTCTTTCTTTATTTGAGAATGAAAATTGCGGAACAATTAATTATTATCCTTTTATAGAATTTTCTAAGCAGATAACAACATAATTTTGATTATGAGATTAAGGAGAATCGATTAGCATCACAAAATCAGAATAATAGCCTAGGTCATCTAAATGTCATTTCTTTCCTTTTATACCCAATGGATCAGGCAATCACTCTTTAAACTACAACCGGTATTTATGCTGAAAGTTATTGAAACTTTGTAATTAAAGGACTTTGGTTTATGATTGACGATATATGTTGAGAAATGTATATCTGAAGCAAGATGCAAAAGAGGGTCATGCCATTTTCCTTTTATCCTAATTTTACATGTAAAATTTCTCTTTTCTCAACAAATGGAAAATCACTCTAGTATGCCAACAGAAACGTCCACCATCAGTACTTTCAGTGCTTTGATTCTATTTGTTAATTGTGGAAACAATGAAAGTTATTTTCTCAGAACCTATATGATGGAAATCACTGGAATGTTTCCTTTTTGACCTTTTATTAGACTACACAAAATTATTTTACTTGATATAACATTCGTTCGCTTAAACTCTTCTCTTGTCATGCAATTAGATTCAGGCCTGTGGAGCAAATCAGCTTCTCAAGCAGCTCTAGTTGTAAGAAGGTATATTCATTGTACTACAATTCATAGCTCTACTGACTGAAGGTCAGACCAGGTTTCCCATCCGGCATCTGGGCTGATGTCTGTCAGTCTGTCCATTAACTTCTGCTTGTTAACGCTCTAGAGTCCAAAGTCATTTTCTTCAAACTTCAACCATCACAAGAATTCTTGCTTCTGAAAATTGGTTTGATCTGCAAAGTGTCACTGGAAAAAAGGCCTATTGAAAGTTGAATTAGAATATACTCATTAACACTCTAGAGACCACAGTTTTCATCTGATTGTCTACAAACTTGCTCACTATCACTGTACAATTACAAGGATCATTCCTCTCAAGAAAGGGTCTGGTCTGCGGAGCCTCATGAGAAAAGAGTTGTAATGAAAATTAAAAAATCCCCATTAAAACCTATCATTTATTTATGCATGGAAATTCATTAGATTTTTACAAAATTTTCTACAATAATGTGACTATGTGCAATTGTGCATGCTGAGGTGATCTTATGAATTTATTCTGCTTCACAGAAAAGATGCCTTAATGAAAATATCCTTGTTTGGTTTGTAAACATCCTTGTTTAGTTATATTCCGCCTAAGAATTAATGGGGCCTTTACTTGATATTGAATTTTAACAAAACTCCTCCTTCATTTACACTCATATTTTCATTAAACTTAACAGAATGTTTCACTTGTGACCATGGGCAAATTTTAAATCACCTACTGTGACAAGCTCTAGTTAATTAATTCAGTGATTGATTAATTAATTATTTAATTCATTGATTGATTTATTAATGAATTAATTAATTAATTAATTAACCGATTGATTAATTAATTGATTAATTGATTGATTAATTAATTAATCGATTGATTGATTGATTAATTCATTCATTTATTCATTCATTCATTCATTCATTTATTCATTCATTCATTCATTCATTCATTCATTCATTCATTCATTCATTCATTCATTCATTCATTCATTCATTCATTCATTCATTCATTCATTTTCTTATTGCAATTTTTTCAGGTTGTTAGTGTGCCACATAAATGTGTTGTGAGTAAAACTGGTGAGACAACTGAGTTTAATGCTGTTGTGAGCAGTTCATCTATAACATGTAACATAACAGTAAGTGAATTAAGCCTCTTGATCTTGATTTCTTAGAGACTCTATTTAGCTTGACTGTTTTTATAGATAAGACAAGGTATTGCTTTAGCCTGGGTTTTGGTGGTGTCTTTATTATGGTTATCAGTGTGAAAAATCCTTTAAAAGGGCAACCTATACTATCAAGGGGAATGATTAATGATAAATGCATTTTGGTAAAGATTTTGCCCTATCTTTTACCCCGCCAAGACTAAATTATCTCTAACAAATTGATAACCTGAAATTTCATGGATGGGTTTGAGAAATGTAATAAATGTTTTTACTCAAAACTGAAAATTTTAAAGATGTCTTCCTTTGTTTTTTCAAGCTTTAAAGTATGGGGTGGCCATTTCTGCATGGCTTTTGTAATCCTGACTTAAAATTTTTTGTTAGGTAGTCCTTAGATCAAGGTTACAAAACTGTTCAAGCTCAACAGTGAATGTTCTCAAAGTTAGAAATTGAATATACATATGGATGTAAAAGATAATATAGATAAGTTGTTTTTTATCTTTTATGACCATCCATTTATTAATAGTATGAAAGCTTTAATCTCAGTTGAAATAAGATAAAATTCTCAGCTCAGCATTTGAAAAGCTTTATAATTTTGAACCAGATCTCTGAATTTCTATACAATTTTGAGCTCAATCATAAAGAAGGTATTGGTCTATTTATTCTAAGGTAAACTATGATGAGAATACAGCTAAGACATTGTTTCCAATCACAGTTCATCAACAGAATGGTTCCAGAAATGTAGCAGTTGTACAATTGAATCAAAATGAGGGTAAGTAAAGTCCATCTTGCTTGAGCAAACACACACATTAAGAGACCATTTTCAAAATCCCCTTCTTTAAATCAAAATATCTTTAATAGTCTGGCAGAAATATGGCTTATTTTAGCTGAACCTGGAAGTAGGGTTCAAAGTTTTTTTCTTGACTGATTCTTGTAGCCAATGCCTTCCCCAATCAGAATCCGGTTGATGACATCTTGTCATCATTGAGCATTTCGAAAAAATCGAGATGGCAGCCAGGACGATCAAAAATCAAGCCAACGGCTCCCTAAATCACTCCCTTTGAAATATAAAACCTGTTTGAGTGGTCATTTTATTGTTAAGATATTAACCTGAAGCTATTCAACAAATAGAAGCAAAACATGGCTTTAGTTATGAATATGGTAATCAAGATGGCAGCCAAATCAAATTTTGATTTTTTTTCTTTCTTTCTGTAAGTAATTCCCGATTTATGCGAGATATAAGAATCTTAGAAATGTGTTTTAGAATGTTCTAAGTTAACTTTTTTCGGATTGTTTATGACTGCAAAATATCTGACTTGTTACACCTCTCATCTAGTGTTATGAAAACCCTTAATTTGAAGATGGCAACCAGGAAAAACAAGATGTTTATTTCATGCTTAAAGTTTGCAACGTTTTCAACAGTTAACTATTTTCGAGTGGTTAAGGTTTAACCTATCAAGAACTGGATGATGATGCATTTTGATCATGGAATAGTTTTAAAAAAGTTGAGATGGCAGCCAAGACCACTGAAAATATACATGTACTTGCTACTAAACAATTCATCTAAATTCCGTATCTAATTTAACTGATAAGATGCTAATTTGGAGTAATGAAAACCTTGAATGACGATTTAAATAAGTATAGAGTTGTCAAGGTGGCTGCCAAATGGAACTAGAAAGCCATGAATGGCTTGAGTCGCTCCACAGGCTTGGAATTCTTGTAATAGCAAATCTAAGTTTTTACTAGATTTTTAGATATTTTGGGTTCTACTGATGTTGAAAATGATTTTCAAAGTTTCAACCATGTAACATATAGAGAAATGACATCCACCCATGAAAGACACATTTTTCATCCAATCAGTAATATTTTGCTGCATGACAATGGGTCACCAAAGGATCATATCAATGAAGGTTGATTGATATCCATCAGTTACATTCTCAGAAAAATGGTTTTCAATGTTTCCACTATATAACATATTGAGAAATGACATCCGCCCATAAAATACATGTACATATTTTCCACCCAATCACAATAATTTTTGGTATGCTGATAAAGGGTTACTCAAGGATCATTCCAATGAAACTTGGTTGATATCCATCGATTACATTCTGAGAAAATGATTTTGAAAGGTACCACTATATAACATATAGAGAAATGACCCCCGTCCATAAAATAGGAATTTTTCATCCGTTCACAATAAATTTTGGTAGACTGATAAAGGGTCATTAAAGGATCATTAAAGAAAATGATTTTGAAAGTTTCCACTATATAACATATACAGAAATGACCTAGCCCATAAAATGTGTATTTTTGATTTGATCACAATAATTTATAGTAGACTGATAAAGGGTCACTAAAGGCTCATTCCAGTGAAATTTGGTTGCTATGCATCACTTACATACTGAGGAATTGATTTTCGAAGTTTCCACAATATAACATAAAGAGAAATGACCTCCGCCCATAAAATACATATTTTATATCCGATCACAATATGTTTTGTAGACTGTAAAATTTAATTGGTATCCATCAATTAGAATATGAGAAAAGTCACTTTTTACAATATTTGGAAACAAGCCACGCCCATTAAATCCCATTTTTTCATTGAATCAAAATTACTTGAACAACTTTGAAAGAGGGTCACCCAAGGATCATTCCTGTGAAATTTGGTTGAAATTCATCCAGTAGTTTCTGAGGAGTAGATTTTTAAAGAAAAGGTTTATGACCGGACGCACGGACGGACGGACGCACGACGGATACAACGCCATGACAATAGCCCCATTGGCTTTCAGCAAGTGGAGCTAAAAACTGCTTGATTACAAGTGTAAATAAAGCGTATGTGTTTTTGTAAACATTTGAAGATACAACTAAAAAAATTCAGACAAGTTAATCGGTTTATTATGGTATTGATCTGTTACCTGAGCAAGTTAGAGAAATACTGTTCTTACAGTGAAATTCAGTTTGGCAGTCCAGATGGTCTGTTAAGAGAGTATATGAATGATTACTATGTGTACCTTAATGATAAGCATGAGAATATGATGATCACTTTTTCCTATAGCAAAATCTTATCTGCTAAAAATCCAATTTTTTTATGAATATGTTCAGATGTAAAGTATTAAAACATCTTATTTTGAAGATGGCAGCCTCACTGTTTTTCCAGTTATTATCAAATTTATTTGAACCATTGCGACAATGTAAGTAATTTGTTGACAAAAACATGTTTGTATAATTTTAGTTAATATATGGTTTCGACATGTCCACTATGTTTTTAAAGGACCCATTAGCTTGCTCATTAAATTTGGCGTTTTAAAAAATAATTGTGTCAATAAAAGTACGGTTTCCAAGAGTATGAAAGTGTAACATTGAAGATAACATTTTTTAAAGCACATAGCATTAAAGTGATCTCAACATAGGTATGGTGGGGGATTTACTGAGACTCGTATTCAGTTTTATTTTTCATGACATGCAAGGTAATGTAAGAAACCAATTATTTCTAGTCTTCAACGTGATTTGAACCTAAAGCGACATGTTTAGGTCCATCAGAGGCGTTACTGGTAAGATGTAGACATAAAAGATGATGACCACTAGCATATGCTCGAATCAACTGTACGGACTACAGCAACTATTCTATAAAGTGGCTACCAATGTATTGTACTGAGTAAGTGGTAATGTTAACCCAAATTGAATGGTGGCAAATCTTTCCGAACCTTTATTGCAAATATAAGACTTATGATTACTAACTTTTTTTCTTAAAAGTTAGGTGCAGAAACCTACAGTCCTATTTAACCATATCGTAGATTCAGCACGATGCAATTCTGACTGCCTTAATATTTGTTAGGAGACATAAATGTTTCGTGCTAATGCATCGATATGAGATGAATATATTTTGTTGTGCAATAATTTTCTCGCAAATCAAATACAATTTTATTTTCAATTACCATGCAACGTAAGTGCTATGCCTTGTTCATTAAAAAACACTTATAAGTAATGATGCTACAAATGAAGTTAGACCTCTATTTAGATATTCATGTTTATAGGATGTATTGTTGGCTTCCTTTTTTTCTTTCTGGAAGAGATAATTCAAGTCTAAGTGATTGTCTACCTATGAATCCGTCAAGTATTATATTTTAAATTGTCAAAAAATTAAAAACCAATGGAAATGCAATATTTATGCAGTATTGGCTGCCATCTTAGTACACAAAAAAATACTTTTTATATTGCATAATTATGTAACTTTTCTTATTTCAAAATGATGACCTGTATTTTCATGGGTTAATATGAATAATTTTCTAATATAATCATGTAACCTCAAACTTTCTTTTGGGTATATTCATTGGCTGCCATCTCGAATGCTATCTATCATTTAAGACATTGATTTTTAAAACAACCTTGAAACTGTTGATGTAGGCGCATTTTGTTCTAAAATCCCGATTAAAAGGCAATTAACTTAGAATCTTCTCTTTCCTGGCTGCCATCTTCAAATCAAGAATAAATATAACAATAGATGAGAGTTGTCTTTTGCTTGATATTTAGAAGGTTTAAAATCACTAACAAATGTTTACTGAAGGAGCCCTAAACCCCTTTCCTAAGATTCTTATGTCACATGGGTCAAGAAATACTTCATTTGCCATTTAATAATTCGATTTGGCTGCCATCTTGACTACCGTACTTATTTCTAATGTATTAATTATGTCATATTCTTTTAATCTCGAAATTTAACAGCAAAAACAACACAAAAACCCATTTAAAAGGTCGTCATTGTGATCTACCGAGCTGTTGGTGTTACATTCTATAGTCCTGGCTGCCATCTCGATTTTCTCAAAATGCTCAATGATGACAAGATGTCATCAACCAGATTCTGGTTCGGGAAGGCCTTAGCTACAAGAATCAGTCAAGAAAAAAACTTTGAACCCTACTTCTGGGTCAAGCTAGAAATCTGCTGGACTATAAGAAATAGATATAATTGGTCAAAATGTTATTGTTAATGAATCCTATATTGCTAAAACTTATTTGAATTTGTTCAGTGTGACGATTCTATTGAGTTTTAACATCATAGAACCTGTCAAACCTGTCTTTGTGGCCACCAGTATTTGGCGAGTGATTGCCCTAAAAATTAAATTGCATTAAACAAGCACCTGTACCAAGCCACGCGTTTTAATTGTCCTTTAAGTGCTTGCTGAAGACTGATTTGACTATAGTTATCAGATTCTGACAACTATAGTCAAACCTGTCTTAAGCAAGCACATAAAAGACAATGAAAAAGTGCTTGCTTGGTACAGGTGTTTGCTGATATTTGATCTGTATTTCAGTGACTGTGTATAAATGCCAGAGGCTTGCTCCAGATTGTACACTATGTGGAGCTCTGACTAAATCCAGATATGACTGTAATTGGTGTGCTGATAACTCCATATGTCATCACACCTCTGTATGTAATGCAGCTGACACTTGTCCATCTCCAAAAATAACTGGGGTATGTTTATTTTTGCATTGAATTTATAAAAGTATAAGAGGAAAATCATTTGATTCAGTGTAAGATCCATCTACATTTCATCCAGTAAACAACAAAAGCCATATTTTCACAAGCAGCAAGGCCACAAGTGAAAATATAGATGTTGTTGTTCACAATATGGAAAATCAATCTATCTTATTCGAAAAACAAACAATTTTTTCTGTTTCTTTAATGCAAAAATGAGACAGAAACATGAATTTTTCGGATAATGTTTTTAAATTGTGTCATTTTGCATGTGATTGCTATGCAAAGATTATTAAAATCACTTATTAGGCTCTGCTTGCATAATGACAGATAGGGTGAAATAAATGAAAGTGGGGTATATAAATTTTTAGCTCCACTGGCCTAAGGCCACTGAGACTATCATCATAATGCCATGTCCATAATGCATTTGTCTGTCTGTGTGTCTGTGTATCCAGTCCTAACTTTTTTCTTCAAATATCTTCTCCTCAGAAACTCCTGGATTTATTTTAACCAAATTCACTGGAGTGATCCATGGGTTACCCTCTTTTAAAGTTGTTCAAAGATTCTGATTAAATGAAAAACAAGGCTTAAATGGGCATGGCTAATTTCCATATATGTAATCTGTGAATTTTTTCATAATCTAAGTGAAAGAATAAGTCCAGTGGGCTTATTTTGATAACATTATCTTTGAAAGATACTGCTGAACTCCTACTTCAAAATAGAGCCAAGTTCAATGAAACTTTACCTGGATGTTTCTTAGGGGACCCTTTTCAAAAATCGCTTGCAAAATTTTGATTGGCACATAAATATGGACATGGCAAGGCGGGGCTTATTTTGAGTCCAAAATCTCTGAACAACATCTCTTCTGGAACCACTCGGCCAATTTCAATGAAACTTTACCAGAATGTTCCTTGGGTGACCTTTTTCAAAAATTACTTGCAAAATTTTGATTGGCCAATAAATAAGGATGGGGCTTATTTTGAGCCCAAAATCTTTGACATCTCCTCCTAAGCCATAAGGCTAACTTCATTGAAACTTTACCAGGATGTTTCTTGGGTGACCCTTTTTGAAAATCTTTCGCAAGGTTTTGATTGGCCAATAAATATTGGTGAAACTTAGTTTGAGCCCGAATTCTTTGAACAATGTCTCCAATCTAAACCAAGTTTAAGCAGAATATTCCCTTTTCAAAAATTGTTCCCTCAATTTTGATTGGCTAATAAATATGGGTGGGCGGGGAAATGGGGGCTTATTTTGAGCCCAAAGTCTTTGAACGATGTCTCCTCATGAGCCACTACGCCAATTTTAACTAAACTTAAGCAGAATGTTCCTCGGTTGACCCGAAATTTTTTTCTTCAATTTTGATTGTCAATAAATATTGGCATGGCAGGGTGGGGTTTATTTGGAGGCCAAAATCTTTGAAGGACATCTCCTCATGAGCCACTCGGCCAATTTTAACCAAAATTAAGCAGAATGTTCCTTGGTTGACCTGTTGTTCCCTAAATTTTGATTGGCCAATAAATATGGGCGTGGCAGGGTGGGCAGGCCTATTTTGAGCCCAAAGTCTTTGAACAACATCTCCTCCTTAAACCGCTGAGCCAATTTGAATGAAATTCTTCCACAAAAATTCCTTGGGTAATATTTTTCAAAAATTGTATATAGGGTAAAACGAACTTCTCAAAGTTTAAACAGATGGATTTCAACCAAATATCATGAGAATTTTATTTCTGTGAAGTTGAATTTGGCTGCAAAAAATATTTGATTAGATGAACAGCATGCTTTTTATTGGCAGAGGACAATTCAACACATACAGTGAATATTTGATCAATCTTTTGGTATCACCTAATGAATGAGTTTTTCAAGACTTATAAAATTAAATAGGTGTAAAGATCAAAGATTGGATGGAAAAAACTTTTTGTTGAAATCCAAATGTGTAGAAACATTAGGTGAAATAGGAAGCCAGAGAATACCCCCTGAGAATTGGTCAGTTTAATTGGACAAATGTTCTGACCTATTGAGGTTCAGAGTAGGATAGAAAGGAGCTGAGTTGACTGCATTCTAAGGCATTTTGCAGTATAAAATAAATATATTGGTTTAAATATTTTACTTTTTATTATACGCCCGAAGGGTCGTATTATGTTATGGCCTCGGTTGTCTGTCCAGCCGTCCGTCTGTCCATCCGTTAGCAATTTTTTTGTGTGCGCAACTCCTCCTAAACTATCAACGGGAATGAACTGAAACTTGGCACAATTACTCCCTATGATGTCTAGTTGTGCATAAGAGCATTGAAATTCAAATCGCTCCAGTCATTCCTGAGAAATCTTGAATTATCTGCCCTTGAATATAAACAAAATTACTGTTTTTTGTGTGGGCAACTCCTCCTAAACTATCAATGGGAATGAGCTGTACTACACACAATTACTCTCTATCATGTCTTGTTGTGCATAAGACCTTTGAAATTCAAATCGCTCCAGTCATTCCTGAGAAATCTTGAATTATCCGACCTTGAATATAACAAAAATCACTCTTTTGTGTGTGCAACTCCTCCTAAACTATCAATGGGAATATGCTGAAACTAGACATAATTACTTCCTATGATGTCTAGTTGTGCATAAGACCTTTGAAATTCGAATCCCTCCACTCATTCCTGAGAAATCTTGAATTATCTGCCCTTGAATTAAATGAAAATCACTATATTTTGTGTGCAACTCCTCCTTAACTATCAATTGCAATGAGCTGAAACTAGACACAATTACTCTCTATGATGTCAAGTTTTGCATAAGACCTCTTCAATTCAAAATGCTCCAGTCATTCTTGAGTTATCTTGCATTATCTGCCCTTTAGTTGATGAAAAAATTTCTTGTCAGCTCATTTTCTCCTACATTTTGGATGGGAATTAAAGGAAACTTGCCGTAATGACTCTGTAGGTTGTCTATTTGTGCTTAGGACTAAATATATTTTCATATTTTAATAAGTTCCAGATTTATCTGCCTATACTTCACAAAATAGTTTAAATACAGATTTTTTTGGTGCGTGTGTGTGCACAACTCCTACAAATTTAATTGGATTTAAAAGAATCTTGCCATAATGTAACCCTGATATTTGGTTAAGCATTAGACTTCAGAAATTCAAAAAGCTTGGGTCTTTCTTGTATTATCTGCCCTTGAATTGATTGGAATTCACTATTTTTCTTTTGTGAGCAACTCGTCACACTTTGAATTGGAATAAACTGAAACTTGCAAAATAACTGTTTGGCATATAGTTGTGCATAAAATCATTTTCAATTTACACTCGAAAGGTCATACTATGTTATGGCACCAGTTGTCTGTCTGTCTGTTTGAAATAATTTTAGCTATCATTCAAGTTCACGTTACTGACAAGCCCCATCGGGCGTATATGTGCCGCTCTGCGAAGCTCTTGTAATCATTAGTTAGAATTTTGTTTTGATTACAGTTAACAATTATGGTAAAGTAACAACCTTATAGTGGGGTTTAATGAAAAGCGGAAAGATCTACAATCAAAGTTTTGGGTACAAATTACCAGTATATTGTGCTGTAACATTCTGTTAGTGTTGAATTTTTAGCTCCACTGGCTGAAAGCCACTGGGGCTATAGTCATGGCGTTGTGTCCGTCGTGCGTCCGTCCGTCCGTGCGTCCGGTCGTAAACTTTTTCTTTAAAAATCTTCTCCTCAGAAACTACTGAACGGATTTCAACCAAACTTCACAGGAATGATGCTTGGGTGACCCTCTTTCAAAGTTGTTCAAGACAGTCAACATCATTGTCAATGCAAAGTTCATCCAAATAAAAAACTTTAGAATTGTGATTGTAATTTTCATGACATGGTTTTATGTTAGTAAATTACTCTGGAGCAAACCTTGCCCTCTCGGGATTCTTGTATAAAAAATCTCTTTTTTAACCATTATCAGTAGATTCATGCTGTCATGAAAAAGAATAATAATTCTATATTACTCAAAAGAAAATCCAGTATCCACTCCATATTTTCTTGTTTCAGGTTGAACCAAATTCTGGTGGCTATAAAGGAGGTACAAAACTTACAATAAGCGTCCAAGATCTAGGGAATGCGATTGTAAGGAATATTACAGTTGGTGGGCGGATCTGTAGTAGTATTAAATACTTGTCGAAAGATGACACCGATTTTAATGCAGTTAAAACAGGGTAGGTTCTTAGCCTTATAGAAGAGACAGAGAAAGTATTGTAGCTCCCCTGGACACTGCAGGGCTATCAGGATTGAAACAAGCTGTTTTAAGCTTCACTGGCTGAAGGCCACAGGGCTATTGTCATGGCACTGTGTCTGTCATGAGTTCATTCGTGCATCGATGTGTCAGCTCGTAAACTTTTTCTAAGAAATATTTTTCAGAAACTACTGTATGAATTTCAACTAAATTTCACAGGAATGATCCTTTTGTGACCCTCTTTCAAAATTGATCATTAACACTCTAAAGTCCATAGTTTTCATCCCATTGTCTTCAAATTTGCTTGGAATGATTTTAATGTCACAAGTATGGCTAATTTAAAAAATTGGGCCAATTTGTCAGGCATCATGAGAGAAAGGGCCTAATTCAAAATCCTCTTTCACTTTTAAGAGCTTGCAGTTTTCATTGGATTGTCTTCAAACTTTCTCTGAATGATTTTATGATCACAATGATTTTTCACTTTGAAAATATGTTAGATTGAATCAATGTTACAAGAAAAGGGGTATTATTCAGATGTAGTTTAAGTATTTTCCATTCACACTTCTTCCTATATGGATGGAAGTTAATGAAGATTTCGCTTTATATTTCTACATCAAGTGAGCGTGTGCATATTGATGAGGTCTGGTAATTTTATACTGTTGATTTAATACTGTTTCATAGAAAAAGGGGCCATAATGGTAACTTCCTTGTCAAGAAAACTCATGTTTTTACCTCCACTGGCCGAAAGGCCACCAGGCTATTGTCATGGTGGTTGTCCGTGCGTCAGTCTGTCTGTTAACTTTTACTTTAAAAATCTTCTCCTCATAAAGTACTAGATGGATTTCAATCAAACTCACAGGAATGTTCCTGAGGTGACCCTCTATCAGATTCCTTCAAAGAATTTTAATAGGTTGAAAATCATGGTTGTAGTGGGCGTGGCTAATTTCCATATATGGTAATAGGTGGCTTTTCTCAGAAACTGATTGATGGATATAAATCAAACTTCACATGAATTATCCTTGATTGACCTTCTATCAGTCTACCAAAAATTATTGTGATCAGAATCTCAGAATCTAATTGATGGATATCGACTGAATTTCACTGGAATGATTCTTTAGTGATACTTTATCAGTCTGCAAAAAATTATTGTGATCAGATGCAAAATATGTATTTTATTGTCAGAGGTCATTTCTTTTGATATGTTATATGGTGTAATACCCAATATGGGGTAAAACAAACTTTTTTCAAAGTTCATCCAGATGGATTTCAACAAAATATCATAGGAATTTTATTTCTGTGAAGTTGTATCAGGCTGCAAAAAATATTTGCTTAGATGAAAAGCATGCTCTATATTGGCAGAGGACATTTCAACATATAAAATGAATATTTGACCACCCTTTTGGTATCACCTAAATGATGATTTTTTTTTTAGACTCATTAAATTTAATGGGTGTAAAGATTGTAGGTTAGATGGAACATAAGCTTTGTTAGAATCCAAATGTGTAGAAACATTAGGTGAAATAGGGAGCCTGAGATACCCCCTTAGAATTGGTCAGTTTAGTAGAATTAAGGGTGACTCTGCACAAATAGGTCAAGTGGTGTAAAGTGGCCTTCTGAGGTTCAGAGTGGGGAAGAGAAAAGCTGTGTTTACTGCACTCTAAGTCATTGGGCAGAATAAAAATATTGGATTTAATATTTTTCTTCTTATTATCATTAGATAGAATTTTGTTTTGGTAACTAACAATTATTGTGAAGTAACACCCTTATAGTGGTGTTTAATGAAAAGCGGAAAGATCTACAATCAAAGTTTTGTGGACAAAATACCAGTATATTAGGCAGTAATATTCTGTTAGTATTGAAATTTTTATTTTTGGATTTCAAACAAATTTCACTGGAATGATCCTTATTTCTAACAGCCTTATCATCCTCTAATAATCATTATCAGGGTATTCAGGCCTGTGGAGCGAATCTGCGCCTCTAGTTAAGTAAAGGGATTATTACAATATCACCTAAAATTTCTTGTCTGCAATTTGTTTGAAATTAGAAAGAGTTTGAAGTTGGAACTGTCTAAGATTTTGTCATATAGTAATGCATTAATTTGACAATTTAATAGCGAATATGTTTTATCTAACTTTGATAATAATGCACAACATTGAGGACAGAGTATGATTTAAATAAGTATACTTTATTTATCATGTATGAATAATTGCTAATAGGGTTATATTAGTTTATATAAAATACTATGAAAAATAATGACAATGTTCAATAAAAATGATAACAATAACATTGAATTCACATTAATAATAATAAAAAGAATTGATGTATATTTTGTTTATTTTAAAAATTTAACCTGTCACCAAAGTTCTACAAAGATGGCATCTTTGATGCGACACATTTTCTTTGATCTATGAATAAAGGGTTTATCTAGGCAGCTGTCAGTATACAACAGTGGCTATACGGATTAAATGCTTACAATTTTGTTTGTAAAAAACTCTGTGATTGGCAGTTACAAAAATGGAGTTTGACCTTTTGATTGGCTAGCTAAAAATAAATTGTACAGAAAAAGTATATTCATTCAGTCAATGGGTTATTGAGAAGAAGCTATTGATTCAATACCCATAGACTCGCGAAGATGGCAGGGTCTATTCTCACTTTGAACTCTTGAAATTACATCTGCTCAACCTCTTGGCAAATTTGAATTAAACTTTGGCAGAATGTTACTTAGATGACATATTGGACCAATAAAATTCAGTTGAGTGGTTTAGAACCATTCTCGTTTGATACTTCAGGTCATTCAATTTTCATAGTGTCAGTAGAACAATTCAGGCCCTCATGGGTCTCTTGATTTCATAATCATTGTCTTATTTAAGAGTGTCCTGTGAAGTGGCAAGAGGTGGTCATGTAAGCAGTGTTGGAACTACAAACCTAACTGTCGCATTCACTGGGTCTTTTTCAAATTGGAACAAATATTCATTCAAGGTAAGTTGAAATCACTATTATGCTAAATTTAATTGGAACTTTTTCATGATGCCCATTTTGTTTTAAAATCCTTTAAGAAGGACCTATAATATATGATAGATCATGGGCGTAACAAGGATTTTAAAATCAATTTGCTCAAAATTGGCAACCTCCCAAAATATAAAGGTGAAAGGGAACACTTATTCAAACTGAAGCCAATCCATACCTTTTTGCAAGAATTAGAGGACAGCACAAGGTGTTGCAATGAATGATCTTTGATTATCTTTTTATACGCCGCCGGCGGGGGACGTATATTGGCGTCATCTTCTCCGACTGTCCGTACGTCCGTCCACTTTTCTTATCAACGCAACTCCTCCTAAGTTTCTGGCTGGATCTTCTTGAAAATTGGTCAATGTTATCACCTCTATTGGTAGATGTGCACGAAGGAAGGATTTTATGGTTTGTCGATTTTTGCCTGAGTTATGCCCCTTAAAAACTTAGTCTCTGGGGCTTATTGAAATTGCAGCCTTGTGAATGCAACTCTTCCTAAGTTTCTGGCTGGATCTAAATGAAACTTGGTGGATGTTATAACCGAAATTGGTAGATGAGCATGAAGTAAGGATTTTATGGTTCATTAATTTTACCCTAAATTATGCCCCCTTAAAACTTAGTATCTGGGGCTTATTGAAAGTGCAGCCTTTTAAATGCAACTCCTCTTTACTTTTTAGCTCACCTGAGCATGAAGTGCTCAAGGTGAGCTATTGGGATCGTAGAATGTCCCTCGTCCGTCGTTAGTTGTGCGTTGTGCGACGTGCGTCGTCCACAATTTCTTTAAACATCTTCTCCTCCTAAACCAGTGGGCAAATCTTGATGAAACTTCGCAGGGTTGTTCCTTGGGTCAAGCTCTACCAAAGTTGTTCAAATAAATGAAATCTACCCTTAACTTTCCCTTTACCCTTAACAAAAAGGGTGAAAATATGAAAATCTTCAAAAATGTTCTTCTATGAAACCAGAAGGCAGACAGCTTTCATATTTGGTATGTAGCATCATCTAGTGGACCTCTACCAAGTTTGTTCATATCAAGACCCTGAGGTCATATTTGGGCTTTGCCCAGGCCAAACCCTATTTACATAGAATCAAAGAACGAAAATCTTTAAAAATCTTCTTCTCTGTAACCAGATGGTAGACAGCATTTATATTTGGTGTGTAGCATCACCTAGTGGGCCTCTACCAAGTTTGTTCATATCAAAACCCTTGGGTCATATTTGGGCTTTGCAGGGGTGCATCCCTTTATCTCTTATGAGCGCGAAGGGTAAAAAAATGAAAATCTTCAAAAATCTTCTTCTATGAAACCAGAAGGCAGACAGCTTTCATATTTGGTATGTAGCATCATCTAGTGGACCTCTACCAAGTTTGTTTATATCAAGACCCTGGGATCATATTTGGGCTCCACCTTTTTCGCAACCCTTTTTACATAGAATCGAAGAGCGAAAATCTTTTAAAATTTTCTTTAATCGGAACCAGAGGGCACACTGCTTTCATTTGTGGTATGTAGCATCATCTTGTGGGCCCCTACCAAGTTTGTTCATATCAAGACCCTTAAGTCAAATTTGGGCTCCACCCGGGCGCATCCCATTTAGCTCATCTGAGCAAGATGGGTGAAAATAGGAAAACCTTCAAAAATCTTCTTCTGAAACCAGAAGGCAAACAGCTTTCATATTTAGTATATAACATCATCTTATGGACCTCTTCCAAGATTGTTCATATCAAGACCCTGGGGTCACATTTGGGGTCCACCCGGGTGCATCCCTTTTTACATAGAATCAAAGAGCAAAAAGGCATATCTGTCTTGCTCCTCGCTGAAAACGTTCCATGGTATTGATCTTAGGCAATTATCTTCTTTTTGACATCTGCCTATCTAATTAATGTGATGTTCCAGGGGTCAAGGAGACTCAGGTGAGCGATCTAGGACCATCTTGGTCCTCTTGTTGTCTTTATTTGAATGAAACTTGGTCAATGTCATCACCATAATTTGTAGATGTACAGGGATCAAGGATTTTATGGCTCATTTATTTTCCTGAATTATGCCCCCTTAAAACTTAGTGTCTGGAGCTTATTGAAATTGCAGTCTTGTGAAGGCAACTCCTCCTAACTTTTTGTCTTGATTTAAATGAAACTTGGTCATTTTGAATTTGGTTCTGTCAAAATAAGTAGGATCTACAATTATTTTCGTGAAACAGCAGCAAAGTGGCGGCGTATTTTGTGACTTTGGCACTCTTGTTGATCTAATGATTTCAACTTTGATGAACTGTCAAAGCATTGCAACTACAGGTTGAAAAAGCTGAAGATAAGATGTACTGATCATTTATCAATAATATTTTTCAACAGAGGTTTTTGTATTACGCACTTGTATAATGTACGTAATAGTTACTTCCTTGTAGAAAGTGTAACACAGAACAAGTGATAGTGTACTACAATCAGTCCTTTATTGTGAAACATTATTGACCTGTCGCTCATTCAATATTCCTGTTGACCTTCATTGATATTCGGAACACACTTCCTTATATAGATTAAAAATTAATGAACGTTACTATCAAATAACATATTAAACCCTGTTGTTATAAATGACCAGATTTAGCACTATGTGTAAGGTCAAAGATTTGCAATGCAGGGGTCCGAAGATCGAAACTCCCTCTCGTCTATTCTTTTCTTCTTTTCTTTTTAAATAGGATGTGATATGATAGGCTTTTCAGATCACATGAAACAAACAATATAAAAAAGCACGGTACATTTTACTTGACTTAGAAAAAAATAATTTAACACAAGTAACGACAAGCTACAAAATGTTGGGTTTTTTTTACAACAGTAACAATTTTATTAGCATTTATTCTCATGAACGAAAGAAAATAATTCAATTCAGTCGCAGCGTCAGAGAAAAGAAAGCAAAGTTGACGATCAAAAAACCTCGTGACCTCAGCTTGTACAAGTTGACAACAGCTTATTGATTCCATGCAGATTAAAGAAACGAGAGATTTGATAAAGGGAAAGAAACACTGTCAATACAAAATAGTATCATAAAAATGAGGAGACAATAAAATTACCCCTTTATTTAACAATAATGAAATCAAAGTTATAACAATTCGGAAAATAAAATTACTATATACGACCCCATGTGTATTCGAACCGGGTCTGTCAGTTTATTGACTTTTATTGCCGAACGGTTTAGACCACTGCGCTATGGACCCAATAGTAAAATTTGCATTATTTGATTTGATCTCAAAGTAAAATTCTGAAAATGAGCTCGCGGATATTACCGAAAGGTAACGAAAAATAATGAGTGACAGGTAAAATTTGTTTTCCAATACATGGCTTTCTGATTTGTGTCCATCGGATATCTACTTCCCTTTTTAGCTCGGCTGTTTTCGGAGAAAACCCGAGGTATTGCTATAGCCTTGGTGTCGTCGTCGTTGTCGTCGTCGTTGTCGTCGTTGTCGTCGTCGTGCGAAAACTTTGACATTTTGTGATAACTTTTGAGTGATAAGTGATAGGGCTTTCATATTCCACATGATGATTGACTGGGACAAGGCATTTCTGTTGGTACCAAGTTCAAGGTCATCAGTTAAGGTCAAGGTCATTTTTCAAGGTCAAACTTGTGAAAAAAATGCAAAATTTTTGACAAATTGCTGTTACTTTTGAATGTTAAGTGATAGGGTCTTCATGTCTCTCATGATGATTGCCTGGGACAAGCACTTTCTATTGGTACTAATTTCAAGGTCATCATTTAAGGTCAAGGTCATTTTCCAAGGTCAAATTTGTGAAAAAAATGCAAAAAACCTTGACATTTTGATATAACTTTTGAATGGTTTGTGATTGGGCCTTCATATTTAATATGATGATTGCCTTGGACAAGGCCTTTTTGTTGGTACCAAGTTCAAGGTCATCAGTCAAGGTCAAGGTCATTTTTAAAGGTCAAACTTGTGAAAAAAATGCAAAAATTTTAACATTGCAATAACTTTTGAATGGTAAGTGATAGGGTCTTCATATTTCTCATGATGATTGCCTGGGACAAGCACTTTCTGTTGGTACCAAGTTCAAGGTCATCAGTCAAGGTCATTTTTCAAGGTCAAATTTGTGAAAAAAATGCAAAAACTTTGACATTTTGTAATATCTCTGGTTCTACTGAAGGCATTCACATGAAACTTGACCTTTTCTTCCAAGGGGGATAACTTTTGAAACATTTTCTGCAAATTATGTCCCTTTTCCTACTTATTTTTTTTCCACAATCCATTAGTTATTTTACCATCCAGCACTTACAGCCGAGCGTAGGCACCCGTAGGCGGTGCTCTTGTTATTGAAGACAGGTTTACCTGTCTTTCAAAATAGGGATCGTCGCCATCGGATTTTGATAACAAACCTACATGTGTCATTACGCTCAAAAAAGTAGACCCATTCATAAAAATAAACGCGGCAAAAATAATCAATAGTGTAGCAATATACCTTAAAATTTTGGTGCTGACCTAAATTCTGGCCGGGACCTCAGGGGAGTGAACACGTGATCTATGCAGAAGTTGCCTGCAGAAATGTGTTTTACATTTGTAAGTGGTGCTGTTTTAGGGCGTTTCGGCTGCAATCTTTTGCATTTGCTCCAAATTTTCAATTGCATCCTACAACTGTTTTTATGCATAGTATTGGCAAGCTATTTTCAGTTCCCCATTTTAGACTCCCTATTTCTCGTAAAATTGTGTGTTTCTGTGTCCTTAAGGTTGCTTTAATTATCCGTCTCCCAGGCCTGTCATAGTGTAAATGGATAAAAACTAAAATAGCACAAGGCTATTTGAATAAACTCGTAAACCCTTGGAATTTCCTAGGTTTGAATTTTTTACTAGGATTTACGGAGAAATTTCGATGGCTTATCAAATTACTTTATTATTAGGCTTGTTTTGTCTATCCATATTGTACAGCATTCGGAACATCACTCGGTCATTTCCATAAACGGCAACAGATCGTGCTCGTGATATTCACTCGGCAATTATCAGGCGATCTCCGAAGTCTCAGATCTATCTAAATGTAGGTTACGGAATCGGCCGAGTTGTGACGAATGTGTTAGATTGGCCGAGTGGTGTTCCGAATGGCCTATACAGTAGTACCACACATGCGCGACCCCGGTTTTGAGTTTCCACTTTTGTTTTCGACAATTTTCTGACAATAACAAAAACTGTTTTGGAAACTGGAATGGATTTATTTGTAACATTCTGGAGTGGACTTTGAAAGAATTCTACTCAAGGTGATAAATGCTGTAGCTCTGGATTTCATTTATTACATGACGGCTAAAATAGTACAAGCAACATATATATCAAAATTGCTTTAATGAATTATTATCACATTACAAGCAACATATGTATCAAAATACTTTAATGAATAATTATTACATAATAGTGTGGCAGAATGGGGCATGGAGTCGCAGAAAATCCCCGAGAGATATCATTAGATTTTTAGTAAGGAACTAGACTCCGGCTCCCCATTTATTTATTTCCATCCACCCAACCCTCCATGGATGTTACTCTCCTCTCATGGAGGTGGCCATGCGTTAGGGACCCAATCACAGGCCGGGTAGTCCCACAGGGTCCTATCCCTGTTCCACCAGCCCAGCGTTAGGGACCCAATCACTGAGCTATATCTATATTCCAACCTACAGGGTCCTATCCCTGTTTCACCAGCCCAGCATTAGTGATCCAATCACTGAGCTATAACCTCTAAACTCTCAACCCCCTTGGCTCAGTGTCCAATCACAGAGCCATACTATACAATGGATCGGCCCTGAGCCTATTCCTTCTCCCGCCAAAAATTAGGTAAAATATAAAGATATTGAGCAATTTATAAAATATTCCTAATAAAATTGATATCCCTCTGGAATTTTCCGCCACACGAACCATGTTCGCCCCAAAATTCCACCAGTATTCATTGTCATTTCATCGAGTCTCCACCTGAACAATAGATACAGGGTAACTTAAGGTTGGTAACAAAACAAAGTCAAACCACCTTGGACAGTTCTTCATCTGCCCTTACCTCACCACCACTATCTTCAAGTGGCATGACTGTTAAATAACTTCATTCATTTTGATCATTATGATCCACATTACAAGTTTATTATTCCAAAACTCATTTTACTAAAACTTATGGAATGCTATTGCAATCCATCACCAATCAATTTGTTTCCAAGACAATACTATGTAACCTCACATAGGGCATTCAATCTAAGATGTAATACTAACCGTATTAAGCCATGAAAGATAATTTCTTACTCATAGCATCAGTCTATCCCAATTCATTATCTTGTGTTTTCGTATCACAAGTCACCTCTTTAAATCTTAAACATTAAATAGCCCACTAGTGCGCCCAGGAAATGATATCGATATAAACATTAGACAATTTATAATCTGAAATAGACTTAGAAAAATGGTTTTAACAATATGTCATGCAAATGCCTGCTTTAAAGCTGTAACGAGTTCCTGCAATAAAAATGATTTACAATGATTAATTTCAAAATATCAAGTCAAAAAGAGTATGCAACAAAAACACTTGATTGGATATATTTCCTGATCGAAATCTCTGTTGAGCATCCCGTAAATCACTTGAAAAGCCCACCTGAAATGACTAAAAGTCGTTAAGCAACTTTTCTGCATGATTCGGATTGGGAGATTTGAAGAAAGCTATTCCTTACAGGTCCACTATTAGAAAAGAGCTTATTAAACACGCAACAAAGTTAAAAACATTTTAACAGAGTCAAGTTATATATGTATTATTATTTTTTTTTTTTACATCATAGATAAACCACAACGGTCATCCTTTGGTAAATGAATCCATTAGAAGAATCCATGGTTCTCCTGATACAATCCAATATTTTAAGTGTACAAGCCACCTATATTAAGTATAAAACATGATACATCAGTAGATCACTCAGCAAAGCCTAAAATAATATATATTTGTAAACCTATAATCTTGCTTTCACATTTTTCATCAAGTAACCTAGCAAAATAAATACATAAGTGAATGAAATAGTGTTGCATCTAATCGAAGAATATTTTAAATATAAGAAGCAGTTCCATGTACACATCCAGTCTGAAACATATTTTTTTTTATTTTTTTTTTAAAGTTAAAGCAATCTGGCTTTATATAGAAAACTCTACTGTGAGAACAAGCCTATCAACGGAAGCTGTATGGTTCCAATTCAAGTATTGGATGATGAATGAATATTGCGTTTAGTGGATATGTTGTATTGAGGCCAGTCTGTTAAAACAAGACACATGTATTTTATAAGAGTGACTGCTTATATGGAATAAGTTCCTCAAATACACCCTGTCTTTAGACAAGGTCAGGCTGTAGGGAAATTATGCTACAACTTGAACCTACATCATCAATGACAGAAAGAGTACAACTAAGCCACTTCTCTCGAAGCAGGTAGATACACAATTGCTCCCACTGGAGGGTTAAATCTAATTTTACAGCATGCTTGAACCATCTCTGTAAGAGGGACCAAGAAATGCACCTAAAAATTATTAAAGCTATAATTTGGGGGGGAAGGGGGGGGTGCACAACAACATTTGAGAGCTTGGGGAACCCAGGGCTGAAAATTCTACTTGTCCGCCCGTCCTGCATGATCCTCTCCCTCCTTGTCTATATAAGCAGGATGAGTGGATTTTGCAAAATTTCACTAATGAAATTAATGTATCACTATATTTTCTTATATAGCAGGACAAGTAGAAATTTCAAGAATTTTCAAGCCCTGGAACCTGAATTAACTAAAGTTTAAACTATTTTCAAGGAGACTCCAGTGAATTCAGTTTGATGTTGGTATATACATCTCATATATTGCACCAGTCTTTATTGTTGAATAATAAAATGAATAATTAAGAGGAAATTAAAAACAACTTTGCAGTAAATGCCACATGCATAAAGTAAAATAGATCAATTGCATGAAATGGGTAATCCAAGTATATTAAACAATAACATTTCGTTGGACTACTAATTATACAGTTTTCCATGACTCATGTTTCTTTGAATATGAACTCCCACAATTATAAATGAAACCCCTCTTTACCTAGTGTGAAGGCATTTATTATATCACAAAGAACCTCATCTAAGAAAGCTGAAAGAAGACCCTTCTATGATTCTTAATTATGAAACTACGCCATTTTAAATAACTGTCTTTGTTGTTCAAGTACAATCATCACCCTATTCCCGATTTAATCAGACTTCAAGTGAGACCCCCATACTGATGCTTTTCACAAAAGCTGTTGAAATTATTGATCTTTTTTTTTTTTTTTTTTTTTTATCAAATTGGGTATAAAGAATGAGAAATCAATTACACAGGAAGTGCATTCTCTTTGTTTTTCCTTTTAACTTTTTTTTTTTTTTTTTTTTTAATCTATTGAAGTAAACACAATTTAAGACAGACTAATCAGTTTCAGCCATCAAGGCTTTGTACTAAGTGTACCATTTCACTGCAAAATCACTGCATGTATTGCTCAAGGTTAAAAGATTAATCTATTTATTTATTTTTTATTAGTATTTTTATTTATTTATTTTTTTTTTTTTTTGAAAGTGCTAAAATTCTTCCTGATCTCACAAAGAACTCTCAGAGTGTAGAGAAAATACAGGTCCCTCATGGATTTTTTGGATAGGAATGTTCATAAAATTAGTAAAAGACCGAGTAAAAGCTGAAGGTCATAAACCAGGGCCATATGATCAAGGCTCCACCATCTTCCTAAAGGATGTTCCTGCCCTGTAAGCAGTATCGGATATACCCTGAAAAAATAGGTTTAATTTCAACACTCTCAAAAATGTCTTCTGGCAATGGGTGTTTCTTCAACCAATCATTATGAAAATGCCAAAAATTAAACAACTCCCTGGCCTTCGAAAGTACTTATTCAAGGTTGGGTTCAAATAAGTCTCGATTTTGGACAATTCTCATATTTTTCACAACTCTACAATTCTAAAAATAGCATCGCATTAGGACAGAAATCGGTACTAAGATCGAAATCGCATATCAGCCTTTGCTTTGCATTTCCTGCAAAAATAAAACAAATAGAATCTAGATAAATGATTCAATATAAGTAATCAATTTATCATAATATCCGCTCCTCTTCAGCCTAGCGATAACAAACAGTCGTCCCGCCATTTTCTCGTCAGAGAAAAGCAACCCCATCATTCTTTAGTCAATCCTGCGAGAATTTCCCTCTTCTCTGGCCAATATGGATATTGCTTCATCTAAGTATTTTCCTTTCTATATCTCGGCATCACAAAAAACCCAACTGCTACCCATGGATCGTTAAATTGCATTAATTGCAGTTATCAAAATATTTTTGATGATTGTTCTGATTAAAGCGCCATCTGATGACTAGTAAGTTTCATGCTGATTAATTTCTAATGAGTAACCGGTGGACCGGTCGGTGACAAGGTAAACAAATCCCCTTCAATTTTAGGCAGTAATAAATCGGCCTATTTTGAATAAATAGCCCTTATTAATGATCAGTCATTTTGGCAGATTTGTCAAAATTGATAGTTAACCGTATAGTTTAATCCGAATCTCGATCTAGAAAAGCAGTCCCGTGGAAAAGGCCTGAAAGGTTGGTTGTCTTAACAGGTTTATATATTATTTTATAGTAAAAAAATTTTCTACTAAGTAAGACCATATGCAAGGAGAATAACCTGAAATGGAGATCGAAATATCTCAATGGAAAAATAGAAATAGAATGTTTCACTCCTGGAAGAAACTTAAACGGTATTCATAAAAAAAGCTACAGCTATTGTACGGGAAAATACTTCTTCTTGGTATTGACTTTGACTAGTAAAAGTATATGAATATTGGTATTACTTTCATTGCTTCTTCTATGTGGAGATAATTAGTCAAATCCTGGATCAGATAATAAATGTAAAAGAAATTTGAACAAATTTCCAATTCAGGGCAATATTCACCATGGCAATGAAATGTTCAGCTCTTCATCAAGGGGTAAGCAATGTGTGTCATGTGGATTAACATTTTATTTAAGATTTTTACACATCCACTTAATAAGTTTGACTGGAAAAAAATTGGATTTGGATCATATTGGATTGCTGGGAATAATCTATACAATTTTATAAAACAGGGTTGCAATAATTCATATGAGTTTTTAGAATACAGGAATTGCCACCATATTTCTGTTGGTTAAATGAATATTTTTCATTTAGGATATTGAAAACTTACACTTGGGGATGAATAGCGATTATGAAGGCAGTTACCCTCTTGTTAAGCTTGAATTGGCTAGAGGGATAGGTTTATCTGGAAGTGATGAGTCTTCAAAGTAAAGCATATTCATTTGTTAGGAAAGTGCAGTTTCCATATGTAACCATCAATGATTGTTTTAAATTTTTGATTCCCAATTAAGAGATCTTCTCAAAACGCCACAATTTTCATCCCAATTGTTAATATTCAGTCCTGTCTTCAATTCAGGCCTTTCAGGCCTTTGATTATGCTGTACAGACTTTTACCTGCATATAGTGGTCGTGGGCTACCTTAATTGTGCAACCTCACAATGCCTTACAAATGTAACACCCCACATGAAACCATGCATTATTTCACATGGCACTATCTGAAAAATTAAAACCATTCATGATTTTAAGTGTATAAATATGATGTTGACAGAAGTGCCAACCATTTCAATTTCAAAGCCTAATTCACACATGATTATTTTGACAACAAAATTCTGTTAATATCAATCTTGAATTGAGCTGGACAATAATTTTGTGATCAAAAGAAGTCAGCTTTTGTGATCACCTTTAAAGTCCGTCTTCTGTAATGTGTTAAAAGTTAACAACAACTACAGTTAAACTTTAGTAGCTCGAACACCTTGGGGTCTATATAATTTGTTCGAGAGATTGGTTGTTCGACCAATCCAAAAAACAAAAAAGGTACCAGAAGATTGGAATGCACCAGATCCGGTAATGCATCGTATCCGAATATACGTATACTTATTTGGTTCTTCAATTTCACTTTCAAATTCACTGGTTTTTAGGTTTCTTACGATTGATCCATGGGATTTGTGTTTGAAAATGAATAAAGAAAGAAATGATAAAATAACTTTCGACTAAAGAGTCATATTGTTGCATTCCCTTTGTTTACAAAAAAGGCTACCGTATTATTATTCCTGTTACGTAAGCAGCCCCAATTGCAAGTGAAAAATTAATTAAAGTCAAATTTAAACACCGATCAAATGTTGAACTTTAAACGTTTGCTGAATATACAAATTTACGTCAGTCTTTGAGAAAATGTAGATCCATCTAAATTGAAACTGCAGTCACTCGTTTGGACCCTGCTTGTCGTACTTTAAAGCAGACGTTACAAATCTGTATGTTTTTTGACATCACTAAGTTAACTAGTCGCGGAAATATCAATAAGAGACAAAATATAGTAATGAATGTAAACAGCAGAAAGCCAAACAACAATTTAATTCAATTAAATAAAACAGTGTATTTTTCACGGAATAGGTAATTATGATGCACAGTGCACAATTGTGTTGTAACAATAAGGTGTCAAAAAAGGATTACAAGTTGAAAAGTGTAAAATCACCTAAATATGACATCTCGTTACTAGCGATAGACCCTTTGTTCGAATTTTTGCCGGTGAAATATAAAGCATTTTTAACTTCCGGACTAAAGAATGTGTTCGAGAGTTCGACCGTCCTAGTGTACGAGTTTTCCAAGGTCGAACACTATGAATTATGAGCGAAATCTGCCGGGACTGAGATCCTTGTTTGAATTTCCCCTAGTGTTCGAGATTACCCCTGTTCGAGAGACTGAAGTTTGACTGTATTTAAACATCTCTTCTCTGTAACCAATTGGTAGATTTCAACAAAAAATGGAATAGAAATATTCCTTGGGTGACCCTCCTCAAAACTTGTACATGAAAGGGCTTGGTTCACTAACAGCCAAAATTCGCCCAACTTTGAAAACGATCCATATTTTTTTGATAACTAGGTTAACATCTGTTTTTATGCTCCCCGAAGGGAGAGCATATAGCCGCCGCTTTGTCTGTCCGTCCGTACGTCCGTAATTCCGTCCGTCTGTCCGTCCGTCCGTCTGTCCCCACCTATTTCTCCATAACCCCTGGGCCAAATTGAATGAAACTTACCATGTGAACTTCCTATGATATAGTGATGATGCATCTGTGACGGTTTTTGGATTTGAGGCCTCGTCACGGGAAAAGGGGACTTAGGGTAAAAAACAGTTTTTTCCAAATTTCTCCTAGTCTAACAGTCAGAATTTAGTGAAATTTCATAATTGTGTAGCAAATCAGATGCCCTTTGCTATAAACAATTTGAAATTAGCGTAAAAAAATATATATCATGGAAAAAAGGGGCTTAATGTTTGTTACCTTTACGTAAGCGCGTAAATTACAGTTATTCTTTCATTTCTCCTAGTCTTATGCCCAGAATTTGATGAAATTTCACATTTGAGTAGCAAATCAGATGCTCTTTACCCTAAACTATTTGAAATTTGTGTCTTTAAATATGTCATGCAAAAAGGGGGTTTAATGTTTGTTACCTTTATGTTAGCTGTATAAGATAACAGCTTATTTGAGTCTTTGAAATATGACCACAGAGCATATCTCCTAAAGTATAATAGCTATCAACTTGAAACTTGATGGGTTGATAGACCTTATGGAGAAGTGCAGTGCACAAGAACTACAACTCTTGCTTGCATAATTTTGGAGTTATTGCCCTTTGTTATTTTTGATACTTAGATTATGTCTGGAGCATATCTCCTAAAGTAAAATAGCTATCAACTTGAAACTTTATGGGTGGATAGATCTCATGGAGGAGAAGTGCTATGCACAAGGACTACAACTCTTGCTTGCATAATTTTGGAGTTACTGCCCTTTGTTATTTTTGATACTTAGATTATATCTGGAGCATATCTCCTAAAGTATAATAGCTATCAACTTGAACATTTATGGGTGGATAGATCTCATGGAGGAGAAGTGCAGTGCACAAGAACTACAACTCTTACTTGCATAATTTTGCAGTTATTGCCATTTGTTATTTTTGATACTTAGATTTTGTCTGGAGCATATCTCCTAAAGTATGATAGCTATCAACTTGAAACTTTATGGGTAAATAGATCTCATGGAGGAGAAGTGCAACACACCAGAACTATAACTCTTGCTTGCATAATTTTGGAGTTATTGCCCTTCCTTATTTTTAATAAATTTAATAGGAGGTAAATCTCTGACAGTACAAAAGAATCTTTAATCTATTAGGCTTCAGTTTACTATCAAGCTTTTGTGGCGGGGGATGTCCATGTCCAACATGGCTCTTGTTTTTGTGACAATGCCTTATTCGGGGAGCATAATCTGTCTCTGACGGCTCTTGTATTCATAAAATATTTTGTTTTTGCAATGACGTCAAAATTTTAGCTGAAAAATAGCTTTTTTAAAGCCCAGTGTACGAGGGATGATCCAGAAGTTCGTAAAATGGGCTAATAACTTTCCCATTTCTGGCATGTTCAGTATATAATTTGGTGGATGTGCAGTTTAGTCACTCCGGAGTTCATGAATAGTATTATTTTTGCAGAATTTTCTTTAGCGGCCTACGAATGCATTACCATGGTAACACATGTATGCTTATGCGGGGGAGCGTGAAAAAATATTGAAAATCTGATAAATAAATCAAGTTTTCTGTAAGTTTTCTGAAACTGTAGTTGAAAATCCTTTGGCTAGATTAAATAAGACGTTAATAGAAAATTATTGGTTATTTTTTTAAAGCTTGTTTGGAGACTTTTACGGACACAGAATATTTTAATAAATAGACTATTTGAGAAAAAAATGACAAGACATCAAAACCAAAATATGGATGCCGTTAATTTTTCGATTTTTAGCTCACCTGAGCACGAAGTGCTCAAGGTGAGCTTTTGTGGTCGCGTGATGTCCGTCGTGCGTCGTGTGTCGTCAACATTTACCTTGTAGACACTCTAGAGGCCACATTTTTTGCCCAATCAACCTGAATTTTGGTCAGAATGATTGTCTTGATGAAATCTCGGACAAGTTCGAAATTAGGTCAAGTGGGGTCAAAAATGAGGTCACAAGGTCAATTCTTAGAAAAACCTTGTAGACACTCTAGAAGCCATATTTTTTGCCCAATCAACCTGAAATTCGGTCAGAATGATTGTCTTGATAAAATCTCGGACAAGTTCGAAATTGGGTCAAGTGGTGTCAAAAATGAGCTTACAGGGTCAAATAGTGGAAAAACCTTGTAGACACTCTAGAAGCCATATTTTTTGCCCAATCTGCCTGAAATTTGGTCAGAATGATCATCTTGATGAAATCTCAGACAAGTTCGAAATTGGGTCAAGTTGGGTCAAAAATGAGGTCACGGGGTCAAATATTAGAAAAACCTTGTAGACACTCTAGAAGCCATATTTTTTGCCTAATCAACCTGAAATTTTGTCAGAATGATTGTCTTGATAAAATCTCGCACAAGTTTGAAATTGGGTCAAGTGGGGTCAAAAATGAGGTCATGGGGTCAATTCTTAGAAAAACCTTGTAGACACTCTAGAAGCCATATTTTTTGCCCAATCAACCTGAAATTTGGTCAGAATGATTGTCTTGATGAAATCTTGGACAAGTTTAAAATTTGGTCAAGTGGGGTCAAAAATGAGGTCACAGGGTCAAAACTTAGAAAAACCTTGTAGACACTCTAGAAGCCATATTTTGTGCCCAATCAACCTGAAATTTGGTCAGAATGATTGTCTTAATGAAATCTCGGACAAGTTCAAAATTGTCAAGTGGGGTCAAAAATGAGGTCACAGGGTCAATTCTTAGAAAAACCTTGTAGACACTCTAGAGGCCATATTTTTTGCCGAATCAACCTGAAATTTGGTCAGAATTATTGTTTTTATGAAATCACGCACAAGTTTGAAATTGGGTCATCTGGGGTCAAAAATGAGGTCACAGGGTCAATTCTTAGAAAAACCTTGTAGACACTCTAGAGGCCACATTTTTTGCCCAATCAACTTGAAATTTGGTCAGAATGGTTGTCTTGATGAAATCTCGCACAAGTTCGAAATTGGGTCAAGTGGTGTTTAAAATGAGCTTACAGGGTCAAATATTGGAAAAACCTTGTAGACACTCTAGAAGCCATATTTTTTGCCTGATCAACCTGAAAATTGGTCAGAATGATCATCTTGATGAAATCTAGGTCAATTTTGAAATTTGGTCAAGTGGTGTCAAAAATGAGGTCACGGGGTCAAATCTTAGAAAAACCTTGTAAGCAATGTAGAGGCATAATTTTTGCCCAATCGACCTGAAATTTGGTAAGAATTCTTCATCCTTTCTAAATCTACTTTAAACTATTTTCGACAGTTCATTCAGGTGAGCGATTTAGGGCCACTATGGCCCTCTTGTTTTTTCTCGTGATCTATGTTATTCACCAACCCAATCATTTCAGATGTTTTAGAAAAATGATAAAAAATGTGAAGAAGAGAATTTTTCATAAAGCAATTCTAGATATTAAAAGAGGGCCAGGCTTCGTAGAAGGATTTAGAATGGTGTAAATGAGTTTGAACGAACGACTTATCCCAAACGATTCTCATTATTTTCCGAAATAAAGGCCCTGTATCTGGATCTCAACTTTACTAGAAATACCATACATATAGAAAATGTAAAATAATTTGGTTCCAAATGTTACCTGGATAATTTCTGTAAGTTGGTGTATCGGGCACAGAAAGGAATAAGAGTTAGCAGAGGCTATGTAGAAGAGAGTTAATCTTGATGTCGCATTTGACGTTCTTGCTCCCCCGCCTACATGCAGGGTCTGTGCCTTGATTTATATCCTTTACAGCCACTATTGAATGTAAGCACATGAAATTTTGCATGTCTATCACACAGATGATGTATTAAAAGACAGTATAATTTTCATTTTGATAGTAAGCTTTTCTGTAGATTTATAACCTCATTATACGAACTTTTGGATCAACCCTCGTAATGCGTTAAATTGGCGCGTTTTTCGACGTCGTCTAAAAGACGTTACATTATCGCGATACCCGTATTTCACCAAATTCTAGTAAACGCTCCCGACTTTGAGCAAAACTTCATACAGACACTATTTCATACCATTTTCCTTTCTTAATTCTGATGACTTTAGTAATTTAGGTTGACTTTGGTACCTAATACTCCCAAATGAATACCCAGGACGATATTATCGATTGAAAGATGTGGGCTCCCATACTTTTTTCTTTGTAACCATTAGCGCTATGAAATTATGACAATATACAGTAGCAATATATTTACAAAAGAACCCAATTCTTTTATTGCAAATCATCTTTCTTAATATTGGCTACCTCCGTTCATTTTTTGAAGCTTTCAAGATGAAAATTATACCAGTAGCAAAAGGAGAGAAAAAAATTTGAAGACCGCAAGTTGCGGACGAGTTAAAGATTCAAAAATACAAAACCGACAAACCATTATCTTTTCACGAATGAAATTTTAAAATCCTGTTTTAAATCCTCAACATATATGACACACAAATTCACCTACTGCCCGGGGAACTTTGTGTCGCTGTGAAATCACAGTATCGAGAAAGCAAGGTCATCAAGTATCGGCATCCTTTGAAGCCCCCGGCAAGAATCTTGCCCAGTGATGTCATTTTCTTGCGTTTTTACTAGGGAGAGTTTGCTTTTATTTTTGGACCCGGATTTAATTTTATACAGATTGATTGAAGAAATATTTCAGAAACAATGTGAAGAAAGGAGAAATTGTTCACGTTGGATTTCAGTTACATTGTTCAAGTTATTAGAAAAAGAAAAGAAAAAAGTAAGAATGTGATATTTCATGTTATTCGACAGACGTCATGTACTACGGGAATTGTTTTATCTCGTAAAAACCTTGTGACTGTGTTACACTTTCTCATATTGTGATTCCGAATAACAGACAATTTTGCACGTGCTTCGTTTAAGCAGTCGTACGATCCTTTTAAGAGGAATAAGAGGGTCCCGGAAATGATTACAGAGGATGGGGCGTTTGTAAGGGAGTGTGCGTTTTTAAGTGAAATATGGTCATATGTTTACCCAGTTTTTTAAAACCGTTTTCAAATTCATGCTAATAATTAATCCGAATGATTAGCAGGCAATAGCAGGTATGCATTCATTTTTAAGATATTAAGTAGATATCAAGCTATAGTTGATTAATTATTTCAGTCAGGACTTTATTTCAGATAAAAGTTTAATTAATTTTTAAACATGTATATTTCATATAAAGAATGATATATTCGTAAAAGTTTACTTCTCATAATGAAAGTGATTCAGTAAGACAAGATAAAACGGAGTTCCTCTTATGGCGCAAAGCAAACGGTGAGTAATAATCAAGTAACGTTATAGTACTTAACGATTGCTGGCCGTAATCTGTGAAACGAAGGATAAGTGAAAAATTTAATGAGCGTTTTTTCGTGTAAAAATAAACGTTAAATACGCTAGTCTTTTTGGAAAAATCGTGTACGTAACCAAATCACAATTTTAAAAACATTCTTATTGATGATTTCTATTGATCACAGACATTTAGTAGCTCTTCAGTGCCATGACCGTGGGTAATAACAAATGTTTCCTCAAATGTCGAATAGCAGAAATAGAAAATAGAAATAGAAGAATGTCACGGTGTGATGGCGGCATAATCTGCGACATGTAATTTGCATTATAGGCTATTGAATTTAAATGGGAAAATATCGTGTCGGACGAGTTCTTTTGTTAGATTTGCCCGAGTCCGACAAAAAATATTTCCATTTAAATTTGTTTACCTTTTTTAACAACACCTATTCTTCAAGAGCATTTTTTTTAAAAAAATGTTTACCTCTTTTAAATACAATCTATGTCATCACAAAAATCTTTTCCGTTATATTTCTTAATAATCTTAGTCCAATATCAAAATAGGCAATATCAAATAATATTGCATACTTCCCTCCTGTTCAAATACATAGAAACAATATCGTGTTTAAATAAATGAACTATACTTAAGTACGAGTATCAATGATTTATAAAGGGACAATATCGCCTATAGAATATATCCTTCAAAATCAATAAAATATTTCCATCTATTTCTACACGTCAATTCATGCAGATTAAGATTCATTAGAAGTATTATCATAACTTTCATTCAGCCTAAATTCTTAGAAAACAAATCCTGGTTTTCAAGAACTTAAAGACCTGGTTTAAGGAATGTTGTATATTCTGGACCCCTACTGATAAGCTAATTGTTTATCTCTCTGAAGCACCCTAGGGGGTCCATCACCCTTTATATTCTACACATGACATTGACTTTTATTGGTCATCATTATCTCATAAATTGATTTAAAAAAAGTGAAAAAAATAGTTTATTCATATATTCTTGAAACAAAGATCGTGATTTTTTTAAAGTCTTTGAAGCTTTATTCATTTCGACTTATAAAAACTGATGAAATAAAATCTGCACATTAGGAAATAACAAAAAGTGGTGAAATGTTCTAGATCAATTGAAGGTAGGAATTTATATACACAAAAAGTTTGGACTTGTAGCAATGTTAAGAAAGAATTTATTTCAAAGAAAATGTTTTGGTAAAAATACTTTTATTTCCATCCAAATATGTTATAACCCATAAAATATTTCTGCAGAATCGAAACATTGCAAGAAAAGGAGGACATTAATTATCCCTTTTCAATTATTCTAAGCAATTTTATTTCAGAGTTTTCTTAATATCATAGCTACAGCTATTTTGTAATTGAAGAATTATTTTTATAAAAACAAAATTGTTGCATCTTTTATCAATGCTTTTTGATGAAGATCGAAAGTTATAGAAGCATCACTTTTCTTTTCTATGCCAAGTTAAAAAATTGCGGGAAAAAAAATAATAATCATTATCTAAATGATAGAATAAATGAGATTTATTTTTTCAAAATAATTTAACCAATAATTAACTAAATACTTTTCTCAATAAGTAAAAATCAATATATGCCTGACAGCCTCTGTATGTGTATCTCTACATAGAGTATACAAGGTGATTAAGTGATTAAGATAAGGACCATAAAACCATTAAGATAACAATGGGTGGTTAATTGCATATCTCGTTTGGGGGGGGGGGGTCAAATAAAGAAGGCTTAAACCAGGTCTTTAACAATTGGTATTTGAAAACACCACGGGGATTGAAATGAGCATGGAAATTGGTCAAAATTAGCATTGTGTTCATATCCGTTTGAGATTAAAGTTGCAAGTTTCTTTACTAGCCTTCGGATCTGCCGCGTAACTTAACGGCGATTCTTTTACTTATCAAGTAGATGTATGTTGCACAGGTTTGTTGCAAACAGTACATTGATACAATGTTACTTCTAACCATTCAGAAAACTGAAAGTAAAACATTTGATTTGTTTGTTTGAGTATGGTCTAATGCCGCCTTCAACAATCTTTCGGTAATATCACAGCGTCTGGAGCACCTAAAATGGGTTCCTGGTATTTCTTAACCAGTACTACCATTAGAGCCTTTCTTAGCCTCCAGCTGCCATCCCACATTGGTTGGCGATTATCAACCCATTGGTGAAAGACAAATAACGATTGATTTGAAATCAGATGTTTTTATTGTAACGATAAATGCCACATTGTATGTATTTTGGTCACTCTAATTTCGTAAAGAGTCCCCCCCAGTGCACTCAAGTGGTGTTAACATAATGTTTAGATATGTTAATGTGCAATTTAAGTGTGCAAGACTGATTTCACTGATCGAGTTCGAGAAAAAATAGTACTTTTTTGTCTTGGATGCCAAAATAAAATATAGAACAATAAACACTGTTGAATTGAAAAAAAAGAAAATAAGTAAAAACTACTAATGACGTCGAGTGGGATACGAACCCGGATCTTCCGTGTGGAAGGCAACGACTGTTACCACTAGACCATTCCGCCGCTAAAAGTAATGGAGTGTACTTTTATTTTATAGATAAAAAATTTGCACTGTGCTAATATTAGTATTTTCGATACCGTCTTTTTTCACATAAAATACAAACTTTAATTCATCTTGCACATTTCATAATCCTTAAAATCATTTAAAGATGTAAATTCATGAAAACTTTCCAAAATTTTGCGATGAAAGCCTGGATTTAACTGGGTATTTGGTCGATGACATTGGCTGACCGATCGGCAACCGTCTGACGGACCTGTTAAACCCTGAACAGATCAAAGGAGAAAAAAAATCACCAATTATTGTTCTTAAATTGATTTTTTAATCGAAAACCGAAAAAAACACTAAGCTTGAACTTAGTCTGTTGCTGTAAAATTCCAGTTGTTTTTCACGTCAATGATTGCGTCGGCTGAATTGTTTACATTGGCAACAAGTCCGTTCGTATGCTGGAAGATTCGTACCTTTCAATTAGTTTCCTTTGCCTAACTCATTTTTTTTTTTTAAAAGAATTCTCTTATATTTTTGGTTGCTTTCTGTTATGGATTAATAGGGATTTTTTTGTTTTAAAGAAAGATTTCAGCCAATACACCATAAGGCTAATCAGACTGGATGGGTGTTTCTGATAACTGCCGAAATATGGTTGTCACACGATCCATGTTTTTTTTTTTAAATTCGACATGAAAGCGTGCGAGGGTCAAGTGAATGAAGCTATTGTTCAAATTGCACTTTCATGTAGAATAGACCATCGTCGAGCGTTGAATGGGCGTTCACCCGTCTGTGTTTATTTCATAATCTTAACAGGCTGAAAATGGCAATTTTTCGCTATTTTCCGTAAACTCGACCATTTGATAAGGTCATATTTCTAGTCTAGAAATGGTCTTAATTTTCAAAAATGGTTATATCTCGTAGTTTAAAATTGGAATTGACCAAAAAATAGAAAAATGTCCATTTCTGTCTAATTTTGATATTTTCAATTTTTTTTGGCGGAATATAGGGGTTAGTGAACCGAGCTCTTTTGATTGACCCCCAAATATTGGCATGGCAAGAGGGGCTCATTTTAATCCCGAAATCTTTAAACATCTTATCCTCAGTAAACAATGGGTGGATTTATACCAAACTCAGCAGAAAATTCCTTTGGTGACCCTTCTTAAAACTTGTTCATTATAATTTGATTTACCTCTAAATTTTGGCCTGGCAGGGTAGGGCAGTTTTTAGCTCCACTGGCCAAAGGCCACTGGGGCTATTGTCATGGCTTGTGTCCGTCATGCGTCCACCCCTCAGTCCTTCCATGTGTCCGGTCGTAAACTTTTTCTTTTAAAAATCCTCTGAAACAACGTGATGAATTTCAACCAAACTTCAAAGTTGTTCAAGAAATTATGACCCAATGAAAAACATGGATTAAATGGGCATGGTTAATTTCCAAATATGGTAAAAAGTGAGTTTTCTCAAATTCTAATTGATGGATACCAATTAAATTTTACATGGTTGATCATTGGGTGACCCTTTTATCAGTCTACAAAAATTATTGTGATTGGATGAAAAATGTGTATTTTATGGGCAAAGGTCATTTCTCAAAAATCTTTTTCTCAGGCTGTAACTGTTGGTTATTGACCAAATTTTACGGCAATGATCCTTTTATGGGCGGAGGTCATTTCTCTATAAGTTATTTAGTGGAAACTTTGAAAATCATTTTTTCAGAACCTAACTAATTGATAACAACCAAATTTCACTGGAATGATCTTTGAGTGACCCTCTATCAGACTACCACAATTTATTGGGATCGGATAAATAATATGTCTTTTAGGGGTGGAGGTCATTTCTCTATATGTTATATAGTGGAAATTTTGAAAATCATTTTCTCAGAATGTATTTGATGGATATCAATCAAACTTCATTAGTATGATCCTTAGGTGACCCATTATCATGCAGCTAAAAATTATTGTCATTAGATGAAAAATATGTCTTTTATGGGTTTAGGTCATTTCTTTATATGTTTTATAGTGGAAACTTCGAAAATCATTTTCAACATCAGTAGAACTCAAAATATCTAAAAATTTAGTCAAAACTTTGGATTGCTATTACAAGAATTTCAAGCCTGTGGAGCAACTCAAGGCATTCATGGCTTTCTAGTTTACCTTGAAAATTTTTAACATCTTCACTGTAACCATTGGATGTGTTTCAAACAAACTTGGCAGTATTGTTCCTTGGGTGAACAATTTCAAATTTTGTTCATGAAATTTTGAATGTGACAGGGTTGGGCAGATTTTTAGCTCACCTGAGCACGAAGTGCTCAAGAGAGCTATTGTGATCGATCGTTGTCCGGTGTCCATCTGTCCTTCTGTTCATCTGTCCGTCTGTCCGTCACGGCGTCAACTTTTACTTTAAACAACATCTCCTCCTAAACTTATGGGTCAAAATCAACCAAACTTGGCAGAAATATTCCTTGGGTGGTCCCTTATGAAAATTGCTCAAATGGAAAGGATCCGTGCCATATCAAGGGAAAAGGGGCCTTAATGACAAATTTCTTGTTTTCACTCTAGAAGCCACAAATATGGTCCAATCTTCATGAAACTTGGTCAGAATGTTTGTTAGGTCATGAGGATGAAGTGTATTGAAAATGGGAAGGATCCGTGCCATTTCACGGAAAAAGGCGCCTTAATGACAATTTTGTCAAAAATATCTTTGAACAACATCTCCTCCTTAACTTATGGGTCGAAATCAACCAAACTTGGCAAAAATATTCCTTGGGTGGTCCCTTACGAAAATTGCTCAAATGGAAAGGATCTGTGCCATATCACGGGAAAAGGGGCCTTAATGACAAATTTCTTGTTTTCACTCTAGAAGCCACAAATATGGTCCAATCTTCATGAAACTTGGTCAGAATGTTTGATAGGTCATGAGGATGAAATGTATTGAAAATTGGAAGGATCCGTTCCATTTCACAGAAAAAGGCGCCTTAATGACAATTTTGTCAAAAATATCTTTAAACAACATCTCCTCCTAAACTTATGGGTCAAAATCAACCAAACTTGGCAGAAATATTCCTTGGTTGGTCCCTTATGAAAATTGCTCAAATGGAAAGAATCTGTGCCATATCACGGGAAAAGGGGCCTTAATGACAAATTTCTTGTCTTCACTCTAGAAGCCACAAATATGGTCCAATCTTCATGAAACTTGTTCAGAATGTATGTTAGGTCATGAGGATGAAGTCTATTGAAAATGGGAAGGATCTGTTCCATTTCACAGAAAAAGGCGCCTTAATGACAATTTTGTCAAAAATATCTTTAAATGACATCTCCTCCTAAACTTATGAGTCAAAATCAACCAAACTTGGTAGAAATATTCCTTGGGTGGTCCCTTATTATAATTGCTCATAATGGAAAGAATCTGTGCCATTTCATGGGAAAAGGGGCCTTAATGACAAATTTCTTGTTTTCACTCTAGAAGCCACAAATATGGTCCAATCTTCATGAAACTTGGTCGAAATGTTTGATAGGTCATTAGGATGAAGTCTATTAAAAATGGGAAGGATCCTTGCCATATCACGGAAAAAGGCGCCTTAATGACAATTTTGTCATCTATATCTTTAAACGACATCTCCTCCTAAACTTATGGGTCAAAATCAACCAAACTTGGCAGAAATATTCCTTGGTTGGTCCCTTATGAAAATTGCTCAAATGGAAAGGATCCGTGCCATATCACGGGAAAAGGGGCCTTAATGACAAATTTCTTGTTTACACTCTAGAAGCCACAAATATGGTCCAATCTTCATGAAACTTGGTTTGAATATTTGTTAGGTCATGAGGATGATGTCTATTGAAAATGGGAAGGATCCGTGCCATATCATGGAAAAAGGCGCCTTAAAGACAATTTTGTCAAAAATATCTTTAAACGACATCTCCTCCTAAACTTATGAGACAAAATTAACCAAACTTTGCAGAAATATTCCTTGGGTGGTCCCTTATGAAAATTGCTCAAATGGAAAGAATCTGTGCCATATCACGGGAAAAGGGGCCTTAATGACAAATTTCTTGTTTTCACTCTAGAAGCCACAAATATGGTCCAATCTTCATGAAACTTGTTCAGAATGTTTGTTAGGTCATGAGGATGAAGTCTATTGAAAATGGGAAGGATCGGTGCCATATCACAGGAAAAGGCGTCTTAATGACAATTTTTTTGTTTACTCTCTAGAAGCCACAAATATGGTCCAATCAGCATGAAACTTTGTCAGAATGTTTGTTAGGTCATGAGGATGAACTCATTTGAAAATGGGAAGTATACATGCCATATCACGGGAAAAGGGGCCTTAATGACAATTTTTTCGTAAGAGCTCCAAACGCCACAAATATAGTCCAATCTTCATGAAACTTGATCAAAATGTTTGCCAGGTCAAAAGAATGAACTCTGTTGAAAATGGGAAGAATCCGTGCCATATCATAGGAAATGGAATCTTAATGATAATTTACTTGAAATATCAGGTGAGCGATTTAGGGCCCTCAGGGTCCTCTTGTTTCCTTAAATTTTCTAATACCTTCTCCCCAGTAATTAGTGGGTGAATTTTAACCAAACTTGGTAGAAATGTTCTTTGGGTGACCCTTCTCAAAACATGTTTGTGAAATTTTGAATGATCCTCAACTGTGAGGGTGTCAAGGCGGGACAGTTTTTTATTCAGAAAATATCTTCTTCTCAATATCCAATGAGCAGATTTCAACCAAACTTGGCAAAAATGTTCCTTAGGTGACCCATCTCAAGAATTGATTATGAATTTTTTATTGACCACCAAATATTGGTTGGGCCTTTTCTCACTATGAAATCTGTGCACAATATCACCTCCTATTCCAAAAGACTATTTTTAGCTTGTCTGAGCACAAAGTGTGCAAGTGAGCTATTGTGATCTACCTCTGTCTGGCGTCCATCCCGCTACTGTGAACAATTTCCAGACGACATTTCCTTCTGAACTACTGGGCCAATTTACACCAAATTTTGCAGGTGTGTTCCCTTGGTAGTCCTCTGCAAAATTGAAATAAATAAAATCAGTTGAAAACTCTGGTATGAGAGTAGCTGGGCAGTGATTTTTACCTCCACTGACCAAAGGCCACATGGACTAATGTCAAGGCTCTGTGTCTGTTGTGCCTCTGTCAGTGCGTCTGATTGTAACCCTTTTCTTTAAAAATCTTCTCCTAAGAAACTACTTGATGAATTTCAACCAAAATTCACTCTTGACCCTTTCTTGTAGTTGTTCAAATATTTTTGATCCAATGAAAATCAATTCTTTAATAGCCCTGGCTAATTTCCTTATATGGTAATATGTGACTTTTCTCAAAATCTAACAGATGGATATCAACCTTATTTCTTGTTCATGATCCTTAAGTGACCCCCTTATCAGTCTGCAAACAATTATTGTGAATTGTTGAAAAATATGTCTTTGATGGGCGGAGGTCATTTTTCTATTAATATGTTATATAGTGGGAATTTTAATACATGTAATCATTTTCTCAGAATATGATTATGGATATCAACCTAATTTCAATAAGTGATTCTTGAATGACCCTTTTTCAGTCTACAAAAATTATTGTGATCTGATGAAAAATATGTCTTTTATAAACGGAGGTCATTTCACTCTATGTTACATTGGTGGATATTTTGAAAATCATTTGCTCAGAATCCAACTGATGGATGCTCAACAAAAGTTCACACGAGTTATCCTTGTTCGAACAATTATCAGACTGCAAAAAAAATATTCAGGTAAAAAAATGTGTCTTTTATGGTCTCTTTATACTATTCATTAACCATGACTTTTCGATGGATGAAATATTTATGTATGTGAAACTAAAAACACTTAATTACTTGCAATAAACATGGATTCATTCATTCACTTAAATTCTCATTTTATCATATCAATAGATTTGGCAAGAATTAACCTTTGATTAACCTTTATGTAAATAGCTAAAATCATGACCCATGAATTATGTGCCATAAGGTGCAGAGCAACAGGGAGAGGGGGTAGTACTCAGCTGTCAATTTAGAAATAGATAAAATTTCTTCCGCATCTTTACCAGAATTCCAAGAGCCGTGATATTTGTTATAGATTATGAGAATGATTTAGTTTTAAGAAAATGCTAAAATCATCAGTGTTGAGCAATCAGGGGCAGAGCAAAGGGGGGAGGGGATATGACCAAGTGGCCTTTTAGCTGTCTTAAGATCACTTACCTTCTGTTACCTGTCCATCATCCGTCCAACTGTCCATCTGTCTGTCTGTCCATCAACAATTTCTTTCAATATCTTCTCCTAAACCACTAGGCCAATCAAGTTGAAACTTGCAGGGATGTTCCTTGGATGAAGCTCTTCCAAAATTATTAAATGAATTCAATTCCATCAAAAACTGGCTGCAACAGTAACAGAAAGGCAGAAAATCGCTGAAAAATCTTAAAAAAAATTCATCCTCTCCTAAACAATTCAACCTTTTAAACTGAAACTTAAAATGATAGGGATCTTCATTGGGTGAAGCTCTACTAAAAATTGTTAAAAGATGTTCAATGTTCAAATTTCTGGTTTCCATTAAGGTCTGTTTCTTTCCAAACCACCCTGCAATGGTAACAGAAAAGCAGAAAATTGCTGAAAATCTTAGAAAAATTCATCCTCTCCTAAACAATTCAGCCAATCAAACTGAAACTTGATAGGGATGTAACTTGGGTGATACTAATAATTGTTAATCCATCAAAAACTCTGGTTTCCAAAAAAGTCTGTTTCTTTCAAAACCACCCTAAATGTACGTTGACAATTTGGTAATTATAACATGGTTGACAAGTTACGAGTTTACTTACTCAGGTGAGTGAATAAGGACCATCATGGTCCTCTTGTTATAAACAAAATCTTTAAAATTCTTCTTCCTCTTTCAAACCAGGTGGCTGACAGCCTTCATATTTGTTTAAATCATCAGTTCATGTACCTTTATGAAAATAAATCAAATCATGGCTGTTGGGCTACTTGGGGCAGAGCACCAAAGGGATGGTGAAGCTCTTGGGGCCATGTAAAAGTCTTTAAATTTCTTTGTTCAATCTAGAAGGCTGACAGCCTTTTTAGCTCACCTGAGCACAAAGTGCATATGGTGAGCTATTGTGATCGTCCAATGTCTGTCGTCAGTCGTGCGCCGTCCAAGGTCCGTGTGTCGTCCATCGTCCACAATTTCTTGAAACATCATCTACTCCTAAACCAGTGGGCCAATTTTGATGAAACTTGGCAGGGATGTTCCTTGGGTCAAGCTCTACCAAAGTTGTTCAAATAAATGAAATCCACCCTTAACTTTACCTTTACCCTTGACAAAAAGGGTGAAAATAAGAAAATCCTCTAAAATGTTCTTCTCTGAAACCAGAGGGCAGACAGCTTATATTATGTGGTATGTGGCATCATCTAGTGGATCTCTACCAAGTTTTATTATATTAAGACCCTGGGGTCATATTTTGCTCCAACCTGGGCGCAAGCCTTTTTAAATAGAATCAAAGAGCTGAAATCTTTAAAAATCTTCTTCCTTGAAACCAGAAAGTAGACAGCTTTCATATTTGGTACATAGCATCATCTAGTAGGCCTCTACCAAGTTTGTTCATATCAAGACCCTGGGGTCAAAATTAGGGCCCGTCCCTTTTTAGCTTGCCCAGAACAAGAGTCTTGGAAGAGGTTTTGTCATACCCTCGAATGTTGGCGTCAGTGTCAGCGTCTGCATTTGGTTACAGTTTTGTATTTCTATCAATATTATTCCTAGAGGCTTAATATTTTACAGAAACACTTATTCGGGTAAAGACTTTCATTTGAGACAAGCACCCATGCCAAAATGACCTTGAGGCAGTGACTTTATCCCTTTTAAAAAATCTTTAACCAAACACTTTCAGCAAAAAAACGAAAACTTTGACCATACTTATGTTTTGTGAGTGTTTTACCTAGGGACATAATTACTTCATATGCACACTCACAAGGTGATAGGCTTTCATCAAAGACCAAGTGCCTTGACGTTTTGACTGTGACCTTTCCTTTTATGGATTTAGAAAAACTTTAAGTTAAAACTTTAAACAAAAAATTTTATCCTTGCTTATATTTTCTGAATGTTTCACCTAGGAACATGGTTCCTTCATACACACATCCACTAGGTGTTAGGCTTTCACCAGAGACCAAGCTCCTTGACATTTTGATCTTGACCTTATATGGACTAAGAAAATTTTTAACCAAAAAACATTTAACCTTGCTTATATTTTCTGAATGCCTTTACTTAGGGTCACCATAACTTCATACAAACACTCACAGGGTCATAGGCTTTCACCCTTACACCAGTAACCAAGGTCCTTGAGAATTTGACATTGACCATTTTTATACACCCGTCGAAGACGGGACGTATTATGGGATCACCCGTGACGTCCGGCGTCTGGTGTCCGGGCGTCCCGCGGCGTCCACTTCTTTGTCCAGAGCATATTTCTGTCATTTGAAGTCCGATGGACTTCAAACTTGGCAATTGTATTCTTCTCATCGTAACGGAGTGCAGTGCACAAGAACCATAACTCTACCTGGCCTATTTTTTGAGTTATTGCCCTTTGTTGTTTTTAAGACTTGAATCTTGTCCGGAGTATATCTCTTAAAGTATAATAGCTAGGATCATGAAACTTCATGGGTGTATAGATCTCACCAAGGGGGAGTGCAGTGCGCAAAAACCACAACTCTACCTGGCCTATTTTTTGAGTTATTGCCCTTTGTTGTTTTTAAGACTTGAATCTTGTCCGGAGTATATCTCTTAAAGTATAATAGCTAGGATCATGAAACTTCATGGGTGTATAGATCTCACCAAGGGGGAGTGCAGTGCACAAGAATCATAACTCTACCTGGCCTATTTTTTGAGTTATTGCCCTTTGTTTTTTTTCATACTAGAATCTTGTCCGGAGTATATCTCTAAAAGTATTATAGCTAGGATCATGAAACTTCATGGGTGTATAGATCTCACCAAGGGGGAGTGCAGTGCACAAGAATCATAACTCTACCTGGCCTATTTTTTGAGTTATTGCCCTTTGTTGTTTCTCATACTTGAATCTTGTCCAGAGTATATCTCTAAAAGTATAATAGCTGGGATCATGAAACTGCATGGGTGTATAGATCTTACCGAGGGGGAGTGCACTGCAGAAGAACCAGAACTCTACCTGGCCTAATTTTTATACGCCGGTCGAAGACGGGATGTATTATGGGATCACCCGTGACGTCAGGTGTCCGGGCGTCCGGCGACTTCCACTTCTTTGTCCGGAGCATAACTCTGTCACTTGAAGTCCGATTGACTTCAAACTTGGCGATTGTATTCTTCTCATCATTGCGGAGTGCAGTGCACAAGAACATAACTCTACCTGGCCTATTTTTAGCTCACCTGAGCACGAAGTGCTTAAGGTGAGCTATTGTGGTAAGGTGGAGGTCCGTCGTCCATCGTCCGTCGTCAACATTTGCCTTGTATGCACTCTAGAGGCCACATTTTTTGCCCGATCAACCTGAATTTTGGTCAGAATGATTGTCTTGATGAAATCTCGGACGAGTTCGAAATTTGGTCAACTGGGGTCAAAAACTAGGTCACAGGGTCAAATCTTAGAAAACCTTGTATGCACTCTAGAGGCCACATCTTTTGCCCCTTCAACCGTAATTTTGGTCAGAATGATTGTCTTGATGAAATCTAGGACAAGTTCCAAATTGGGTCAACTGGGGTCAAAAACCAGGTCACAGGGTCAAAACTAAGAAAAACCTGGTATGCACTCTAGAGGCCACATTTTTTGCCTGATCTACCTAAAATTTGGTCAGAATGATTGTCTTGATAAAATCTCTGACGAGTTCGAAATTAGGTCAACTTGGGTTAAAAGCTTGGTCACAGGGTCAAATCTTAGAAAAACCTTGTAGGCACTCTAGTGGCCAAGTTTATTGCCCAATCAACCTGAAATTTAGTCAGAATGATTGTCTTGATGAAATCTCGAATGAGTTCGAAATTGGGTCAACTGGGGTCAGAAACTAGGTCTCAGGGTCAAATCTAAGAAAAACCTTGTTATCACTCTAGAGGCCACATTTTTTGCCCGATCAACCTGAATTTTGGTAAGAATGGTTGTCTTGATAAATATCGGACGAGTTCAAACTTTGGTCAACTGGGGTCAAAAACTAGGTCACAGGGTCAAATCTAAGAATAACCTTGTATGCACTCTAGAGGCCAAATCTTTCGCTCGATCAACCTGAAATTTGGTCAGAATGATTGTCTTGATGAAATCTCGGACAAGTTTAAAATAAGGTCATCTGGGGTCAAAAACTAGGTCACAGGGTCAAATCTAAGAAAAACCTTGTTTGCACTATAGAGGCTACAATTTTTGGCCAATGAAATTTGGTCAAATTGATTGTCTAGATGAAATCTCGGATGAGTTCAAAATTTGGTCATCTGGGGTCAAAAACTAGGTCACCAAATCAATTATAAAAATCCTTGTAAATCAACCTTAAAATTGTAAAAAAAGGATTCTCAATTTGTATAGAAGCAACAGCTTTGTTCAGCTCAGTCATTCATCAATCTATTTCTCATACTTCATTTGAAAATTTTAGACAGTTCATTCAGGTGAGCGATTAAGGGCCATTATGGCCCTCTTGTTTGAGTTATTGCCCTTTGTTGTTTTATAAACTAGAATCTTGTCCAGAGTATATCTCTAAAAGTATAAAAGCTAGGATCATGAAACTTCATGGGTGTATAGATCTCACCAAGGGGGAGTGCAGTGCACAAGAACCACAACTCTACCTGGCCTATTTTTAAGTCGCTTGCGCTCGCGCTGCGACTTATTGTGGTCGTACGAAGTTTTCTGGACAGGTCAAACAAGGTCAAAGACAGACCTCTTAACGTCTTCTGTATTTCTGTTTTGAGACAAAGTAGATCTCTGATTTCTTGTCCGCACTTTATGGTAATAAATATAACGAAATAATGCCACATTTTGCGAACGCATGAAAGTTGTAGAAGAAATATACATCATATTTCTTGAACGCCATATGAGGCAGAGAAACAATTTCAAACAACTAACAAACAAAAAACACCTGTTTAATATGCAGTTAAGAGTTTTTTTCCGTAAACCATTGAAAAAATATTGCACTACGCGCAGTAATACAGACGCGTTTCAGAAAAAGAATAACATCGGTTTTCAACGAAAACCTCGTAACCACAATTTGTTTTTATATACAGTTAAGGGGTTTTCGTTGAAAGCAGGGCTCCCGGAAACGACAGTAGTGTCGTCTGAGACGACAACTTTTCTCAGCAGACGACAAAAAATCCTTTCAAAGGATTCCACCGGACGACAAGTTTTTCTAAGGCACGCGTCCCGACTTATAACCTCTCGGCTGTGTATAACATGTATTTGATTGTTTACGTAAGTTAGGCTAACTGTCGCGTGAAAAATCGATAATAGCCATATCTGAAGTCCGATAGATGGGCGCGGTAGGCGTGGCATCAATTGACGCCAACAGCCAATCGTAATCGGTTATTCGTAGACCTTGTAGGCGGACCCTGACTATCAATGAATTGAATCTAGACTCTGCCCGACAATGTGTTTTGGCGATTGTTAGGCATAAACGAAACACGTGAACTATTAATATATTGATCGAAGCAGTTGATTCACTAATTATATACCGGTAATTGAATTCGAACAGGGCCCCAATTTAGGCGAAGACAATCGTAAGACAACATAATCGACCCGATTTGTTCGTAACAAGTAAATGATTAGTCCGTGTCCTTCGCACTGTCCCGAATCTCTTTTACCTTTTTTAAAATCGGTATTTTGACTTAAAACAATTATTTAATTAAAGAAATGTTCAGAAAAAAAAAAAAAACACGAAACGAATTACCACTACCGGTGAATCTCTGAAACGCCGTGCATGTGCTTAATTCCGTCGGATACCATATTTCGAAAATGGAAAGCTCCGGATCAGCCTACTGATCAGACACGTGTTAAAATGAAAAAAAAATTAACACAAATCAAGAGACAAGTGGTTCGGAAAGTTTAATTATTTCAATCTAAAAAAAAAAAAAAAAAAAAAAGAAAAGGAGAGAGATAACCAATGCAGTTCAAACATACAATCTTTTGTAATGAATATGAATTCTGAATTTTTTCTCTCAATTGGCAACATCTGCAGGGAGAATCATCGCATTGACTTATATGTTGAGATTTTTTTAAAGTCTAAGTAAATATAATAACATTTTTTGACCTCTTTTTAACTTCTGGGAAAAAGAAGATATGACTGTTTCAAAGACTTGCTTCTGTATTGGTTTTATATGGTTTTAAACTGAACCGTAAAAAGTTTTGTCATCTACTGAGCCCATCTCCAAAAATGAATAAAAAAAAATGTAAAAAGCATTGGGATAAAAGAAGAAAATGTTTTTTACAAGCAATTCTTTCTTTTCAATCAATGTTTTCCTTAAGATAACCATTCTGGTGACTAAAACATTGGATTGTGTAGTAAAAGGTTAATAAATTGTCGTTTCAATATCATAGTTTTGCATGGTACAAAATCAACCCTCATAATGATGGAATCTAACTTTTTTGCGTTGAATCCAACTTTTTCTGATGTTGGATACCTGGAAAGCATCGAAAAAAAATAGTTCGCGCATGCGCAGTAATTCAGACACGCTCTCATATAGATCCAGTCACCATTTTCTCATCGGTCAAGTTGTTATTCGCTTCGTTTTAACAGAAACTCTGATTTAGGACCAAATAAAATTAGATATTCTAAACAAGAGCTGTCACTGTAAGATGACAATGCCCCTGACACCGCTTTGATTTTAAATTATGGCCAATCTATGTTGAAGGTCAAGGTCATCCAGGGGTCAAGGTCACCAAAGTATGTGCCTACAGAAAGGTAATGTACCAAGGAATGTTGTGGTAAAGTATGATGCGAATATGTTAAGTAATAAGGAAGTTATGGCCAATGTTAAAGTTTTTGGACGGAATGACGGACGGACGGACGGACAGACGGACGGACGGACAAGTCAAATTTATGATGCCTCCCTATCTGGGGCATAAAAAATTATCTATCAACATTTCTAGTCAATCGATAAAGAAGCATTATTCACGAAAGAAGAATTTGATTCTATGGAATATTTCCGAGATATGAACAAATTTTCCACAAAATACTCCACCCACCAATGTTAAAATCGATCAAAGTCAAAATAAGGAGATATGGTGAAACTTGTGTATTTTTTTTAAATACTTGAACCAGAATAGTTGTAACATTTTCATCTTTTTCACTTCGAAAATTATTATTCTGTTCAATGAAAACCGATGATTGTATTCATCCCGTCTCAAAATGTCATTTGTGACAGAAAATAATAGGCCGGTTAGAAGTTTTGACAAGTATGTTTCATTATACCCCAGCAAAACTTTTTGTAGCTCCACTAAAAGAATGTCACCCATATCATGAACCTATGTAGAGGAATACCAGGAGGCTCGGTTAGGGTATTGTGAAAGTACTGGTATGAAAAAAAAACTAGAATCCATAGTTTGGTGCTCCAGTCGCTGCGGTATGACCATAGCAATTGAAAACGGCGTAAAACCCCAATAAACCATACCCCCGCAAAACGATCTCCAGTGTTCTCCCCAGCCCAATAAGCTGTATCAGCCCAACTACAGCTTCATCTAAAACAGTGTTATGCCCCTACAGCGTTAAAACTACCCCACCGCTTAATTTCTTCAAAATGGTCATCAAATAGAGAAATTTTAGTTATCTTATGTCAAAAACTGATGAAATAAGGCAAAACTGATGAATTAAGGCATTTTGTATGATAAATATGCATCAAAACATTATTGGAAAAGAAGAAATTGCTCAACATGAGCAATTTATTCTTTTCCCAAATGTTTTTATTCACATAATCACAATTACTTGCATAAACACGGTATTGTAAGCTTCCAACGATGCTGCCACTACAGCTTCCAATTATTCTTAGGAGAACCCTGATCGTTTTAGGGGTTATACTGGCATCAGCCTGTCTGTCCGTCCATGTACAAATCTTGTCTTGCACATAGCTCAAATATTGATAAAGGTACATGAATAATTGTGACCCATCACACTAAAAGGGACCTTATGACATGTGTGAAAAATATTGACCCTAGTCAGTCTGTACTGTCCGCGCAGCCAGACTGGGGCCGACGCTTTTCACTTTTATGTAATTTTCTAAATCTGGGGTATTTACCCTATCTTACTCTGTATTCACTTTTCGCATACGGGATCTGGTTAACCTGCGCTGGGTCTGACAAGTTTGTCAAAATTTGGATTTTTGGAGTTCGGATAAGGTCCCATTTAGCGTGACAGGTCACAATTCTGAAAATTCAAAGGTGCATAGAATTTATTGTGGAGAGGTTCAATAGATCTAATTTTTAAGAGACAAGCATCTCTTGTTATATACAATTCAATATTAATTTCATTTCCTTCAATACTTTTTAAAACCTTCTCTGATAGGGTCATAAAAAGCAAGTCTTGTTTAACTAATACACCTGTTGAAGCGACTTTCAGGCCCTTCAGGGCTTTGATTTGACTTATTGCCCTTTGTTGTTTTTCAGACTTGAATCTTGTCTAGAGTATATCTCTTAAAGTATAATAGCTAGGATCATGAAACTTCATGGGTGTATAGATCTCACCAAGGGGGAGTGCAGTGCGCAAAAACCATAACTCTACCTAGCCTATTTTTTGAGTTGTTGCCCTTTGTTTTTTTAGCTCCACTGGCTGTAAGCCACTGGGGCTATTGTCATGGCGTTGTGTCCGTCGTGCGTCCGTCCGTGCGTGCGTGCGTGCGTGCGTCCGGTCGTAAACTTTTCTTTAAAAATCTTCTCCTCAGAAACTACTGGATGGATTTCAACCAAACTTCACAGGAATGATCCTTGGGTGACCCTCTTTCAAAGTTGTTCAAGAAATTTTGATCCAATGAAAAACATGGATTTAAGGGGCGTGGCTAATTTCCAAATATGGTAAAAAGTGAGTTTTCTCAGATTCTAATCAATGGATACCAATGAAATTTTACATGAATGATCCTTGGGTGACCCTTTATAAGTCTACAAAAAATCATTATGATCGGATGAAAAATATCGATTTTATGGGGGGAGGTCATTTCTCTATATGTTATATAGTGGAAACTTTGAAAATCATTTTCTCAGAATGTAACTGATGGATATCAACCAAATTTCATTGGAATGATCCTTGAGTGACCCTTTATCAGTGTACAAAAAATCATTGTGATGGGAAGGAAAATATGCATTTTATGGGCAGAGGTCAATTCTCTATATGTTATATAGTGGAAACTTTGAAAATCATTTTCTCAGAATGTAACTGATGGATATCAACCAAATTTCACTGGAATGATCCTTGAGTGACCCTTTATCAGTCTACAAAAAATAACTGTGATGGGATGGAAAATATGCATTTTCTGGGCAGAGGTCATTTCTCTATATGTTATATAGTGGAAAATTTGAAAATCATTTTCTCAGAATCTGATTTTTGGATATCAACCAAATTTCACTGGAATGATCCTTGAGTGACCCTTTATCTGCAGTGTACCAAAAATTATTTTGATTGGATTAAAAATATACATTTTATGGGTGGAGGTCATTTCTCAACATTAGTTAAATATATATAGTGGAAACTATGAAAATCATTTTCTCAGAATGTAACTGATGGATATCAATCAAAAAATTTTTGGTATGATCTTTGGGTGACCCATTATCATACAGCCAAAAATCATTTTGATTTGATGAAAAATATGTCTTTTCAGAGCAGAGGTCATTTCTCTATCTGTTATATAGCTCAAACTTTGAAAATCATTTTCAACATCAGTAGAACCCCAAATATCTAAAAATCAAGTGAAAAACATTAATGTGCTTTTACAAGAATTTCAAGCCTGTGGAGCGACTCAAGCCATTCATGGCTTTCTAGTTAGCTCACCTGAGCACGAAGTGCTCAAGGTGAGCTATTGTGATCGTAGAATGTCCGTCGTCCGTCGTCAGTCGTGCGTCGTCCGTCGTGCGTCGTCCACAATTTCTTTAAACATCTTCTCCTCCTAAACCAGTGGGCCAATCTTGATGAAACTTGGCAGGGATGTTCCTTGGGTCAAGCTCTACCAAAGTTGTTCAAATAAATGAAATCCACCCTTAACTTTCCCTTTACCCTTCACAAAAAGGGTGAAAATATGAAAATCTTTCAAAATCTTCTTCTCTGAAACCAGAAGGCAGACAGCTTTCATATTTGGTATGTAGCATCATCTAGTGGACCTATACCAAGTTTGTTCATATCAAGACCCTGGGGTCATATTTGGGCTTTGCCTGGGCCCAACCCTTTTTACATAGAATCAAAGAGCGAAAATCTTTAAAAATCTTCTTCTCTGAAACCAGATGGCACACAGCTTTCATATTTGGTATGTAGCATCACCTAGTGGGCCTCTACCAAGTTTGTTCATATCAAGACCCTTGGGTCATATTTGGGCTTTGCACAGGTGCATCCCTTTATCTCTTATGAGCATGAAGGGTAAAAATTGAAAATCTTCAAGAATCTTCTTCTATGAAACCAGAAGGCAGACAGCTTTCATATTTGGTATGTAGCATCATCTAGTTGAACTCTACCAAGTTTGTTCATATCAAGACCCTTGGGTCATATTTGGGCTCCACCCGGGCGCAACCCTTTTTACATAGAATCAAAGAGCGAAAATCTTTAAAAATCTTCTTTAATTGAAACCAGAGGGCACACTGCTTTCATTTTTGGTATGTAGTATCATCTAGAGGGCACCTACCAAGTTTGTTCATATCAAGACCCTTGGGTCATATTTGGGCTCCACCCGGGCGCATCCCTTTCAGCTCATCTGAGAACGAAGGGTGAAAAGAGGAAAACCTTCAAAAATCTTCTTTTTTGAAACCAGTAGGCAGACAGCTTTCATATTTAATATGTAGCATCATCTAGTAGACCTCTACCAAGTTTGTTCATATCAAGATCCTGGAATCACATTTGGGGTCCACCAGGGTGCATCCCTTTTTACATAGAATCAAAGAGCAAAAAGGCATATCTATCTTGCTCTTCGCTGAAAATGTTCCATGGTATTGATCTTAGGCAATTATCTTCTTTTTGACATCTGCCTATCTAATTAATGTGATGTCCCAGGGGTCAAAGAGACTCAGGTGAGCGATCTAGGACCATCTTGGTCCTCTTGTTTAAGTTATTGCCCTTTGTTGTTTTTCAGACTTGAATCTTGTCTGGAGTATATCTGTCAAAGTATAATAGCTAGGATCATGAAACTGCATGGGTGTATAGATCTCATTAAGGGGGAGTGCAGTGTACAATAACCATAATTCTACCTGACTTATTTTTGAGTTATTGCCCTTTGTTGTTTTTAAGACTTGAATCTTGTCCGGAGTATATCTCTTAAAGTATAATAGCTAGGATCATGAAACTTCATGGGTGTTAAAATAATTCATTCAAAATAACCTCAGTTCTATTCAAACACCCAGTTGATACTAAGCAGTGTGACGGGCGTATCTTGTGACAATTTGGCACCTTGTTGAGTTATTGCCCTTTGTTGCTTTTCAGACTTGAATCTTGTCTAGAGTATATCTCTTAAAGTATAATAGCTAGGATCATGAAACTTCATGGGTGTATAGATCTCACGAAGGGGGAGTGCAGTGCACAAGAACCATAACTCCACCTGGCCTATTTTTTGAGTTATTGCCCTTTGTTGTTTTTCAGACTTGAATCTTGTCCGGAGTATATCTGTCAAAGTATAATAGCTAGGATCATGAAACTTCATGGGTGTATAGATGTCATCAAGGGGGAGTGCAGTGTTCAAGAACCATAATTCTACCTGGCCTATTTTTTGAGTTATTGCCCATTTTTGTTCTTCATACTAGAATCTTGTCCGGAGTATATCTCTAAAAGTATAACAGCTAGGATCATGAAACTTCATGGGTGCAAAAAATATTAATTTAAAATAACCTCAGTTCTATTCAAACCCCCCGGTTAATACTAAGCAGTGTGACGGGCGTATCTTGTGACAATTTGGCACCTTGTTGCACTTATGAATAATTATCAAAAAAAAAAATTAACCATGCTTATACTCCATGAGTGCTTATACTTTGAACGTTGGTCAAGTGCTGTTTGTGACAAGCACCAGTTTGGGCAAGCTAAGTTGTCTGCCGACAACTCTTGTTAGTTTACTTGAGCACAAAGGGTGAACATAGGAAAATCTTCAAAAATCTTCTTCGCTGAAACCAGAAGACAGACAGATTTCATATTTAGTATGAAGCATCATCTAGGGGACTTCTACCCAGTTTGTTCATATCAAGATCCTGGGGTCAAATTTGGGCTACACCCGGGTGCATCCCTTTTTACATAGAATCAAAGATAGAAAATCTTCAAAAATTTTCTTCTCTGAAACTAGATGGCAGACAGCTATCATTTTTAGCTCCACTAACCTTTGGGGCTATTTTCATGGCGCTGTGTTGGTCGTGCGTCAGTCTGGTTGTAAACTTTTTCTTTAAAACATTCTCTTCAGAAATTACGGATTAATTTCAACCATACTTCACATAAATGATGATTGGGTTACCTTCTTTCAAAGCTGTTCAAAAAATTTTGATCCAATAAAAAACAAGGATTTGATGGGTGTGGTTAATTTCCAAATATGGTAAAAAATGATTATTCTCAGAACCTATTTGATGGATACCAATTATTTTTTGGCTCCACTAGCCAAAGGCCATTGGGGCTATTGTCATGTCGTTGTGTCCATAGTGCGTCCGTCCATCAGTATGTCTGTGTGTGCGTCCAGTCGTAAACTTTTTCTTTAAAAATCTTCTCCTCGGAAACTACTGGATGAATTTCAACCAAACTTCACAGGAATGATCCTTGGTGACCCTCTTTCAAAGTTGTTCAAGAAATTTTGATCCAATGAAAAACATGGATTAAATGGGTATGGCTATTTTCCAAATATGGTAAAAAGTGTGTTTTCTCAGATTCTTATTGATGGATACCAATTTAATTTTACATGAATGATCCTTGGGTGACCCTTTATCAGTCTACAAAAAATCAGTATGATTGGATGAAAAATATGTATTTTATGGGTGAGGTCATTTCTCTATATGTTATATAGTGGAAACTTTGAAAATCATTTTCTCAGAATCTAATTGAAAGTTATCAACCAAATTCCACCGGAATGATCCTTAAGTGACCCTTTATCAGTCTACCAAAAATTATTGTGATCTGTTGAAAAATTGATCTCTTATGGGCGGAGGTCATTTCTCTTTATATGAAAAAGTGTAAACTTTGAAAATCATTTTCTCAGAATGTAACCAATGGATATCAACCAAATTTCACTGGAATGATCCTTGAGTGACCCTTTATCAGTCTACCAAATATTTTTGTGATTGGATGAAAATATATCTTTTATGGGTGAAGGTTATTTCTGTATATGTTATAAAGTGGAAACTTTGAAAATCATTTTCTCAGATTCAAACTGATGGATATCAACTTTATTTCACTTTAATGTTCCTTTGGTGACCCATTTTCAGGCTTCAATAAATTACTGTTAATTGATTCATTTATAACTGGTTTTCAGAAATATTTCAGTATGTCACACTTACAAACACTTATATACTTGAATAAAAATCAATTAATTTATTCATTCATTCACTGAAATTCTCATCATATCAGTAGATTCAGGCCTGTGGAGCAAATCAGCTGCTCAAGCAGCTCTAGTTGGTATGTAGCATCATCTAGTGAACCTCTACCAATTTTGTTCATATCAAGACCCTGCATGGGGTCTTATTTGGGCTCCAACCTGACATATCCCATTTTACATTGAATCAAAGAGGGAAAATCTTCAAAAACCTTCTTCTCTGACATCATAAGGCAGAGAGCCTTTATAAATTGATATGTAGCATAAATTAGTGGACCTTTACCAATTTTGTTCATGCCCCATGGGTTCATATTTGGACTCTGAATGGCTCACCCATCCCTACTTTACATTGACATCAAGGAGGAAATCTTAAAAACTTCTCTGAAACAAGAAGGCAGGGACTTTTCTTTATAGTTTTGTTTCATTTTATTGAATTTCATCAAGTTTATTCATTACATGCCCCTATGTTCATACAAGGGCAGTGCCCAGGCATATTCTTTTTGCTCCTGGCTGAAGACATTCCATGGTATTGATTTTGTGAAGAAATTATCTCCTTGTTAACATCTGCCTATTTATTAATTGATGCAATGTGCCAGGAGTCAAAGAGACTCAGGTGAGCAATCTAGGACCATCATTGTCCTCTTGTCTTCATTAAATACAATGTTTTTTCCCCTTTGATACAAACAATAGGATGACTTTTCTCCTAGATCCTTTAAGTGCTTTATCAAGATTTGCTCTAGTATTTACTTGTCCACAGACAATTGGCCTAGAAAAATACACTTGTCCACAGGTGAAAAAGCCCATGTCGAACAAGTCGGGCATCATGGGAATTCCACACCCTTGATGCATAAAAAAGTATTTGTTCTCAATGTCAAAATTTTTCTTGCTGTTTATTTCAGGATCCAATTGTAAAAGAAATCAATCCAAACCATAGTTCCTCAGCAGGCGGAGCCCTTATTACGCTTACAGGCAGTAACCTAGGAATTGGAAATGAAATCAAATCAGTGAGGCTCGTGAAGGATAATACAAAATTGGTACTCACTAACCACATGTACTTCTACCCTAAGTATGTAATATTATTAATTATATCGTTTGTTGCCAGGGTGTATGACGATTTATTCTAGGCAGAAAAAATTGATGTCAACCCTCGACGTAAGGTTGACATCAACTTTTTCTGCTAGGAATTAATTGTTAAATTATGAAGCAAGAAACTGTATAACTAATTTATTATACTGCATTTTACACCTAATATCTATCTTTTTCCTATCTAAGGCCTTGGTATCAACCAATTTATTTGAAACTACCAATAACCCTTAATGCGCCTCAAATGAAGAGTAATATGTTCAAAGTCATATGTAGTTCATATATAGTCACACTACTAAATTTTGCGATGTTGTGATATGAAAGCGGTTCTTGACTGAACCTGCAGAAAGTTGGCACTTTAAATCGACGGATTGGTTAAAATGAAAAGTATTTATTTGCCTTTATATCTTTTTTTATTTGAATGTTATTAAATGACATGATTTTAACCGTAGCATAATGTATATACTTGGTCGTGTTATCAGTGAAGTGAGACAATCATCGCTGCCATTATCAGCTCGAATATCTGTCTATGTTCCCGGCATGGATCATCTGTTCACAGTCCTTTAGTAGCTGAAATTATGACTGGTGAGTCATCAGGTGCAGAGCAACAGTGGTAGGGGTACTTGGGTGTCAAGAAATCTCAAAATTGTCTTTCTCTTCTTATCCAGGTGTCCAGGACTCCAACAGCCTTATTATTTGGTATAGAATATGAGATGATAGAACTTAGTGAAAAAAAAGTTAAAATCATAACTGTTGGGCAATAGGGCTAAAGGACCATATCCAAAAAAAATCTTCAAAAACTTTGATCCTAGAACAAAAGGGGTCAAGAGGTCAGATTGTTAAGTTAAATTTTTCCATCTACTAAAAATAGATTAAACTTTATAGCTAGGTGTGCAACTAAGGACCAAAATGGTCCTCTTGATTTTTGTCCTCTTGTAAAGATGAACTTTTCTAATCTAGTCTAGAATGAAAGATTATTAAGTCTGCAAAGACTCGCCTAATAATATTTCTATGCTAGACTCAGTTTAGGTCACCATGTCAAAACAAAGAATCATCTGATTGATCCTATGCATTCCTTTCTTTGCAGTATTACCTGTACTACGCCTAAATTTACAGGGCAACCAGGATCTACATACCATATAGAACTAAATATAGATGGAGAGACTTATGAAAGTAAAACAGTGACTTTTACCTTTAATGGAATGCCTTCCATCAATGATGACCTCATGAATATAAAATCAACTCTAAGGTAATTTTCACTTTTCCTGTTATAAGCTCACCTGAACACAATTCAAGGGCGTAACTACCATTAAGCACATTGCACAAACTTGTGCATAATAGAAATAAATCCTCTTTCAAAAAGTGTCTAATGTTGTTCATCTGGATATGGCAAGGTTCAAGGTCACAGCTGAAGGTCAAGTTGGTCAAGATCATGTGACAATTTTTTTTCCAGAGTATGTCTTCTACATTTAGGAATGGATTTTCTTTTGACTGAGTTTCTATTTGATAAATATTTGAAAGCCAGCAGAGCAATACAGGCCCTCTTTGGTTTGTTATTATCCTGTAAGGCAAATTTATTTCACAAGGCAGGTGTCAAGAGGACAAAGTTGAGCAACATTGGACCATCATTGTCCTCTTGTTTAACCCTTTCCTGTTTTACAAAATTTTGGACCTGTCCAAATTCAAAGGTTTTGCAGACGAAAATTTAAAGTGGATTTAATTTGAAAAATAACCATTCAGTAGGGTAGAAAATAGTGTGGATAAAGAAGAAATTGCTTGTCAGAAGCAATTTCTTCTTTTTTCACTATGTTTTCTCAATCATAAAATCACAGACACGTAAAAAGCAGGGATTAAACAGCAAAGGGTTAAAAAGGTTTGTTTATTTTGCAGTGGTGGAATCGAAATACCATTTAAGGGTGTACACTTGGATGCTGCACCACAGATAGAAATCATTGCGTCATATGGTGGTGAGAATAAGGTATGGCATTCAGTGCAAAACAAGGTTTTATGGGACGCAGGTTTTGGGAGTCTGGGGCTCTCAAATTCAGAGATGAATTGAAGACTGTTTCAAAACAGTCTTCAATTCTTCTCTGAAGTTGATACTAAAAAGTACATTTCTATATTGTGTAGCTTAATCCTGGAAAATTTTACATTTAAACATGAGGATTGCTCAAAAGAAAATAGTCAACATTTAAAGCAGGGGCTCCCAATGTTAAACAAGGACCTCTATGAGCCCATTTATTGAGTCCTTGTTACCCCATATTGTTGATGTGACACTAAAACCCCAATGAAGAATGGTCAAGTGTTGCAAATCTTATACAATCCTTGTAGACACTATAGAGGCTAATTTTTCATCCAAATCAACCTAAAATTGGTCAAAATGGTTACCTTGATGAAATTTCAGGTAAGTTGAAAATTAGGTCTAAGGGGGTCAAAACCTAGGTCACAGGGTCAAATCTTAGAGAAGCCTTTTTGACACTCTAGAGGCCACTTTTTTAGCCCTATTGACCTGATAATTGGTAAGAAAGATAACCTTGATAAAATCTTGATAATTTCGAAATTGGTTCAAGTAGGGTTAGAAACTATGTAAAAGGGTAAAACCTTACAAAAACCAGTAGAGGCAAGATTTTTAGCCCAACCAACCTGAAAAGTCAGAATAGTTGTCTGAACAATATTCGGGAAAATTTGAAATCAGGTCAAGTGGGGTTAAAAACTAGGTCACAATAGAAAAACCCTTTAGACAGTAGACACTTTAGATACCATTTTTAGCTTACCTGAGCACATCGTGCTCAAGGTGAGCTTTTGTGAACGTTGAATGTCTGTCGTCCGTCGTCCTCCGTCAACAATTTCAGTGTTTACACTCTAGAGGCCACAAATATGATCAAATCTTCATGAAACTTGGTCAGAATGTTGGTCAGGTCACAAGGATGAACTCTATTGAAAATGGAAAGGATCCATGCCATATCACGGGAAAAGGGGCCTTAAAGACAATTTTCTTGTTTACACTCTAGAGGCCACAAATATGGTCCAATCTTCATGAAACTTGGTCAGAATAATTGTCAGGTCACAAGGATGATCCCTATCGAAAATGGGAAGCATCCATTCCATATCAGGGGAAAAGGGGCCTTGATGACAATTTTCTTGTTTACACTCTAGAGGCCACAAATATGGTCCAATCTTCATGAAACTTGGTCAGAATGATTGTCAGGTCACAAGGATGAACCCTATCGAAAATGGGAAAGATCCGTTCCATATCACAGGAAAAGGGGGCTTAATGACAATTTTCTTGTTTACACTCTAGAGGCCACAAATATGGCCCAATCTTCATGAAACTTGGTCAGAATGTTTGTCAGGTCAAATGGATGAACCCTATTGAAAATGGGAAGGATCCATGCCATATCACGGGAAATAGGGCCTTAATGACAAAATCTTGTTTTCATTCTAGAGGCCACAAATATGGCTCAATCTTCATGAAACTTGGACAGAATGTTTGTCAGGTCACAAGGAAGATTCCTTGTGAAAATGGGAAGGATCCATGACATATCACTGGAAAATAGGGCCTTAATGACAATTTTCTTGTTTACTCTCTGGAGGCCACAAATACTGTCCAATCTCCATGAAACTTAGTAAGAATGTTTGTCAGGTCAAATGGATGAACCGTATTGAAAATGGGAAGGATCTATGCTATGTCACTGGAAAAGGGGCCTTAATGACAAATTTCTTGTTTTCACTCTAGAGGCTACAAAAATATGGTCCAATCTTCATGAAACTTGGTCAGAATGATTGTCAGGTCACAATGATGACCCTATTGAAATGGGAAAGATCAGTACCATATCACAGAAAAAAAAATATGACCTTTGCTTGAAATTTGCTTATTAAATGAGACAAAGATACGAAGGTGAGCGATATAGGACCATCATGGTCCTCTTGTTTTTGGTTCAATCAACCTGAAATTTGACAGGTTTATTGTCTAGGTCAAATTATTTAGCGGTCTTTAGTTTTAACTCATGGGCTGATACAAAAGTTAAGGAAATTATATCTATTATAAGATTTATGCCCCAAATATTGATAGATCTGCACTGATACATGGTGGGAATAACCAGTGTCTACTTATCGATTCATTCATCAGCAAAATCTTAACATGCATTCTTAACAATTTCCTGCTACTTCAACTCTATTTGCATTACATATTTGGCATAAAGGTTTCTCCCATCAATTTGCATCATTGAATATCAAGGTCATTTGATGTCAATGTAAATTATTAAGGTCAAACTTCTAAAGAATTGCCATCTATTGGACATTAAGTGTACCACAAAAACGTCTTTGTTTCTACTTAAAAATGGAAGAAGTTGCTTTATTTTGGGGATAAAAATTAATGAACAGAAATATGGACAAAAAGCATTTGGCAACACAGTAGCTCATTTGGCTATTAATGATAAAAATATTTTGAGATATAGAGGACATTTTTATATTGGATATCAGTCTAACCAAGTAACCATCTATATTAATATTAAGTATAATAAATTGGTCAAAGTAGGGAGCTTTAAAGATGGGTAAACTTAGCTGCAAAAATGTACCTTGGCTTTCTGTTGCATTTCAGAGTAACAACTGTGAATCAATTGATGCAAATACATTGGTATGCTTGACACCAGAAGCTCCCTCCGCAGCTATAACAGAATTGAATGACAACATGGCAACAAGACGTAAGAGATCAGTTACTGAGGATAGTATATCAGTGCAGCTAATAATTCAACTAGATGGGTACAGCAGAAAGTTCATTATGAATTACTATAGAGATCCACAATTCGAAAAGTTTATTGGTGAAGAAACAACAAGGCTCTTTAAATCTGATGAGCAGGAACTGACAATCCAGGTTAGAGCTTACTTCGGATTTTCTCATTCATACATTACCCTCTCTTTTTGATAACCCTGAAGAAAATAAAAACTGAAAGAAACATAGTAGGAATTGGGAAAAATTAAGAAGTAATTTCTTGACTTCACAATGTTTTCCTTCCCTAAAAATTAGCATTCTTAGCTCATATGAGCTAAAGTGACCTTCCTTTATCACAGGTCATTCGTCTGATATTGGCCAACAACTTCTTTAATCATCAACTCCTTTATTAAAGGGCCAATTAATTCAAGTTGTACAGAAATGCTCCCTATGAGGGCCCTTTTTGGAACTAGGTTGAAAAGTAGATATTAGTGTAGAACTTATGCTACCATGGCAATCAAATTAAGATTTGTCAAGTGAAATCATTTTAGTTTTATTTCATTAACTTCATACGGAAAAATTAATTGTAAGTAGAAATCACAAATGGTACCTGATGTTTTCATTTATTGTTAGATTCTGCCTTGCAATATCTCATTGGAATCGTCTGTAGAAAACAATTAAATGAGATGATGCATGGCAGAATTCCATATTTAGTTACTACTATAGAAGCAACTTCGATTTTTGACCTACTTATTCAAATCATTACTTTTTGACTCGGGGGCCTCAGCTGTTTTACTTCTTTTAATTCTTACAAAAAAATGAGTAAGTCAAAATCACAAATCGTACCTGGTGTTTTCATTCTTTGTTAGATTCTGCCCTGCAATATCATTGAAATTGTCTTTATTCCAATGAGATGATGCCTTGCAAAAACCTGTATTTAGTTACTAATCTAGAGCCAACTTTAATTTTGGACTTCCACAAAAAAATATTTTAAGATGTTTAGTAAAACAGGCCCCAGGTACTGAGGAATGGGGTGGGTAGGGGTATGACTAGGGCTTTATATAGAAATTATTCAAGTTCTTTTTCCTATGAACCAGAGAAGGGTGACAGCCTTTATATTTGACTATGATCAACAGTCTATATTAAGCTCAAATTCATATGTATGCCTGTCTGTTCATCCGTAAACAATCGCTACAATATCTTTTTCCTCATAAAGTAGAGGTCAGAATTCAATGAAATTCACACACATTGTTTATATGTGACTAAAACCTGGTAAGATTAAGTTATGAGGTTTTGATTCACCAACTGATGATATATGATCCTAAGGTAATTGTATGTTAAAGAAAACTTAAAAGAATTGTGTTCAGGGTCTAAAAGTAGGTCAAAAAGTCAAATCTTCTTTTTGCTCTGGGGGGTCCTAGCTTTTAGTTTAACACAATCATTGTGGACAGTGTCAAGCATAATTTGTATTGGTGCAAAAATTGTTTAAATTGCAGGCATGATGTGATACATTGTGCTAGTTGTATAATGGTATCATAATCTCCATCTGTTCATCGGTATGTATGTCCGTACATTCATTTCTAGTTAACACCTCCTTCAATAATGGGTGTATTTGCATGAAACTTTCACAGAATATTCCCCATCATGTGACCATGCACAAATCCTCTTGATTTTGTGATACAATGATTCTCACCCAAAAACTGGCCTTCATTGAAAATTGTCTTGTTGTTGCATAACTTCGCCAATTTTGTTTTTTAATAGGGACACTATATTAACCTTGTTGGTACAGAGAATGACTATAAAGTCTACATAGGACCATCCTCTGAGTGTACAGTCATTGAAGTGACAGCAAATAACCTCACATGCAGACCTCCAATCCTAGAGGAGCAGGCTACCCCACCCCCAGTTACAGTAAGTAAACTGATTTGCTCTTGAATAATAAGTGGATCACTGGCCCCGACCCTTGACCTCTTGTGATGACACACCCCTCAAGATATTGAAATGTCCTCTCTAAAATTTAAGGTAACGGACATAAAACAAAAACTAATTGATTGATGTTGGGTGACCAGAATGTTGTAACTACAGCTTATTTAAGCTGTAGTAACAACATTTTGGCCATCCGTTTTGAAAAAAAAAATGTTTCAAACAAATGGCAGAAATTGACGGGAGCTCAACTTCCATCGCATTATGAATGAGTGTTTTAATTGGTCAATTAATCTTTTGAATGACAGCAGTGATCTGTAAATTGCTATAGGAAACAATCATTTCATTTGATGTCATACAACTGAAGGATAGCCTGGGTAGCTCTTGCTCTCCAAAGAGTTGACATGATGATATTAAAGAACTGCTCAGTGCTGGTTGAGTAAATCAGTCACATAAACTGAAAATGATGAAAATTTCCAATTTTAGCTTTTTTGCATATGACAAAAGTAAAATATTTGTTGTTGCCATTAGATATTGGCATGGTTGTTCTTAGATCATTGCAGTGATTATGCATACCTTTAAAGAGAGGGGGTATATTGCTTGTCAGATGGTCAGTCAGTAGGTCCGTCGGTCTGTCTGTCTATTGACCATTTTTTTGTCTGGCGGATATCTCTAAAAGTATGCAAGCTAGAATCATGAAACTTTACAGCAGGATAGATCTCATTGAGGAGAAATGAAGTGCAGAAGAAACATAACTGTTTTCATCATATTTTTTGTTTTTGTCCTTTTATTGTAAGAAACGAAAATGACGATAAAGAACCTTAATCTCAAATATTAAATTTATTTTTCTATTTATAATAAAATTGGAAATGTGGCGGATAGATCTTGTTCGCAGGCGGAAACCCCCCAGGGGAACCTCAGCCTTGCTGGCTGCAGCTAACATGAAATTAAACCAGGAGGACCGAAACCACATGTGGCACCCACCACATGCCCCTACTGCACCTCAACACCCATTGAGGCTATATACATTGAGGGAACCATGGTCCTCCAACCAACCAACCCACCCACAGTACAAAACCCATATGGGAGGGGCTCCAAAAACCGCCCAAAATGTTCAAACCATATTTGGACAGCAAGGAGTCTATGTATTGACAGCAAGCCAGCACAAGCTTTAAAGTATACACAGCCTTGATGATTTTATACAACAAACAGCTTTGACGATTTCATACAACATGGTACCCCCAGGAATTTTCCAATTGTGAACAAAATAAATTAATCAATAGCAACACTGCATTGGCAACCAAATATTGTATAGTGAGCGCCCTTAGTTTAAGTCCATAATCAATTTAATTGTGAATTTCTCGATCAAATCTTGTGACCTTCCAAGCTGTCCTTTGCAATCTGAAAATAGAATAACAAATTAAGAAAAGGAATAATAATCCAAGATAAGGGAGGGCGGGAGGGTATCGCAAAATAAGCTAAAATTATCGAGGCGGGCAATGCTGTTAAAGGGTGCTGTGTGAGAATCACTTTCACATGTTTACCAATACAACACCCCCCAACCTTCACCCCGTCATTTTCGCACAATAAATTGGACTATTTGTTAGAAATAGTCTGTTTTATTGTAAAATACGAAAATGACGATAAAGAACCTTAATCTTAAATATTAAATTTATTTTTCTATTTATAATAAAATTGGAAATGTGGCGGATAGATCTTGTTCGCAGGCGGAAACCCCCCAGGGGAACCTCAGCCTTGCTGGCTGCAGCTAACATGAAATTAAACCAGGAGGACCGAAACCACATGTGGCACCCACCACATGCCCCTACTGCACCTCAACACCCATTGAGGCTATATACATTGAGGGAACCATGGTCCTCCAACCAACCAACCCACCCACAGTACAAAACCCATGTGGGAGGGGCTCCAAAAACCGCCCAAAATGTTCAAACCATATTTGGACAGCAAGGAGTCTACGTATTGACTGCAAGCCAGCACAAGCTTTAAAGTTTACACAGCCTTGACGATTTCATACAACAAACAGCTTTGACAATTTCATACAACATGGTACCCCCAGGAATTTTCCGCCACACGAACTTGTTCGCCCCAGAATTCCAAACAGAGGATGCTTGCTTATGAGATGAATAAGTAGTAATTTTGCAAAATGATTTACATTTGATAGTGCAGTTATCTCACAGTGTATAAATTATATAACAAATTACATTTCATCCTTACTGACAAGTATATTTTATCTCAGTTTTGCATTCCTAAAGGTTACATTTATTACATAGTCTACAATTTGCCTGTCTTTTGCAGCCATAAAGTAAAAATTCATAAAGCACCTTTCATGGAAAACTACAGATACATGTATTTCAATGCTACCTATATATTTATACCCAAATTATCATAAAACTACTATGTCAAAGGAGTCTGTTCTGACCAAAAGCTACATTGTTATTGGCGGCAAATCTTATCAACCAATATTGCTACTGGTGGGTTTTATGTTTCAGCAGCCGTGATATGACTGTTGAACGTTAAAAGCGGTTTTACTCCTTCAAACAAACAGAAAAGCACATTTACTTAATCAATATGATGCCTCTGTTCATGGCTTAAAGGGAATACTGTTCCCCTTTAATTTCATGGGTAACAAAAGAAGCACATTAATAAGCAAAACCCACTGTATTATGACTAGAATAGTTTCATAAAAGCATAAACATCATTTCAAAATCTTAATCAAATCATTGTCATAGGTGAGTCCCGTCTGTACTTCAAAAAAAAAAAAAAAATAGTAATACTTTAAATAGTAAAATGGTTTGCTCATTAGAACCTGAATGAATAACCAAAACTCATGGATACTGAAGTGTAGGCACTTCAGTTGGAAAGAAGTTTTTGCAGCTGATCCATTGTGCTTTAGATGATTCTCCAACCAATGTTGTAAAAGTTAACTGTAGGAAAACCATACACCTGAAATATACTAATGCAAATATTAAAAACAATCCATTAAGCCCCGAACAAATCCCATGTATGAAAAATGAAAGCTTTAGTATGCTTAAACCACACCAGTATTAATATGTAGAAGAAATAATGAATTGCAGTGAAGTACAATTCAATTAGAATTTGTATTTTTGATAAGTACCTATGATTGTTTAGCTAATACAGTTATGCATGTTTCTAACTTCTATGTTTGATAAAAAGAAAATAGGTGTAGCAGAAGTGAAGCACGTTTAATATATTTACTTTGTAAAGAGGCATCTGCTGCCCATCTCCGCAAGTACATTTTATAAGAAAGGTAAACAAGTAGCAACCCAAGCAGCTGCTTATGTGCAAGCATTTGATTTCTAACCAAAGCTGGAATTGTTTACATAAGGTGTGAAATCATTGCTAAAAGAGATGGCCTTGGTTGAGAGGTGGGGCAGCGCATTCTATGTCAAGAAGACGAAAGTTTGATTTGGGAGCATCTACCGATCTAGGTTCCTTGGTCCCTACATTTGGCTAGAGTACTGGTTTATTTCCAAGAAGCAGAATCAAGACTGATTAATCTCAATTACAATCTTGTACCCCTAAATCCCTATTCAGGTTACAATTATTTGTTTACATACCAATACACAGCTATTGATAATATTTCTATAGAATGTAACTTCAGTTGGTGTGTTTGCCCTCTCTTTTTACCTCAGTTTGCTGGCTGCAGCCAATATGAAATTAAACCAGGAGGGCCGAAACCACATGTGGCACCCACCACATGCCCCTACTGCACCTCAACACCCATTGAGGTCATGCGCATTGAGGGAATATGGTCCTCCAAACCAGCAACCAACCCACAGTATAAAACCCATGTGGGAGGGGCTCCAAAAAACGCCCAAAAAGTCCATACCATATTTGGACGACAAGGAGTCTATGTATTGACTGCAAGCCAGCAAACACTCTAAAGAATACCTAGCCTTCATGAATTTATACATGTATGCCATGACTATGAATACATAAAGTGTAATAATGGAGTGAGGCCATCATACAAATGCCTATTAATACATATTGTTCAATTCCTAAATTGCTTGAGTCATTTAAGGGAGTTTACAGTAACAGATAAATCACTTTAAAATAAAGCTCCTTCTTTCTTGCTACCATCTCAAACAAAACGTGCAATGAAATTTTAGAAAAATTCACAAAATCTGAAAATGTGACCTCTGACCAACTGTAGCCAAACTATTTATTTTAAGATTCAAAGAAAAACTGCCAGTCCTACTGGCATGTCAGGTAGAAATAATACTGGTGTGATAATACCCACAAGAGGGCAGATCAAATTGAATAGCAAATCTAATAATACACAATGTGTTCATCTTTCTCATCTGAGAGAATTTAATTTGGTCTGGTGAAAAAGCAATTGAAAGAGCAGCAAGTTCTTAAAGTTCCCTTGAAAAAAAAAAAATAAATAATAAAAAAATATTTTTTCCCTATTGAAACATATTTTGAATGTATATTCTACCTTAAGGTTCATGTAAAGTGTTTGAGATCCAATTTTTGGGGCATTCATTTGCCAAGAAAAAGCAGTATGTCCAGGTATATTATATATCAAAATGAAGCTATTTATGAGCACAAGCAGTTGAAAAACATAAGATTGTTATAACTATAGCGGTATAGCCAAAACATTGTGGAAAAGGGTCATTTTGTACAGAACAAGCAACTGCATGACTGTTGGATAAAATTGGCTCATATTTTAACAAAATCTAGCCTAAAGTACCATCCAGGTAGTGCTACAACCATTGGTATAAAACTGAGCCCCAAAACGTAGTTATGCAAGCAATTTATTTTGACTTATTTTATAAACACATATGTCATATATGTCATTCTAATTTTGTAAACGTGTAGATCTTTTTAGGGTATGGTGTGTTATCACAACATAAATAGACATTAATTGTTTATATACCTGTAAGGTTGATTAGCAATATATCAATTTCTATTTCACAGAATCATAAATATATAGTAATATTGTAGTTCATTAAATTAAAAAAAACTATAATTTGAAATGAATCGCAAAACAAATTTCACAATATTATGGTGTGATGTTGCACCATACCTAACATGTATTTTGAAAACAGACCAAACCGGTTTGACATGTATGTTGACAAATTAAATGGAAATTGATTGTTTCAAAAGAGCCTTTTGAGACTGAGTTTTATATCTATGGTTGTAGCACTACCTGGATGGTACTTCAGACTGTACTTTGTTAAAATATGGGGCGGATTTATGCAACCGCCATGCAGTTGCTTGTTCTGTACAAAATGACCCTTTTCCACAATGTTTTGGCTACACCGCTATAGCTATGGAGGTCTTATGTTGCCTAACTGCTTGTGCTCACGATAGCTTCATTTTGATATATAATATAACTGGACATACTGCTTTTTCTTGGCTTATGAAGTGCCATAAATATTGGATCTCAAACACTTTACATGAACCTTAATCTTTTAAAAAATTATTAAGTTGGTTCATTTGATTTATTCAATGACTGAGCATGGTAAACATAGACCATAAAGAAATCCATCAAGGAGGCCAATAATGATACCTCCCTTGATCTTGGCCTAGCTTTGGCTGTGTCAATATAAGACCCATGACCCCGTTTTTTTTTTTGTTTTTTTTTTGTTTGTTTGTGCTATAGTTGAAAGGTATCTATTTATAAATACTGCCTGACTCCCCTTAGTGGTATTTAACTGGCAGTGAACTCAATGTCTTGAGGGTTTTTGAAAAACCTTACTGTGTAGAGTTTTACTTTACATGAAAATGAAGAAAGAAAACAACAACTAGAATCATGTTATCTTTTCCTGTATAAGCAACTAGTAAATGAATTTAAAGAAATTACCGACTTTTTAGCTCACCTGTGCACAAAGTGCTCAAGTGAGCTATTGTGATCACCTTTTGTCCGGCGTCCGTGCGTCGTGCGTCGTCCGTCAACAATTTCTTTAAACGACATCTCCTCCTAAACTACTAGGCCAATTTTAACCAAACTTGGCAGAAATGTTCCTTAGGTGGACCCCTTTAAGAATTGCTAAAAGAATTGAAATCGGTGAAAAACTCTGGTTGCTTTGGCAACCAAAGTTAAAAATTTAAGAAAATCTTTAAAATTCTTCTTCTTCTGAACCAGCAGCCCTACAGCCTTGAAATATGGTATGGATGATCAGCTCATAGACCTTAATAAAAATAGCTAAAATCATATCTGTTGGGCCACCAGGTGCGGAGCATCAGGGGGGAGGGGGTAGTACTTTGGGTAAATTTTGTAATCTTTAACCTTCTTCTTCTTCTGAACATGAAGGCCTACAGCCTTAAAATTTTGCATGTATCATCACCTCATAGACCTTAATAAAAATAGCTTAAATCTTATCTGTAGGCCCACCAGGTGCGGAGCACTAGGGGGGAGGGGGTAGTACTATGATGAAAATTTTGTAATCTTTAACCTTCTTCTTCTTCTAAACCAGGAGACCTACAGATTTGAATATTGGTATGGATGATCAGCATATGGACCTTTATAAAAATACCTAAAATCATGACTGTAGATTCACCAGGTGCGTAGCACCAGGGGGGGGGGGATAGTACTTTTGTGAAAATTTTGTAATCTTTAACCTTCTTCTTCTTCTGAACCACAAGCCCTACAGACTTGAAAATTGGCATGGAGGATCAGTTCATAGACCTTAATATAAATAGCTAAAATCATGACTGTAAAGCCACCAGGTGCGGAGCACCAGGGGGGAGGGGGGAGTACTTTTGTGAAAATTTTGTAACTTTAATCTTCATCTTCTAATGAACCAGGAGCCCTACAGACTTTAATATTGGCATGGATGATAAGCATATGGATCTAAAATAAAATAGCTAAAATCATGAATGTAGGGCCACCAGATGCGGAGCATTAGGGGGCAGGGGGTAGTACTTTTGATCAATTTTGAAATCTTTAACCTTATTCTTCTCCTGGATCAGGAACCCTACAGACTTGAAAATTGTCATGGGTGATCAATACATTGACATTAGTAATAGCTAAAATCATGACTGTAGGGTCACCAGGTGCTGAGTGTCTTGGGTAGGGGGTAGTACTTTGGATCATTTTTGAAATCTTTAAACTTCGTCTAATGAGTCAGGAGTCCTACAGACTTGAAAACTGGTATGGATGATCAGCATATGGACATATATTGAATTAGCTAAAATCATGACTGTAGACTCACCAGGTGCAGAGCATCTTGGGGGAGGGGGGAGTGCTTTGTTTAGAATTTTGAATCCCTACAGCCTTTATATTTGACATGGATTGATCAACTCATTAAAGAAAACTTTAAAAGTCTCAGACTCAGCCTGTATATCTGGCATAGATTAGCTGATCACAGACCTTTTATGGAAAAAGCTTAAATAAATAATGTCCAGGGGATGAGCATAGGGGGGGGGGGGGAATGATTATTTCAAATGTTATCTGATTGAATAAGTGAAAATCTCTTTTTCTGTGGTTGCATGGACATACCTAGGTAATGAAGCTTTTTTCTCAGGTGAGCGACCCAGGGCCAACGGCCCTCTTGTCTAAAATTGCCAACTAGCTTCGTCTTAGCATCCTTGAAAAAGTGTTTGTGTCTGCAAGTTGTGCAAATCCCATTGTTAAAAATTATCATGTGGACTAACTTTGTTAAAAATAGTTAAGAGAGAGAAGTATTAGACAAATTCTCTGTCATAGCCCCAAACCTTTTTCAATCAGACCCACAAGTCCAATGAGAAACTCTAGTCAGAGTGGACACCCTAATGCACATTATAGTGAATTTTTGACATAAATTTGATGAATATTATTTTTTATATATTTTACATTCAATAACATACCACTGCAAAAGAAAATCAATACACTCATCGCTATTATTATTCAGATGCAAAAATCTTGGAGAAAAAAGGATACGTTCTGTTGATATTCTGGTAATTTTTGTGATTATTGGAGACCTTCTACGTATTGTACAAGCACTAAAACGATTACTGCTTTTAACAGGTCATTTGTAGATAAAGATAACTTGTAAATCGAAATAACAACGACCAAAAACGAGTATTTGCCACTCGTTAGGACACAAAATTCCAATACCTTCGCCCGTTTAGTTTCATTCCCTTAATTGGATTTGCTTTTCTTGATCAATGGAGTAAGGTAAATAATTAGGATAGATAGAGGGCTTTGCTTTCGTAAATTACACTGTTAACGATAATAGCCATGAAATAAGCCCTGCAAAATCATTATCCGAATATAGTTTGTCCGAAGATAACAACACTTTATACGGGGCTCGTCGAAGCAATTTTATCGCCGAATACGAGAACTTCAGAACCAGCCATGCCTCCTATTAACCGTTCATGGCTGCATAATTATGAAAAACATTTATTTTCGCCTAAAATCAAAACGCAAATGTCGCTTTATCGCAAAATAAGCTAGAATTTTTCGAGGCGGGCAATGCTGTTAAACAGTGTTGTGTGAGAATCACTTTCACATGTTTACCAATACGACATCCCCCAACCTTCACCCCCGTCATTTTCGCACAATAAACTTGACTAATTGTTAGAAATAGTCTGCTTTATGATTGACAAAGAATAGGCCATTGACCTGCTCTTATTGGGGGCATAAATGTTTTACAAAAGTCTCTTGTTAGTTACTTGGTAGGACATAGTTATCAATACTTACTTTTACAAAATCTGTGTTTTTATTGGCTTGGCTGTTTTTAGCTCCACTGGCTGAAAGCCACTGGTGCTATTGTCATGGCGTTGTGTCCGTCGTGCGTCCGTCCGTCCGTGTGTGCGTGTGTGTGTGTGCGGTCGTAAACTTTTCCTTAAAAAATCTTCTCCTCAGATACTACTGGATGAATTTCAACCAAACTTCACAAGAATGATCCTTGGGTGTCCCTCTTTCAAAGTTGTTCAAGAAATTTTGATCCAATGAAAAACATGGATTTAATGGGCGTGGCTAATTTCCAAATATGGTTAAAAGTCAGTTTTCTCAGATTCTAATAGATGGATTCCAATTAAATTTTACATGGATGATCTATGGATGACCCTTTATCAGTCTACCAAAAATTATTGTGATCGGATGATAAATATGGATTTTATGGGCGGAGGTCATTTCTCTATATGTTATATAGTGGAAACTTTTAAAATCATTTTCTCAGATTCTAATTGATGGATATCAACCAAATTTCACTAAAATGATCCTTTAGTGAACCTTTATCAGTCTACCAAATATTATTGTGATTGGATGAAAAATATGTATTTTATGGGCGGAGGTCATTTCTCTATATGTTATATAGTGGAAACTTTGAAAATCATTTTCTCAGAATATTATTGATGGATATCAACCAAATTTCACTAAAATGATCCTTTAGTGAACCTTTATCAGTCTACCAAAAATTATTGTGATCGGATGTTAAATATGGATCTTATGGGCGGAGGTCATTTCTCTATATAATATATAGTGGAAACTTTAAAAATCATTTTCTCAGAATATTATTGATGGATATCAACCAAATTTCACTGGAATGATCCTTGAGTGAACCTTCATCAGTCTACCAAAAATTATTGTGATCGGATGAAAAATATGTATTTTATGGGTAGAGGTCATTTCTCTTAATGTTATAAAGTGGAAAATTTGAAAATCATTTCAACATCAGTAAAACTCAAAATATCTTAAAATCTAGTCAAACCTTAGATTTGCTATTTCAAGAATTTCAAGCCTGTGGAGCGACTCAAGCCATTCATGGCTTTCTAGTTGATAATGCCATAGCCTTGGCGTTGTCATTGTGCAAAAAATCAGACATTTTGTGATATCTATGGTTCTATGAAAGGCACTGGCTTGAAACTTGGCACACATGTTCACTATCAAGATAACACTAGATGAATTTTGTGTGAATTATGCCCCTTTCTAAACTTATCCACTATCAAGCACCCAATAGCCGAGTGTATGCACCTGAAGACAGTGCTCCTATATATGTATTTTCACTATTTTTACAATTACACAAAAGTAGCTGTAGTTGGCAGATAGATATGACATAAATTGCCCTGACAATCATACGAAGAAAAGAATACTATTTTTAATTTCTAAATTTTAAAGTAGAATCATTAAAAATAAGTAATATTTTTATATTACCTATGTCGGCGGAATGAAATAACCCCTTCGAATATTTTTGATATTACACAGCGGTGTTAATACACCAGTGGAATATCTATGCAAATGAGCTAAGAATGATGAACATCTTTATATGTTTGTAAGGAAAATGATGTCATAATGGATCTGCTGACGTCATTTTACAAACAGAGTTTTATATTTCACGGAATAAAATGAATCGATAGATATCATAATTTTCTCATTTTATCGCCAAAATTTGGGTCATATTATAAATAAAATATCAAATTTGTGCTCATCAAATACCAAATATATTAAATTCGTCATTTATAAACAGATAAAAACTCGGCACAGCCTCGTTTTTATCTGTTTATATTGACTTGTGTAATAAATTGGGTATTCCATGACCACTCATTCAATATCCTCTATTTATCACAATATTGTATACTTTTGTTTGAATTTACAGGTAGTGCTGGGAAATTTTAATGCTTCTATAGGATATGTGAAGTATGTCAAGATTGAGGTTCCACCAGAGAAGTTACTGGCCATAATTTTACCAGTGATTGGGGGTGTACTTTTAGTGTTTTTCGGTAATATATTTTTCATACTTTCCTCTTTTGAAAAATCAGAAAAATTATCAAATTATTTCTTGATTCCATCACTTCAAAGATTCAATACTCATATTCATCATTGGTAGGTATCCACAAGGGGGTATCAAAAAGTTCTGAGACAATTGCAATATGTTTCATTCATTCGATTATGATGAAACTGTCAGTAAGTATTCATATGGATGTGAGTGCTAATTATACAAACATGCAACCAAATATGACCACACATCTGTTAAGGAACGGTCGCTATTGAAATCAAATAATGTGCTTTCAGGGCACTTTAAGTTTAAAATCTGTCCTGAAAGAAATACACAATTGATTTTTAAAATAAATCAAATAATGTTTAAATTAGCATTGAATGTGCAACAAGTGTACCTGATACCATGAGGTTAGCTTAAAAGGGCTTGACACTGACGACATCTCCTCCTGAACCATTAAGCCAATTTCAATGAAACTTTACCTGAATGTTCCTTGGGTGACCCTCTTCTACAATTGTTCAAGAAATTTTGATTGACCCCCAAATACAGGCGTGGCAGGGCATGGCTTCTTTTGACCCTGAAATCTTTGAACGACATCTCCTCTTGAACCATAAGGCTGATTTCAATGTAACTACCAGAATGATCCTTAGGTGACTTTCTTCTTAAGTTGTTCAAGAAATTTGGATTGACCCCAAAATATGGGTGTGGCAAGGCAGGTTTTTTTTTAACTGAAATCTTTGAACCTTACCTCCTCCTGAACCATTGGGCAGATTTCCATGAAACTTACCAGAATGTTCCTTGGGAGGTTCCATGGCTTTTAAAGTTGTTCATTAAATTTGGATGGACCCCAAAATATGGGTGTGGCAGGGCATGGCTTCTTTTGAGCCAGAAATCTTTGAAAGACATCCTCTCCTGAACCATTTGGCCTATTACAATGGAACTTTACAAGAATGTTCCTTGGGTGACTCTCTTCCAAAGTTGTTCAAGAAATTTGGATTGACACCCAAATATGGGTGCGGCAGGATGGGGCTTATTGTGAGTCTGAAATCTTTGAACAATATCTCCTCCTGAGCCTTTGGATCGATTTCCATTACCTTCCATTTTCAATATCTCTCTTTCAAATCTTGAGATTTTTTAAGCCAGTGGAGCGATACAGGCCCTCATGGGCCTCTTGTTTATCAATATATCTTGGCTGCTTAAAAAGTTACTGTTTTATTTTTTCATTCACTTGTTAAGCAGAGGGGTAAATTTGTATATCATTTAAAAGAGAATCATTTCATTTTACTCCCATCTATGAGAAAATAGGATTTAAAAGAATAATATCATGTTAATCATGATTTAGCAAAGAAATTTATATACCAAAGTGTCATTTTCATAAGATGATAATTTCAACTAAGTATCACAATACAAATTTTGTAGAGCTGTTTTATCTCGGGCGTCAAAATAGGTGTCTCTAAAATAAACTCCAATCCAAAGGGGGTGGGTAATTTGGTTTCATTTGCCAAAAGAAGAAATGACTAAACCTATATTTTTTCAATGATTTAATGTCATATTAAGCTATTGCAACTTTTCACTAAAGAGTATAGGTATTTTTTCTTTCCCTAATGATAATTTCATATTATTTGCTTATGGGCATCAAAACTGGTGTCTCAGGGATAGCATTGCTTCTCAGTCAAATAAGAAAGATTAGAATTGAATTACTCAGCATCATATCTAGGGTTGTTGTATTTAAATGTTATCAAAGATTGTTAACTGTGTTTTCTCCTGTTTGAAATATTTAATGCCTTTAGAGTGGAAATTAAATTGTCTATTATAAATATTATCCCAAAACTACCATTCATCTTTTAATGAGTTTTACTTGAAAGAGTTGTATGTATTTGTGAATACGTGCTCTGATCTTTTTGGAAGATTTAATTGGTGGGCTTTGATAGGAGATCACAGTTTATAGCGTATAACAACATGGCTGACAAATACAGTCATGGAATCACTATTTAGCCCCAAGATGCCTCACTTATCTCCATTCAATTTTACATGGATTTGAGTGTATTTATCCTAATCTACTGAAATTTGGTATATTCATAGTCAGAAGGCATAAAATTCAGCTCATGCAATTTTCTAAGACGTCGGACATCTACGATAGAAAATATGATAAAAGTCTCAAAATTTTTTGATAGCCCCTCATACTTGTGTTTATGGTTATTAAGCATAGTGAAGAACATTAAACCTTATTCTGCTGGATTTCAATTTTGTTTGAAAAAAATGAGCATTTAAACCATTCTGGTTCAAATTTCTCCAGCAGAATAAGGTTCTATGTAATTTCTTCTTATTCATATATACCTTTTAAGCCATTGTGTTATAATCACATATAATTGGAGTTTTCACTATTTCAGTGTTTCTACTAATTGGATTCATTAAGTACAGAGGAGTAAAAGGCAAAGCCATGAAATTTGAAAAGAATCTGGCAGACATGGAACTCCAAATCAAGAAAGTTTTCAGAGAAGGTAACAATACTTATTTTTGTAGCTTTTATGAATTTTAGAATAAGTGTGCTCTCATTTTGCGGATAAATAAAGCTTATAAAATTGTTAATATCTATTTCTGTCCTATCATATGGAGTCTGTACATGATTTATTGTTGTTATATACATCTACTGTAGGGTGAATTTCTGTAAATGTTGTAATTTTGGTAATTTTTAGCTCCACTGGCCGAAGGCCAACTAGCTATTGTCATGGCGGATTGTCCGTCGTGCGTGCGTCCGTCCGTGCGTAAATTTTTTCTTTAAACATCTTCTCCTCCCAAACCAATGGGCGGATTTTAACCAAACTTGGTAGAAATGATCCTTGGGTGGCCCTCTTCTTAAATTGTTCAAAAAAATTTGATTGGCCCCCAAATATGGGTGTGGCAGGGTGTGGCGTTTTTTTCACTTGGAAATCTTTGAAAATCTTCTCCTCCCAAACCATTGGGCCGATTTCAATGAAACTTGGCATGGATGTTCCTTAGGTGACCTTTACTTAAATTATTCAAGAAATTTTGATTGGCCTATTAATATGGGCGTGGCAGGGCGGGGCTTATTTTGAGCGCGAAATCTTTGAACGACATCTCCTCCTGAACCACTGGGCCAATTTCAAAGAAACTTTAACAGAATGTTCCTTGGTTGACCCTTTACTTACATTGTTCAAGAAATTTTGATTGGTCCTTAAATATGGGCGTGGCAGGACAGGGCCTATTTTAAGCCCGAAATTTTCAAATGACATTTTCTCCTGAACCACTTGGCTGATTTCAATGAAACTTTACCAGAATGTTCCTTGAGTGTCTTTTTAGCTCACCTGAGCACGAAGTGCTCAAGGTGAGCTATTGGGATCGTAGAATGTCCGTCGTCCGTCGACAGTCGTGCGTCGTCCGTCGTCCACAATTTCTTAAAACATCTTCTCCTCCTAAACCAGTGGGCCAATCTTGATGAAACTTGGCAGGGATGTTCCTTGGGTCAAGCTCTACCAAAGTTGTTCAAATAAATGAAATCCACCCTTAACTTTCCCTTTACCCTTAACAAAAAGGGTGAAAATATGAAAATCTTTAAAATCTTCTTCTCTGAAACCAGAACCCAGACAGCTTTCATATTTGGTATGTAGCATCATCTAGTGGACTCCTACCAAGTTTGTTCATATCAAGACCCTTGGGTCATATTTGGGCTTTGCCCGGGCACAACCCTTTTTACATAGAATCAAAGAGCGAAAATCTTTAAAAATCTTCTTCTCTGAAACCAGATGGCAGACAGCTTTAATATTTGGTATGTAGCATCACCTAGTGGGCCTCTACCAAGTTTGTTCATATCAAGACCCTTGGGTCATATTTGGGCTTTGCACGGGTGCATCCCTTTATCTCTAATGAGCACTAAGGGTAAAAAAATGAAAATCTTCAAAAATCTTCTTCTATGAAACTAGAAGGCAGACAGCTTTCATATTTGGTATGTAGCATCATATAGTGGACCTCTACCAAGTTTGTTCATATCAAGACCCTAGGACCATATTTGGGCTCCACCTTGGCGCAACCCTTTTTACATAGAATCAAAGAGCAAAAATCTGTTAAAATCTTCTTAAATCGAAACCAGAGGGCACACTGCTTTCATTTTTGGTATGTAGCATCATCTAGTGGGCCCCTACCAAATTTGTTCATATCAAGACCCTTGGGTCATATTTGGGCTCCACCCGGGTGCATCCCTTAGCTCCCATCCCTTCAGCTCATCTGAGCATGAAGGGTGAAAATAGGAAAACCTTAAAATCTTCTTCTCTGAAACCAGAAGGCAGACAGCTTTTATATTTAGTATGTAGCATCATCTTATGGACCTCTTCCAAGTTTGTTCATATCAAGACCCTGGGGTCACATTTGGGGTCCACCTGGGTGCATCCCTTTTTACATAGTATCAAAGAGCAAAAAGGCATATCTGTCTTGCTCTTTGCTTAAAACTTTCCATGGTATTGATCTTAGGCATTTAGCTTCTTTTTGACATCTGCCTATCTTATTAATGTGATGTCCCAGGGTCAAAGAGACTCAGGTGAGCGATCTAGGACCATCTTGGTCCTCTTGTTTTAAAAATTATTTGCTAAATTTTGATTGACCCATAAATTTGGGTGTGGCTGGGCGGGGCTTATTTTGAGCCCAAAATCTTTGAACGATATCTCCTCGGGAACCACTCAGCCAATTTCAATGAAACTTTACCAGAATGTTTCTTGGGTGACTATTTACCTAAATTGTTAAAGAAATTTTGATTGGTCCATAAATATGGGTGTGGCAGGCGGGGCCTGTTTTGAGCCCAAAATCTTTGAACGACATCTTCTGAACCTTATGTTTTAATAAGATGGGTAAAGGGTTGCAGGTTCATTGTGATTGAGTATTTTGTTGCAATATGGACCAGAACCAGTTAATCATTATTAGGAGATTTCGGAGTGTTAATGTATTCATTTAAAGAAAGCTTTATTTAATGAAAGTCTTAAGATTTTAAAGCCAGTGGAGCGATACAGGCCCTCATGGGCCTCTTGTTTGATATTTACTAGTAATTTACTATCTTGGCTGTTTTTGAGGAAAACCCAAGGTTTTGCTGTAGCATTGGTGTTAATCTTGTCAATATCAATACCAGCCACAACCTTGAGATCTTTTGTAGTATCTGTTGTATTACTGAAGGCATTCACTCGAAACTTCTCACACCATTTGTTAACCATGGAAAGAGCACAACGAACAGTACAATGAAGGGGGATAAACTAGACACATTTTGTGCATATTACACCCGCTTTCTGACCTCGGTTTACACTGTTAAAGTTTATATCTTCCTTGACGTTGCAGGACTTTTACAGGTCCACTACCTTGAAATAACTTTGTATGTGTATATCTGACCCGTCGCGTGAAAAAGGACCATCCGAGAATTTTGTAAAATGAATTATTGAAAAAGAGATTTGGTCCGGTATAGGTCAACCAGAAGTCACATTTCAAAAATTCTTTCCCTGGACGGTAGATTGATCATTCTAGATTCAGAAAATAAGCACGGTGCAAAAGGTTTCCAACCTAGTCAGTCTGCACAGTCCAAGCAGTCTAACTAGGGTCGACACTTTACACACTACCCAGATGGTCCCTTTTTGCGTGACGGGTCACAGATGTATTTCTTAAAAATGTTTATGTATTCAGAATTCTTGGATATGCACACTACCATGTCCAGAGTTAATGAAAGTCTAATAGAAAAGGGATTCCCATACAACAACTATCAGCGGTATTGTTTTCTGATGATGTTCCCCGGAGAATGGAATATGGAAGAACACCCACTGATGCATGAACCTGTTGTAAGTAAGAAAAAGGTATGCATGCTTGTATATTCACTTTTCTGTCCTCTCAGTATGGGCTCTATCAAACTGAATTGAATCAGGGTCTGAAACTTATGTTCTCACAACAATGAAACCTTTGTTTGGACAATAATAGGCTCTATCAAACTGAACTAAATCAGGGTCTGAAACCTATGTTCTGACAGCAATAGGCTCTATCACACTGAACTAAATCAGGCTGTGGAACCTATGTTCTGACAACAATAGGCTCTATCAAACTGAAATAAATCACGTTCTGAAACTTATGTTCTGACAACAATGGGCTCTATCAAACTCAACTAAATATCAGGGTCTGGAACCTTGGTTCAGACAACAATAGGCTCTATCAAACTGAACTAAATCAGGTTCTGAAACATATGTTCTGACAAAAATGGGCTCTATCAAACTCAACTAAATATCAGGGTCTGAAACCAATTTTTATGACATCAATGGGCTCTATCAAACTGAACAAAATCAGGGTCGGAAACCAATGTTGTGACAACAATGAGCTTTATCAACTGAACTAAATCAGGGTCTGAAACCTAGGTTCTGACAATAATGGGCTTTATCAAACTTAACAAAATCAGGGTCTGAAACCAATTTTTATGACATCAATGGGCTCTATCAAACTGAACTAAATCGGGGTCTGAAACCTATGTTCTGACAACAATGGGCTCTATCAAACTGAACTCAATAAAAGGGTCTGAAACCTATGTTCTGACAACAATGGGCTCTATCAAACTGAACTAAATAAAAGGGTCTGAAACCTATGTTCTGACAACAATGGGCTCTATTAAACTGAACTAAAGAAAGGGGTCTAAAACCTATGTTCTGACAACAATGGGCTCTATTAAACTGAACTAAATAAAAGGGTCTGAAACCTATGTTCTGACAACAATGGGCTCTATCAAACTGAACTAAATAAAAGGGTCTGAAACCTTTGTTCTGATAACAATATGGTAAACTTGTTACCCCCCCCCTTTCATGCTTAACTCTGAGTACTCCTGCTTTGGCAGAAGGTATAGACAAAGAAATCCTGCACATGTGTGTAATCTGAGCTTAGTCTATACCACCTGATTTTCTTTTTTCAAACTAGAAATGATAACCCTTGTCATGCTAAACCCGGAATATTCCTGCTTTGGCAGGAGCTATAGACAAACATCAGCATGCAAATATGTGCAGTTTGATGTTAGTCTATACCATCTGTTTCTCCCTTTCAAACCAGAATCATCAATAGATTTATTTTTTCAAATAAAAATGTACCAACAGTTGGTACTTTCAGTGCTGTTTGCCCTTTGATTTTGATGAAAAGTTTTAGCCAAAATTTATTCAGCATGACAGGGTTAAGGTATTATATTTTAAAGAGGAAAATTGATTCACAAATAATGCATCTGGTACTTTCAGCAGTAGGTTTCTGTTTTTCAAGCAATTTTTTCAAGATTTTTTCCTCAGGATTCTAATGGTTAGAAATGCAAAGTCGTCAAAGATGACTTGTCCAAATTTGTGGATGAATCAAAATGTAAGCGTGTATCATAAAAGAATAAGTCAAAAAGTATAAAAGAAGTTAACTTCTGTCAGATTTAATTTTCTTAAATAGGATTTTACACAAGTGATATTGCTATTATGGGCCCAAAGGGAGCTCATACACAAACTTTCAAACAAGAGAGTTCTGTCATTTGAAAATGATTGATTTACTTAAAAGATGCCAGGGAATCTATGCTCTTTTAAAAAGCAAACACAAAAACTGACTATCCAAATATTTGATAACACCATGATTTTTGGGTCCAATCTAGCTGTACTGGCATTCAAAATATTTCAATCATTAATGGTATAAGATTGTTAGAATACAATTTGGGTATAAGGATGGATGGTTGTCATTGATAAAAATATCTTTCAAAGGCAGAAAGTTTCAACATAATTCAAGCACTTCAAAAAAAAAAAAAAAAAAAAAAAAAAAACGAATTCAAGCTGTAAAATCTTCACAGTGTGATGTCAAATTACCTCAACAGTTACTGAAGAAAAATATTAATCTTTTAAGTTTGATACTGTCCACCCTGCACAATGAAGCTTTGCTATTTCTTTACAATAAAAAAAACAGACAGACACATAATATATATACCTATACATAACTTTCAGATATATTCCAAGGCTTAAAGCACTTAACTTTGAAGCATAAAATTTAATGCAATATGACCATTAACTCAAAATTTCCTTATGTTTTTTATGCCCCTGATAGGGAGGCATAATAAATTTGACTTGTCCGTCCGTCCGTCTGTCCGTCCGTCTGTCCGTCCGTCATTCCGTCCAAAAACTTTAACATTGGCCATAACTTCCTTATTACTATCAAAGCGGTGTCGGGGGCATTGTCATCTTACAGTGACAGCTCTTGTTTTGTACATTATGTAGACCAAATGTCAATGTCTCAATTGAATTTTGTTTTGAAAATAGCATGTAACTCATAATGAAACCTTACACTTAGAACTGTGTAACTCTATTAATTATGCCCTCATATCGAAAGATCTGGTGCATATTGTTTTAATGATGTCAGTCTGTCTGGCTGTATAGGTCTGTCTGTCTGTAAAGCTTTCATTGCCCATATCTTCAAGCCTGTTCAAGATACAAGCCTAATATTTGACATGAAGATTGATTTAGATAATTCACACCTGCTGATACTAAAGTCAAGGTCAATGTGACAAGGTCAAGTTTATCAGTCAAGGTCAAATAAATCAAAAAAGTAACCAAATAACTTAACGTTGCCAATATTTTTAGGCTTATTCAAGATACAAGCCTTATATTTGGCATGGTGATAGATCTCAATGATTTGCATCTGCTAATGCTAAGGTCAAGGTCATATGACAATTTCAATGTCATTTCTCAAGGTCAAACTCTCAGAAAGATCTCAATAATGTCTATCTCTATACACTAAGGTCATGTGACAAGGTCAAGGTCAATCTTCTTAAAAACTTTTTGTCAAAACTTTACATGGTCAGTTTATTCAAGCCTTTTTTAGATACAGGCCCAATAATTGGCATTATGAAAGACCTCAGTGATGCGCATTTGTGGATGTCAAGGTCATGTTACAAGGTCAACTGTCAAGGTCAACATTTTGAAATAAAATTCTGTTGCAGGGGAATTTGTGTTTCACAAACACATCTTGTTTATTAAAATAACCTAAGGGACTAAAGTATTGTTTTAGGGTCATGTGCATAAACCATCAAGGCGACACTTGAACTTTTTTAAAACATACAGGAAATGCCATATTATTTTGGGGTCATATGGCCAGTGTCATGAGGAAGTGTTGTGTTGTTTTGTGGGCATGTAGATTGAAGGTCAATGTTATACCTAAACTTTGTTTGAAATGCACAAGTGTGCTATAATGCGTATGCAATTTGACCAAAAGCCAGAATTTTTTAATGCAGATAACCACTTGTGAAATATTTTGCTTGTTGTCAAGCTGTTGAAGGACATCCATTTATTGCTTTCTATATTAAATTAATGTAGAATTAATCCCAATTGACAAACCTGACATATCAAAGCTTCACATCTTTAACTTTAGTTTGCTATATTATTGTATAAGTCTGCTAAATTCTAACATAGTAATCAGTTCAAAATGTAGCAAATAATTAAAAACTCTAATACTGCAATAATGTAGCTCTAGGCACTGGATAAAATAGATATTCATGCAAGTTACGGCAGATGACCCAGATGGGTTTTGATAGAAAATGACTGAAGATATTACAAGAGGTTAGATGCATGACTTGTAGCCGTTGTCTTGATGTTAAACTAAAATTCAGTCTTTCTTCCTTTATTGTAATTTTCTTGATTTTGCTTGCCTCCATTGACCTTTTAAACTAACTATATGACTTAAATGGCCATAACTTTTGACCATTCAAATTTTCAAGTCATAGATGTATACTTGTAATCATTTGGACTACGAAACCTTTGTTACTAGGACTTTATTAAAGCTTCCACATTTTAGTAACCCACTGACATTTTAATTATGAGCCAAAGTGACTTTCTTAACAATTTCACAAGAAATCTGTTATTGTTTGTTTTATTTGTTTACAATTGGTTTTATGACTCTTGAAATCAACATTATTGAAGTTATATTGTGGCATTTTGTGAAACTACCCATTGATTCCTGTCATTTCTCTTACTAGTATAACCACAAGATTTAATCTGACGAAGCTACCATTTTGACAGAAGAAAAGTACCAGAAATTATGGTAGCTTAGTTTGATGGCTCAGCCCAAATGGCTTGTAACTGCCTATATGTTTATAGGCAGTTAAAACTCTATTGGGCTGAGCCATCAAGTTGATCCAACCACTATGATATGACTGACAGACAGTTGAAAGCATTAAAACATTCAAACAAACAAATATTATACCCACTTATCTTTACCTCTGACCTGTACACTGTAATTGTGGTGTCTTCACATATACATAGCGGATAATTGTTTGTTTCAATGTAAAATTGTTTTATCTTTCATTGAAGAAATAACTAAAGGAAGCAATATTGTCAGGAGCAGCAAAGCCATGAGTGAAAAAAATGCAAAATATGAGACAAAATGTGAAAATCTCCGGGATAAATTCTTGTATTATGTAATTTTGCATGTGACTAGTTGGCGATATATTATGATGTCATTGATATCATGAACCCTGCATGGAAAACATCAAATAGAGTGAAATGAGCAAAAGCTGGATATAGAAGATACTAATTGAGTGGTCATTGACTACTGAATTTATTAAATGAGTCGTCTATAAACAGATAAAAACGGCTGTGCCAAGTTTTTATCTGTTTGAGATGACAAGTTTGATAAATTGGGCATTTCTAAGATGAGGACAAATTTTGATATTCTATTCATAATACCTGAATTTTTGAGATAAAACGGGGAAATTCCAGATATTTATTGGTTCAAGTTATTCTGCGAATTGACGTCAGAATATAACATTGCTATGTCTTCTTGGCTTTTTTGCATAGTTATACTGCTAGTGTAATAACAAAAATATTCAATGGGATTATGACACTCCTGCTATGTAAGTCATATCATTAAAATAAGCTTACTTATGATTTAATTTCATTTGGGGTTTCTTATTTAATTACTTTGGTGTTAAAATTTTCCAAGTGATAATCCTTACATATTTCTCAATAATCTACAGGAAAGCCATAAAGAAAATTCCCTCTTTGTGTTCCCCTATAATCTGAAGGCAGCATGAAAGCATTGAAATCCTCTGTGCCTTTTTGTCCTTTTTTTGACCTCTAGATGCAGCATGAAAGCATTGAAATCCTCTGTGCTTTTTTGTCCTTTTTTTGACCTCTAGATATAGCATGAAAGCATTGAAATCCTCTGTGCTTTTTATGCCAGATCGGGGGCATATTGTTTTACTCATGTCCGTCTGTCTGTCTGTCCGTCTGTCTGTCCGTCCGTCCGTCTGTCCGAAAACTTAACCTTGCCCATATCTTCAAGCCTATTCAAGATACAAAGCTAATATTTGGCATGATGATAGATCTCAATGATCCGCAAACTTAACCTTGCCCATATCTTCAAGCCTATTCAAGATACAAAGCTAATATTTGGCATGATGATAGATCTCAATGATCCGCATCCGCTGGTACCAAAGTCAAGGTCATGTGACAAGGTCAAGGTCATCTGTCAAGGTCAAACTTTGAAAAAAATGCCGTTACGGGGGCATTCGTGTTTCACAAACACATCTTGTTTGTCCTTTTTTTGACCTCTAGATGTATTATGCATGATTCTTAAATCCTTTGTTGTTATAACTTTGATATAATGTTGTGTATGTTTTAAGTATTACCTTTGTATATTTATTATTAAATTCTATTTTCAGTAATTTAAGCAACTGACTGATAATGCCAAATTAAGAATAACCTTTAATTTCTGTTTTACCAAGAATTAAAGCACACATATTACTCTTTTTTTTTTAGCTCACCTGAGCACAAAGTGTTCAAGTGAGTTATTGTGATCACCTTTTGTCCAGCGTCTGTGCGTCGTCCGTCATCCGTCATCCGTCAACAATTCCTTTAAACGACATCTCCTCCTGAATAACTGGGCCAATTTACACCAAATTTTACAGAAATGTTCCCTAGGTGGTCCCCTTCCAAAATTGCTAAAAGAATTGAAATCAGTGAAAAAATCTGGTTGCTATGGCAACCAAAGTTGAAAATTTAAGAAAATCTTTAAAATTCTTCTTCTTTAGAACAAGCTGTCTACAGCCTTGAAATTTGGCATTGATGATCAGCTCATAGACCTGAATAAAAATAGCTAAAATCATATCTGTTGGGTCACCAGGTGCAGAGCACTTGGGGTGAGGGGGGAGTTCTTTGGGTTAATTTTGTAATCTTTAACCTTCTTCTTCTTCTGAATAAGAAGCCCTACCGCCTTAAAATTTGGCATGGAGGATCAGCCCATAGACCTTAATAAAAATAGCTAAAATTATATCTGTTGAGCCACTAGGTGCGGAGCACCAGGGGGGAGGGGGTAGTACTTTTGTGGAAATTTTGTTATCTTTAACAACCTTCTTCTTCTTCTTCTGAACCAGTAGCCCGACAGATTTGAATATTTGCATGGATTATCAGCATATGGACCTTTACAAAACTAGCTAAAATCATGACTGTAGATGCACCAGGGGGGAGAGGGTAGTACTTTTGTGAAAATTTTGTAATCATTTACCTTCTTCTTCTTCTGAACCACAAGCCCTACAGACTTGAAAATTGGCATGGAGGATCAGCTCATAGACCTTAATAAAAATAGCTAAAATCATGACTGTAATGCCACCAGGTGCGGAGGATCAGGGGGGAGGGGGTAGTACTTTTGTGAAAATTTTGTGATCATTAACCTTCATCTTCTAATGAACTAGGAGCCCTACAGACTTCAATATTGGCATGGACGATAAGTATATGGATCTTAAATAAAATAGTTAAAATCATGAATGTAGGGCCACCAGATGCGGAGCATTAGGGAGGAGGGGGTAGAACTTTGGATCAATTATGAAATCTTTAACCTTATTCTCCTCCTGGATCAGGAACCCTACAGACTTGAAAATTGTCATGGATGATCAATATATTGACATTAATAAAAAAAGCTAAAATCATGACTGTAGGGTCACCAGGTGCTGAGTGTCTTGGGGAGGGGGTAGTACTTTGGATCATTTTTGAAATCTTTAAACTTCTTCTAATGAACCAGGAGTCCTACAGACTTGAAAATTGGTATGGATGATCAGCATATGGACATTAATTGAATTAGCTAAAATCATGACTGTAGATTCACCAGGTGCAGAGCATCTTGGGGGAGGGGGTAGTGCTTTGTTGAGAATTTTGAATCCCTACAGCATTTATACTTGACATGGATTGATCAACTCATTGAAGAAAACTTTAAAAGACTGAGACTCGGCCTGTATATCTGGCATAGATTAGCTGATCACAGACCTTTTATGAAAAAAGCTTAAATAATGACCAGGGGAGGAGCAGAGGGGGGGGGGGGGGGGGGGGGAGGATTATTTCAAATGTTATCTGATTGAATAAGTAAAAATCTCTTTTTCTGTGGTTGCATGGACATACCTAGGTAGTGAAGTTTTTTTCTCAGGTGAGCAACCCAGGGCCAAGGGCCCTCTTGTTTGTCAAATGTGACCCGTCACATGAAAAGGGACCATCTGGGAACTCTGTTAAATGAATATTTGAAAAAGAGATTGGGTCTAGCATTGGTCAACCAGAGGTCGCATTTCAAAAACCTTTTCATTGGAAGGTAGAATAAACATTCTAGATTCAGAAAATAAGCATATATTTTGAAAAATTCCAACCCTAGTCAGTCTGCGCAATGCGTGCAGTCTGACTAGGGTTTAAACTTTACGCACTACCCATATGGTCCCTTTTGGCGTGACAGGTCACAAATATGAACTCACAATTACCTTGAACTCTGTCATTCAAAGAGATGGGAAAATAGACAGAGGCAAAAATAACTTGAATGACAGAATACTTACTGATAAAGCTTTGATCATCATTCCTTAACAATTTTCCTATGTTGTCAGCAATCTTCCAATTTGAAATTTATAAAGTATCAAAGCACAATTTTATACATCACAGATATACTAAGTTTACTACTACTAAGATCCTGCTTGGCTCACTGTTTATGAATCTTAATAAACTTCTAGAATGATGGAGGCCAGTGCATCATAATGCTTTGTCTTTTGGTAAGGTATTTCATGGTCATGAGATGGCCGTCAAAATGCAGTAGATAAAAATCTCCAGACTCCTGATCATTGGTCTCGGTTTTTGCAACAAACATTCCTTTATGACATTTGTGTACCACCAATGGGTGAATATTTTTAAATCTTTGTGGGATGAGCAGCTGGAGTCTCAGAAAGGGATGTCGGCAGCACTCATCCTTTCCGACTACTTGTCTACCACTGATGGGTTGATAATCGTAGACCTATGTGCCTTAGCAGCCAGAGGCTAGGAAAGGATGTTATTGTGGTACGGGTGTGAGAAATACCAGAAATCCATTGTTAGGTGCTCCAGCCTCCGCGATATGACTGAAACAATGTTAAAAGGAGCGTAAAACCCCATTCAAACAAACAAACAGAAAGACTTGTGGTAATACTGGTGAGAGAAATACCAGGAATCTATTGGTATGGACCCGGTATGTGGAAATACTTGTTTCCTCCATTTGTTCCTTGACAAGTAAAATATTATTTTCTACTTGTGCAGCATGGTTATTAGCTTGCTTTGGATAAATTTTGAGAAAAACAATATTTTATAAAGCAGAAAATGCTGGAACCCAGCATTTTCTTCATTTAAACAATATTTTCTTCCATTTGATACAAATGTAAGGCTTATGAATCTCTTCATTCTACCATACCAAGGTATCGTTCCAAATTTTGCCATATTGTTTGCATGTACACAAACAAGTAGCGGCAAAAAATGTACTTGTCTGCAGGTAGAAAAGGACTCATCAAACAAGTTGAGCATAGGAATTCCACAAAATGGTATGAAATTCATTTTGGAGGCATGAATGAATGTCTTAAACTTTTCTATGAGGAATCCCAATTTATCCTTTGCCTGAAATTTCTAACAATATTTCAAGATCTGCAAATAAAGATTTAGAGCAGATCAGGCTGATCTCAGACTCGTTGATTTGTGTAGATAACTATTGACTCAACATTTTTTTAGATGAACTGTGAATATGTTCTGAAAATTATTTGTCTGTCCATCCCTTTTAATTCTTTCTTTTCTTTATAAATGCACTTGTGACATTGTTGGAAAAACAGTCGATTTTGCCAAAGCGACCACTTCTATTAAGAAGATCAATTTTGTTAAGCCACCCAAAAACATAAAAGGTCCCTTAGCTGTTAACTAAATCTCTAAGAACGTAGACTTTTGAATCTTATGTTTTTGGAACCCATTAGAATCGATCTAACAGGTTCCAACATCGATCATAGGATTCAATTAAACCTAGGAGACAATCTATATATGCAATCAAAATGACCTGTCTTAATATTCATGAAATATTGTATTAAGCCACCATTTCCATGAGCAACCACTTTGAAATATTACACAAGGGCTTAAATATCATTGAATTCCAGGTGTCAGATCACATTCGAGGGAAGTTGAAACAAGGTATGGGTCAATTTGAAGAACTGCTGATGAATAAATTCTTCCTAGTGTCTATAGTATCAACAATGGAGAAGCAGAAAAAATTCTTCCTGAAAGAAAAGTGAGTATACAATGAAAAAAAAAACGTATATTAGTAAAATATAAATCAAAGCAATATTTAGCTACATTTATTATCTCCTAAAGTTTAAAAGCTATCAACTTGAAACTTTATAGGTTGATAGATCTCATGGAGGAGAAGTGCTGTGCACAAGAACTACAACTCTTGTTTTCCTTTGTTTAAACTTATTTATTTTAGTTGGATTACAAACAAAGCTTAAGCTGAATTAGATGCGCTCTTAAAATTCTCAATCCTGATTTTTTAGCTCCACTGTCTGAAAGCCACTGGGGCTATTGTCATGGCGTTGTGTCCATCCTGTGTCCATCCAGCCGTCCGTGCGTGCGTCCGGTCGTAAACTTTTCTTTAAAAATCTTCTCCTCAGAAACTACTAGACGAATTTCAACCAAACTTCACAGGAATGATCCTTGGATGACCCTTTTTCAAAGTTGTTCAAGAAATTTTGATCCAATTAAAAACATGGATTTAATGGGTGTGGCTAATTTCCAAATATGGTAAAAAGTGAGTTTTCTCAGATTCTAATCAATGGATACCAATTAAATTTAATATGAATGATCCTTGGATGACTTTTTATCAGTCTACAAAAAATCGTTGTGATCGGATGGAAAATATGCATTTTATGGGTGGAGGTCAATTTTCTATATGTTATGTAGTGGCAACTTTGAGAATCATTTTCTCAGAATGTAACTGATGGATATCAACCAAGTTTCACTGGAATGATCCTTGAGTGATCCTTTATCAGTGTACCAAAAATTATTTTGATTGGATGAAAAATATGTATTTCATTGGTGGAGGTCATTTCTCAATATGTTAAATAGTGGAAACTATGAAAATCATTTTCTCAGAATGTAACTGATGGATATCAATCAAACTTCATTGGTATGATCTTTGGCTGACCCATTATAATGCAGCCAAAAATTATTTTGATTTGATGAAAAATATGTCTTTTAAGAGCGGATGTCATTTCTCTCTTTGGATATAAAGTTGAAACTCTGAAATTCATTTTCAACATCAGTAGAACCCCAAATATCTAAAAATCTAGTCAAAACATTTATTTGCTTTTACAAGAATTTCAAGCCTGTGGAGCGACTCAAGCCATTCATGGCTTTCTAGTTAATTGCTTCCATGAAAGACAGGCAGTGTTGAAAACACTCGAATTTTGGCTGGTTATTAATTGTTTTGCCCACTCCCCAATGTTGGACTCTAACCACAGACCTTCATATCACAGGTCAGAGTCATGCCACTTGGCCATAGAGGCAGTAAATAGTTATTGTCTCTTGATAACCATAAGAATTTTAACCCTTGTCATGCTCAAACCGGATTATCCCTGTTTTGACAGGAGGTAAAGACTATGATCAGCCTGCACAGATGTGCATAATTTTTACCAACTGAAATTCCAATTTAAACTATTTCAAATAGAAGACTTTTTAAAAGTATATTTTCAAGATAAATACTGACTTACAATCCAGTGCTTTAAGCATTTATATTTTGTTGCAATTTTGCCAAAGTTTTTATTCAGAATGACAAGGGTTAAAATGAAAAAAAAAAGCTGATAACCCTCACATATATTAATATCTGTCTAAGGACAATTTATTTTTATTTTAGAATATAAAAGCCTAAAAATCTTCACACATAAGAATATCTTTAAAAGAACTATTTATTATTATTTCAGATCAAATATGGCTGGACATTTAAGTGTTGCACTGTTGGGAAAGATGGAATATGTGCATGAGTATGTATATCTTTAGCCTTTTATTCACCATGCTCTGTTAAATATCTTGCAGCATTAACTTAATACATGTACTAGTTTTGGACAATGTGTGCACAGTAAATTGAAGCTGTATGTGAGATATTTCCAATTCTTTCACATCCATGGCTCAGTACAAAACATTTGTAACTGCCTATATACATGTATATAGGCAGTTACAACTGTTTTGCGCTGACCCATCAACTTGCTTGTGATGGATAGATATTAAGCAGCCTTATAGATGTTAACAGAGTGCATGAAGAATTGATAACTACATGAAGATAACCTTGTAAAGACTGAACAGATAGTGGATACAAAGGCCAATCAGAGTCTTTACTTTGTGCCTATTTAAAATTGTTGAAAATGGCAGGCAAAGGTTCAAGTGAAGAAAATAAAGCTAATTCAATCTTCAAGTTCACAATATTAACTATATTAAGTGTGCGACAAATTCTCATGTGGAAAAAAGTGTTGTCTATATGTGTGCCTGAAATGTGAGTGCTTAAGCATGTTGCCGCTGTCAGTACAGTTGGTTTTGTGTCAGACTGTCAGTCTTAAGTTTCCGGTTGGATTTCCGACGGTGGCACTTATTCTTTCTGACTATTTGTCTTGTTATATATATAAACTATAAATAAACCTAATGGTATTTACCATGTCTATTTTTAGCTCGCCCGGGACGAAAGTCTCGGAAGAGCTATTGTCATACCCTCGGATGTCGGCGTCGGCGTCAGCGTCGGTGTCGGCGTCCGAATTAGGTTAAAGTTTTTATTTCTATCAATATTTATCCTAGAGGCTTTATTTTTTACAGAAACACTCATTAGGGCATAGGCTTTCATTTGAGACCAACATCCATGTCGAAATGACCTTTAGACTGTGACCTTGACCCTTTCAAAAAAACTTTAACCAAAAACTTTAACCAAAAACTTTAACCAAAAAAACTTTAACCTTGCTTATATTTTCTATTAGCTTTAAACTAGAGACATCATTACTTCATATGCACACTCATTAGGTGATAGGCTTTCACCATAGACAAAGGTCCTTGACATTTTGACCTTGACCTTGACCCTTTGTGGACTTAGAAAAACTTTAACCAAAAAACTTTAACCAAAAACTTTAACCTTGCATATATTTTTTTAATGCTCTAACCTAGGGACATCATAGCTTCATATATATACTCACCAGGTGATAGGCTTTCACGAGAGACCAAGGTCCTTCACAATTTGACCTTGACCTTTACCATTTGTGGACTTAGAAAAACTTTAACTGAAAACTTTAACCAAAAACTTTAACCTTGCTTATATTTTCTGAATGCTTTAACCTAGGGACATCATTACTTCATATACATACTCATTAGGTGATAGGCTTTTGTGAGAGATCAAGGTCTTTGATAATTTGACCTTGACCTTTTATGAACTTCGAAATACTTTAACCAAAATTCTTTTACCAAAAACTTTAACCTTGCTTATATTTTCTGAATGCTTTAACCTAGGGACATCATTACTTCATATACATAGTCACCAGATGAAAGGCTTTCACCAGAAACCAAGGGCCTTGACAATTTGACCTTGACCTTTTATGGACTTGGAAAAACTTTAACCAAAAATTTAACCTTGCTTATATTTTCTAAATGCTTTACTCAGGGATATTATTACTTCATACACATACTCACTAGGTGATAGGCTTCTACAGAGACCAAGGTCCTTCACAATTTGACCTTGATCTTGACCTTTTGTGGACTTAGAAAAATTTTAAAGAAAAACTTCACGTTTGATACAGAGAAATTTCCATTGGTAACCTCATCTGCTTGTAGGCTTTCACTTTACCCTAACCTTATACATGCAAATAAAACAGAAAAGTTTTTATATTTCTTAATTACTACTCAAACAGATATATATTAGATCATGGACTTTAACATTAAAAGAAACCACTTTGAACTTCGGTCTTTGGTCAAGCGCTGTTTGTGACAAGCAGCTGTTTGGGCGAGCTACGTTGTCCGCGGACAACTCTTGTTAGAATTAGTCTGGGGATTTTCCAATATCTCTTGACACTTTAAGGTAATAGATATGTAGAAGATTTTAGATCTTTCTAGAAAGGCCTTTTGGAAGGTGATTCAGACTCTAGAGTATTCTTATGTTCTATACTATTCCAGATTGTTCTATAGTATTATATAAAGGGGTTCCTACAGCATTCTTGGTTCACTTGATTTAGACTTATGGTTTCATTTAGTAGTACTGTGTTAAACTAAAAGGGGATTTCTTGTTATCTTAAAAGTGTGTTTGAAAGCGTGTTTAATTTTAAATTCAGATATTATTGGACTTATTATTTGTGGACCAGGAACTTAAATAAATTGGATCTAAAATTAAAACTCTAGGATTAAACATTCAAGGTATTGTAATTTGTTTTTGTATTAGTTTCATATTGTCAATAATTCTGTAATTATTGTCAATAAATATTGTTAATTGTAAAGTTTGTTGCTGGCTTCTTTGTTCGTGTTACATTGGCACGTAACAAATTGGGGGCTCGTCCGGGATACGAACATCAGACAAACAAGCAAACAAACAAAACAAAACAAATCAAACAAATTCTGTATTTAAATCTGCTTTTCAAAATTATTTAAGAAATTAATTCATATTTCAATTTCAATAAATCTATAGTGTACTTTCACTATTATTTATCATAATCTTACATTCTTATTTGAATACAGCAACAAGCTACCATGTCTTTTGACTTAGAAAAATTTACGCACGAACCTTCCGTGGAGCTATTGAATTTGGGTAAAAAGTCTGATTTGCTCAATCTTGCCAAGCATTATGAATAAAAAGAAGTCAAGTCCTCATTGCGAAAGCATGAAATTAAGAATATTTTGATTCAATATTTTGTTGATGAGGACATTTTTGATGAAAAGGCTCTATATCTCATTGTTGATGTTCCATCAGTTGCAAGCTCAAGAGAGCTTGAACTGTTAAAACTTCAACAAAGGGAGAAGGAATTGGAAATTGAAAGAGAAAGAGCACAATTAGAAATTGAAGAAAAAGAAAGAGAAAGGCAATTTCAAAGGGAAAAGGAAGAAAGGGAAAGAGAAAGAGAAAAGGAAGAGGAGAAAGAGAAGAGAGAGAAATAGAAAGAGAGAGGGAAAGAGAAGAAAGAGCATTTCAATTACGATTAAAAGAATTAGAAATTCAAGATAGAGCAAATCAGCCTAGATATATGTATAATGACCATTTTGATGTAACAAAACATTTTAGGCTTGTCCCATCATTTCAAGAAAATGAAGTTGATACATATTTCGAACATTTTGAAAAAGTTGCAAATAACTTGAAATGGCCAAAGGAGCAATGGACCTTACTTCTCCAAAGTGTCTTAGTAGGAAAAGCTCGCAATATTTATTCGCAACTTAGAACAGAACAAAGCAATGATTATGATACTGTAAAAGAACTCATTCTCAAAGGTTATGAGCTGGTACCAGAAGCATACAGACAACAATTTAGAAGTTGTAGAAAAGAATCTGGCCAGACTCACGTTGAATTTGCAAGAAACGAAGAAAAATTATTTGACAGGTGGTGCTATTCTAAGAAAATAGACCAAAATTATGATAATCTTAGACAACTTATATTAATTGAACAATTCAAAAATTGCATTCAATCTGACATTAAGTCACATTTAGATGAAAAAAATGTTGAAACTATACATGAAGCAGCTCGCTTAGCTGATGATTACTACCTTACACACAAAAATTCCTTTGTTAATAAAGCAAAACCTGCTTCCTCACATCCCCAAAATAAAACTATGTCTGGTGATTCATCTAGCATGTCTAGTCAATCGAATTCACCTAAACCAAAGTCTACTGGTGAAACCAATGCTCAAAATCCCTTATCTCGAGTACATTGTACTTTTTGTAAAAAACCAGGTCACCTTATTTCAGAATGTTTTAGATTAAAAAGGAAGAAGGAACTGAGTGCAGCCAAACCTACAGGGCTCAACAGCCTTCAGCCTAAATCACAGCCTTCTTTTGAGTTAAATTCAATTGTTAAGGCAGAACCAAATTCTGATTCCTGTATGGAGATTTTTGAACCGTTCATGTTGGATGGTTTTGTATCACTTTCAGGTGATATGTGCCCACCTACCCCTATTAAAATTTTAAGAGACACAGGAGCTTCTCAATCTCTTATTTTAGCAGATGTTCTGCCTTTTTCTGAGAAGACTTCGTCTGGTACTAGTGTCCTTATTCAGGGTGTAGAGTGTGGTGTTATTAATGTTCCTCTTCATAAGGTTAATTTGTCCTCAGATTTGGTTACTGGTTCTGTGGTTGTTGGTGTTAAACATTCTTTACCATTTAAAGGTGTACATTTATTGCTAGGCAATGACTTAGCTGGAGATAAGGTTGTTGTTAATCCTCTTGTAACTGACACACCTAATGTAGGTCAAACAGATGATCCTATTTTGCAGGAAATACCTGATTTGTACCCTTCATGTGCAGTAACTCGGGGTATGGCTAAAAAAGCTTCCTTGAAAAATTCAAATGATATTGACTTAACTGATACTTTTGTTGGTCAATATTTCAATGACGAGATTAAAAAGTCTTTTAATCTTAGTCTGCCTGATACTCAGACAGACTCGTCAAAACTTTGTCAGTCATCTCCAAGGTCAAATGACCAAGGTGATGAAACGCATTCAAAGTCACAGTTAATCCAGGAACAGCAAAATGATCCTGAGATTTCAAAGTTAATTGATAGGGCATTACCCGAAAAAGAAATGTCTCAGAATCCTGTTTGTTACTATAAAAAGAATGGTATTCTGATGAGAAAATGGCGACCATTTGATGTCCCCGTTGATGACGATTGGGCTGTTCATCACCAAATTGTTGTTCCAAAGTCATATCGCCGTGAAATACTTAGTATAGCCCATGAAAGTCCAATGTCTGGTCATTTAGGTGTAAACAAGACTTATCACAAGATTATGACTCATTTCTTTTGGCCTGGACTTAAATTGGACGTTTCCAAATATTGTAAAAGTTGCCACACTTGTCAAATGGTAGGGAAACCTAACCAAGTTATTCCAAAAGCAAGGTTACAACCCATTCCAGCTTTTGATGAACCTTTCAGTCGAATAATAATAGACTGTGTTGGTCCTTTACCAAAAACCAAGTCAGGTTCTGAATATTTGTTGACAATTATGTGTGCTTCTACTCGCTTCCCAGAAGCAATTCCTTTAAGAAACATTAAGGCAAAGTCAATTATTAAGGCTCTTGTCAAGTTCTTTACTTTTGTTGGCCTTCCAAAATCAGTTCAGTCTGATCAAGGATCAAACTTCATGTCAGGCATATTCCAACAGGTTATGCATGAATTAGGTATCAAGCAATATCGGTCATCTGCTTATCACCCTGAAAGTCAAGGTGCTTTAGAAAGATTTCATCAGACCCTAAAGAATATGATAAGGTCATATTGTTTCGATACTGAGAAAAACTGGGATGAAGGTATTCATTTGCTATTATTTGCAGTCAGAGAATCTGTTCAAGAATCTCTTGGCTTTAGCCCCTTTGAGTTAGTTTTTGGTCATTCTGTTCGTGGGCCATTAACACTCTTAAAAGAGAAATTTCTTGCTGATGATGAAACACCCTTGAACTTATTACAGTATGTTTCTGACTTCAGAAATAAACTGTCTAGGGCATGTGAGGTTGCTAGGTCAAATCTTAAATCATCTCAGAGCAAAATGAAGGCAAGATATGACAAGCATAGTGTTGATAGGAAATTCGAACCAGGTGATAAAGTCCTTGCTCTTTTGCCAATACCTGGCCGACCCTTACAGGCAAGATATTATGGCCCGTATACTATTGATAAGAAAACAAGTGATTTGAATTATATCATCAATACTCCTGGAAGGCGTAAAAATAAACAAATGTGTCATGTGAATATGTTAAAAAAGTATTTTGACAGAGATAGCTCTATTTCAAAACCGGTTACAGTTGTAAACACTGTCCCACAAGAATCAAATGTGATTGAATCAGAAGTTAATTCAGACTTTAGTGAAAAATCCGTTCCTGGTCCACCTAAACTTGAGAACTCTGAAATACTAAAGAATCTTGACGACAAACTTTCACATTTGGAGCCATCTCAACGAGAAGAGCTGAAACAGTTGATTAATAAATATGAACACTTGTTTCCTGACATCCCAACAAGAACTGATAAAATATATCATGATGTCATTGTGGAAGATTCTCAACCAATAAAACAACATCCTTATAGAATGAATCCAGTGAAACAAAAAGCCCTTCAAGACGAAGTGAATTACTTATTGGAGAATGATTTTATTGAACCCAGCCAAAGTAATTACAGTTCACCATGTATATTAATTCCAAAGCCAAATGGAACATACAGAATGTGTACTGACTATCGAAAAGTGAACTCAGTGACAAAAACTGACTCTTTTCCAATACCAAGAATTGATGACTGTATTGACAAAGTCGGTAATTCTAAATATATCACCAAATTTGACCTTCTCAAAGGATTCTGGCAGGTTCCGCTCACTGATAGGGCTAAAGAAGTATCAGCATTTGCTACTCCAACCTGCGACGTTTCAGCGGCTTGTAAATATGGTTATAGCTGGCTTAGATGGCTGTGACGCATACATCGACGACGTCATCATCTACACAGACACATGGAGTGACCATATTCAAAGAATCAAACAATTCTTCGACCGTCTCAGTGATGCAAAATTGACTGTTAATCTGGGAAAAACAGAATTTTGTCATGCTACTGTTACTTTTTTAGGACATCTTGTGGGACAGGGTCAAGTTAAACCTTTAGAATCTAAGGTCAATGCTATCTCTGAGTTTCCTGTGCCTGCTACTAAAAAGCAACTGATGCGATTTCTTGGTATGGCTGGCTACTATAGAAAGTTTTGTAAGAATTTTTCTATAATAGCTGAACCTTTAACAAATTTATTAAAGAAAAACGTTAAGTTCAAATGGAATTATAACTGTCAAGTTGCCTTTGATCGCTTAAAAGCCATACTAAAGAGCACACCAGTTCTTTCAGCACCTGATTTTGACAAATGTTTCAAATTAGCTGTTGATGCATGTAATGTTGGTATTGGTGCTGTTCTTTTGCAAGAAGACGATGATGGTATAGATCATCCAGTTTGTTATTATTCTAAAAAATTAAACAAACATCAGAAAAACTACTCCACCATTGAAAAGGAATGTCTTGCTCTAATTTTGGCAATCCAAAATTTTGAAGTTTATTTAACATCTGCAACTTCTCCTATAGTTGTATTCAGTGACCACAATCCCTCAAGTTTTCTTCACAAACTTAAGAGTAAGAACCAAAGATTATTGAGGTGGAGTTTGTCACTTCAAGAATTTGATCTTGATGTAAGACACATTAAAGGAAAAGACAACATTATACCAGATGCTCTGTCAAGAGTCTAAAATTTTGAAATGTCTTATCTTTAATACTCAAATTACATTTAACAGTTACATTTCACTATTTTTTTTTTATATATATGTATGTATATATGTTTGCATATATATCTCTTTTTCAATTCTTTTGATGAAAATTGTTTGTATTTTCATGCTAGATGTGCTGAAATGTTTCAACAAATTATGATATTATCAATTATGTGATGTATATTATCATTGTATATGCTAATGATAATGCAAAAAGAAAGATTTATTTCATAAACCTTTCTTTTTTCTTTCAAGGGGGAAAGTGTTATATATATAAACTATAAATAAACCTAATGGTATTTACCATGTCTATTTTTAGAATTAGTCTGGGGATTTTCCAATATCTCTTGACACTTTAAGGTAATAGATATGTAGAAGATTTTAGATCTTTCTAGAAAGGCCTTTTGGAAGGTGATTCAGACTCTAGAGTATTCTTATGTTCTATACTATTCCAGATTGTTCTATAGTATTATATAAAGGGGTTCCTACAGCATTCTTGGTTCACTTGATTTAGACTTATGGTTTCATTAGCTCACCTGAGCACGAAGTGCTCAAGGTGAGCTATTGTGATGGGCTGCTGTCCGGCGTCCGTCGTCCGTCGTCCGTCGTCCGTCGTCCGTCGTCCGTCGTCCATCGTCCGTCGTCAAACTTTACCTTGTGTGCACTCTAGAGGCCACAATTTTGGCCCAAATGTCTTGAAACTTGGTCAGAATGTTTGTCTCCATCAAATCTCGGTCAAGTTCGAAATTGGGTCAAGTGGGGTCAAAAATGGGGTCAAGGGGTCAAATTTTAGAAAAACCTTGTGGGCACTCTAGAGCCCACATTTGTGGCCCAAATGTCTTGAAACTTGGTCAGAATGTTTGTCTCCATCAAATCTCAGTCAAGTTCGAAATTGGGTCAAGTGGGGTCAAAAATGGGGTCAAGGGGTCAAATTTTAGAAAAACCTTGTGTGCGCTCTAGAGACCACATTTGTGGCCCAAATGTCTTGAAACTTGGTCAGAATGTTTGTCTACATCAAATCCCGATCAAGTTCAAAATTGGGTCAAGTGGGGTCAAAAATGGGGTCAAGGGGTCAAATCTTAGAAAAACCTTGTGTGCGCTCTAGAGACCACATTTGTGGCCCAAATGTCTTGAAACTTGGTCACAATAATTGTCTCCATCAAATCCCGATCAAGTTCAAAATTGGGTCAAGTGGGGTCAAAAATGGGGTCAAGGGGTCAAATCTTAGAAAAACCTTGTGTGCGCTCTATAGGCTTTTTTTTTGCCCAAATGTCTTGAAACTTGGTCACAATAATTGTCTCCATCAAATCTCGATCAAATACTAAATTGGGTCAAGTGGGATCAAAAAGGGGGTCAAGGGGTCAAATCTTAGAAAAACCCTGTGTGCCCTCTAGAGGCCATATTTATGGCCCAAATGTCTTGAAACTTGGTCAGTATGTTTGTCTCCATCAAATCTCAGTCAAGTTTGAAATTTGGTCAAGTAGGGTCAAAAATGGGGTCAAGGGGTCAAAACTTAGAAAACCTTGTGTGCACTCTAGAGGCCATATTTTTGGCCCAAATGTCTTGAAACTTGGTCACAATGTTTGTCTCCATCAAATCTCGGCCAAGTTTTAAATTGGGTCAGGTGGGGTCATAAAATTGGTTCAAAGGGTCAAATATAAGAAAAACCTTGTGTGCACTCTAGATGTCATATTTTTGGTCCAAATGTCTTGAAACTTGGTCAGAATGTTTGTCTCCATCAAATCTCGGTCAAGTTTGAAATTGGGTCAAGTGGGGTCAAAAATTGGGTCAAAGGGTCAAATATAAGAAAAACCTTGTGTGCACTCTAGAGGCCATATTTTTGGTCAAAATGTCTTAGAAATTGGTCAGAATGTTTGTCTCCACCAAATCTCGGTCAAGTTCGAAATGGGTCAAGTGGGGTCAAAAACGGGATCAAGGGGTCAAATCTTAGAAAAACCTTGTGTGCACTCTAAAGGCCATATTTTTTTCCCAAATGTCTTGAAAGTTGGTCAAAATAATTGTCTCCATCAAATCTTGGTTAAGTTTAAAAATGGGTCAAGTGGGGTCAAAAATGGGATCAAAGGGTCAAATCTAAAAAAAAACTTGTGTGCACTCTAGAGGACATATTTTTGGCTCAAATGTCATGAAACTTGGTCAGAATGTATATCTCCATCATATCTCGGTCAAGTTCAAATTGGGTCAAGTTGGGTCAAAAATGGGGTCAAGGGTTCAAATCTTGGAAAAACCTTGTGTGTACTCTAGAGGCCACATCTTTGGTCCAAATGTCTTGAAACATGTTTGTCTCCATCAAATCTCAGTCATGTTCAAAATTGGGTCAAGTGGGGTCAAAATTGGGGTCAAGGGGTCAAATCTTTAAAAATAGAAAACATGTTTACTCAAATACCTTGAAACTTGGTCAATATGTTTGTTTGAAACCTAGGTCAAGTTTGAAATTGCCTTGAAATCTTACACAAGTTTGATAGAGGGTCAAAAACGTTTTTTAGTACTTTAGAGGCAACATTTTTAACTGAAATGATTTCTTCTTGATCTCTTTGACTTTTGTTTAGCCATGCATCAGGTGAGCGCTTTAGGGCCAATGGCCCTCTTGTTTAGTAGTACTGTGTTAAACTAAAAGGGGATTTCTTGTTATCTTAAAAGTGTGTTTGAAAGCGTGTTTAATTTTAAATTCAGATATTATTGGACTTATTATTTGTGGACCAGGAACTTAAATAAATTGGATCTAAAATTAAAACTCTAGGATTAAACATTCAAGGTATTGTAATTTGTTTTTGTATTAGTTTCATATTGTCAATAATTCTGTAATTATTGTCAATAAATATTGTTAATTGTAAAGTTTGTTGCTGGCTTCTTTGTTCGTGTTACATTGGCACGTAACAAATTGGGGGCTCGTCCGGGATACGAACATCAGACAAACAAGCAAACAAACAAAACAAAACAAATCAAACAAATTCTGTATTTAAATCTGCTTTTCAAAATTATTTAAGAAATTAATTCATATTTCAATTTCAATAAATCTATAGTGTACTTTCACTATTATTTATCATAATCTTACATTCTTATTTGAATACAGCAACAAGCTACCATGTCTTTTGACTTAGAAAAATTTACGCACGAACCTTCCGTGGAGCTATTGAATTTGGGTAAAAAGTCTGATTTGCTCAATCTTGCCAAGCATTATGAATAAAAAGAAGTCAAGTCCTCATTGCGAAAGCATGAAATTAAGAATATTTTGATTCAATATTTTGTTGATGAGGACATTTTTGATGAAAAGGCTCTATATCTCATTGTTGATGTTCCATCAGTTGCAAGCTCAAGAGAGCTTGAACTGTTAAAACTTCAACAAAGGGAGAAGGAATTGGAAATTGAAAGAGAAAGAGCACAATTAGAAATTGAAGAAAAAGAAAGAGAAAGGCAATTTCAAAGGGAAAAGGAAGAAAGGGAAAGAGAAAGAGAAAAGGAAGAGGAGAAAGAGAAGAGAGAGAAATAGAAAGAGAGAGGGAAAGAGAAGAAAGAGCATTTCAATTACGATTAAAAGAATTAGAAATTCAAGATAGAGCAAATCAGCCTAGATATATGTATAATGACCATTTTGATGTAACAAAACATTTTAGGCTTGTCCCATCATTTCAAGAAAATGAAGTTGATACATATTTCGAACATTTTGAAAAAGTTGCAAATAACTTGAAATGGCCAAAGGAGCAATGGACCTTACTTCTCCAAAGTGTCTTAGTAGGAAAAGCTCGCAATATTTATTCGCAACTTAGAACAGAACAAAGCAATGATTATGATACTGTAAAAGAACTCATTCTCAAAGGTTATGAGCTGGTACCAGAAGCATACAGACAACAATTTAGAAGTTGTAGAAAAGAATCTGGCCAGACTCACGTTGAATTTGCAAGAAACGAAGAAAAATTATTTGACAGGTGGTGCTATTCTAAGAAAATAGACCAAAATTATGATAATCTTAGACAACTTATATTAATTGAACAATTCAAAAATTGCATTCAATCTGACATTAAGTCACATTTAGATGAAAAAAATGTTGAAACTATACATGAAGCAGCTCGCTTAGCTGATGATTACTACCTTACACACAAAAATTCCTTTGTTAATAAAGCAAAACCTGCTTCCTCACATCCCCAAAATAAAACTATGTCTGGTGATTCATCTAGCATGTCTAGTCAATCGAATTCACCTAAACCAAAGTCTACTGGTGAAACCAATGCTCAAAATCCCTTATCTCGAGTACATTGTACTTTTTGTAAAAAACCAGGTCACCTTATTTCAGAATGTTTTAGATTAAAAAGGAAGAAGGAACTGAGTGCAGCCAAACCTACAGGGCTCAACAGCCTTCAGCCTAAATCACAGCCTTCTTTTGAGTTAAATTCAATTGTTAAGGCAGAACCAAATTCTGATTCCTGTATGGAGATTTTTGAACCGTTCATGTTGGATGGTTTTGTATCACTTTCAGGTGATATGTGCCCACCTACCCCTATTAAAATTTTAAGAGACACAGGAGCTTCTCAATCTCTTATTTTAGCAGATGTTCTGCCTTTTTCTGAGAAGACTTCGTCTGGTACTAGTGTCCTTATTCAGGGTGTAGAGTGTGGTGTTATTAATGTTCCTCTTCATAAGGTTAATTTGTCCTCAGATTTGGTTACTGGTTCTGTGGTTGTTGGTGTTAAACATTCTTTACCATTTAAAGGTGTACATTTATTGCTAGGCAATGACTTAGCTGGAGATAAGGTTGTTGTTAATCCTCTTGTAACTGACACACCTAATGTAGGTCAAACAGATGATCCTATTTTGCAGGAAATACCTGATTTGTACCCTTCATGTGCAGTAACTCGGGGTATGGCTAAAAAAGCTTCCTTGAAAAATTCAAATGATATTGACTTAACTGATACTTTTGTTGGTCAATATTTCAATGACGAGATTAAAAAGTCTTTTAATCTTAGTCTGCCTGATACTCAGACAGACTCGTCAAAACTTTGTCAGTCATCTCCAAGGTCAAATGACCAAGGTGATGAAACGCATTCAAAGTCACAGTTAATCCAGGAACAGCAAAATGATCCTGAGATTTCAAAGTTAATTGATAGGGCATTACCCGAAAAAGAAATGTCTCAGAATCCTGTTTGTTACTATAAAAAGAATGGTATTCTGATGAGAAAATGGCGACCATTTGATGTCCCCGTTGATGACGATTGGGCTGTTCATCACCAAATTGTTGTTCCAAAGTCATATCGCCGTGAAATACTTAGTATAGCCCATGAAAGTCCAATGTCTGGTCATTTAGGTGTAAACAAGACTTATCACAAGATTATGACTCATTTCTTTTGGCCTGGACTTAAATTGGACGTTTCCAAATATTGTAAAAGTTGCCACACTTGTCAAATGGTAGGGAAACCTAACCAAGTTATTCCAAAAGCAAGGTTACAACCCATTCCAGCTTTTGATGAACCTTTCAGTCGAATAATAATAGACTGTGTTGGTCCTTTACCAAAAACCAAGTCAGGTTCTGAATATTTGTTGACAATTATGTGTGCTTCTACTCGCTTCCCAGAAGCAATTCCTTTAAGAAACATTAAGGCAAAGTCAATTATTAAGGCTCTTGTCAAGTTCTTTACTTTTGTTGGCCTTCCAAAATCAGTTCAGTCTGATCAAGGATCAAACTTCATGTCAGGCATATTCCAACAGGTTATGCATGAATTAGGTATCAAGCAATATCGGTCATCTGCTTATCACCCTGAAAGTCAAGGTGCTTTAGAAAGATTTCATCAGACCCTAAAGAATATGATAAGGTCATATTGTTTCGATACTGAGAAAAACTGGGATGAAGGTATTCATTTGCTATTATTTGCAGTCAGAGAATCTGTTCAAGAATCTCTTGGCTTTAGCCCCTTTGAGTTAGTTTTTGGTCATTCTGTTCGTGGGCCATTAACACTCTTAAAAGAGAAATTTCTTGCTGATGATGAAACACCCTTGAACTTATTACAGTATGTTTCTGACTTCAGAAATAAACTGTCTAGGGCATGTGAGGTTGCTAGGTCAAATCTTAAATCATCTCAGAGCAAAATGAAGGCAAGATATGACAAGCATAGTGTTGATAGGAAATTCGAACCAGGTGATAAAGTCCTTGCTCTTTTGCCAATACCTGGCCGACCCTTACAGGCAAGATATTATGGCCCGTATACTATTGATAAGAAAACAAGTGATTTGAATTATATCATCAATACTCCTGGAAGGCGTAAAAATAAACAAATGTGTCATGTGAATATGTTAAAAAAGTATTTTGACAGAGATAGCTCTATTTCAAAACCGGTTACAGTTGTAAACACTGTCCCACAAGAATCAAATGTGATTGAATCAGAAGTTAATTCAGACTTTAGTGAAAAATCCGTTCCTGGTCCACCTAAACTTGAGAACTCTGAAATACTAAAGAATCTTGACGACAAACTTTCACATTTGGAGCCATCTCAACGAGAAGAGCTGAAACAGTTGATTAATAAATATGAACACTTGTTTCCTGACATCCCAACAAGAACTGATAAAATATATCATGATGTCATTGTGGAAGATTCTCAACCAATAAAACAACATCCTTATAGAATGAATCCAGTGAAACAAAAAGCCCTTCAAGACGAAGTGAATTACTTATTGGAGAATGATTTTATTGAACCCAGCCAAAGTAATTACAGTTCACCATGTATATTAATTCCAAAGCCAAATGGAACATACAGAATGTGTACTGACTATCGAAAAGTGAACTCAGTGACAAAAACTGACTCTTTTCCAATACCAAGAATTGATGACTGTATTGACAAAGTCGGTAATTCTAAATATATCACCAAATTTGACCTTCTCAAAGGATTCTGGCAGGTTCCGCTCACTGATAGGGCTAAAGAAGTATCAGCATTTGCTACTCCAACCTGCGACGTTTCAGCGGCTTGTAAATATGGTTATAGCTGGCTTAGATGGCTGTGACGCATACATCGACGACGTCATCATCTACACAGACACATGGAGTGACCATATTCAAAGAATCAAACAATTCTTCGACCGTCTCAGTGATGCAAAATTGACTGTTAATCTGGGAAAAACAGAATTTTGTCATGCTACTGTTACTTTTTTAGGACATCTTGTGGGACAGGGTCAAGTTAAACCTTTAGAATCTAAGGTCAATGCTATCTCTGAGTTTCCTGTGCCTGCTACTAAAAAGCAACTGATGCGATTTCTTGGTATGGCTGGCTACTATAGAAAGTTTTGTAAGAATTTTTCTATAATAGCTGAACCTTTAACAAATTTATTAAAGAAAAACGTTAAGTTCAAATGGAATTATAACTGTCAAGTTGCCTTTGATCGCTTAAAAGCCATACTAAAGAGCACACCAGTTCTTTCAGCACCTGATTTTGACAAATGTTTCAAATTAGCTGTTGATGCATGTAATGTTGGTATTGGTGCTGTTCTTTTGCAAGAAGACGATGATGGTATAGATCATCCAGTTTGTTATTATTCTAAAAAATTAAACAAACATCAGAAAAACTACTCCACCATTGAAAAGGAATGTCTTGCTCTAATTTTGGCAATCCAAAATTTTGAAGTTTATTTAACATCTGCAACTTCTCCTATAGTTGTATTCAGTGACCACAATCCCTCAAGTTTTCTTCACAAACTTAAGAGTAAGAACCAAAGATTATTGAGGTGGAGTTTGTCACTTCAAGAATTTGATCTTGATGTAAGACACATTAAAGGAAAAGACAACATTATACCAGATGCTCTGTCAAGAGTCTAAAATTTTGAAATGTCTTATCTTTAATACTCAAATTACATTTAACAGTTACATTTCACTATTTTTTTTTTATATATATGTATGTATATATGTTTGCATATATATCTCTTTTTCAATTCTTTTGATGAAAATTGTTTGTATTTTCATGCTAGATGTGCTGAAATGTTTCAACAAATTATGATATTATCAATTATGTGATGTATATTATCATTGTATATGCTAATGATAATGCAAAAAGAAAGATTTATTTCATAAACCTTTCTTTTTTCTTTCAAGGGGGAAAGTGTTATATATATAAACTATAAATAAACCTAATGGTATTTACCATGTCTATTTTTAGAATTAGTCTGGGGATTTTCCAATATCTCTTGACACTTTAAGGTAATAGATATGTAGAAGATTTTAGATCTTTCTAGAAAGGCCTTTTGGAAGGTGATTCAGACTCTAGAGTATTCTTATGTTCTATACTATTCCAGATTGTTCTATAGTATTATATAAAGGGGTTCCTACAGCATTCTTGGTTCACTTGATTTAGACTTATGGTTTCATTAGCTCACCTGAGCACGAAGTGCTCAAGGTGAGCTATTGTGATGGGCTGCTGTCCGGCGTCCGTCGTCCGTCGTCCGTCGTCCGTCGTCCGTCGTCCATCGTCCGTCGTCAAACTTTACCTTGTGTGCACTCTAGAGGCCACAATTTTGGCCCAAATGTCTTGAAACTTGGTCAGAATGTTTGTCTCCATCAAATCTCGGTCAAGTTCGAAATTGGGTCAAGTGGGGTCAAAAATGGGGTCAAGGGGTCAAATTTTAGAAAAACCTTGTGGGCACTCTAGAGCCCACATTTGTGGCCCAAATGTCTTGAAACTTGGTCAGAATGTTTGTCTCCATCAAATCTCAGTCAAGTTCGAAATTGGGTCAAGTGGGGTCAAAAATGGGGTCAAGGGGTCAAATTTTAGAAAAACCTTGTGTGCGCTCTAGAGACCACATTTGTGGCCCAAATGTCTTGAAACTTGGTCAGAATGTTTGTCTACATCAAATCCCGATCAAGTTCAAAATTGGGTCAAGTGGGGTCAAAAATGGGGTCAAGGGGTCAAATCTTAGAAAAACCTTGTGTGCGCTCTAGAGACCACATTTGTGGCCCAAATGTCTTGAAACTTGGTCACAATAATTGTCTCCATCAAATCCCGATCAAGTTCAAAATTGGGTCAAGTGGGGTCAAAAATGGGGTCAAGGGGTCAAATCTTAGAAAAACCTTGTGTGCGCTCTATAGGCTTTTTTTTTGCCCAAATGTCTTGAAACTTGGTCACAATAATTGTCTCCATCAAATCTCGATCAAATACTAAATTGGGTCAAGTGGGATCAAAAAGGGGGTCAAGGGGTCAAATCTTAGAAAAACCCTGTGTGCCCTCTAGAGGCCATATTTATGGCCCAAATGTCTTGAAACTTGGTCAGTATGTTTGTCTCCATCAAATCTCAGTCAAGTTTGAAATTTGGTCAAGTAGGGTCAAAAATGGGGTCAAGGGGTCAAAACTTAGAAAACCTTGTGTGCACTCTAGAGGCCATATTTTTGGCCCAAATGTCTTGAAACTTGGTCACAATGTTTGTCTCCATCAAATCTCGGCCAAGTTTTAAATTGGGTCAGGTGGGGTCATAAAATTGGTTCAAAGGGTCAAATATAAGAAAAACCTTGTGTGCACTCTAGATGTCATATTTTTGGTCCAAATGTCTTGAAACTTGGTCAGAATGTTTGTCTCCATCAAATCTCGGTCAAGTTTGAAATTGGGTCAAGTGGGGTCAAAAATTGGGTCAAAGGGTCAAATATAAGAAAAACCTTGTGTGCACTCTAGAGGCCATATTTTTGGTCAAAATGTCTTAGAAATTGGTCAGAATGTTTGTCTCCACCAAATCTCGGTCAAGTTCGAAATGGGTCAAGTGGGGTCAAAAACGGGATCAAGGGGTCAAATCTTAGAAAAACCTTGTGTGCACTCTAAAGGCCATATTTTTTTCCCAAATGTCTTGAAAGTTGGTCAAAATAATTGTCTCCATCAAATCTTGGTTAAGTTTAAAAATGGGTCAAGTGGGGTCAAAAATGGGATCAAAGGGTCAAATCTAAAAAAAAACTTGTGTGCACTCTAGAGGACATATTTTTGGCTCAAATGTCATGAAACTTGGTCAGAATGTATATCTCCATCATATCTCGGTCAAGTTCAAATTGGGTCAAGTTGGGTCAAAAATGGGGTCAAGGGTTCAAATCTTGGAAAAACCTTGTGTGTACTCTAGAGGCCACATCTTTGGTCCAAATGTCTTGAAACATGTTTGTCTCCATCAAATCTCAGTCATGTTCAAAATTGGGTCAAGTGGGGTCAAAATTGGGGTCAAGGGGTCAAATCTTTAAAAATAGAAAACATGTTTACTCAAATACCTTGAAACTTGGTCAATATGTTTGTTTGAAACCTAGGTCAAGTTTGAAATTGCCTTGAAATCTTACACAAGTTTGATAGAGGGTCAAAAACGTTTTTTAGTACTTTAGAGGCAACATTTTTAACTGAAATGATTTCTTCTTGATCTCTTTGACTTTTGTTTAGCCATGCATCAGGTGAGCGCTTTAGGGCCAATGGCCCTCTTGTTTAGTAGTACTGTGTTAAACTAAAAGGGGATTTCTTGTTATCTTAAAAGTGTGTTTGAAAGCGTGTTTAATTTTAAATTCAGATATTATTGGACTTATTATTTGTGGACCAGGAACTTAAATAAATTGGATCTAAAATTAAAACTCTAGGATTAAACATTCAAGGTATTGTAATTTGTTTTTGTATTAGTTTCATATTGTCAATAATTCTGTAATTATTGTCAATAAATATTGTTAATTGTAAAGTTTGTTGCTGGCTTCTTTGTTCGTGTTACATTGGCACGTAACAGTCTTCCACCAATGAGTTGATAAACATAGACTTACGAGAGATAGCAGCTGGTGAACATTAAAGAATGTTATGTTATTGCTGGCGACAGAAATACCAGTCTTGCGTTCAGAATGACAAAACGTTGCAAACAGTTTTCCAATTATGACCCGCTTTGCACACAATTGCATGAACAAAGTGGGAAGTAATTGGAAAACTGTTTGCACTATTTGGTGATCCTGAACACAGGTCTAAAGCAAACACAATAACAGTGAAAGACTGTTAAAATCCCCATTCATACAAAAATAGAAGCAAAGCTATTGCTTGTAAGAATTGTAGTTACAATATTTTAGACGCATGACAACAACTTTTCCTGTGCTTCATACACATTCATAAAAAATTATGAAACAAGAGAAGAGCCCATACTGCAAACAATCAATTAAAAACATCTATGGAAAAAATTAATAAATGACAAAGGAAGACATAGGGAGTAGTATGTTATTGTCCTAAAATATCAGTATTATCAGGTTGAAGTTTGCAGAAATGAATCATGATGAGACTGCTGAGTCATGATAATTTCTTGCAGCGAAGATCACATAACATTGATATTTTAAGACATCAACATATTATTCTATTTATCATGCAATCAATTTTAATTAATTAATTTTTATGAAATATTTAAAATCAAAGACATTCAGGTGAGAGCTGTTCTAGTGCAGAGTAAGAATATGAAAAGTGATTCTAAAAATAGACTGCCTGATATCATTTTATATAATTAGGCACATGATATCAGGTCAAAACAGTCCTCCTACATTGCATAATGATAGCTCATTCCCTGGTTTAACTCTTTTGGACTACTAGATAAGCTCCAGCTGAAAAAAATGTATTAAAATCAAAGGACTAAAAGAAATTTAAGTTGCATGAGTTGATCAAAAATTCATTCTTTTAATGAAATAAATTAATTCTAAAGACAAGCCTTGCATAAAAAGGTCTACACAGTGGTGTGTGTGTGTATCTTTGTCCTGCCAAAATAAGAATTTTCATGGTTTAGTATATAGCAAATTGATTGATTGAATGGAGTTTTAAGCAGCTTTCAACATTTTTTCATTTATATTGCAGCGACTGGAGCACCTTACAATGGATTCCTGGTATTTCTCACATCAGTACTACCATCACATCCTTTTCTAGGCTCCAGCTGCTATCTCACATAGGGATACGATCATCAACCCATTTGTGAGAGACGAATAGTCAGAAAGAATGAGTGCCACCATCAGGGATCTAACCAGGGACCTTTAGTATAACAAGGATTTAGAAGTGAAAGAATATGTAAGCTAGGAATTACTGGACAATCATATTAGATGTTTGACTGAAGATAAATGGGCCTGTGCATGACATTTCCAACAATTTCAAATATGCGCAAAGCAAAGACTCTGATCAGCCTGTGCATCTGCACAGTCTGACCAGAGCCTTCACTATGCGCTTTATAGATAGATAATGTCTCAAAGTATCTGTAGGCCATCAGGTACAGTATGTGGCTGTCAACGCTACTCAATGTTTGCACCCAATGAACGTTTCAAATTGTTGGAAATGTCACACACAGGTCCTAATCTTATTTGTTTTTTCAGAGTATTGACTGTACTTCTTACAAAGCTCGTGGATGAAACGCAAGCCAAATCACAGAAAACACTTTTTAGAAGGTAAATTTATCTCTGTTTTTAGGTGCTTTGTAAATAGAAATCATTTCTAATTCTGTATATCTAATATCTTTAATTTGGGTTTTGATGTAGTTCATCATTTTCCCTTGGCTATTTACATAAAGTCGAGCTTTTGCCATCTTAGCATTATTGGTATGGGTCATGGTGTTGTAATTGGAAACTTTAACTTAAAGCATATCTCCATTGTTATTGAAGAAAGTTACTGACATCAAAGCAAGTGTCTTCAACATCATATGAGCTATCCATGCCATTAAAGGAGAAAACCCTGAAAGTATTTTAGTAAGAATTATGCCCCATTTCCAACATAGATTATGCTGCATTATTCGGGATTCAAAGCTGAGCATTGGCACATGCCTGTGGTGCTTTAGATAAGCCTTTTTGATAAAATGATTGCATTATTATACTCCAATAACTATGTTTTAGGGATATATAGGAATCAGGTTGTTGGTCAGTCAGTCATTCTGTCTGTAGCTTTTTTTGGTCTGGAAGTTTTCTTACAACTAATTAGCTATTTCATTGAACCTAAGAGATGTAATCAGTATCAGGCAGAAGTGTGCTAGTTATATTTTGGTTTACAATCCATTGATTTTTGAAAGAGTTATGGCCCTTTGATGAAAAATAGCTTTTCATAATTGACAAGCACTTGTAGGGGATATTAGTCCATTTTGCAATAATCTAGTTGCAATAGATTTGTAATACATCAAATACACTGCCCTCCAAAAGATCCTTCACACACATTTCATTTATAAGATTTTCAGCTTTAATCTTTTTAAACAAAGTTATAGATTAGTTTTTATTACTTAAAATCTGATTATTCCCATTTGAACGCTACTTTAGACGACAAAATGACTGTTGATAAAGATACTATTTTAGAACAATGTATAACAGAAAATATTGGGACAAAAGGAGAAAATGCTGATTATCAGTGGAACGTTGTGAGAGACTTGTAAATAGCATGCCTAGATGCATATTCAGGCTGTCTTACCTGCTAATGGAGGCTACACTAAATATTGACAGAAGTTGATCCCCTTGATAGAAAATTTGGCAAAATGGTGAACTATTCTGATTTTGTCAATTTTACATGATTTTGTCTATTTTACATGATTTTGCCATTTCTGGTATTGCTTCTTAATTGATACATTGCAATAAAGATATAAAGTATACATTTTATTAATAAAAGTAATATAAAACTTTGTTTTAAATTACTTAAGCTAAAGATCTTTAAAAGAACTGTGTGTGAAGAAACTTTTGGAGGGCAGTGTATGTCTAAATTGAAAGATAATCACTTTGCCTAAAAATGATTTTATGATTAAGCAGTAGTTTCTGGACTTTATTTCTGAACAATGCAGTGCTGTTGTTGTAATTGTTATAATTTCAAATACTGTGGAATCAAGATAAACATTTTCTAATCACAACAATCAAACACATATATTTTGTATTGTTCACAGGTGTGAAAGTATTACTGAGAAGCTACTCAGCAATTGGCTGGTACTCAGCTTGTATCCACATGTAAAGGTATCTATATTTGAGCTTTTGTGTGATGTTTTCAATAATTTCATTTGAGCCTGTGTCTGACATTTCCAACAATTTGTCTTGTGTGTGAGGTGCAAACATTTTGCATTTTACAGCATGGACAGTTACATAGAGTAATAAGTAGACTTTATGGTTGACTACAGACACTTTGAGACCTTTTTCTTTCTAAAAATTGCATGGTGAAGACTCTGGTCAGACTGTCCGTCAGTTATTCTGTCTGTCCATCTATCTGTCCATCTGTCCCTAGCAATTTCTCCATAACCCTTGGGCTAAATCAAATGAAACTTACCATATGAACTCCCTATGATATAGTTTTGATGCATCTGTCACACTATTTGGACTTGAGGCCTCGTCACATGAAAAGGGGACCTAGGGTAAAATACAGTTTTTCTCTCATTTCTCCTTGTCTAATGGTCAGAATTTAATGAAATTTCACATTTGAGTAGCAAATCAGATACCCTTAACTATAAACAGTTTGAAATTTTTGTACAAAAAAAATTATCATGGAAAAAGGGGGCTAAATGTTTGTTACCTTTACCTTAGCTTGAAAAACAGAGTTATTCTTTCATTTTTCCTAGTCTTGTGTTAAGATTTTGATGAAAGTTCACATTTGAGTAGCAAATCAGATGCCCTTTACCATAAACTATTTGAAATTTGTGTCTAAAAATATGTCATGCAAATAGGGGCATTTAATGTTTGTTACCTTTATGTTAGCTTTCGGTGTCTCATGTTACAATACTTTCTCATAACCCTTTGGCCTTATCAAATGAAACTTGCCATGTGAATTCCCTATGATACAATGCTGATGTGTCTTTCCCGGATTTTAGTTTTGTGGCATCGTCACAGGAAAAGGGGACTTAGGGTAAAAAACAATCTCTCATTTCTCCTAGTCTATTGGTCAGAATTTAATGAAATTTCATATTTGAGTAGCAAATCAGATGCCCTTTATTATAAAAAGATTGAAATTTTCGTACACAAAATAAATCATGGAAAAAGGGGGGAGCTAAATGTTTGTTACCTTTTTCTTTCATTATACCCCCGCAAAACAAATGTTTTCGGGGGTATACTGGAATCAGCCTGTCTGTCCGTCCGTCCGTCTGTCTGTCCGTCCGTGGACATTTTTACTAGTAATTTTGTGTCGCGAACTTATCCTTCAGTTTTCATTCAATAGTAATGAAACTTCATACAAACAATGATCACAAGTTGAAGTTTTGCAAGACGCAATTTTCAAGTCTCAACTCCCCCTGGTTCATAAATTATCTCCCCTTGAACTTAGACATTTTTTTTCTATTTGTAACTATGTACTGATAATTTTGTGTCTCAAACTCCTCCTTCAGTTTTCATTCAATAGTAATGAAACTTCATACAAACAATGATCACAAGTTGAAGTTTTGCAAGACGCAATTTTCAAGTCTCAACTCCCCCTGGTTTATAAATTATCTCCCCTTGAACTTAGACATTTTTTTTCTATTTGTAACTATGTACTGATAATTTTGTGTCGCGAACTCCTCCTTCAGTTTTCATTCAATAGTAATGAAACTTCATACAAACATTGATCATAAGATGAAGTTTTGCAAGACGCAATTTTCAAGTCTCAACTCCCCCTGGTTCATGAATTATCTCCCCTTGAACTTAGACATTTTTTTCCGCAAAAGGAATGTTTTCGGGGGTATACTGGAATCAGCCTGTCTGTCCGTCCGTTTGTCTGTCCGTCTGTCTGTCCGTCCGTGGACATTTTTACTAGTAATTTTGTGTCGCGAACTCCTCCTTCAGTTTTCATTCAATAGTAATGAAACTTCATACAAACAATGATCACAAGTTGAAGTTTTGCAAGACGCAATTTTCAAGTCTCAACTCCCCCTGGTTCATAAATTATCTCCCCTTGAACTTAGACATTTTTTTTCTATTTGTAACTATGTACTGATAATTTTGTGTCTCAAACTCCTCCTTCAGTTTTCATTCAATAGTAATGAAACTTCATACAAACAATGATCACAAGTTGAAGTTTTGCAAGACGCAATTTTCAAGTCTCAACTCCCCCTGGTTAATAAATTATCTCCCCTTGAACTTAGACATTTTTATGCCCCCGATAGGGAGGCATAATAAATTTGACTTGTCCGTCCGTCCGTCTGTCCGTCCGTCCGTCTGTCCGTCCGTCTGTCCGTCCGTCCGTCCGTCATTCCGTCCAAAAACTTTAACATTGGCCATAACTTCTAAATCAAAGCGGTGTCGGGGGCATTGTCATCTTACAGTGACAGCTCTTGTTTTCTATTTATTACTATGTACTGATAATTTTGTGTTGCAAACTCCTCCATGAGTTTTCATTCAATAGTGATGAAACTTCAAACAAACATTGATCATAAGTTGAAGTTTTGCAAGATGGAGTTTTCAAATCTCATCTCCCCCTGGTTCATGAATTATCTCCCCTTGAACTGAGACCTTTTTTCCTATATACTACTTTGTACTGATAATTTTGTGTCTCAAACTCCTCTTTCATTTTGCATTCATTAGAAATGAATCTTTATACAAACATTGAGCACAAGTTGAAGTTTTGCGAGATGCAAATTTCAAGACTCAACTCCCCCTGGTTCATACATTATCTCCCCTTGAACTTAGACATTTTTTCCTATTTGTTACCATGTACTTATAATTTTGTGTCGCAAACTCCTCCTTCGGTTTTCATTCAATAGTTATGATTTTTAATACAATTATTGATCATTAGTTGAAGTTTTGCAAGACGCAATTTTCAAGTCTCAACTCCACCCCTGGTTCATGAATTATCTCCCCTTGAACTTAGACATTTTTTCTATTTGTTGCTGTGTACTGATAATTTTGTGTCGCAAACTCCTCCTTTAGTTTTCATTCAATACTTATGATTTTTAATACAAATATTGATAAGTTGAAGTTTTGCAAGACACAATTTTCAAGTCTAAACTCCCCCTGGTGCATGAATTATGTCCCCTTGAACTTACATCTTTTTTGCCGATTGTTACCTTGTACTCATAATTTTGTTTCGCAAACTCCTCCATGAGTTTTCAATCAATAGTAATGAAACTTAATACAAACATTGAACAAAAGTTAGAGTTTTGCAATACGCAATTTTCAAGTCTCAACTGCCCTGCTTCAAGGATTAGAACTCTAGCTTTTTTGTACACAAGTAAAAATCTTGTGTTGCAAACTCCTCCTTGTTTTCTTTTTCGTTCACATATACTAGTAATTTTGTGTTACAAATACCTCCTTCAGTTTTCCTTCAATAGCTTGAAAACATTTATCTCATGTTTAAGTTTTGCAAGACGCAATTTAGAGGTCTCAAATCCAAGAGTTATCTTAATATTTGAAGCATGTTTTGCCTCTTCTGTCAATCTATCTCATTCTCTGAAAGCACTTGCGGGGGTATTAAGTCACATTCAGTGACAAGCTCTTGTTTCTCCTGGTCTTATTTATGTTCAGAATTTGATGAAATTTCATATTTGAGTAACACTCAAGATGCCCTTGACCATAAATTATTTGAAAATTTCGCCTGATTGGTCGCATTTCCCATTTACAAATCCTAAAACCCATAGAAGCAATCAACAGCAAACTTTTTCCAATGATTGCATACATTTTTAGCTCACCTGAGCACGAAGTGCTCAAGGGAGCTATTGTGATCGATCGTTGTCCGGCGTCCGTCTGTCCATCTGTCCGTCACGGCGTCAACTTTTTCTTTAAACGACATCTCCTCCTAAACTTATGGGTCAAAATCAACCAAACTTGGCAGAAATATTCCTTGGGTGGTCCCTTATCAAAATTGCTCAAATGGAAAGGATCCGTGCCATATCACGGGAAAAGGGGCCTTAATGACAAATTTCTTGTTTTCACTCTAGAAGCCACAAATACGGTCCAATCTTCATGAAACTTGGTCAGAATGTTTGTAAGGTCACGAGGATGAAGTCTATTGAAAATGGGAAGGATCCGTGCCATTTCACAGAAAAAGGCGCCTTAATGACAATTTTGTCAACAATATCTTTAAACGACATCTCCTCCTAAACTTATGGGTTAAAATCAACCAAACTTTGCAGAAATATTCCTTGGGTGGTCCCTTATCAAAATTGCTCAAATGGAAAGGATCCGTGCCATATCACGAGAAAAGGGGCCTTAATGACAAATTTCTTGTTTTCACTCTAGAAGCCACAAATATGGTCCAATCTTCATGAAACTTGGTCAGAATGTTTGTTAGGTCATGAGGATGAAGTCTATTGAAAATGGGAAGGATCTGTGCCATTTCACAGAAAAAGGCGCCTTAATGACAATTTTGTCAACAATATCTTTAAAGGACATCTCCTCCTAAACTTATGGGTTAAAATCAACCAAACTTGGCAGAAATATTCCTTGGGTGGTCCCTTATGAAAATTGCTCAAATGGAAAAGATCCGTGCCATATCACGGGAAAAGGGGCCTTAATGACAAATTTCTTGTTTTCACTCTAGAAGCCACAAATATGGTCCAATCTTCATAAAACTTGGTCAGAATGTTTGTTAGGTCATGAGGATGAAGTCTATTGAAAATGGGAAGGATCTGTGCCATTTCACAGAAAAAGGCGCCTTAATGACAATTTTGTCAACAATATCTTTAAAGGACATCTCCTCCTAAACTTATGGGTTAAAATCAAGCAAACTTGGCAGAAATATTCCTTGGGTGGTCCCTTATGAAATTTGCTCAAATGGAAAGGATCCGTGCCATATCATGATAAAAGGGGCCTTATTGACAAATTTCTTGTTTTCACTCTAGAAGCCACAATAGTTCAATCTTCATGAAACTTGGTCAGAATGTTTGTTAGGTCATGAGGATGAAGTCTATTGAAAATGGGAAGGATCCGTGCCATTTCACAGAAAAAGGCGCCTTAATGACAATTTTGTCAACAATATCTTTAAAGGACATCTCCTCCTAAACTTATGGGTTAAAATCAACCAAACTTGGCAGAAATATTCCTTGGGTGGTCCCTTATGAAAATTGCTCAAATGGAAAGGATCCGTGCCATATCACGGGAAAAGGGGCCTTATTGACAAATTTCTTGTTTTCACTCTAGAAGCCACAAATATGGTCCAATCTTCATAAAACTTGGTCAGAATGTTTGTTAGGTCATGAGGATGAAGTCTATTGAAAATGGGAAGGATCTGTGCCATTTCACAGAAAAAGGCGCCTTAATGACAATTTTGTCAACAATATCTTTAAAGGACATCTCCTCCTAAACTTATGGGTTAAAATCAACCAAACTTGGCAGAAATATTCCTTGGGTGGTCCCTTCTGAAATTTGCTCAAATGGAAAGGATCCGTGCCATATCATGATAAAAGGGGCCTTATTGACAAATTTCTTGTTTTCACTCTAGAAGCCACAATAGTTCAATCTTCATGAAACTTGGTCAGAATGTTTGTTAGGTCACGAGGATGAAGTCTATTGAAAATGGGAAGGATCCGTGCCATTTCACAGAAAAAGGCGCCTTAATGACAATTTTGTCAACAATATCTTTAAAGGACATCTCCTCCTAAACTTATGGGTTAAAATCAACCAAACTTGGCAGAAATATTCCTTGGGTGGTCCCTTATCAAAATTGCTCAAATGGAAAGGATCCGTGCCATATCACGGGAAAAGGGGCCTTATTGACAAATTTCTTGTTTTCACTCTAGAAGCCACAAATACGGTCCAATCTTCATGAAACTTCTTCAGAATGTTTGTTAGGTCATGAGGATGAAGTCTATTGAAATAGGAAGGATCCGTGCCATTTCACAGAAAAAGGCGCCTTAATGACAATTTTGTCAACAATATCTTTAAACGACATCTCCTCCTAAACTTATGGGTCAAAATCAACCAAACTTTGCAGAAATATTCCTTGGGTGGTCCCTTATCAAAATTGCTCAAATGGAAAGGATCCGTGCCATATCATGATAAAAGGGGCCTTAATGACAAATTTCTTTTTTAGACTCTAGAAGCCACAAATATGGTCCAATTTTCATGAAACTTGGTCAGAATGTTTGTTAGGTCATGAGGATGGAGTCTATTGAAAATGGGAAGGATCCATGCCATATCACAGGAAAAGGCATCTTAATGACAATTTTTTGTTTACTCTCTAGAAGCCACAAATATGGTCCAATCATCATGAAACTTTGTCAGAATGTTTGTTATGTCATGAGGATGAACTCATTTGAAAATGGGAAGTATATGTGCCATATCACGGGAAAAGGGGCCTTAATGACAATTTTCTCGTAAGAGCTCCAAACGCCACAAATATAGTCCAATCTTTATGAAACTTGATCAAAATGTTTGCCAGGTCACAAGAATGAACTCTGTTGAAAATGGGAAGGTTCATGCCATATCAAAGGAAATGGAGTCTTAATGATAATTTACTTAAAATATCAGGTGAGCGATTTAGGGCCCTCAGGGTCCTCTTGTTTTTGTGACAAATCCTAATCAGTCTCTGACGGCACTTGTTTGTACTTGATGGAGAGACATTGGGCAGCCTGGCCAGTCTCACAGGGTGCTAAAAATATTGTCAGAGTCAGTAGCTACATTTTAACTCATTATGAAGACTTTGATCAGACTGGGCAGATGCACAGGTTTATCTAAGTCTTATCATTTGCACACATGTAAAATTTGTTAGAAATGTTGACACAGGCTCATTTTTATAACCATTTTCCTCTTTCTGATAAAGCTTGGCCTTCCACAAATTTGTTGTTTATTATGCCCCCTTCAAAGAAGAGGGGTGTTTTCCTTTGAACTTGTTGGTTTGTCTGTCCATCAGTAGACCAGTTCTTGTCTGGAGCTTATCTCAAAAAGTATGCAAGCTAGAATCATGAAACTTCACAGGTGGATAGATCTTATTACGGAAAAGTACAGTGCACAAGAACCGTAACTCTACCAATCATATTTTGTGAGTTATTGCCCTTGGTTTATTGACAAAGAATAGGCCATTTACCTGCTTTTATAGGGGGCATAAATGATTTACAAACATCTCTTGTCATGAGTATTTAAGTTGCGGTAATACTTTTCGGTGGCTTATCGAGAAATAATGGTACAATATCATTTGATAAACTCAATGCCAAATCAGTGAAACTACCAAAGTATATACCATGCTTTCTTTCATTTCATCATTTCAACATTATCTAATCTCAACTGCTGAAAACATAGCTTTTGTTGTTCACTCAATGAAATATAAATTGATCGTACACTGAAACAAACAATTAGCCTTTATGTACTTTGTTGTCTAAGTCCAAGATTCTAAGATGAGAACTACATAATAATACTTTGTTGTATTTTTTTTTTTTAAAAATGAATTGAAATAATTGATATGAATGTTGGTGGGGTATTGGAAGCTTTTTATTATGCACCCCGAAGGGAGAGCATATAGCTGCCGCTTCGTCTGTCCATCTGTCCGTCCGTCCGTCCGTCCCCACCTATTTCTCCATAACCCTTGGGCCAAATCAAATGAAACTTACCATATGAACTCCCTATGATATAGTGATGATGCACCTCTGACGTTTTTTGGATTTGAGGCCTCGTCACGGGAAAAGGGGACTTAGGGTAAAAAACAGTTTTTCCCAAATTTCTCCTAGTCTAACTGTCAGAATTTAGTGAAATTCCATATTTGAGTAGCAAATCAGATGCCCTTTACTATTAACAATTTGAAATTGACATAAAAAAAAAATTATCATGGAAAAAGGGGCCTAAATGTTTGTTACTTTTACGCTAGCACGTAAAATACAGTTTATTCTTTCATTTCTCCTAGTCTTATGCTCAGAATTTGATGAAATTTCACATTTCAGTAGCAAATCAGATGCCCTTTACCATAAACTATTTGAAATTTGTGTCTAAAAATATGTCATGCAAAAAGGAGGTTTAATGTTTGTTACCTTTATGTTTGCTGTGTAAGATTACACCTTATTTGAGTCCTTGCAATCTGACCACAGAGCATATCTCCTAAAGTATAATAGCTATCAACTTGAAACTTTATGGGTGGATAGATCTTATGGGGGAGAAGTGCAGTTCACAAGAACTACGACTCTTGCTTGCATAATTTTGGAGTTATTGCCCTTTGTTATTTTTGATACTTAGATTATGTATGGAGCATATCTCCTAAAGTATACCAGCTATCAACTTGAAACTTTATGGGTGGATAGATCTCATGGAGGAGAAGTGCTATGCACAAGGACTACAACTCTTGCTTGCATAATTTTGGAGTTATTGCCCTTTGTTATTTTTGATACTTAGATTTTGTCTGGAGCATATCTCCTAAAGTATAGTAGCTGTCAACTTGAATCTTTATGGGTGGATAGATCTCATGGAGGAGAAGTGCAATACACCTGAACTACAACTCTTGCTAGCATAGTTATTGCCCTTTGTTATTTTTATTACTTAGAATTTATAGGAGGCAAATCTTTGACAGTACAAAAGAATCTTTTATCTAGTAGGCTTCAGTTTACTATCAAGCTTTCTTCGCGGGGGATGTCCATGTCCAACATGGCTTTTGTTTTTGTGACAATGCCTTATTCGGGGAGCATAATCTGTCTCTGACGGCTCTTGTTTTTGTAAGTGAAAGAAAACCACCCAGATAAATTGCGTAATTTTTCATTTGGATGCTGTCTAGTTGACAATATTTGTATTGCAAAGGTCCTAATGTTGGATCAAAATGTTTATTTTATGTGAAGAAAAGAAATTAATTTGATAATATGAACTAAAACACACTTAACTCTGATATTTTGTCAATAGATGTAGATTATATCATAGTATGTATGGCAAAAGTTTAAAAGAAATCTATTCTAGCCACGAAAAGACCCGTCCTTTGTTATTTTCTTAGGACTAAAAGTTCAAAAATGTTTTGAATCTTGAACATAGCTTGACATGGGAGTTAAAATAACTTTTTGTTATGCAATTGAGCCTAAGCTTATTGTCAAGTTTATTATACCCCCCACCTACAAAGTAAAGGGGGGTATATTGGTTTCACCATGTCTGTCTGTCCGTCCCTCTGTCCATTCATCCGTCAGTCCATCTGTAGACCTTTTTGGTTCTGGACTCTAACTCAAGAACCAAGTAAGCTACAATCATAAAACTTAAAACAAATGTTGCTTATGACCCATGGAAGTGCCCTATTGTTTTTGGGTCACATAGGTCAAAGGTCAAGGTCACAGTCAGCCTTTGTTCAATTTTCATTTCCAGACTCTAACTAAAGAACCAAGTGACCTACAATCATGAAACTTTATGCAAATGTTGCTTATGACTCAAGGAAGTGCCCTATTGTTTTTGGGTCACATAGGTCAAAGTCACAGTCAATTTTTGTTCAATTTTCATTTCCAGACTCTAACTCAAGAACTAAGTGACTTACAATCATGAAACTTTATGGGAATGTTGCTTATGACCCTAGGAAGTGCCCTATTGTTTTGGGTCACATAGGTCACGGTCACAGTCATTTTTTGTTCAATTTTCGTTTCCAGACTCTCAAGCGAAAACCAAGGGGCCTTGAATCATGAAACTTTATTCAAATGTTGCTTATGATTCAAGGATGTGTCCTTTTGTTTTTGGGTCACATAGGTAAAAGGTTAAGGTCACAGTCAATATTTATTTTAATTTCAATTTCCGGACTCTTAACTCAAGAACCAAGCATCTTAGAAGCATGAAACTTCATGCAAATGCTGCATATGACCTCAATATTTGCTACAAATACATCTTGCACTAATAGCACTTGCATTTTGACAAAGTGCTTGGGGGGGGGGGGGGGGTATAAGTCCTCTCTTCGACAGTTCTACTTTAAATTGACTTAAGCTGCTGTCATAGCGCAGTTGGTAGCGTGTTGGACTGTCATTCTAGAGGTCCCGGGTTCGATCCCCGACGGCGGCACTCATTCTCTCCGACTATTTGTCTCTCACCAATGGGTTGATAATCGTAGACCTATGTGAGATAGGGGCTGGAGGCTAGCAAAGAATGTGATGGTTGTACTGGTGAGAGAAATACCAGGGATCCATTGTTAGGTGCTCCAGCCGCCGCGATATAACTGAAATAATGTTGAAAGTGGCGTTAAACTCCATTCAATCAATCAATTTAAATTGACTTATTAAAACATATTGTGAAAAAATGAAACATTTTTTAAAACATACCATTTTCACTATAATCTGTAGCTTCATTCTGGTTCCCCTCTCTACATGCTGCTAAAAGGGACCCAGCTAACAATGGAGTCTGGACCAATAGATGCTCTGACGGGAGATTCAAAATACACACTATCTGAAGATAAATTACTGAGGCAAGATGATAAACCAAATACTTTGGTAAGTGATGAATGGAGATATTCTTATGAAGTTACATGATTTGATTAACAGATGTTACAAAGGTACTTAATCCCATAAATGATCTTGGTTTGTACATGTTGTGGAAAAAAAAGATTTTTGCCAAATTTGTAATTTTTTCAAGAACATTTTCTATAAAAAAAACTATTTTTACACTAAGGAAAAGGATTGAAATTTTGCTTCAACTGAGATTAATGAAAATAACATTATAAGATCCTGATTGAATGGACAGTTCTGAACATACAAAAAAATAAATAATATTGATGTCCGCTTACTTTTTGCATTGATATGCATCTGTTATTGTTGTTATCAAGGTTAATTATTATTGATAAAACTGAAAGATGGATATGGAATTTGCAACATTGTTTGTTTTATTTGAAGACAATGAAGATAATGGTTGACAACAGTGATGAAATTCGAGATTGTAAAGTGCTTGACTGTGACACCATTTCTCAAGTAAAAGCCAAATGTTTGAGCCAAATTTATGTGAACTATCCTGCTTCACAATTAACAGTGGATTCATCAGATCTGAATCTAGGTAAGTATAGACTTATAAACTAATTTGCTCTCTCATAGAAATAGTAAATGGCTGGTGTTTCTAGTCAAAAGTTCTTCTGAGATCTAAAAAAGATTAGGGTCAAATTGTTTTATCAGTGTTGTCTGTCAGACTGTCTGTGATAAGTAAATCTGAAACTTAACATGTAAACTAAACATTTTCCTGTAATGGCCACACTATTCAAGTGACAATTCTTATATTTAACATAATCATTCAATGTCATTCTCAAGGCTGTCTGTAAAGGTCAAGGTTAATTACCAAGGAAAAACATCGGGGGATAAAATATTTTGGAGATATACGAACTCACCTTGTAGATATACAGCTTTTGTTGTCCACTCAATGAGAGAAAGATCTATACTGAACTGAAACAAAGATTATCCTCTAATTTATTCGTCTTTTGTTTTACTTAAGAATGGCATTGGGGTACTGGTGGCCGATTAATGATACAAGATGAAGATACCACCAGTAAGAGAGATGGACAGTGGTTACGATTGAATACACTAGAACATTACAGAGTGACTGATGGTAGTAGCATGGCTCTGGTTGATCCACATGGGTTAGAACAAGAGGATTATGGTAGGATATTTAGCCCACCTGAGTATGATATTTTGAGAAAGTTTGTCAGCGTAATAATTTAGTTGTGTCCATTAGGTTTGGTGCATCCTGATTAACTGAAAATTTGGGTTTATTCCTCAATGAAACTATTTTGAGCATGCAGCTATAATTTATGCTTGCACGAAAAAGTAATCCCGCAAGAAATCTGTCTTATTATGGAGAAATTCTTCCAGTTTGCATTCATTGTATTAAATTATTAGATTTCATGGAGGAATGAAACTAAAAACCTTATCACACTCCTGTATGAATCTGCTGCGTGTCTTCATACAGTATGATAAGGTTTTTTGTCTCATACCTCAACAAAATAAAATACCCTCTTCATTTCTTAAATGTTTCTGTCAAAGTGATGAAACCAATTAAGAATGGATACTGACATATTCAAAACATCGTTTAGGGAGTGATTTGGGTTCACAGCTCTCAGTTTTAAACCGATCCAACTTCTCTCTATCATTGTATTGTAATTATTTTATTATAATCAAGTAAATCTTAAAAGTTTTCATCAGAATTTACTATTGGAACAGTCTGTTTTAATAAGCTCTTTTAATCCATTTACTGTATTCTATTCAAGTTAACCTAGCCAACATGAGGATAGATACTGTGGGTGCAGGTTTTTTTTTTTAAGTTTTGACATTATTGATCCATCTACTTTATTCTATTACAGTTAACCTAGCCAACATCAGGATAGATACTGTGGGTGCAGGTTTTTTTTTTTTAAGTTTTGACATTATTGATCCATCTACTTTATTCTATTACAGTAAACCTAGCCAACATCAGGATAGATACTGTGGATGCAGGGTTTTATTTGAAGTTTTCATATTATTGATCTATTTACTACAGGAAAGATAAAGTAGATGCAGGTTGTAATGGAAGTGTTCACTCCAATGATCCATTTACTATATTCTATTGCAATTAACCTAGCCAACATCAGGATAGATACTGTGGATGCAGGGTTGTAACTGAAGTTTTGACTTAAATGATCCATGTATTGTATCCTATTTCAGTTTAACATAGCCAACATCAGGATAGGTTCAGTAGATGCAGGTTATAATTGAAGTGTCCACTCCAATGTTCCATTTACTCTTTCTAGTAAACCTAGCCAACATCAGGATAGATACAGTGGATGCAGGTTGTAATGGAAGTGTCCACTCTAATGATCCATTAACCCCTCCTGATGAAGAAAGTGGGCTCATTGAACGCTGGCATCTGGTAAAACCAGACAGTGATCAACAGAAGCCAGAATCTTTTGTTGTCGAAGAGTTGTACTTGAACAGACTTATTACAACTAAGGTAATTCTTGTTTTGATCTTCTGTGAGGCTTTTCCAAAGGTTTCATGTGCACGTGATATACAGACATAAGTAGGCTGGACAGCCACTCAGTGCATGTAGATATTCTCCAAATGTCAAATTAATGGCTCAGCACGAAACAGCTGTAACTGCTTATATGTTTATAGGCAATTACGACTGTTTTGCACTGAGCCATCAAAATGAGACTTTGAGTTAGTATCTGTTGTTAAGGGCATAGTGAAGACTCTGGTCAGACTGTGCATCTGCACAAACTGATCTAAATCTCAGGACTGCTCATGGGGGAATTTTTTGGAAATGCCATTCACAGGCTCAATTTAAATTTTCTTTATTGTCAGCAAATAAACTTTAATTGTAATTCAGGAAAGCTTTGTGCCAATAAATGTTTGACTTTTACATTGAGGATGTCTTGATTCCCATCATGTACATCGCCCTAATTGTTTAGAGTAAGGGATGTGACATCATTCTGGTCAATACCAGTTATTTTACAGACATAAAAGTCAAATTTGAGTTTATGGGTATATCAAATAAATATATTAAATAACCTTCTCAAAAATGCTTATATATTAGGGAATATAAGTATAAAGAAGTTCAAAAAATATATTCATCTTGCCGGGTTTTGCCTAATTATATAGAATGCCTAAATGAAATGAATGAGTGTGAGGGTTAAAAATCAATAAATTCCTCCTGCTAAGACTTTTTAACTCATTCCTTGTTTCAGCAATCAGTGTTGGAGTACATGAAGAATCTTTTTGATACAATCCTAAGCAGCACAGTCCCCCCTCCCACCAAATTTTTGTTTGACTTTCTGGATGACCTTGGTGAGAAGAACAAGGTGGAGCCTGATACATTACATGCTTGGAAGAGTCAGTGGTAGGTACCCGGCTATTGCCTTACAATCATATCGATGGCTCAGTGCAAAACAGTTGTAACTGCCTATAAACCTATAGGCAGTTACAACTGTTTCAGACCGAGCCATCCAAATGATCTGTCCATCTATCTCAATGTTCAAATCTTGCAATCTCAAATCCTACAATTTTTTCACAGAACGTTCCTAGACACCCACATGGGCCCGTTCTTCTAAACTTCTTAGGAAAAAAATTTTCATAAGTTAAAATCATTAATGGCACCTGGTGCTTTTATTCATTTGTTAGATTCTGCCTTTAGAAGACAATTCCAATGAGGTGATGCATGGCAGAATTCCAAATTTCATTACTAATTTAGAAGCAACTTATATTTTTGACTTACTCAAAAATGATTGTAAGATGTTTAGTAAAACGGCCCTAGGCTATTGCTTTACAATTATATCATCTAACCATCTGTATCAATGTTCAAATCTTGTGTCGCTATATAACTTATAAAATGATGAAAGCGGCATTAAACTGCAATCAATCAATTAATCAAATCCTACAATTTTTGGCAGATTTGGGCAAGATTTTCACAGAATGTTCCAAGATACCTGGGGCCTGTTTTACTTAACATCTCATGAACATTTTTTGCATAAGGCAAAAATCAAAGTTGCTTCCTCAGTAATAACTGAATAAGGAATTCTGCCATGCATCAGTTCATTGGAATCTTCTTCTAAAGACGGTTCATATGAATAATTGAAATGCAGAATGTAGCAATGAATGATTACACAAGGTACAATTCGTGTTTTGACTTATGATTAATTTTGTTAAAAGAACTTTAGTAAAATGGTCCTTGGGCATATTGTCAGGTTTTGGTGATGTTTCGCCACACAATTATGTGGCAGCGAATACTGTGACTTCGTCAATTTTTTAGCTCACCTGAGCACATAATGCAAATGTCCAACGTCAGGCGTCTACAATTTAAGTGTTTACACTCTAGAGGCCACAAATATCAACCAATCATCATGAAACTTGGTCACAATAACCGTCAGGTCACAAGGATGAACCCTATTAAAAATTGGAAGGCTTAGTATCATATCACTGAAAAAGGGCCCTCATTAACAATTTTCATGTTTATGCTCTAGATGCCACAAATATTGTCCAATCTTTATGAAACTTGGTCAAAATGTTTGTCAGGTCACAAGGATAACCCTATTGAAAATGGGAAGGATCCATATCATATCACAGGAAAAGGGGCCTTAATGACAATTTTCTTGTTTAAGCTAAAGAGGCCACACATATGGTCCAATCTTCATGAAATTTGGTCTGAATGTTTGTCAAGTCACAAGGATGAATCCTTTGAAATCGGGAAGGATCTGTGTCATATCACGGGAAAAGGAGCTTTCATGATAATTTTCTTGTTACACTCTAAAAAGACCAAAAGTCTTAAAAGTACAATTACGACTTTTGCTGGAAAATTTGATACTAGTTAATTTAGACAAAGATACACAGGTGAGCGATATAGGACCATCATGGTCCTCTTGTTTTTTTTTTGGTATCTGTAGATTAAAGCTTTCAAAAATATTAAGGAGAATTAAGAAACCGATTAGAATAATTTTACTTATCTGATGTTGAATCTTTGAAACGTGTTCAACATATCTGTGCTAGAGCAAACTGAGATTTACAATTAAAGGAATATTTTTTCTACCCAACAGTTATACAATCCGATTCTGGGCAACCCTGATCAACAAGCCATACAATTTATTTGACCAAAGAATCCCATCCTATGTTGAGACGAGTATGGAGGTTATCAGCCAGGTCCTCATAGAATGTTGCTCACTTAAAGCTCCAGAATACACCAAAGTAAGTACAATTAACTTTTTTCACATTTTCTTGATTAACGCTTAGAGATGGCTCAGCGCAAAATCAGTTGTAACTGCCTTTATGTTTAAAGGCAGTTACAACTCTTTCAGGCTGAGCAATTTATTTGCTAAATAATTTTGGAAATAGTGTGGAGGTTATCAGCTAGGTTCTCATAGAATGTTGCTCACTTAAAGCTCCAGAATACACTAAAGTAAGTACCGTGAACTTGCCTCATGTTTCTTAACCCTTTGCTGTTTTATCCCTGCTTTTTACGTGCCTGTGATTTTATGATTGAGAAAACGTTGTGAAAAAAGAAGAAATTGCTTCTGACAAGCAATTTCTTCTTTTTCCACACTATTTTCTACCCTACTGAATTGTTATTTTTCAAATTAAATCAACTTAGAATTTTCGTCTGCAAAACCTTTGAATTTGGACAGGTCCAAAATTTTGTAAAACAGGAAAGGGTTAACACATTTTGATAGCTCAGTGCAAAAACTATTGTAATTGCCTATATGTTTATGATATATCAAACATTTTTGAACCATTTTGCATCCTGAACCCAAAGCTGGTTGGAAAAATACCCATTGGTTTGACATTGAAATTTGTTATAGATGATGTCTTTCTTGTAAAAACAATCATTCCTCAGTACAAAACAAATATTTTCAAAACAAGTGATGAATAATATTAAGTTGTAGCTTTCTATTGAAAGTTTGCTGGAAGCCATAAATTTTTTATCTTTGTTAAAAAAGAATGGAAATTCAATTCAATTAAGTCTAGGTCAAAGACCATTATTATTTAAACTGTTTTGAAAATGTATTTATTCAATTGATATATTTTGAGGTCCTTTAGTTCCTTGTAAACATTTAAGTTTACCAAAATTTTAAAAATTGTTTCTTTTAAAAGAATACACTTTCAACTGTATCATTTGCATGGCAATTATAAGCCACATGTGATTTATCTTGCCTTAACCCTTTCCAGTTTTCAAAATTCTGGACCTGTCCATATTCAAAGGTTTTTCAAACGAAAATTAAAAAATGATTTAATTTGAAAAATAACCATTCAGTAGGGTAGAAAATAATGTGGAAAAAGAAGAAATTGCTTGTCAGAAGCAATTTCTTCTTTTTTCACATTGTTTTCTCAATCATAAAATAACAGGCACGTAAAAAGCAGGTATTAAACAGCAAAGGGTTAAACTAATATGTTTTGAAATGAATTAATTGAATTTCACACTCATTCATAATTTTTACTGCAGGATTCCTCTCCTGGTAAACTGATCTTCAAGAAAGACATGATGGACTATAGAGATAAGGTCAAACAGTACTACACCACAGTCAAAACAGCAAACCAAGATTCTGAGGATCTCAGGCTTTACCTCAAAGATTTGAACAAGGTATTTGAAACTGGTTTATCCCTATCCCTTTCAAATTAATTAAAAAAAACAACAAATTGAAAAGTTTGGGGCATATTTCAAGTATGTTGGCTAAAGTTTTACCATAATAATAAGGAAGAAATGCCAAGGCAGTGTAAGCTTTGATCAGACTGCACATCATTTCAGTCTGATGTTAAACTATACCCTATGCCAAAGCTCTAGTATAGATTGTTAGTATAGATTGTTAAACCATATATGTCTCCCTCATCATTGTTGTCAAGTGAAATCTTGAAGGCATACACATTTAACTTAACAAACATGTTCACTATCAAAAGAGCAACCTTTACTATGAAGGGAGATAGCTCTGGGCAATTTGTGAAAATTATGCCCCTTTTAGATTTTTATTTCACTATCCAGGACCTAACAGCTGAGTATAGGCACCCATAGGTGGTCCTCATATTGAAACTCTTTTACATTACTTCATACTTAATATTTTGCTTTCAGTTCCAACAACATCAGCTAAGCTTTAACAGACAAGCTGCCCTGTACTCCCTGTATGCTCAACTACAACCTTATATGGAGGAGGTAATTACCTTGAACTTATTGTTTACTTAGATACTCAGTAAAGAGTTGATAGTCTGTCCTGTGTTCAGGATGACTTAATGGTGCAAACTGTTTGTAAATTTTCCCCCACTTTGCACATGCATTTGCATGCAAAGTGGGGTATAATTTGCAAACAGTTTGTCCCGTTTATTCATCCTGAAGGCAGGGCTGGTAGAGTGACTGTAAGAATTCAGAAATAAATTGCATCAGTTCAGTTCCATGTAGATAGTCTTAATGTTATTTGTCAATATCAAAAGGCTTGTACTTATCCTAAATCAAAGTTCTGTCTTCACCATTTGATGTCTACAAAGTTAAATGGGTTTAACTGCAAAACTGAATTAATTTGATGAATTAATTTGCTCATTTTTAATATGATTTACAGATTCCAACTAGTGGTGCAATCATAATACTGATTTCCTCTTACTTAACCCTTTGTTGTTTAATCCCTGCTTTTTATTGAAGACAGGTTTACCTGTCTTTCAATATAGGGATCGTCGCCATCGGATTTTGATAACAAACCTACATGTGTCATTACGCTCAAAAAAGTAGGCCCATTCATAGAAATAAACGCGGCAAAAATAATCAATAGTGTAGCAATATACCGTAAAATTTTGGTGCTGACCTAAATTCTGGCCGGGACCTCAGGGGAGTGAACACGTGATCTATGCAGAAGTTGCCTGCAGAAACGTGTTTTACATTCGTAAGTGGTGCTGTTTTAGGGCGTTTTGGGCTGCAATCTTTTGCATTTGCTCCAAATTTTCAATTGCATCCTACAACTGTTTTTATGCATAGCATTGGCAAGGTATTTTCAGTTCCCCATTTTAGACTCCCTATTTCTCGTAAAATTGTGTGTTTGTGTGTCCTTAAGATTGCTTTATTTATCCGTCTCCCGGGCCTGCCGTAGTGTAAATGGATAAAAACTAAAATAGCACAAGGCTATTTGAATAAACTCGTAAACCCTTGGGATTTCCTAGGATTGAATTTTCACTTGGATTTACGGAGAAATTTCGATGGCTTATCAAATTACTTTATTATTAGGCTTGTTTTGTCTATCCATAATGTACAGCATTCGGAACATCACTCGGTCATTTCCGTAAACGGCAACAGATCGTGATCGTGATATTCACTCGGCAATCATCGGGCGATCTCCGAAGTCTCAGAACTTTCTAAATGTAGGTTACGGAATCGGCCGAGTTGTGATGAATGCGTAAGATTGGCCGAGTGGTGTTCCGAATGGCCTATACAGTAGTACCACGCATGGGCGACCCCGGTTTTGAGTTTCCGCTTTTGTTTTCGACAATTTTCTGACAATAACAAAAACTGTTTTGGAAACTGGAATGGATTTATTTGTAACATTCTGGAGTGGACTTTGAAAGAATTCTACTCAAGGTGATAAATGCTGTAGCTCGAGATTTCATTTAACGACCTGTCATTTTGGCAGTTTTGTCAAAATTGATAGTTCACCGGATAGTTCAATCCGAATCTTGATCTAGAAAAGCAGTCCCGTGGAAAAGGCCTGAAAGGTTGGTTGTCTTAACAGGTTTATATATTATTTTGTAGTAAAAATAATTTTCTACTAAGTAAGACCATATGCAAGGAGAATAACCTGAAATGGAGATCGAAATATCTCAATGGAAAAATAGAAATAGAATGTTTCACTCCTGGAAGAAACTTAAACGGTATTCATAAAAAAAGCTACAGCTATTGTACGGGAAAATACTTCTTCTTGGTATTGACTTTGACTAGTAAAAGTATAAGAATATTGGTATAACTTACATTGCTTCTTCTATGTGGAGATAATTAGTCAAATCCTAGATCAGATAATAAATGTAAAAGAAATTTGAACAAATTTCCAATTCAGGGCAATATTCACCATGGCAATGAAATGTTCAGCTCTTCATCAAGGGGTAAGCAATGTATGTCATGTGGATTAACATTTTATTTAAGATTTTTACACATCCACTTAATAAGTTTGACTGGAAAAATATCGGATTTGGATCATATTGGATTGCTGGGGATTATCCATACAATTTTATAAAACGGTTGCAATAATTCATATGAGTTTTTAGAATACAAGAATTGCCACCATATTTCTGTTGGTTAAATGAATTTTTTTCATTTAGGATATTGAACACTTACACTTGGGGATGAATAGCGATTATGAAGGCAGTTACCCTCTTGTTAAGCTTGATTTGGCTAGAGGGATAGGTTTATCTGGAAGTGATGAGTCTTCAAAGTAAAGCATATTCATTTGTTATGAAGGTGCAGTTTCCATATGTAACAATCAATGATTGTTTTAAATTTTTGATTCCCACTCAAGAGATCTTCTCAAAACGCCACAATTTTCATTCCAATTGTTAATATTCAGTCCTGTCTTCAATTCAGGCCTTTCAGGCCTTTGATTATGTGTCTGTGATTTTATGATTGAGAAAACATTGTGGAAAAAAGAAGAAATTGCTTCTGACAAGCAATTTCTTCTTTTCCACACTATTTTCTACCCTACTGAATCATTATTTTTCCAATTTAATGCACTTTTAATTTTCGTCTGCAAAACCTTTGAATTTGGACAAGTCAAAATTTTGTAAAACAGGAAAGGGTTAAACATAGGCGTATCTAGGAATGTCGAAATTTATATGCACTCCAAAGGCAACAACTAAAGAATATATAGGATTTAGGCGATATGTGGACTGTGACAAAAGATGAATGTGCTCTGTCTGATTGTAACTACAGCTTGAATAACTTAAGCTGTAGTTTCAATTTTATGATCATTCATCAACAATATTTTTCAACAGAGGATAATTTCTTTTACGTCTTTGTGTAAATTGGGTAATGGTAGTTACACCCTTGTTAAGTGCTTTTGAGATATGTTAATGATGAAAAAATCTCATTTGTATTCTCTTATTATGACAGATCATGGAAGACTTGGAAAGCAACGAAGAAACAAAGTCCCTTCATTTGGACAGAAAATTGGCCACCTTGAACAATTTTATGCAAGAAGATTAGTTTTAATATTTATGCTTTGGCCAAAAAACAGATGTGTTAAAAAGGACATATGCAATAAGAGTGTGATAGTTTATATTATATTGTAAACAGAAAAGTGTAAAAATATGTTTGTATATATATGTGTGACCAAATTCTTGTAAAAATTATCTATTTCTCATTTCAATGCACTTGCATTGATAGATTAGGGGCATATTGTTATACTGTTACATGTATTTCACTGTGTGCCTGTCTGTCCCTCAGCAATTCTATGGAAAAGACCTCAGGAAAATTCTGGCGCAGCCATGAATAATACTGGCGCAGCCATAAAAGCGCGTCATTTGGCAAGTGGGTTTACATGACATCACCAATATCAACGATCCCACTGAGGATGACGTTGCATAAAACAAAATCAACGTAAGAATAAAAGAGGACATATTATAATTTAATGACAAAACGCAGTGTTTTACTGCGTTTTGTTATCAAATGATAATAAACCCAAAAGTTCTCCACAGACGATCCGAAAGAATTATCAAAATGTGATTTTCTTCAAGCGTATTAAATGACCAAAGTACCACCAGAAGACGAATTACCTAAAATACAACCCAAAAGTCTACACTTACTTCTAAGGTACTTTCCAGTTTAAGGAAAAGTCCAACAATGTTCTGAATGTGTCTGTCCATGTCTGTGGAGGCTCTTCTTTCATGTAAAATAAGAGTTACTGTTGGAAAGTGCAAATTTTACTAAGACTGAAAGCATAACATATTGATGACTTTGATTGAAGCAGTTTCAACTGCATATTTACATATAGGCTATTACATCCGTTTCTTACTGAGCCATCAAATTATATTTTCTATGGTGTACCCTCTAGAACACTATTTTACAAATAACCCTTGCTATTATGAATCTAAACTTTGTTTTGTAACAAATTGCCTTGTTATAAGACATTTCAGCTCTTTGGCTCAAGCCGCCATTATAGCCCAGTTGCATTGGACTGACGTTCTGGGGCTCGATTCCTCAATGGGGTAACTCATCTTTTCTTCCTTCTTGTCTTCCACCAATGGGTTGAAAATCATTGATCAATGTGGGATAGCAGCTAGAGTCTAGGAAGGGATGTAATTGTGGTACTTGGGTGAGAAATTCCAGGAATCAATTGTTAGGTGCTCCAGCTTCTGCTGTATAACTGAAAGATTACTGAAAGGGTTGTTAACTCCATTTAAACTAACAAACAAACAAGCCCTTAGGCTCAATTTTCCCAAGACCGTTCAGTAGCATTCAGGCAGCCCCCTGTTATAGCGCATTTAGTAGAGCGTCAGACTGTCATTCTAGAGGTCCTGGGTTTGATCCACGAATTACTAACTATTTGCTTCTAACCAATGGGTTGATAAATCAAAGGCCTAATAGGGATGGCAGCTGGAGGCTTAGAAAGGATGTAATGGTAGTACTGGTGTGAGAAATACCAGGAATCCATTGTTAAGTGCTCAGGCCACTGAAATTTAGCTGAAAGATTGTTTGAAAGCGGCTCAAAAACCCCATTCAAACAAACAACAAAGTATTCAGGCAGTGTAGACTAAGATCAGACTGCATGTCTATTCAGACTGGTCTTAGACTATACTGTCTGCCAATACTTTGTTTACAGCAAGAACATTTAATTAATTGCAATAAAAAACAATCATGGAACTGTTCTGACTGCAAACAGGCAAAATTGGTGGTATAGACAAAGATCAGACTGCACATATGTGCAGGCTGATCTTTGTCTATGCCTACTACATAAGAAGGGGTTTTTAGCTCCACTGGCTGAAAGCCACTGGGGCTATTGTCATGGCGTTGTGTCCGTCGTGCGTCCGTCCGTCCGTCCGTCCGTGCGTGCGTCCGGTCGTAAACTTTTCTTTAAAAATCTTCTCCTCAGAAACTACTGGATGGATTTCAACCAAACTTCACAGGAATGATCCTTGGGTGACCCTCTTTCAAAGTTGTTCAAGAAATTTTGATCCAATGAAAAACATGGATTTAAGGGGCGTGGCTAATTTCCAAATATGGTAAAAAGTGAGTTTTCTCAGATTCTAATCAATGGATACTAATGAAATTTTACATGAAAGATCCTTGGGTGACCCTTTATCAGTCTACAAAAAATCATTGTGATCGGATGGAAAATATGCATTTTATGGGCGGAGGTCATTTCTCTATATGTTATATAGTGAACTTTGAAAATCATTTTCTCAGAATGTAATGAATGGATATCAACCAAATTTCATTGGAATAATCCTTGAGTGACCCTTTATGGGTTTACAAAAAAACATTGTGATCGGATGGAATTTATGCATTTTATGGGCGGAGGTCATTTCTCTATATGTTATATAGTGGAAACTTTGAAAATCATTTTCTCAGAATGTAATGAATGGATATCAACCAAATTTCACTGGAATGACCCTTGAGTAACCTTTTTTCAATCTACAAAAATACATTGTGATCGTATGGAAAATATACATTTTATGGGCAGAGGTCATTTCTCTATATGTTATATAGTGGAAACTTTGAAAATCATTTTCTCAGAATGTAATGAATGGATATCAACCAAATTTCACTGGAATGACCCTTGAGTAACCTTTTTTCAATCTACAAAAATACATTGTGATCGTATGGAAAATATACATTTTATGGGCAGAGGTCATTTCTCTATATGTTATATAGTGGAAAATTTGAAAATCATTTTCTCAGAATCTAATTTTTTGATATCAACCAAATTTCACTGGAATGATCCTAGAGTGACCCTTTATCAGAGAACCAAAAATTATTTTGATTGGATGAAAATTATGCTTTTTATGGGTGGAGGTCATTTCTCAACAAGTTAAATAGTGGAAACTATGAAAATCATTTTCTCAGAATGCAACTGATGGATATCAATAAAAAAATTTTGGTATGATCTTTGGGTGACCCATTATCATGCAGCCAAAAATCATTTTGATTTGATAAAAATATGTCTTTTAAGAGCAGAGGTCATTTCTCTATCTGTTATATAGTTCAAACTATGAAAATCATTTTCAACTTCAGTAGAACCCCAAATGTCTAAAAATCAAGTCAAAACATTTATTTGCTTTTACAAGAATTTCAAGCCTGTGGAGCGACTCAAGCCATTCGTGGCTTTCTAGTTCCGGTTCATCATGATATGGCTTTATCATCAAGTTTCCACAACCCAGCTGTATTGTATCCTTTGGTAGATAACGTGTTTGTATATAATGTTTGATAATGTTTATCTGTTACATAATAAGCATGTTGTTGTATCTGATGTTTTCAGAGAAAACCCAAGACATTGCTATTGCCATGGTGTGGCTGTCATTGTCATCATGCATAAACTTTGACATTTTGTGATGTCTCTGATAATGAAGAAGGTATTCACATATAATCTTGACAAATATGTTCACAATTATAGGAGCAAGGGGGATAACTCTAGATGCATTCTGTGCAATTATGCCACTTTTTCGACTTGGATGCAGGGGATGTTTTATCCACTGTTCAGCACTGAGCAGCCAAGCGTAGGCACCTCTAGGTGGTGCTCTTGTTTAACAGAAGTGCCATTATTGAGAAGATGTACATATATGTGACCCGTCACGCAAAAAGGGACATCTCGGAACTCTTTAAAATGAAAATTTGAAAAAGGGATTTGCTCTAGTGTAATGTCAACCAGAGATCACTGGAAGGTAAATTGATCATTCTAGATTCAGAAAATAAGTACATTGCGAAAAGTTTCGGTCCTAGTCAGTCTGCGTAATCTGCGCAGTCTGACTAGGGTCGACTTTTTACTCACTACCCAGATGGTCCCTTTTTGCGTGATGGGTCACATATTTAAACTTTCCATTAAAGTAAAAAGTCTAATGAATTGTTATATTGTTATGTAACTGTAGATATATTATTTTGTACAAATGCTTGTAATATTTTTATACCCCTGAAACAATATTGGGGGCAGGGGAGTGGGATATTGTCTTACGGGTGTCTCTCCATCAGTCTGTCTGTCATTCTGCGAAAAAACAACCTGCAAATGAATCATTTTCCCATAACTTAACTCTATTGAAGTGGCAATGCTCATTTTCTGCATAATGATTCCTCACAACAATCTGAATCTTTGTAGGTCAAGGTCATCTAATAAGTTCAAGGTCAGGTATAGCGCGGTTATACTGTTCTGAATCTGACCCCTACTATTTAGATGAATAAAAATCTGATTATTCCTACTCGGCTTTCACACGCTTTCATAGGAATGAAGGTAACAGTATTGGATGTAATTTATATTTTGTGAATTGAAAAAATTTGTCGGAAATTGTTATTTAAGCATTTTTGCCACAGAGGTCAAATTCGGGTAAAATAAACCAAGGTATATCAAAGTAAACCTCTAAAAAATATGTCATTAAACTGCATTAGGGTTTTATGAACACATCTTAGGACACCCATTGTTATCTACATATTTTTATGCCCCCGCATCGATAGATCGGGGGCATATTGTTTTACCGTTGTCCGTCTGTCCGTCTGTCTGTCCGTCCGTCCGTCCATCCGTCTGTCTGTCTGTCTGCAAAAGTTAACCAAAAAACTTAACATTGCCAATATCTTTAAGCCTATTCAAGATACAAGGCTCATATTTGGCATGATGATAGATCTCAATGATCCGCATCCGCTGGTACCAAAGTCAAGGTCATGTGAGAAGGTCAAGGTCATCTGTCAAGGTCAAATCACTCAAAAAGTTAACCAAAAAACTTAACATTGCCAATATCTTCAAGCCTATTCAAGATACAAGGCTCATATTTGGCATGATGATAGATCTCAATGATCTGCATCCGCTGGTACCAAAGTCAAGGTCATGTGACAAGGTCAAGGTCATCTGTCAAGGTCAAATCACTCAAAAAGTTAACCAAAAAACTTAACATTGCCAATATCTTCAAGCCTATTCAAGATACAAGGCTCATATTTGGCATGATGATAGATCTCAATGATCCGCATCCGCTGGTACCAAAGTCAAGGTCATGTGACAAGGTCAAGGTCATCTGTAAAGGTCAAATAACCTGGAAAAGTTAACCAAAAAACTTAACATTGCCAATATCTTCAAGCCAATTCAAGATACAAGGCTCATATTTGGCATGATGATAGATCTCAATGATCCGCATCCTCTGGTACCAAAGTCAAGGTCATGTGACAAGGTCAAGGTCATCTGTCAAGGTCAAACTTTGAAAAAAATGCTGTTACGGGGGCATTCGTGTTTCACAAACACATCTTGTTTGTATTTCTTTGATACAACATTGATAAGATATTTGATATTTTCTGTTGTTTGTTGTACATGTTTTATCCATCCACATGCCTTAAAAATAGCTTCTAGTTATACACTTGTCATTTAAAATGAATTTAGTGAAATAGATTGTATTTTGGGTTATTTCACAGATATTCCAAAGGTAGAATAACTTGATATTAAAACTGATGGAAGAGGGTACTGAATCTTTGGGGACAAAATATCTGTATTAAAGGGATCAATACTTTTTGTGTCCGCAAGAGCTTTTTGCTGACCAAACAGGTGGCTTTGTTTTGCAAGACCAATTGACAAAAGTTGTTGTTGCTTTTCTGAAATGAATACTAGAATGAGAAAAGCCTTTCAACTATTATTATGTCTTTCAATATAACTTCAAGAATGGGTGATTTTGTTAAGGTCTTGTCTTCAACTATTAACTCTTATGTTGAAAATATTTAAAATGATTTTATATACTTTTCTACACTAACGAATGTAACTTTTTTTAAATCCATTCTCAATAAATGAATAGATTAGATACATTTCAATTTTGCCTTTTGTGTTTGTCTAATGAAAATTTCAACATAGGGAAAACCAGTTGACTTTATGAGTACCCAGGTTCAAAATACTGACGGTCCTAGTGCGTTCAGGATAGCAAAACCAAGCAAACTGTTTGTAAATTATGCCCTGCTTTGCATATACACTTGATTGCAAAGCAGGGTTTAATTTGCTAACAGTTTGCACAGTTTTTCATCCTGAATGCAGGGCGTATCTGCTCCTTTTATTTGGCACACAGGTAAAGGACCAGATCTAGAAAAGGTGTCATGTTTGTAAATTATAATTGTGCTTAACAAACACATTTTGTTGAATTATGATTAACCCTTTGCTGTTTAATCCCTGCTTTTTACGTGCCTGTGATTTTATGATTGAGAAAACATTGTGAAAAAAGAAGAAATTGTCTCTGACAAGCAATTTCTTCTTTTTCCACACTATTTTCTACCCTACTGAATGGTTATTTTTCAAAATTAAACCCACTTTAAATTTTCGTCTGCAAAACCTTTGAATTTGGGCGGGTCCAAAATTTTGTAAAACAGGAAAGTGTTTAATGACCAGATTATTTCATTGCTTTGTATGTAAGCTTGAAGATAATTTTTATACTATTTTCTATATAAAGGAACTCATCACTTGAATTTATACTAAATTTTTTGTACATATTTTATAATTCTATATATGATTCTATATTAATTCATATCTTCATAACATTTTATCAGTCTTATTCACTTCATGTCCAATGTATATGAAGTATATGATTGAACCTTAAGTTAACCCTTTTTCCACTCAATCACTCTTTTGAGTTGTCGTTTGCAAATTCTATGGATTAAACCAGGTCTGTTTCAGGTAATGAGTTAATCCATGGCCCAGCACAAAAGAGTTGTAACTGCCTATAAAAATATAGGCAGTTATAACTGTTTAACGCTGAGTCATCGAAATGAGATGTTGCTGTTGATTTTGTTGTGATTTGAATAAGACTGAATATTTTAATTAAGGAACGTTTGTCTGACATGAACCTTTGTAGATCTATAACAGAGTTACAGTTACAGGATGTAAAATGTGTTTTTTACCGGAAACTATTTAGAAAATTAGAATCGTCTCAATAAGACAACTGAAATGAGTACCAACAACATTCCATTTTTTAAAGAGAAAAAGAGTTTAGACTGGCTCACATCTGCACCTCTGCTATAATATAAGATAAATTTATATTTTTAATGGCTGTATTTGCTTATTTAATTTTCTTGCACTGAGTTTTCAGTCCTGAAATTCTGCAAATGAGATATGAGCCAGTGCATGACATTTCCAACAATTTGAAATGTGTGTGAGATCCAAACATCAAGTAGCGTAGATAGCCACATACTGTAAAAATTAAGTTACTAGATTGTCTGCAGATAGTTTGAGGCGTTATCTGTCTACTAAGCGCATAGTGAAGACTCTGGTCAGACTGTGCTGATGCACAGGCTGGTCAGAGTCTTGGCTTTGAACATATTTGAATTTGAATTTGTTGGAAATCTCACGACACACAGGCTCATATGTGTTTTGAAATAGATAAGGTACCCGTCATTGTTTGCTTAATTGCAAAGTGGGGAAACATTTTAAAATGCTTGCAAGCATTCTATCATCCCAAACATAGGGCTTGTGATGGTTTAATTATTGCACTCTAAAGGATTAATGGTCCATATTTTGTTTATGTAAACAGAGGGAAGGTTAAAAAGCCTGCATTTAGTCAAAGGAAAAGCAATAAGGTTGCATTATTATACTTTTTGAAATCCTTTTTTATCATGGGTAAATGAAGAATTCAGGGTAATATTTACTTGAAAGTTGACTTATCTCAATCAAATGTTGAGGTATTGACATGATGACATCAACAGTTTTAGTGTAGTTATAGTTATAGCTTAGTTATTTGCATAGAGTCAAGCTTGGGGTTCGAATGTTAAAAGGTTTCACTCAAAGATAACTTATCCTAATGTTTATAATATCCTAATATTTATAGATGCGGGTAGAAAATATTGCTGTTAATGAAAAAAATACTAGGTTCCAGCACTTCTTCATTAACAATAATGTTTCTTAAAATTAAACAATTCACTTTTTTTGACAAGTTCATTTTGATCCTGGACAATAAAAGAACATTACTTTGTTACTTTTCTTAATACAAATGCTAAAAATAGGCATTCCCCACCCCTGGTAGAAATGTAATGTTGTGTGGTGTCGAAAAAATTGTAATAACATTTACTGAAACTGAAGATATCAATTTGAATTTTTTCTTAAAGTGGGATACACACATGTACACTACTCAAAAGTTCTAAGTGGCCACCTAACCTTTCGCCATTTTTCACACATTTTCCGCTTTTATTCTGAAATGTGAACTTTGTCTTTTGAACAAGTGGCCATTCAGTCATCATCCCATCCAATAGACCTATTTCACATAAGTCTGCGCATGCGCGGAAATCTCTCGACTCCGCCCATTTTACAAACGAGGGGGCATGTAATTTTAGTCCAATAAAAGTTTATAGTAAAATAGTACATTTTAAACCACGAAATACTAGTCGTTACAAACGATATCAAAGTTATTTTTACACATAATTAGAATGTAGTTTTAATGCTTAAATACTTCATGCCTTTTTTAGTCCTTTTTTATTTTTTGCTCTTGATTAACATATCTTTATCTGACTCTATTTAGCGTCCCTGACCTATGAAGAAGTATTTTGATTTTTTATTATACTGACTTTTTTTTTAATTTTGGCTTCAAAGTTTCTCTCTGAATTATTTTTATTCATACATTATTCCTTTTTTTTATTCAAACTTTTCATTAATTTTGCTCTTTCATTAAAATCCCAATATCATTAAAAAATGAAAAATACGTAGCCTACTCAATTATTTCTTTTTATAGTATTAAACAAATTTCTTTGAATAGAACATATTTACCATCACATCGTTATCAACACACTGAGACAAGGAAATGTATTCTTGAAAAAAGTAATAATAAAAAAAATAAACCGTTGAGCGCATATTCCAACCAAATACAGCACCGCGCTGTTGAAACTTCGTGGCAAAAAGAGAAAACTGAAACCAACACATTGACGATCTTTCACTTTGTGGATCATGATTGTGGAAAAGTAAGCCTATGTGATATTTTGACCGAGAAATATAAGTTTCTTTGTGAAAATGTTATCTTTTTACAACAGCGTTTTGGTTTTTTTTTTTTTTTTTTTTTTTTTTTTGTTTTGTTGCACAAGAAATATTCATACTTAGGAAATAATACACGATAATACATGTAATAAATAGATAAATACGTCGTATTTTGTAAAAAGCACAGACAGACCAGTCTTAGTTTAAGTAATGTTCATGTTATTTATCGTATAGGGGCCATATATCTAATACTCCATTAGAATCGTTGAAATATTTTTAGCACAGGTCCCTTGCAGCACTGTTGTTTTTCAAATCGCTGAAAAGTGTAAAAAAAACATGTAGGGTTGACTTTAATCTTCATGAGAGTTTATGATTTTAGAAAGGGTTTTTCAATATACCATAAACCCCAGATCAAAGAGCGGTAAAACACTAAAGCTACAACACGTGCGCTAAATAAACATTGGACTGGTGACAATTAAAGACCTGGTTTAAGGAATGTTGTGTATCTCAGGCCCTACTGATAAGCTAATTGTTTATCTCAGTATGACACTAGGGGGTTAATCACCTTGTATATTCCAATATTTGACAGTCTACTCTTTTGGTCATTTGTACATAATTTTTCAACCTAAAGTTTTATACTGTTGACATTTTAATAGACTAACATAATTTTTTTTTTTCATTTTTTATTCATGGCAAATTTACAAATTCTTTTTTTAAAAATTGTTGTTGTTGTTTAGTAGAATTAGAAATTTGGTAAAGAAATTTTAACAAATTTTCCTATAACACACACACAAAAATAAATTTAGATGACAGTTTTTCAAATGTGACTCGCAAAATAAGAAAGCGGTTGTAGTAAGAATTCAATCATATCAACTAATGTTTTCAACTGCCTACAACATGCAGGCATTGGACAGTCTCTATATGGTCGTATACAACTCATTTCTTAGACACACAGTGTTTGTTGGTCAGCACAAGAATGTAACAATAAATCATCATAAAAAATTATATAATTTAGCACTCATTCACACAGTCAATTGCACAATTTAACGCCATTTGTGTCCCATATAAGGTTGATTTTAGATTTGGAAACCATGTTTTCTGTCCAATGCTATGCAAACATTTTAGCTTTTACACTTATGACAATTTTGTCAGGGACGACAAGATTGTTGTAACTACAGCTTTTTCAAGCTGTAATTAGGACTATTTTATCACTACAACAAATCAAATTACTTCGGTCTAAATTCAAAAGTACAATCTTATTAGAAAAACTTATAACAAAAAAAAAAAAAAAAAGAGAAATGAACAGAAGGGTGAAAGAACATAAAATAAATCTTATTTTATTTATTAAAAGGACCGATTATCAAAAAAATTCATAAAAATGAAATAAGAAAAAAAAAAAAAACAATAATTGATAAATCAATTACCTATGTCTTATTATCTTATTTTATTTTTCAAACTACAATTAATTTTATCACTAACAAATAAGTAAAATCTATATAATTCTCTGTCTGTGTGTCTCTACTAATAAACATATTGGTAGGATAAACAAGGTGATTAAGTGATTAAGATAAGGGCCATAAAACCATTAAGATAACAATGGGTAGTTAATTGTATATCTCATTTGGGGGGGGGGGGGGGGGGGGGTCAATTATATAAGGATTAAACTAGGTCTTTAAGCGTCCTATGTGACATATGGTATTACGTAATCGTATTTTTAACTTCTATCACATCTTCATGTTGAAGATATATTCATAAAAGGTATTTTTGTGCGTTCAATAATTCATGAATTTGGAAATTTAATTGGATTCGTAAGAGGTGAGTGTTTAAAAAAAAAAGGCTGCGCGAAAAGAAGTATAAACTCAGTACTACAAAATACAAAATCATTAATTTCGAAACAGTGAAATGCACGTTTCCAATGTATTTAAAAGCCCTTCCCAATATAAGTATTTCTTTTTTTAAATTTGCATCAATAACAAAATGAAAAAGCAACTCGTAATAATAAACCTGCGATTGAATTATTTCTCCCCTTTTCACATTATCTTTATCTCTCAATATGTTTTCGCTTTTTTTTATTTTTCGTTAGAGTAAAAATATAAACATGTGTCGAAATTGCATTCTGTCCGTCGTTTTTGTTGTTTGTTTTTTATTATCTCTTTAATTTAATTATTATATTTTTTTGTAATTTTTAGTTAATTGATTACGATCGACAAGTTTTGGCGAACGAAAATGAATAGTCAATATGAAAGAAATCCAAAAAAAAAAAAAACTATCATATCAAAGTGTTTTCTCAAAACGGTAGATTTTCAGTGAAGGATATCTGTTTCGACCAAAAATTATAAGTTCATCAAGTAAAAAAACACTGAAGATTTATCTCTGCAATTTATTCCACCCAACTAAAATCAAACGTCGCTTTTTTCAAAGTTCAAAAATAAAAATTCCTAAAAGGGGTCGAAGTAGTTTCTAATGACATTTAAGTATTGTTTTGAATTATAAAAGTTTGGTGATCTTTTTTTATTAATAGTTGTAATCGACTGATTTATTCGGATAAATTTCAATGAAATAAAGAGTGGGGAAAAGAAGGATGCCCCCTCGTTTGCATTGTAATGTCAGTGTGACTGAAGAGTACACAAGGGAGATAATTACGTGAAATACCTCTATTGTTTTGTGAAATCATGCATCAGTATTTCCTAAAGACGGAATTAAAGGCATGTACCCTCAAATTCAAAAGTCACAAAATTGACACTTTTAAGAGGTATTTGAATTTTTCGATACTTGAAAAACGCAAAGCCTATCAATCTTTTGTACTTATATTGGTGGTACAACGCCTGTGGACTTCTAAAATTAATAAGAAATTCCAGAACTTTCAACACAATCCTTACACTAACAAGAAATGTTAAAAAGTACCCCACCCACCAATGTTAACTTTGAAATTGAGGGTACTCCTACTTTCCTTTAATTTAAAAACAGTTCTAGTTGCATTATTTCACTGATTTTTCTCTTGTTGATTTCATAAATGGTTTGGCTAAATTATTCAATCAAAAACAGGATGATACCACGTGGCATTTATAACAAATGACCAAAAAGGCAAGTTGCCGTTTAGGAGTTTTGAGGAGTGTATATACTATCTAATAGCAATCAACATTGTCAAACGAGATATTTTTGTTCTGTAAAAGTTATATATTTTTCACTATTGTCCAGCTTAGCACATTGTTAATTATGCTTTATTCAACTTTATATTTGAGACATTGGTGGCCCAATTACGACATGGGGGTTACAAGCAGAAAAGTCAATGTGTTAATTAGAAATCGGAACTCTCTCTACAATACTTCATGGGGTCATTATAATACTGTTGTAAGTGCCTAAATACTTTTTTTATGCTCCCCGAAGGGAGAGCATATAGCCTCTTTGTCTGTCCGTCCGTAATTCCGTCCGTCTGTCCGTCCCCACCTATTTCTCCATAACCCTTGGGCCAAATTGAATGAAACTTACCATGTAGACTCCCTATGATATAGTGATGATGCATCTGTGACGGTTTTTGGATTTGAGGCCTCGTCACGGGAAAAGGGGACTTATGGTAAAAAACGGTTTTTCCCAAATTTCTCCTAGTCTAACAGTGACAATTTAGTGAAATTTCATATTTGAGTAGCAAATCAGATGCGCTTTACTATAAACAATTTGAAATTAACGTAAAAAAATATATATCATGGAAAAAGGGGGCTTAATGTTTGTTACCTTTACGTTAGCGCGTAAAATACAGTTATTCTTTCATTTCTTCTAGTGTTATGCTCAGAATTTGATGAAATTTCACATTTGAGTAGCAAATCAGATGCCCTTTACCCTAAACTATTTGAAATTTGTGTCTAAAAATATGTCATGCAAAAAGGGGGTTTAATGTTTGTTACCTTTATGTTAGCTGAATAAGATAACAGCTTATTTGAGTCTTTGAAATCTGACCACAGGGCATATCTCCTAAAGTATAATAGCTATCAACTTGAAACTTTATGGGTGGATAGATCTTATGGAGGAGAAGTGCAGTGCACAAGAACTACAACTCTTGCTTGCATAATTTTGGACTTATTGCCCTTTGTTAGTCCCCTACCGGTGTTCACACCGGAGGGGACTATAGGTTTGCCCTCCGTCTGTCCGTCCGTCTGTCCGTCCGTCTGTCTGTCCGTCCGTCCGTCCGTCTGTCCGCTCAAATCTGGATCCCGCGATAACTTAATTACTAAGCAAGTGTTTTTGATGAAAGTTGGTATATGACTAGATGGCAATGTGTAGATTATGCGCATCATTTTATTTTTGTTTTTCGACTTAAATTGAGGTTGCTATGGTTACAGAAATAGTGAAAATATGGCCAAAAAAGGGGTCCTGCGATAATATAAAAACTAAGCAAGCTAGTTTGATGAGACTTGGTATATGACTATATGGCAATGTGTAGATTATGCACATCATTTTATTTTTTGATTTTAGACTAAAATTGTTGTTGCTATGGTTACGGAAATAGTGAAAATATGGCAAAAAATATTGGATCCTGCGATAAGTTAATAAGTAAGCAAGCTAATTTGATGAGACTTGGTATATGACTAGATGGCAATGCGTAGATTATGCACATCATTTTATCTTTGTTCTTTGACAAAAAGTGCGGTTGCTATGGTAACGGAAATAGTGAAAATATGGCAAAAAATGGATCTTGCAATAACTTAATAACTAAGCAAGCTAACTTGATGAAACCTGTTTTAAAATGTAAAAAAAAATTATAAGCCATATTAGTCAGGGTGGTTGTGCAGCAGTATTAATCACCTCCAGTGAAAGTTCTCATTTCTTACCAACAAGACTGAAGAAAAACATCTTGGATCAGACAAGGTAACTGTTATTGATACTATTTCTTGCATCTGTCTATTGCTTGCATGAATTGTATAGTCGGCACAGCAGAGACAACAACTCATGTAAGTCTTGTTTAACCCTTTCCAAAACAAGACCTGGTTTTGACGTCCCTGATAGAATTGGCGTGGGAAAACATTGAGACAAACAAAGCCGGTAGGGGACTTATGTCCATGTCCAACATGGCTCTTGTTATTTTTGATACTTAGATTATGTCTGGAGCTTATCTCCTAAAGTATAATAGCTATCAACTTGAAACTTTATGTATGGATAGATCTCATGGAGGAGAAGTGCTATACACAAGGACTACAACTCTTGCTTGCATAACTTTGGAGTTATTGTCCTTTGTTATTTTTGATACACAGATTTTGTCTGGAGCATTTCTCCTAAAGTATAATAGCTATCAACTTGAAACTTTATGGGTGGATAGATCTCATGGAGGGGAAGTGCAATTCACCAGAACTATAGCCTTTGCTTGCATAATTTTGGAGTTATTGCCCTTTGTTATTTTTGATTCTTAGATTTAATAGGAGGTAAATCTGACAGTACAAAAGAATCTTTAATCTATTAGGCTTCAGTTTACTATCAAGCTTTTGTGGCGGGGGATGTCCATGTCCAACATGGCTCTTGTTTTTGTGACAATGCCTTATTCGGGGAGCATAATCCGTCTCTGACGGCTCTTGTTTAATTTTGTGCCAATTTCTTAACTTGCTTTTTATTTTGAGATGAAAAGGAAATAAGGTTTGACTATAATGGTGAGAATTAATTTATTTTGTAGTAATTTACAAAGATATTACTGTAAAAGTTTTGCAATGAGATTGTCAAACTTTCTATATTTGAACCCACAACCTAGATATTACATCAAATGTAACAAATTAGTAATTATTGAATCAGACATTCCTTGATTAAAATTTCTAATTCGTTTCTGTTAATTGTTGATTCTTTCTATTACATCCCTTCTTGTGTAACTAGATGAAATGTGTCAATTAACCGATTTCTGTATAATATGATCCAGATTTTAAGCTTCACTCGCCAAAGGGCCAATGGGCAAATGCACTGGTGAAGCCTTCATCATCTGTATGTCTGCCTCTCAGGCTGCCATCAAAGCGCAGTGATATCGCATCAGACTATAATTCAAAAGGTCCTGTGTTCAAATCCCGACGGCGGCACTCATCCTTTCCGACTATTTGTCTTCCACCAACTGGTTGATAATTGTAGACCTATATGGGATAGCAGCTAGAGGGATGTAATGGAAGTGCTAGTGTGAGAAATACCAGAAATCCATTGTTAGTTGCTCAAACTGTCTCAATAACTGAAAGATTATTGAAAGCGGCGTTAAACCCCATTCAAAAAAACAAACAAATGTCTGCCTTTCAATATTTTTTGGCACTGTTTTTCTCTTAGATGAGTATAAATTGCACGCGATAATGTTAACATTTACACGGTTGTATCGATATTTTCTATAGGTAGTGCAGGTTACTTATCGAATATGTTAACTTCCTGTACAGAACCTGATATAATATATTCAAAATACCGTGACGTTTGTAAATGGCTACGATGGCTCAGTGGATATGCATGCTAGACTATCGACTGATTGTTACAAAAACGTTCCGGGTTCGTATCCGGTCATCGCCACATTTTGTTATTGTTGGTTTTTTTTTCGAGAAAATTAAGTTTTTAACATCATCAAATGCATGCATAAATTTCTTTTCTATGTGTTTCTTTATTTTTTAGATATGTATCATAGGATTTAATATACAGGATTATACCGTTCGGAGAAAGCTTTATCGATTCTATCGACAAGATATCGAATTATGAAACAATCGCCGTTGGTCGACAATTGTTTCGGCTATTGCATTCCATTATCAGCGTGAAATCTTTAAAATTTTGAATCTCCGAATAGTTAGATCGCAGTTTCAGGCTTTATCTAAGCTGGCCTTTATATTCATCCCCACGGTGAAGTAAATATAGTGTATATCTTTTCAATCAAAAGAATATAATATAGCCTTGAAGCATTTTCAAAATTAGCACAACATTTGAAATAATTAAAAAAAATGCCATTAAATGTATAAATTGATATAATATATACCTCGGTTACCACTGTTAAAGTTCATTACTTCCTAGTAGTTGCGGAACTTTTACGGGTCCACTATCTTAAATGTCAAATGCATTTTTCAAGGGTGAAGATCATAAAGCTAGTACATAGAACGATATAGACCTTCGATAGCCTCTTGTTCGTGATTATTTCTACCTATTACAATATTATGGTGTAATTCTTGATTTTGAAATAATTCGTATTACTATATGGCGATAAATACTCAGTTCCAAAAGAAAGTGTGTACTTTTAAAAATCAAATATCTCGAAACTTACTCAATGTGCCGTCACAATATTTTGCATGACAAACCCGGACACTATTGACCATCGATATTTTGAGAAATAAGGCATACGAAACTCATTGACTTTAGGCTAGTAAAGGATCCCTGTTTTGAGTGATTTGCATTTAAATCTCACAGTTGGTGAATTACTTTTTTGGAATCGCATTCAGTTCAATTTCTGTGACCTAACTTGTAATAAAACCACATCTGAATGACAATTGTACTCTGTAAAACAACGTAGGTTGACGTACAAATTTCGTGTGTTAGCAAAAATTAATCCCATTCGAATAAATCTGTCCATAAAATTGAATAAGCACTCATACTCAAATAAATATCGTATATATACGCTTGGGCTTCCTCTGTTACGTATCAACTTATATTGTATAAGGCTATTGCAGCGTTGTATCTGACGTTATTGACCAATAAACGTAGCGATTTCTAACGTTGGTGCAGGTGTGACGTCTATACGTAATCTCAAACTTGTGTTTGGAATTGGAAGGTAGTCCCTAATCTAACTAGGAAATACCATATAAGCAAATTTCTCCTTACCAAAAAAGAAATTCTAGAAGGGCAAATCTCAACACCATAGGTGCTGAAGAAGTGCTCACAAGATACGCAACTGTTTTCGAAATCGGATATCATCCCTCGTTTCTAAAGGGCCATATCTAAAACATGCAAAAGATTTTACAAGCGAGAATTCCTCCAACTTTACAAAAAATAAGGAAAACAAAAAAGTGAAACTGCACACTTTCTTTTGGAACTAAGTATATATATGATATTCCGAGTTTTATACTTTATTAGGACAGGTCATTTCCAAAATGGGTCATACTTTTCGCTATCATTCACCCTAACCCAGAAAACAAATAACTGGAGTGGGCTTTCGAAATATTTTACCTTCATCTCGTTTCGATCTAGATTTATGATATTTTGGTAGTCCATTACGATAAGATTGTCTATAGATGTGTTTAGTTTTTCATCTTTTATTTGGTAAATAGAATCAATCATGGCGACTTGCCTAAATGACGTAACTGAAGAAAGGATTCGACAGGTTAGATTCTGTTTCATTTTATCCTTCTACGAGTATAACTCATGGTCGTTTACATAGGCGTTACTAGGATTTTGAGATTTATGTGCACTCAGAAGGCGACTAAAAAGACTATGTATAGGATAAAGGCGATATGTGGAATATGACAAAAGACGAATGTTCGCCGTCCGCTCCCTTTTTCTACAATTCGAGAGTTAGTGAAAAATAAAAAAATCGTAACTACCACTTGAATAAGCTGTAGTTTCGATATTATGATCATTCATCAACGACATTTTTAGAAAGAGAATTTATTTCTATTACGCAGTCGCGTAATTAGAGAAATGGTAGTTTCGCCCTTGGTTTCCTTTATTTCCACCTGTCATACGTAGAACATCTGAATAGTGCGTAAAGTGCCGATTGCGCAGGGTGAAACTTTTCGAACTCGACCGATTTTCTATTTCTAGAAAGTCTATTCTACCTTCCTGTTTAAGAATGTATTCGATGCACTCCGGTTGACCTCGATCGGAACCTATCTCTTTTTCAAAAAAAAAAAAAAAAAAATATGGAGTTTCTAGTATTAAATGGAGTTTCTAGGGGTCCATTTTTCCTGGGCGGGTCATATTAAGATGTATAATGTCCAACGTCTGGGCTCTAAGTCTAATCTAATATATATGTGGGCTGACGCGAAAAGGTTAATTGAGTACATCGAAGAAGAAATATAGATCTATTTGAAAGGTTTCAAAAATAACAAAATGTAGGGTAGACGTGATATTGCTCGTTTTTAGCCTGCCCTGCTTTAAGGTTGATCAAACAGTGCGAACAGTTTGCCAATTTAACCCCGCTTTGCACGCAAGTGCACGTGCAAGGCGGGGTTAAATTGGCAAACGGTTTGCACCGTTTTGTCATCCTGAACGCAGGGCAGATTTTAACTATGCTAACTTTTGCGTCTATGTCACTATAAATGTTGTATGAAATTTTTGTCATTTTTTGTGGTTTTACAAATGAGTGAAAGTATCAGAATAATTGACCATATGAATTTAATCTCATCGTTTGTGTTATGTTGATTTCTTTTATTTGCGATATAAGTGTTCTTAATGAGGTGAGAGAAAGAGAGACAACGAGAGACAGAAATGTAGATAGTTTGGATGTCAGATAGAGTGAGATTGAGTCAGAAAATAGTTGAGCTAGATCGATTTGGATTGCGGGAGAGAAGGCGACATTGTAAAAAAGACACTTTTTTAGCCTACTGTTGTTTCAAAATGATGTCTTAATGTTTTACCTTCTATAAATAAAGATATTATTATTATTATAATAATGAAATGGGCCTGTCACAGCAACAAATTCACGACAGAACTGAATACTGTCAATTTTAACCAGTAGACATTGGTTAACACTAGACTAGAATTATCAAACATTATTACATTAAAGTAGGTGCATACTTTTGAAAGCGGAAACAACTGCAAATTGAAATCCAAGCATAACTATTCTTTAGTGTAATTAAAGTCATCTCATTTGTTTTTCAGGCATTCCAAAAGACATTCTCTGAAACCAAGATTAAAGACGCAACTTTGATTTTGGTGAGCGAAGAACATCAGATCCAGATGCTCTTAGAATTTTTACGTAACGACTTTCTGAAATCCGAGCACGTGAGCACGAGCGCTGGACTAGACTGGAATCCCGACATCGAGGAAATGTGCGTATCAACGTTAGAACAGAAGCTTTCTCTCGCTCTTATCGATGACAAAACCGGTGACGTCATCGGAACCCGTATTATGAGGATCGGTAAATCAGACGAAACTTTCACAGAAGATCAGTTTAATGACCCTTGCATGAAGAAGATGGTGAACTTTTGGCAGCATGTTGATGGTTTGGTCAAGTTTTACGAACGGTACCAGACGAATGATGGAATACATTTCTTTGGTTTAGCTGTGGGGTCAAAATATAGAAAACGTGGATTCGGAACAAGACTTGTTGAAATTTCTCTTGAATTTCTTGAAAATTTGAACATTTCTCCGCTCTATATCAAAGCTGAAGGGTCTTCTATTTATTCCCAGAGAATTTTTGAAAAACTTGGATTTGATTTGTTAGTAGAGGTTAATTATGATGACTATCTAAAAGATGGCCAACCTGTGATTCGTAGTTCAGATATCAACAAAACTATGCGAGCGTACGGAGAAGTGATGTATCACGGTACCGTAGGCCTATAAATTCAGGATGAACAAAATTAGCGATATTAATTACCTACATTAAAAATGTATGTTCTATAGATAGTTTTCTATTTCTTCAAGATCGAATCAGATGCTTTAACTTAATTAATTCAGTGAAATCCCAGTCTTTGTTCCTGCTATTTTTTTTTTAAATTTTGAATGAAGTTGTCATATGTTTTTCAGTGAGTTTTGGGCTTCTTCAATGATTTGAAAGAGTGTTTGAAATGAATGAATGGAACACTGAGTGAGCGATTTAGAATGATTTTGATTGAGATTAATGTCAATTTCACGATGTAACTAACTGAACCTCAACCCTCATCCTGCTGAATTTTAAATCTGCTTAAATCATTTTGCCAACTTTTTGAAAATTCTAACTATTCTAGATCTAAAGGTTTCCCACGATGATTAATATCATAGCGGACAATTTTGTAGTCTGATCTTAGTCCTAACTGTCTACAAAGTCTTTTCCTACAGAAGGAATATGTTGTGAACAGCAATGTAAGGATTTTCTTGATTAAAACATTTCAATTTATTACGCTGTCGTTTTGGTTTAAAGGAGATAAAATATTTATTGCCCCCATTTAATAGTAAGTTATAAAGGAATTCAGCGATTTAAGCACAAAATTTTTCGGTTTTTTCAAAGTGTATTTTCGATGTAATTGTTGCCTAACGAACATGATATGATTGTGTGATGTTTTCATTAGTCTCGTCATATTATATGCAGTCAATATCTTGATAAGATAAAATGGACCTATGCATAGTTATACCTTAATTAGAACAAGGTCTTTTTCCCATTTCGTTTGGGTGAATTTTAAATTTCAGTATGTATATGTTGCGTTATCACTGACCTTATTGTCGGCTATATTTGGTGAAACGTTTGTGTTTAGAACTGTACAATGGATTCTCTTACAAACAAAGATATCACGCAGGTCAGTTGCATAAGTAAGATATCTCAAAAATAAACTTTCCTTTCTTAGACCTGAATCGTGTCGGGTCCTTCGCTTTTTCGAGCTGTTGAACGTCAAAATATTCGCTTTTCAAGCCTTGCATGGTGAAAAACTTTTTGCTCTTTCCAACAATAAAGTGTCAAAGCTTTTGTTTTTTCAAGCTATCGAGTGTGAACTCTTATCTTTTCACGACATGTAGGATGTCAAACCTTCTGCTCTTTTGCGCTATGAATAATCGTAAACTTAAGATTTTTTCGAGCGAAAGAGTATCTTATCTTGCAACTTTTCCAACTGTAGAGTGTTGAAACACCTTTATCTCGAGCTAGAGAGTGTCGAAACTTCCCTGTCGAGCTAAAAAGTGTTAAACTTTTCGCTTTATCGAGCCTCATAATTTCGCTTTTTTGAGCAATTGTTAATAGAAGCGTTCTTTTTAGCATAAGAGTGTTAATTCTTTCACTTTACGAGCTGAAGAGGGTCAAACATATCCTTTTCTCGAGCTTTAGAGTGTCGAAATTTCTCTTTCGAGAGCCGTGAGTGTTAAATTTTCCGTTTTTGAGCTCTAAATTGTCTAAACTTTCGCTTTTTCGAAATACAGAGTGCCGAATATTTTTTGTTTCGAAATGTACAGTGTCGAAGACACCTCTTTTTCGATCTATTTTGAAGCTTCCTATTCGAGCTAAGAATGCAAAAACGCCTACGGTTAAGGCTTTTCTAAGCATAAGGGTCGAAAGCGTCGCTTTTACGAGCTTTAGAACATCCATACTGTAAACTTTTCGAGCTGTAAATCATAGATGCATTCGCTTTTTGAGTTGTAATTTGTCGTAACTTTCGCTTTTCGTGTTGTAAAGTGTGGAATCATTCGTTTTGACTGCTTTTCTGAGGGATGATGCTTTCCTAGTGTTTTTCGATCAGTCTTCCTGGGAAGTATGTAAAGTGTCCATCTTGGCCTGACTGTACAAACTGCAAAGTCTGGCCGTCGGTATAACTTCAAAGTATATACAGATTTTCTACTTATAGAATATTGATTCTACCGAATTTGATATAATATTTGTCCCGTCAGGTGAAAAGTATTGCTCACACTTAAGGTATCGACCATGATAGGACTGCGTAGGCTGACTAGTAGAGCTAGCACGTGTAGAATTTTGGATCCGGGGAATCCGAGAACTAGTTAGCGGCGGGTACTCGAGTA